>CM031239.1:806555895-807164645 GCA_018340775.1 Taxus wallichiana var. yunnanensis | reverse complement strand
TATTTCTGCAATCCACAACAAGCAACCATAACTGTTTGTTACCAATTCTAAAACAGAGACAATGGAAGGTGATAGATAGCCTGATGCGTAACATACTTGAAATCAATAGGCAAATACACGAAGTCGTATTCTGAGAATGGTTCATTCGCCTCCATGATATTTTGATTATGCTGCATAAAGGCGTGTGTATCAGAATATTGAAACATATCAGGTACGAAAAAAATACAATATCATGGGCACCATAAGCATAAACCGCTGAAACACCGTTCCAAAATCCAAGACAAAAAAACAATAGATGGCATGTTTTTCCGACATTCCTGGTAACAGGGAATGACACGATGAAAACAAAATAAAATGGGGCACTTACTCGTATTTATTGGGAATATTTTTTATCATGACGGTTGTTCTGGCCTGTGCGCTGTTCGATAGTGCTTCGCCCTCATCAAAAGCAAATTGGGAACTGTTTTCACCCGTGATTTCATCGAATGTTCTGCGCCGCCACTGGGAGCGTGGTCTCCAACGCACATAACCCTTCCACTGTCTTGGCCATACCCCAAGCCTGTCTGAATCTGAGATGTGTTGCTGTAGTTGTTGGTTACACCTACCCGTGAAATTAATCGGAAATTTTAATCTAAGGACGTAACAAAGCATCGAAGCAAACGCGCATTATTTTAGTCTGAATGCAATACTTACCAGCTTGGTGGGTGCAAAATTGATCGACATTGTTCCATCTGAAATTGTCTATAATCTGTCTGTGACGAGGAGGACGATGGTGTACAGGAGTAGCAGGGCCTCTCAAAGCTCGTCTACCCAGATGACTGAACTGGATCTTCACTCGCTTAGATCCAATTTCCTGCTCGTCCAGGGCCTCTTTGGCTTCATACGCCTCCCTCACGTCGAAGAACTCCACGAACTTCACTTGGTTGTTTAATGGAGGCGAGTGTCTTACGGCCTGATCTCTGCAAGCGGCGGTGCGCATGGCGGAGGCGAGCTCTAGAACCACCCGTTACCACCATCTTCTTCCACCATTCCAGGCGCCATCTTCTCCTTGCAACATGGATAACTACGCATTCAACCACTTCTGCCACACCATTAAGCACCTGGCGAGAATGAATGCATTCCCATGTGATCGGCGATAGGTGACATTGATCACAGCTGCCAATATTTACTGCGCACCATATCCCAACGAAATAAGCATTTATAAAGCATTAAATTGATAACAAGTGGTTCTAAAATTGGACAGTTATCGGTCACTAGTTCAAATGTTACATTTTTTCACATTATGTATATGTTATTTTCCACAATGCACATTAGGTATGAACAAGTTATAAATTTCACATATTTATGTTTTTAAATTCTTCGTCTATTCGATTGATGGTTTTTCGAAGGCTTAATCGGGCACTTATACGTCTATATACACCCTCAAACTTAGAGTGCTCGGTTATGGGGTCCCTTCCCTAAAGAGTGAGTCAAACTGGACTTTATAAAGTTAGGAAAAACAAAGACCCTTTGCTTTAATTTTTAGTGTACTTTACTAGGGACTAATAATGTACGGTTATGGAAATTATTAGTTAAGTAAAATCTGATTTGATGATCTTGTTTGTCTTGGGTTATGAAAATTTTGGTTGCTCTTCCAAAAGTTTCCTTGATCTTTAAGAAACTAATCTATTTCTTTGGAACTGAGTAGAGTTACAACACCTTGCAAATCTTATGGGGCTTTGCTTTATCTCACCATTGTTATAAGGTTCCTAGAAAATGAAGATCTTATTATTTCTCTAGAGACTAACAATCCCACAAGCGATGCGACGGAGATGCGAATGGGATGTACAAAAAAGTTAAAGTTGCCGAATGGGATGTACAAAAAAAAGTTAAAGTTGAAGGAGTGAAACATTGTTGGAGAAAGAGGGCTGATGAAGAAGGGGATTGAGGAGAAGTGCAAGGGTGGGGAAAGTGATAGGGGATTAACTATTTTTACCAATTGATAAAATAGTTTGATTGATAATAAATCTTAAAGTCTTTGTAGTTACAATGTGTATGGTAGGGCAAGAATGTGTCTCAATGACTTGCACTTCTAAGTCTTCCATTCTACAAGGGTATAAGGCAATGAAGAAGAGGCACACATGGGTGATGATGTGGATCCCTCTGTAAGAGAGGTCGAAATCTTAAAACACACATGATTTTGCAAAACTCCATAAGCTTAAAATTATCTTCTCATTCTTGAATCCACACTAATCTTTTACAACATTACAATCTTCTTTTTATTTCCCGCTATCTCTAAGAAAACCTAAAATGTGAAAAAAACCCTAAAACACAAAAAACCCTAAAAAGTAAAACACCTCGGATGGACCCCAATTTTTGCGTACAAAATATGCCTTTGTAAATTAAGGCGTGAAAGGAGCGATAAGAAGATTGTTCCAAACCGTGATCTCAGATGATAATAGCTCACCACATTAGATTTGCAAAACAAAAGAGCTAAAATACCATATATGGAAATGCATCACAATCCATAATGCTCAATAAATTATAATACTGATGACTTGAATTACTCAATAAGAAATATGTACATATAGGAGGAGAGAAGTGCAACTACTACCTAAATCAGTGGTTAATAACTTCCACTAGCGATAGTGGTAGTTAAGTTAACTCCACAAGACTAGTAAGCTAACCCCACATAAGCGAGAAGCTAA
The DNA here is from genome assembly GCA_018340775.1 of Taxus wallichiana var. yunnanensis. Classification (NCBI taxonomy): domain Eukaryota; kingdom Viridiplantae; phylum Streptophyta; class Pinopsida; order Cupressales; family Taxaceae; genus Taxus; species Taxus wallichiana. The sequence continues at coordinate 807,161,958 of CM031239.1, read as the reverse complement.
CTCAACACAATTAGTAAGCTAACTCCACACAACTAGTACACCTAAGCAAACTAAACCAATAAGTGTAGGGATAACACAAGTGTAAGAATTATCATAATAAACAAATAAAAGGATAAATAATAACCTACACTAACAAGGCGTACGCCTAATCTTAGCTTATTAAATAAAACATAGCAAAATATTAAAACTCTAAGTTCTAGACAAAACTAAAAAATAATGTTGAGCCAATTTTAGACCGGTAGATGAAGAAATTTGGCCTCGACAATATGTCGAAAAGTCATTCAACCTTTATGAAAAATTGATTATGGCTTATTACTAATCAAGATCTACCACCCCGAAAAATTTCAACACGATTCAACAATCGGATCAAAAGTTATGGTCTCCGGAAGTTATGCTCCCGCATCATTCTCCTTTGGTTGAAAATAATTTTGTTCATGCGAATTCAGTTGATGGAATTCATCCAATTTTCTTGAACTCCCACTTAAGAATCCAAGTATTTTCTCCCTACTCCAAACTTTCCAAATGTACTAAATATTTGTTGTAGCTCCCTTCTCTAGTAGTATTTGTCTTTTGGTCAAGACACGCATTACCCTCTCCTTTTCTTCTTTGGCATCTATTGCTCCCAATTTATTTCTTCTTCCTCAACAATTTCCTCATGACGTGGAAATTTATATAAGTCAAAAACATTAAAAACCGGTGAAACAACAAAGTTTTGGGTAACTCCACCTTATAGGCTTAATTACTCATTTTCTTTAAAATCCTACATGGCCCAATCTTCTTATACTTCAGTTTTTTATTATGTCCCCTTTGGAAAATCCTCCTTTATGAGATGAACCATCACCATATCTCCTTCAAATGCATTTACTCTCCTACTTACATCCACAATTGCATTTTATATTTTACATTACTAACTTTCAGCTTGTCCCTCACTTCTTCTTGCAATTCTAGCACATGTTCTGCATCATCATTGGTTTTATCTTCATCAGGAAACACAATCAGATCTACAACTCCCTTGGGGTTCCTACTATAGACAATCTGGAAAGGAGACCTCCCCGTTGACTTGTTTATCGAGTTATTATAAGCAAACTCAACATGTGGTAAAACCAAATCCCATTGTTTTGGCTTTTCTCCAACTTGCAAGCGTAGAAGATTTCTTGGCGTTATGTCTTGGTTTTTCTCAATTAACACAATGATTTTCACACTAACTATGATTAATTAGCCATTTATTTTGTTTGATTGAAAGTTGAATTTAAGTTTAATTTTTTCTTGAGTTTCAAATTTATCTTCTCGCTTGGCCCAAAGCGATTGAAATTGATGCCACTTGGAAATTTTTCTTTTGTTTTGGCATGTTGGTTCTAATGTTGTTATGTGTTGTTATAAGGACATGAGTTTACCATAATATGGGAGTACTTATGGGCCCACTTTGTTGTATGAAGGTACGTCCCAAGGAGTTACAAATAACTAGTGTAGTTGTTGAACTACAAGTTATTATGTCACTTAGGTTAGAGGTGCCTAGAATCTATGTGCCTAGGGCCATAGGGGGTGGTCGACCTCTTTGCCATAGGGTCGTCGACCTCTTTGGTGGAGAGAAAAAGAAAATTTGGCTTCATTTTGTTGTTTGAGAGGTATATGGAGTTGTTTTGGGAGGCTTATGGAGATTGAGAGGTATATGGAGTTGGTATTATGATTTATGAGTACTCATGTGAGTCTGGTTATGTTTTATGTTGTGGAGGATTGATGTTCCTCATTGATGATATGATGTTTGATCCCATCTTGTCATTGTGTAGTTACAGTTGTGGTTTTGAGTTGTGTGAAACATGTGTATGTGTATTGTTGGGAATTCATTATTGTTATATTTCATTTGTGTTACAAGTATTGTTTGGGTTGGGGTTTGTGTGTGTGTCGAGTACTATGTTGTGTAGATTGTATGTTTCTTCCCATGGTTGGGTTGGTGGTCTTGTGCTCGGTTACAGTCATGAAAATATGTTAACAAGATGTCTTGTGGGTCATTAGTGTTGTTTTTGAGCTTTGTGTGGCATCGTGATATCATGTTTTGTTGGGAGCCACGAAAATAAGTCAATATAAATCCTAAATAATGAAATATTATGAGCTTTAGGATTAAGAAATATTGTAAAGAAAATGACTAAGTAATAAAGTAAAATAGAACTACCAATCTTTACAGAACATTAAAAAATTTAAGAAATTGTCAAAACTTTCCTTACTTCCTTGTGGTCGTGTTCTAACGATAAAAATCTTCTCCTTAGACATGTTTTGTTGTTGTTGACTTCCTAGCTTAATTACCCTTGCTGACCTCGGTGTTAAGTCACATCAAAGATGTTTCTCTTATAAGGGGAGAGAAATGTAGTGCCCAACTTATAAAATACAATAAATATAAAAAAATTGTGTATGTGAAGTGAGGGGTGGTTGGTGGGTAGATGGAGGGAGTTATGGTGGCAGGTGACTTGCCCATGCCATGCCAAGCATGGTGTAGCTCAACGAGCCTTTTCATCCTTTCCCCTCCTTCCCACACATTACCTTTATCAATGCATTGGCTAGACGCATCCTCCTTCCTGTGCTAAACTGGAAGCTTTGATGAGCACATCACGCATGGACGGTTTAGCATATGTGAGGAGGAGAGGTGGCCTCATGGGATGTTTGATTGTAAGATTTCAAAAAATGGAGACGTTGAAAAGGATTTATAAAATTTCAACCAATTGCACGATCTCACTGAGTGCAAGTCACCTCCTCAACCTTTTGAGAACCTTTTTCCCCTCTCCTCAGGTGGTCAATCTACATAATCTTTGTGATTTGAGTTATGTAATTGATGACATTAGCATTGGGATTGTTTGGTCTGGTTGTAGCATTCCTCCCCACTGTTGAAACGTGCTTGAATGTTTTCTAAGCGGTTCTTGAGGCTATATGAATTTCCGTTGGAGGAAAGCTGTTTGAAATATGAGAACCCCTCCAAAACCACCTCGGTCATACAATAAAGTGTCATTGCACTATTTTCTTTTAAAAAAGAGAATTTCCTTGTCGTACATGAAGTTTTAATAAACTTATAATTGTTCTTTGATATCGATTTTAAAGAATTAGCCAAATTTACTAAATGCTCTTCTTGATTTCATTTGTAGCTATGTTGTGAAACCTACATCATGTATGGTAGAAAGAAGTATCTCTATATAAATTAAAATGGAATTGTGCTCTAAACCCATTCAATTCTTCATCTTCCCTTGATTATTGCACAATTAGTAGGTGAAATTTGACACTAGGCAATTGAGAACTCCTTGAGATTCCTTCCATATTGAGTGATCCCCACTTTGACCATGACCATCCCAAGTATGGGTGCTTGCATTTACCAACTAATATTTCTACCCTCAGGTGTTGTGCTCGATAAAACCTCGTAATGATGAGTTGTGCCCCTTGTGTTTCGTTATGTAAATCTCATATCTAGTGGATAACTCATGATGTCACCTTGCGTATAATACAAGTCTCGTATTTAATGAAGCAATGAGTTGTGGGAAAATTGATGGTAAGGCCATCCTTGAAGCCATTAGAAAACTTGATTTTATTTAAAATCCTCTTAGTTGACCCACAATGTATCCTAAAGGAAGATACCATGTCAGGGATGTTTGTTAAGGCTCCATGCTCTAACAAGATGGAGTTGTGAAACTTTCGTAGTGTCGACTGTGAAAGTTGTTGACCTTAATTTGTTTAAGCTAACCTAAGACCTCTTGGGGGTTGTTTTTGGACAAGGCATGTATCTAGTATAAACCTCTAGACTTGGTCCTAACAAGGTGTTGAACCTAAAGTAAAGTAAAACTCATGATTTATTCCCTGGACTTAGTGTTAAGCATGTTATATACTTATGATATGAGGGATTGATCCACGAGTGGAACCTATGTCGTAAGTTACCTATGTATAAAACTATTGAGTTGAAGCCCTTATTCTCTCACAAATAGAAGTGTTACCTTGGCAAGAAGTACCTTTGGTTGTGCAAAGGTTGTGAGGTAAGGATATTTGGTTTCCTAAGTTTTGCCTATTAGTTTGGTGTAGACCCCTTTTGGGTGTTAATGAAATTAGTCAATCGTGGACCTCTCATGAGAATTAGGGTGAATTACACATTAATATATGTTTGACCAATGAGAAGGGTAGTGGCTAGAAGGTAATAGGGTGTATAAAATTATAATTGAATGTCTCCTTGTAACATGCATCTAATACTTAAATTTCCTAGGAATAATCCAAACTTGGTTAAGTGTGAAATCATACTCCTTAGGATCTTGATGACTAAGTAAAGGACAAGTAGTATATGAACCTTAGTTGTTTTAAAAGGAAGTCAATATGAAGTCAATGTAATGACGTAAGGGTTATAAGAACATGAGTAAATGAGAGGAGCTTCACTTTGGTGAATAAACAACCTATTAAAAAATGTGAAGACCAACTCTAAGGCATGATCACATACTTTGTACGCATAAATGTGGTTGGATAACGATGCTAAATGAAATAATGATCATGTAGCATTGGGAATGGAATACCTTGGGTTGTTCGAAGGTCTTGTGAGTTAAGGATGTTACACTCTAGTTTGATTTGTGGTAGGGAGTAGAACCCTTGGGCATATATGGAAATATATTAAACCTAGGATCACTCAAGAAGTAGAAATTTATGGCCAAAACCTATAATTAACCCGTAATATCGAGAATGAATCCTTAAGATGATGAATTAGAAGTAGAGTGAAATGTGAGATTCATCACTTAAACTCAATGCAAAACCTCTATAATGTTAACACAGGTGAAATGTACCCTTCCATGTGCAACATGATTTGTGAAAACAAGGAGTCCTAATTGGAGCAAATGGATTGTGAATCACATCACGAATGATGCAAATTAATTAGTTAACTTACATAGTTGGTTGTAATAACTTGAAGACAAAAAGAGGGTAACTTTAGTGTTTAAATGCTACTATGAAAAAGAACACAAAATTTTTCCACTCTTAACACGATGAAATTGTTATCCAAAATTTCACCTCTTGTAACTTTAAATACCTCATCGGATGGGTGTCAAGCGTTTCCATGCTCTACTAAAATCTGCGAGGTCTCACTCAAAACACCACGGAGTTAGGAACATAGTATTATGTGGATCCTCCAGGAACCCTAAAAATAAAAGAAAGTGGCGAATATGATTGACTAGCGGAGATTTTGAAGGCCACATGGTTTTTTTGCTAGGAATTGAAGAAATGCGGCTAAGTCTAAACCCATGGAACACTTGATTCAATTTTTCACATGCTTCTTAAAGATTAATGTTCCTTGGATTTCATAAATCTGCAAAACGAGGAAAAAAATGCCACATGACACCCAAATGTTCAATTATTTAAAGGTGCATGAAGAAGAGAGAAATATAGGGAAAATCTGCAGGATGAGCGATGGAGATTTTTTTCCCATAACTCTCATTGCGGTTAACAAAATCAAGAAAAATTGGTCTTGTTGGGGAGGTCTCATCAACGACTACATTCTAGGATTGGCATTTTCAAAATTTAATGTAGTCATGGGGACCAAAACATCAAACACGGGGTTGAGGTAAAGGGACGGTCCTTGACACGTAAAGTTATCAAATCATTCCCCAACCACCAACATTAATGAGGAACAACACACCCTTTCTTTTGTAAATTTGGATAACATGTAGAAATGGATTTTCAGAGGTGTTCGGGTGTTTTGTAGAAGACTTAATGAGTTTTGGTTGGTGTTTGAAGGAGGAATTTGAATTTCCCTCTCTTTCCCTCCTCTCTCTTTCCCATTTCTATATATTATAAAATGATGCCCATTTGTAAAGGTTGGACCCTCTTGAAATACAAGGGCATCACACAAGTGTTGCATAAGTGTTTTCTTTGAGTTGCAGGCCTCATATTTAAATCTTTGCAATGATTTTATGCCTTCCTCCTCCAATGTAAAGGAAAGTGCATCCTTATGAAGCAATAAAAATCATGTTTTGTGGCCATTTTCTACTCCATCCTATGTTTATTGCATTATATTGCCTCTCTATTGCATTTTTGGTGTATTGTGCATGTGTTACTCTCCTTTTATAGGGTTTATTTTTGTTGTGCTCCATGGAAATGAGAGTTTGAATGTTGTTTTATTTGTGGTACTTATGCCTAACCTCTCTCTTTCATCATTTTTCTCCCATTTCCACTCATCTGAGAGTGTCTTTCCCCCTCTTCATGGTCTTTATCACCTCTGTTAGCTTAGACATTTACTTTTTATGTATCTCTTTCTTCCCGTGGTCCTTGGATTGTTAGAATAGGATTATAAATTTATATTTGAAACAATATGAGTAGTTTAGCATTAGGAATAGGTAGAAGAACCAGCCTTCTCTAGAGGTTTGTCTCGAGTATCAAGTCCCACAACTTGGAGACAATCCCATGTTTCCCAAAAACACTGATTTCTCATATCTTCATTCATGAAAAATCATAGGGTGTGTTATCCATATTTTACACCCCTGCAAAATGGAGAACTTAGTAGGACGAAGGGTTGACAGTTGATCTTAACTTGTGGCGAGCCACGGAAAAGGTCCAAGCGATTGAGCAAAAAAATACGGCGGATGTTAAAAACCATCGATAGCATGTAATATGCTACCAACCATGCTTGAGTATGGATCTTTGTGGAATGGTAGCGAGGTTGATAGATCGCAGACAAGAAAATGATGCAAAAATTCCAGTAGCACTCAAAATGCTACTGGCCAGGAGCATGTACGGATGCCATCAGCTAGAGTAGGACATTGGTGGTACTAAAAACATCTCTAAATGCTACCAGATGATAGAATTTCTAGTGCTCTTGGCCGGTTGCACAAGGTGATGGTAGAATGCGATCGGGTGACAAAAAAAGTGCTAGTAGCATTTATGGATGTTCTTGCCGAAAATGGATTTTAAGCTATTGGTTGGTAATGGGGAAAGCATGTTATTGGCACAGTTGTATTTATGCTGGCGCCAGGCCAGTGAGAAAAAATTATGTGTCAAGTGTAAAGAATGAACTAGACATTAATGGAAGCGGTACAAGGTTTTCAACTACCCGGTTTAATGAGGTATGGAGCCCATGACTTCCCGTGTATGTAAATGACCAATTTTTATGGCCTCCCATACCTCTTTAATGAAATCAAGTGGTTGGTGAGGCAATTTGAAGATCTTCTTCTATAAATTGTAAAATTTGCCTCATTTTGAGGGGATAACTTTTTTAATGCAAAGGAACTCTGCCAAAATTGTTCTAGATATGTTGTGAGCTAAAGGCCTCAAATTTGAGCATTTTGTAAAGAATTCATGCCTTGTGCCTATATTGTAATGGATTGTGCATGTTTTTAGAAATAAAATTCATGTTTTGTGGCTATTTTTTTACCCTAGCTTGTATGACATTACATCTTTTTCCTTCCATTATATTTGCAGGTGTATTTGTGCATATATCTATCTCTTTACAAAGGATCTATAATTTGTTGTGCTTTATGAATATAGGGAATTGAATATTGTCTTAGACTGTGGTGCCTCCACCTACCCTCTCTTACCTTGTTTACTCCCTATTTTTCACTCACTTAGATTGTCTCACCCTTTCTTGGTGCATCACCTTCCCTTAGAGTAGGTTTACTTTTATGCATTCTTCTATCCCTGTCTCCTTGGAAAGCATTAGGGTAGGATTAGTTTAGTTTTCCATTCTCTACACTTTAGAGAAGTTGGCACTAGGTTAGGAGAAGAAGATGACTTTCTCTGGAGGATTATCCTACTTGCAAGGTCCCACACTGCAGGATAATCCCATGTTATGTAGGTTACACTGATTGCCTCACACACAAATCAAAAGAAATCAGGGGTGTTGTAATTTTGACATAACATTTTTAACACGTCGGTGGGACCAAAAGAAGTCAATTTTCTAGATTTTTCAATATTAGATGTGCATCTTGGTGAATTTTCAGCTTTTGGAAGCTTTGTAACATCACATCTGACAACTCCCAAGGTTAGATTTCAACTGGTTTCAGCGGTATACTAGTACCAAGTACATGAGAAGGATCAAAATTGGTCCAGAGAAAGAGAAGAAGGAATCTTTGAGTATCTAAAATTATCTCTAGGTAGAGGAAGAAGGGGAAGGAAGGTTCTAGAGGTCTCCATCTCCACCAAACAAAACCTTATCAACACCCCCACCAGGTAGACCCTTCCTCCAGTCCACTAGGGTTCTCAGGCCAATCATAATGACACATCAAAAACCACCACAAGGGCCACCAAATCCCTTTGTCAACTTCACAGGTAGTAGTCCACTTGCCCTAAATGCTCAAAATCAAATCTTGGTTGTAGCATTGAAAAATATCCCCTACTTCACGGGAGAAAACCATACAAATCCTATTGACCACATCCAATACATTGCAAATGTTCTGTGCAATTCATGAAATTAATGAAATGGATGTCACAGTCAAGTTGTTAGCTTCCTCTTTCAAGGGTAAGGCCTTGTAATGGTTTAGGAGCTTGGCAATAGGGTCTATTCAAAATTGGAATCAGTTGTGTTCAGCTCTCTGTAACTAGTTCGGAGAAAGGGTAGACAACCTATCTTTATTAGAGAAGTTGACAACAATCAAGAGGGATCCCAATGAGAAAATGGATGATTTCAACTTTCAATTCCTAGTGGACATGGGATTAGATTCGATTTTCCGTGAGGCCAGCAGAAGAAGGTGCGTTCCTCTACTTTTTGAGGGCTCTAAATTTTGACATAGCTATGATGATACAATCGATGGGAGGAACAACACTACCAAGGGCATATGATATAGCTATCAGAGTAGAGAACTACTTAATTCAAGTAGAAAATTTGGCACCTAGGCCACCTATGCCATTATATCTAGAATTGGGGACCCCCTCTACTAGTCAAGCACCTGAAATAGCCCCCATTCTAGCTCCTAGAAATCAAAGCAATAATGAGGCCTCCACTTCTTCTAGTACTTCTAAGGAACTCCAGGAAGTCATGAAACAACTGCAAAATTTGGGGAATGAGTTGGTGACTATCAAAAAAAGGAAACAAGCTCGAGCTCCAACCTCGTGCTCAAGCGAATAGTCCTCCATATCAGCCTAATAGGCCTACTTCTTAGGAAGCAAATCAAAATCTGAGTCAAGGGTAGTCTCAAGCTTTTAGGCCATTTCAACCTTATAATCCAAATGTAGTCTCAACATCAAGGGCCTTGGTTCCATCTTAGAAAAACATCGCTCAAGAGTATGAATGGTGTTACCCCTGCAATCTACCTCATAATCAATCAATGTGTTTCAATGGTGCATTAAATTAGGCTTTGATGGTGCAGACCATTGGGGTGGCCCAAGAGCTAAGTGAGGAAGAGAATCAACAAACAACTCAACAAGAGAATCCTCCAACCGAAACCATGCTAGTAAATTGGCAAATGAAGGAATTTTGTGGAATTAATCAATCTCCTTTCTAGGGGTGTAGCTTCAATACAAGGATCAAAGAAAACAAAAAGGGAGGAAAATCATAAAATGCAGGTGTTTCTCAACCTCCTATCACACCTCAAGGAGTTGGCAGCTCAAATCAAAGTCACAAGCTCATAAAGTTCAGCCAAGAGTGCATGTTACAACAAATCATGTACAGGAAAGGCGAGTCCCAAGAGAAGGGAAGTAGAAAGATATCCCACCTTCATTCAAAATCATTTAGCACATGAAGAAAACAAATGTGAGTATCTCTATGTGGGAATCTTTAAAAATTAGGACAAAGGGACCTTTTACAAGTAGCCATAACTAACTTACCCATCTCAAATGAGTCACCCAAGGACCAAAAAAAGGTGCTTACTAATGCAGCTCCACAAGAAGAAAGTCAAGGAGGTCAACCAAGTAGAAATATGAAGCCTCCACCATTTTATATATCTCTAATAATTGGAAACAATCTTGTTCACAATTACATGATTGATTCAGGAGCAAGTAGTTCTGTGATGCCTAAGAAAATAACTGATCAGCTGGGCCTTCAGTATGAAGTCATTTCTAGAGGTGTAGTGCAATTATATGGAATGAAAGTGACAACTATTGGTGTGATCAAATACTTGAGTCTAACGTTGCATGGATGTCCCAATGTTACAATCTTGTAGGATGTATCAGTTATTGATTTTCCACCTCTCTTCGCCTTGTGCTTGTCAAGGGACTTCACGACAAAATTGGTGGGTACTTATCAACATGATTGGTCCCACATGCTATTCAAAACAAGGTATGGAGCCAAAGCCACAATTAGGTCGGAGCCAATCACCAACTTCCACATTGAGCCTCATGTGCCAAGCCCAATCAATGCCAATTGTACCATATTTGATCAAGAAGAGTGCTTGGAGGATTAGGAGGTAGACACTAAGGTTGGAAGCATTCAGATTTAATGCTTGATGACTGGGCCCATAAGAGGCATACTTTTTGATCCCTATAGAGAGATGGAAGAAGCTGAGTTGGGATTTTATTTCTTACATGAGGAGAATTCACCTCTCCCTAACATCACCAAATCAGATGAGAAAAATGATAATGAAGTATGAAAACTATTCTTTGATGGTTCAAGGAGTAGGAAAGGTGTTGGAGGAGGTGCAATGCTCTTGTCACCACAAGGTATGAAGTATTACTTAGCCTTCCATTTTTAGTTTGCTTGTTTGAACAACACAACTGAGTATGAAGCTTTGATCCATGGATTGCATTGGGAAAGAAAGAGGGGTATAAAAAACTTGCAAGTGTTTGGGGATAACGAGTTGATTATCAACCAAGTTAGAGGATCCCATACAACCATAAATGATCGATCAAAGCCTACAAACATCGGGATTGGGATCAAATTGAATACCTTGAAGTATTCAACATTCAGGCCATACCGAGGAAGAATAATGAGGCTGCAGGACAAGCTTGCGAAATTAGAGAAACATTTGATGTTGTCGAGAATATCAAGAGAGATCAATCTCTACCCCATATTAAGGTGGTTGTGAGGCCAACTATACTAGAAACAACAACACAAGTTGGCAAGTTTTCGAGAATGAACAACATATCGTCAACTTCCTTCAGGAAGATGCCAATTTTTCATCTAAAAATTAGGAAAGTCTGGATCAACAGTACAAGGATCAAGTGGTCTAGCTGCGAACATATAAGTTTCCTAAGGGTTTAGTGACTTTAGAGTCAATATTCAACCCAAATGATCAATTCTGAAAAGAGAAGGCCAACATTCAAGTCAAAAGAGAGGATACATGGAGCCTATTTCGGTTGGAGAAGGTAAAGTGCTCCAAATTGGTAGGGTGAGTACTTGAACAAGATAAGTGTGATTTCATGTGGCTTTACCAAGAATTCCTGGATGTATTTTCTTGGAGTTATGAGGAATTGAGGGATTTAATCCAAAATTGGCACAAAACATGATTGAATTGGACCCAAAAGCCAAACCCGTTAGGAAAAATCAAATACCAGTCAACCCCCATATTGAGCCTCTTATGAAGAAAGAGATGAATAAGTGATAGAGGAAAGCATCATATTTCTAATCAAACATTCAAGATGGGTTACAAATCTAAATGGTAAGGAAGAGAAATGGAGAAATCAGGTTGTGCATGGATTTCAAGGATCTTAACAGGGCATCTCTCAAGGATCACTATCTCGCTACCCTCCATGGAGAAAATATTACAGGTAGTAGTTGGATAGGAAAGATTCTCTCTCTTGGATGGATATTCGGGCTACAACCAGGTCATGGTGAAGGAGGAGGACCAATTCAAAATGACCTTCACCACAAAATGGGGTACCTATGCCTACAAGAAGATTTTGTTTGGGTTATCAAATGTTGTTGCCACATTCTAGAGGGACATGTATATGGCATTCAAGGGTTAATAAAAAAATAGTGCTTGTCTATTTGGATGACATCACTGTGTTTTCCAAAAATGTAGAAATCCACCTCTTTCATCTTAGGCAGGTCTTCCAGAGGTGTAGGAGATTTGGGGTATCTTTGAATCCAAAAAAGCATATTCATGGCTCACGAAGGTAGGCTCCTAAGCCAAATTGTGTCGAAGGAAGGACTGAAAATTGATCTGGAGAGGGTGGAAGCTATTCGGGCATTGCCATTGCCAAGCCATAAGAAGGCTCTCCAATTTTTTTTGGGGAGAATAAACTTTGTTCAAAGGTTTGTGCTAGATTTTTCCACTTTTGTGAAGCCATTAATATTGATGTTGAAGAAAAACATGGATTTTAAATGGAATGTTGAAGGAAAAGAAATCTTTGAAGCTATTAAGAAGGCCATTACAAGGCTCCAAACCTCAAAAATCTAGATTTTTCGAAGGATTTTACTCTCTATTCTTTTGATGGTGTAGATGTAATATATGCCATACTAGTACAATGAATCAAGGAAGTGGAGCATCCCATTACATTCTTCAACCAGGTCCTTCAAGATTATGAGATAAGGTATTCATTCATTGAAAAGTATGTCCTTTATGTAATTAGAAGTTTGAACAAATTTAGGCACTTATTGTCAAATAATAGGATTCATCTACTAGTCACACATGTTGGTATAAAAATTTTATTTTAAACAAGGACCTAATGAAAAAAGAGATGGTTGGGTAACCAAAGTCATGGATATGACATCAATATTAAAGTGAATAAACTGGTCAAGGGTAAGGGATTATGTGAACATATAACTTCCGGACAACATGATGAGTCAACTAGTAGAGAAGAAGTTGCTTTTGTGTTGCATGATAATCAAGAGAAATCGGTTCGACACCTCACCCGATCTTTATTGGACTTAGGTGATCAAGGGATCATTTTTGATATCAAAAGTTCCCTAAACATCCATAAATGTGTTAGTGCGAGAAGATTGCTTGAGAAATTTCCATCAACTACAAGAACGTGACAAACGGACAGGGAGCTCTAGATATGTCTGGTCAAAGTTCAGTCAATGAGAAAGTCAACTCTAGTCAACATGTCAATATTGGACAAAAGGCATTGTGACACGTGGTGAAAATGCAAAGGAGTCATTTATTGGTTTTCAACCTCTATTCTTTGTGATCGTAAAATGAAATAACTCGTGGGAGCAAGAGGCTCAACTTTTTTAACGGAGGGGAGCCCACCGCCGTGTGGACTATGGTATTATCACCGACGTGGTGGGTCCACAAGACACCACGTGGCTTGCCACCACTTAGCCATATTTCATTTTGAATATCATAGTATTATATGGTTGAATTTTATATTATTCACCATATTACTATACAATTTCAATTTGTAATGTTTGGGTCGAATCTTGGTGAGACCACATTCCCACATATCTCGGTGGTCACAAAGCACACCACATGACTCGGCCAAACAAATCCACCAAAGACCACATGGTGAAGTGGTGGGGCATGCAAATCCCATGGTGGAAGCTTCCACGTGAGAAGGAGGAGGGGGTGCGGTTAAGCCTCAAGTGGTCCTTTGACCACTTTTACATGCATGGAAAAGGCTTATTAAAGCCTAAAACATTATCCTCCCCACCTAATGTGGGATATTACACATTTTCAAATGCATCCAAATTACATGGAAATTATTAGAGGAGGATAATGTGGGGATTTTATCCCAATTATTATTCTAAGCCACCCACTATGGGATATTATCCCATTTTACATACTACGGGCTAGGATAATATTAGCTTAGATAAAATTTAAAACATTATTTTAGGGCCCCATTTTTAATATAAATAGGGGACCCATTTCTTTGTAAAGAAACAACTTGGAAGCTCATTCCTAGAGCTTGGAAAGGTGGAGATCGAGCTAAGAGGAGAGTTAGATATTATGTCAACGACATAGTTGTGTGAAGTCCTAATTTATTTAGGAATTATTATTTTAATTATTATTGACCTATTATTTTTAGGCAATAGTAAATTAAAATTATTGTGACTAGGAGTTATTAATACTACCTAGTCGGCCCATAGTGCCACACCAAATTATTATTGTGAAGCTTGGAATATCGATCGAGTGCCATAGGGTGTTACGAAGCGTCTGGAAGGATGATCGAGAACCAGAGGATTCCAAACAGTGGAGCTGGTGCCATAGAGCTTGCTGAATACACCAGGAAAGGGGAAGTCGGGTGCTATTTTTCACCCTTGTCATTATGAAGGTCTGGATATTCTTCTAAGCAAGTTCTTAATAGTTTCCATTAGGTTTTCTTGTGAAAGTACTATTATAACTTACAAGTTTTGACTAGTGGAATGGTTCGAAAGAACCCAGAGACGTAGGCAATTACCAAACTCTGTAATCAATCATTGTGTAATTTGTCATTATATGCTTGCATTAATTTTAAATTGATTACTTAAAAGGAGAAAATTATCAGCAAATAAAATAAGCCTATAGGGGTCCGAGATCAGGTGAATAAAAACTTGATAATTTTAGATCAAGTTTGGTATCAGAGCTAGTTTTGCAGAAATGGATCTATACATCTTATTCCAGTTGCCAGTTATGCTTGCCTTATTAGGCACCATGGTGTGAGTGATGATCAACTCGACATCGAGAACATGATCGCTAGATTGTGGAGTTACAAACCCACTTGGCTACTGTTCGAGAGCATCAACACCAACAACAACAACGCATCGAGTTGTAAAGAAGCTTGGATGCTCCACTTGGGAAGGTGGATGATGCCAATCAGCTTTGGAAGCATTGCTTGGAGAGGCAACCATCACCAGACTTGGGAATGTGTTTTCATTGTGGAAATGGGCACGATCTCGAGTGATGCGGGATTTACACCCAGAGAAAAGACTAAGTGGATGCGTAAGAAGGGCAAGGCTATTCTTGGACCCAACAATGGCGATTAGTGACACCATTGGCATGGAAGCACCATTAGAACATCCATATATTATCTTTGTGACATGTGAGTAACTTGAGACAGTAGATTCTAGTGGTTGTATGAGGATAATTAGTGACCCTTATTCTCGATTGGACTATCGAGTAGGTACGTAATTATCGATGTGGTACAATTGAATAGGACTTCCCATGACACCACTTCCAGATACCAAGACAATTGGTACAAAAGATATTACTCGCATGGAGTTTACCATTATTGCATCTTGAGCTTCATTGTTGGGAGACGGGTTTTGACAATATCACTCTCGACATCATCACTTTGGAGATGGATGAAGTGGTATTAGGAAAATTCTACCTGACTACTCATCAAGGTTATCTGACTGATGACAGGAGTGGAGTGGAGCTTCACATTGGGAACAGCTAGAGGATCGAGTTCACGATAGGTCATGTTGATTATCTTGTACAAGGTGAAAATAGTGAGCCTTCGGACTCATATGTACCAGGGATCATGTAGATCCTAGTGCAGAGTCGAGCTCATATGTCCCTGCGGATCATCTAGATCCTAACACTGAGGTCATGTACATTCCAGAAGACCATGAGGATCCATATGCAAGAGGAGGAGAGCTCAGGGATCCACGGGACACCTATTGAGGTATCCTAGATAGACACCGAGGATTCTACATTTGGTAAGAAATCTAAGGTGCAAATAAAGTTGACTTTGTTCAACTATTGTATTTGGTTTTTTTTGAGCATTATTTATTACTCTTATTATAATAAAACCATAAAATTTTGTGTTAGGTAGAATGTATGAATAAGACCCCTATATGGTCAATTTTTGTATACATCTAACCGATCAGGACACATTAGTCAAAGCCCAATTTTGGGCAATGTTTGTACTCTTTTATACTTGCATTAGTAAGACCCCTTAGAGGGAAATTATTTTGGTAAATTATTAATACCATGAGATGCATTATGTATTGGTCCTTGTTGAGTTATTTGTCCAAGCAAGGAAGAGACAAACAAGGTCAAAACATGATTGTGATGTAGTGGAGAAGACCAAGTACATAAGGCACCAAGTAGGAGAGATTTCACGATAGTTTATTGTTAGTGCAAAATCACAAAACCCCTAAATGAGTCATCGAGATCTTCTTTTCTAAGGCATATTCATTTGGTGTGATTCGTACAACATTGAGTTTTTTTCCCAAAGTGTGGGACTTTGCAGATGGGAAAAAACTCTCCATATTAAAGGTTGGTTCCTATTCCTCTGCTTAGGTGCATACGTGGAAAATTGTAGAGGACATATTCCTAAACCTAATCTAAGTTTTACCAAGGAGACAATGATAAAAGGAATATAGGAAATCAAAACTAAGCTATAAGGTGATGCAGAAGGAATGATGAACATTAGTTTTGCTGATAGACAAAAACTAACAAAATGCATATAATAATAAAGCACAGGTAAGTGGATTTATAATGAAAGACCAGATGAGAGCAAAGGAGACAAGAAAGGATCTAAAATTGATGAAAATGTGTTTTATTACTTTGTAAATTGATATAACACATTACAAATGGCCGAGAAGGCAAGAAATGTATTGAAATTTAAATGGAAGGTCTCGAACTCCACAAATTCCTTTGTTAGAAGAAAAAGGGAGCCTACAAAAACAAAAGAATGTCTAACCCTTTACAATGAGTTTTGAACCGGTTTTTATAGATTCAACACAAAAGGGAGAAAGAGAGAGAAGCGGGAAAAACAGGTTGAAGCTCAACCACTACTATTAATGCCTCTTACAAAATATGCCCCAAATATGTCTTGAGCGCATCAATTTTCTTATTTGGTGCCTCGAAGGAGGAGGAAACAGGGGATTAGATCGAATCCGATCTAGTTGTTGGGAAAATAGATCCTGCATTAAAGGCCTAAAGACATTTCTCCATTTTTCTCCCACCTAACCTCTCCAAACTTAAAGTTTAAGATCTTCACTGTGTTGAGATCTTTCCAACGGTGTCATATTTACAATATTTCATCTTGAGTCGAAAGATATGCCCCTTCGAAGTTTGTATCCCGTACGAGAGAGTGGGAAAAAAGTTTGAAAAATGGGCCCTTTTTTAATATGGGACATGTGGAGGTTGGCACTTGTTCAAGGATGACCCCTGTATCTTGCTCTTGGAATGGCATGGGGTGACACGTGGCTTCCTCCATCGACCTGCTCAATTTCTATATTTTTGCCTAAGTCATGAGTCCAGGATTTCCTTCTCGACCTTGTTGTCATATTTTATTTTTGAGCCGCACACATGTGGAAACCCTCTCTTTATTCAAATAGATTTAACACATTTGGAATTTGCACTCCATAGGACTACTACCATGAATTTCTATTCAACCCAAATCTTTCCCCTTTTTCGGATGCGTGGAGGCTCGCGCCGCATAAAAGCCCGATCGATTTTCCTTTGGAGGAGTGTCGGGTTGACACTTAGAAGCCTCCATAGGTCAATTGAATTTTCAACAACCTCCCTCTTACCTTTTCGGACCTTGAGTACCTTTTGTAACGGCACTTGTTCGAGCCTCCACTTTTGATCTACTTGGAGATTTGGACACGTGTGTTTTCTCTTCATACTTAGCCATTTTGAGGCTGACTTGTCTACCTTTTGACCTCTATTGACCATTTGCTACGTGGAGGGCTGGCGCAATGCTTTTGAGCTCCCATTTTGGGGCATTGAAACACTTGGCACCTTCCCCGCCATTAAATAAGAACTTTTATCATGATGCATGAAAATTATTTTTCCCTTCTGGATTCAACTTTGGAGAAGTGCCATTTGGACACTTGGCACTCTATACATACTTAGCTAAGACTCAAAAATGAGCCCGAAGGAGGATCTTTTACTTCTATTTTTGCAATGTGTATTAGGATATAATTTTCTCTACACATTTATTTTGAAAGTTAAATAGATTTAAGAAGATTTGCTCAGCCGTTTCTTCTCTTTCTTCTTGCAAGGTCGCACCTCCATCTGAGTCTTCGCAACCCGTTTGTGCAAGATTTAAATGTGTTTTCTCTAGTTCTTTTTGTGTGGGGTTGCTAATCCAATATCGGGGTTGAAATATGGATAACAATTATCATTGAAAATTATTTTCCTATAAATTGGTATTCAAGAGACTCCAAAAATGGAGCATCTACCACTATTTTTGTGTAGTATTAGGATAGAGTTACACTTCGTTTGAAAGTAAAGAACCTTTTAAGGAACCTATCTTCTAATCGGTTTGTGAGTACTGTTATATCTTAGATAGATTTGACTCATATAAAACTTGGAGATTGATCTGCCATTTGTGTAGATAGTAGAGTTCAGAGTCACTCGGAACTTCATTAGAGGCATTGTGGCGTGCATCGAATGGTAGTTGAATCACTATTGGCATTGACATCGGGTTAGAAATTTATTTTGTGGAGAAGCCATCATGGGCATCTAGTAGAATGGTACCTGATATAATTTTTCAACAAAAGGATCTCTCAAAATATTAGCTAGAATGTCATTTGGTGTCAAGGCATTGTGACCACACATTTAAATGATAGCTGATCATCAAATTAGCATCATGTAGTGGAGGCATTGAGGTATGTAAGAGACTTAGCACTACATAGTGGAGGCGTTGAGGTCTAAAAAGGGACAAGTCATTGTCCATCATCGACATCAGATCAATCATAGCTCTAAGTAACATGGAGTTCCTTCAAACCAATTTGGATTCTACGGAATCAACTCAGAGCCAAGAGTTGTGTTATAGAGTAAAAGAAGATCCTTGTTGTCAGATATTTGGAAGCTTAACACCACATAGTAGGAGCGTTGAGCTTTCATTCAGAAACTTAGCATCATACAACGGAGGCATGGAGGTCTTCTTTGGATATCAGAGTGGTGCAGTGGAAGTGTGGTCGGCCCATAACCCATAGGCCCAGGATCGAAGAAAAGTTGTCAAAGTGAGAAGGTTACAGAGGAAGAGACCAAATGGTTTACTAAAGTAGTACTTCCGAGGTAGCAGTGGAATTTCCAAATTCAAGACAAGATGGTAAATGTTCCAATATAAGCTTTTTGGGACAAAAGCCTTTCTCAGTGGGGAGGTTTGATCAGGGGATCATTTTTGATATCAAAATTTCCCTAAACATCCCTAAACTATGTTAGTGTAGAATATTGTTTCAAGAGCTTTCCATCGACTATAAGAAGGTGACAAATGGACATCGAGAGCTCTAGATATGTTCGGTCAAAGTTCAATCAACGAGAAAGTCAACTCTAATCAACATGTCAATATTGGACCAAAGGCACTATGACACATGGCAAAAATGCAAAGGGATTCGTTTGTTGGTTTTGACCTCAGTATTCGGTCGTAAAATGAAATAACTCGTGGGAGAAAGAGGCTCAATTTTTTTAACGAGGGGAGCGGATGATCGTGCCGATGGACTATGGTATTATCGCCGACGTGGTGGGTCCACAAGCCACCATGTGGCTTGCCACCACTTAGCCATATTTCATTTTGAATATCATAGTATTATATGGTTGAATTTTATATTATTCACCATATTACTATATAATTTCAATTTGCAGTGTTTGGGTCGAATCTTGGTGAGACCACATTCCCCACATATCTCGGAGTCACAAAGCACACCACATGACTTGGCCAAAAAAATCCGCCAACCCACACATATGCCAAAGACCACGTGGTGAAGTGGTGGGGCATGCAAAGCCCATGGTGGAAGCTTCCACGTGAGAAGGAGGAGGGGGGTGGTTAAGCCTCAAGTGGTCCTTTGACCACTTTTACATGCGTGGAAAAGGCTTATTAAAGCCTAAAACATTATCCTCCCCACCTAATGTGGGATATTACACATTTTCAAATGCATCCACATTACGTGGAAATTATTAGAGGAGGCTAATGTGGGGATTTTATCCCAATTATTATGCTAAGCCGCCCACTATGGGATATTATCCCATTTTACATGCTACGAGCTAGGATAATATTAGCTTAGATAATTTTTTAAATGCATTATTTTAGGGCCCCATTTTTAATATAAATAGGGGACCTGTTTCTTTGTAAAGACACAACTTGGAAGCTCATTCCTAGAGCTCGGAAAGGCGGAGATGGAGCTAAGAGGAGAGTTAGATATTATGTCAACGACATAGTTGTGTGAAGTCCTAATTTATTTAGGCATTATTATTTTAATTATTATTGACCTATTATTTTTAGGCAATAGTAAATTAAAATTATTGTGACTAGGAGTTATTAATACTACCTAGTCGGCCCATAACACCACACCAAATTATTGTGAAGCCTAGAATATTGACCGGAGTGCCATAGGGCATTATGAAGCATCTGGAAGGATGATCAAGAACCGGAGGATTCGAACAGTGGAGCTGGTGCCATAGAGCTTGCCAAATATGCCAGGAAAGGGGAAGTCAGGTGTTATTTTTCACCCTTGTCATTTGAAGGTTTGGATATTCTTCTAAGCAAGTTCTTAATAGTTTCCATTAGGTTTTCTTATGAAAGTACTATTGTAACTTACAAGTTTTGACTAGTGGAATGGTTCGAAAGAACTTAGAGACGTAGGCAATTGCGAACTCGTAATCAATCATTGTGTAATTTTTCATTATATGATTGCATTAATTTTAAATTGATTACTTAAAAGGAGTAAATTATCGACAAATAAAATAAGCCTATAGGGTCCGAGATCAGGTGAATAAAAACTTGATAATTTTTGGATCAAGTTTGGTATCAAAGCTGGTTTTATAGAAATGGATCTATACATCTTCTTCTAGTTGCCAATTATGCTTTCCTTATTAGGCACCATGGTGTGAGTGATGATCACTCGACATCGAGAACATGATCGCCAGATCATGGAGTTATAAACCCACCTAGCTACTATTCGAGAGCGTTAACTCGAGCAACAACAAAACATTGCAGAGTTACAAAGAAGCTTGGATGCTCCACTTGGGAAGGTGGTTGATGCTAGCTAGCTTCAAAAGCACCACTTGGAGAGGCTACCATCACCAGACTCGGGCATGTTTCGTCATTGTGGAAAAGGACATGATACCGAGTGATGTTGGGATTTGTACCTAGAGAAAAGGCCTAAGTGGATGCAGAAGAAGGGCAAGGCTATTGCAAGACCCAACACCTTTGGCGGTCGGTGGAACCATTGGTATGGAGAATACTAGTGGAACATCTAGATATTGTACTGTGACATGCGAGTGCCTTGAGATAGTGGATTCCAATGGTTGCACGAAGACAGTTAGTGACCCTTATTCTCGATTGGACTATCAAAGTAGGGTACATAACTGTTGATGTGGTGTTTCGACTAGGACTTCCCATGACACCACTTCCACGTACCAAGATAGTTGGTATAAACGATGGTACTATACATGGAGCGTCTCTTGGTTATTACATCTTGAGATTCATTATTGGGAGACGAGTTTTCGATAATATCACTCTTGACATCATCCCTTTAGAGATGGAAAAAGTGGTTTTAGGAAGGTGTCCTCCTAAGGCGCATCAAGATAGATCAAATAAGGAAGGTGCTTTGCATGAGTTCCATGATGGAGAAACAGATGGCCATTTTTCCCCAAGGGTGACAACTCTTAGAATTATGAAGGTAGGGTATTATTGGCATAACCTCTATAATGATTATTATGCATGGATAAGAAAATGTAAAAAGTGTGTCTTCTTCACAGGTAAAGAGAAACTAAAAACCCTTCCACTCCATCCCATTTCCGTAAATGAACCATTCATGCAATGGGGATTGAATTTATTGGGGTGATTAATCCAAACTCTAGCTTGGGTCACAAATGGATCCTTACAGCCATAGATTATTTCACCAAGTGGATGGAGGTGGTTGCACTCAAGGAAGTAAATGAGGCCAACATATTGGATTTTTATGAAGGAATCGTAACTATATTTTGAGTCGCCTTGACTATAATATCAGATAATGCCTTAGCATTTCTTGGGACAAAAATATCTGAATGGGCGGTAAAAAATGGCATCTATTTGAGCACCTCCTCAAATTATTACCCTCAAGGTAATGGGCAAGATAAGTCCACGAACAAAAATATTTTGAGGATTATAAGGAGGAATCTGGATGAGAATTAGAGAACATGACACACCAAGTTGAAATCAACCTTGTGGGCTGATAGGATTACTCCCAAGAAGTCAACAAGGAACTCCCCTTACAAGTTAGTTTATGGGAGGGAGGCAAGGATGCATATATCCCTCGAGTTTCCCACATTAGAACTCTTGAAGCAATTGGAACTATTAGAATTTGAACCCATGGAAGTGAGGTATGTAGAGCTTACAGAGCTAAAAGAGCTGAGAAACTAGGCCATGAAGACAATGGAGAAGGACCAAGCTCAGATCAAGATGAGCTTTGACAGGAAAGCCAAAAATAGAACATTCCAAAAAGGAGATTTGGTCCTGAAATGGGATGTAGATAGGGAAACTCCAGGAGGAAATCCAAGTTTGATGTAATATGTAGTGGCCCTTATATGATTTTAGGATACAAAGAAAACAACACTTTCCAGTTATCAAAGTTGGACGAAGAATAATTACAGAATCGAGTCAATGGAATCTATCTCAAATATTGTTACTAATGGGAGTATATTTCTTGTACATATTAGTTTAGAGTTGTAATTCCTCCAAGTTCTTATAGCACATTTCCTTGTTGTAGTATAGTTTTTATTTTGTAATAAGTGCTGGTGCACTCTTTGCATATTCCATTTGGGATGTGTATGACTTGGTTTTTGTACATAGTTGTGCCTTGTTGTTGTTACACTTTCCAGTTTCGGTAGATTCTAGTGATGGAACAATGCCCCATTAGTGTTTTAGAGGATTTAAGGGATGAATTATCAAATGTCAGACCATTTTCAACAATCAAAGTGACTCCATGCCCAATGGATACTCTAGAGTCATTGGTCTTTCAGATCTAGTAGGAAGATCACCCCATGAGTCACCAATTGTTATCCATATTTTACACCCCTGCAAAATGGACAACTTAGTAGGACAGAGGGTTGGCATCACCACGATGAAGGTCCAAGCTGATTGAGTGGAAAAAGGAAGAGGATGAAAAAACTTCCAAGTATCATTTTAAATGCTATCAATCACTAGCATGTAATATGTTACCAATTTGGTAGGTATTTGATACGGATGCTACTAGTTGGTAGCATTTTGAGTGCTATCGGCTAATAGTAGGGTTGATGATCATAGATAGGAAAATGATGCAAAAGCACCGAGTAGTACTCAAAATTCTCTACCGACCGATAAAGCATGTATGGATCTACTTTGGATGGTAGCATGACATTAGCAACATCGCTAGTAGCTCTAAATGCTACATGTCGGTAGCATTTTTGGTGCTCCCTGTGATGATTGCATAAGTTGATAGTAGAATGTAGTTGGATGAAAAGTATAAGCATCAATAGTAGTTGTATGGATGATACCCTGACTGAAAATGGATTTTAAGCTACCAGCCACTAGCGGGGAAAGTATGTTACCTACTAATTGTATTTATGCAACCGACCGACACCAGGGAAAATTATGCAACTAGCTAGGTGTAAGAACAAACCAAGCATTAATGGAAGTGGTACAAAGTTGTTCAACTACACATTTAATGAGATATGACATCCATGATTTATCGTGCAAGCAAATGAATAATTTGTATGACCTCCCACACCTCTTTAATGAAATCTGTCGGTTGATGAGGCAATTTCGAGGATCTTCTTCTATATTTTGTAAAATTCACCTCATTTTGAGGGGAGAATTTCTGTAATACAAAAGAACTCTGTCAAAATTGTTCCATAGATTTTGTGAACTAAAGGCCTCAAATTCAAGCATTTTGTAAAGAATTCATGCCTTTGCCTATATTGTAATGGATTGTGCATGTTTTTAGCAATAAAATTCATGTTTTGTGGATATTTTATTCCTGGCTTGTATGAAATTACATATTTTTACTTCCATTATATTTGCAGTGTATTGTAAACATATATATCTCTTTATAGGATCTATAACTTGTTGTGATTTATGGATATAGGGAATTAAATACTATCTTAGAGTGTGGCACCTTCACCTACCATCTCTTACCTTATTTACTCCCTAGTTTTCAATCACTTAGATTGTCTCACCCTTCTTGGTGCATCACCTTCCCTTAGAGTAGGTTTAATTTTATGCATTCTTCTATCCCTATCTCCTTGGAAAGCATTAGGGTAGGATTAGTTTAGTTTACCATTCTCTACACTTTAGAGAAGTTAGCACTAGGTTAGGAGAAGAAGTCAAATTTCTCCAGAGGATTATCCTACTTGCAAGGTCCCACACTACAAGATAATCCCATATTATATAGGTTGACCGATTTCCTCACACACAAATCAAAAGAAATCAGGGGTGCTATAATTTTGACATAACACGGTGTTATTTTTGGTGATATCATAGAATTCCTTGTATTTCATGTGAAACTCCCTTGTTGCAATGAAGGTAAATTACAAAACCAAGTAAACATGATCCTTAGTAATGAATCCTTATAATAAGTACTAGTAGCTTCATGTGTGTTTAAATGATCCCATTAAAAATCAAGCTATATAATTTAAACACGACAAGAGAAATGAGTATAATTAAATAGAACCATTATATGTAAAATGTTAAATGAAAAAAATAAAATGCAATCTAGTTTAAAGAAGAATGAAGGCTTACATGTTAAATGTTCTTTAAATAAATAAGGTTAATAACAAAATAAGACTGTAATAAATATGCAAACCATGAAAGTGTTGTGTCGTGGAAGTGCCTATAGTTGAGTTTATTTTGTAGTTGAATTGTTATTTTGTATTTTGTCATTTTGAGAAATGTGGCTTGATGTGCATCATGTGTCCTCATGTTATATATGTGGGTTCATGTTTTTGTAAATGCCTTATGTGATGTTGAGTTATCCTAAGTGATCTCATGTAGTGTCGTGTATCAAGCAATGTAAGTTAAAAAAATTTATTCGGTATATTTTGTTGTTATATTTGTGTCTCAAAATTGTGGGCATGACATAATGGCATATACATCCTAGTATTTTATGTGGACTTAGTCATTTAACATACTCTACATCTTGATATGATCATACTTATGTCCATCTTTACCTTTGGCCAATAATATTTCTCTACCACAAGAGCAGTTTTCTTACTTATACCAAAGTGTCCAGCCAAACCCCCACTGTGTAATTCTCTTATAATATTTTCTCTTATTGAACCAACATGGATGCATAATTGCTTTCCACTGAATAAATAACCATCCTACATAAAATAATCAAAAGAACCAATACCTACATCAGGTCCTTACATTATCTCACAACATCACCAAAATCTGGATCACTTTCATACAATTCCTTAACTATCTCAAACCCTACCACTTCATTTTAAATTGTTATCAAAAGTGCTACATGCCTAGTCAAGGAATCTTGATAATGCTTATTGATTATGCTTTAACACAAAGTATATTCTTGCAAAAATGAAACCCGGTGATTTAATATAATTTTAATTAATCTAATTACGAGTCACTACTAAAATAAATAATGTATAAATGTTGAAATATAGGAATGACACAAGAAAACTAATATTTAAATATAAAACCCTACACACAATATATAGATGAAGATAATTAGCTAATTTAAGCTTGATCTAAAACCTGATATGGAGTGGGAAAAGTGCTAAACAGGTTGGGAAAATTGTTGTATAAATGCTTGGTATAAATTATGAAATGTAGGGATGAGTCTAGAGATGGGATCCTAGGATAGGTCAAGGGTGGTGCTTGGGCATTGGTGACTACCCATGAGCTTAGGATATGATTTTGGTGTGTCAAAAGGTATTCGCAAAATGATCATCAAGGGTACCTGTAACATGCAAACAAATAGTTCAACTACACAAGCTCACAAACCACATCAAACATAAAAGGGAAAATGTAGAATGGGGAGTTAGAGTGACCCCAGAAGGTCACCCCAAGAGTGAACTTACAACCGATCACGCTACACACATCTCACACTCCATATAGTTCTTGTGATTTTGTGTAGAAATTGTGCCCTAGTATGCCCTTGTGTAAGTTGCACTTGATAAAAAGATGTAGCTATAATGTAGTAATGGAGTAGAATGTGTGAATGAATAATAAAATAGACTTCACCTTCCTATGTAGTGTATGCGAGTTGATGCATCCCTTATTCCTTGAGTGGATGATATATGAATGCCTTTAGAGTGCTTTAGTGCATTTGGAATGAAAACTTAGGTGATGATAGTAATGCTTAGTTCTTGGTCCTTAATTTTGAACACATAACTATGTATTTATATGATTCCCTTGTTTAAATTTCATAATTGACAACTAAAAGGATGACCCATAAGTGAAAAATATGCCAAAAAGATAAAATAGACCCAAAAAGAGAGATTAAGGTAGAAAAGGGTTAGGGGCACCCAGAGGGGACATGGATGTTTGGGCATTTTTTCCGGTTAGGCGCTAGTGTTTGAAGCCATAAAAGATAAATTAGTAAAATCCTGACTAGGATGTAGGGTGTGTAAGACCAAATAGAAAACAAAAGGCTAAAGATAGTCGTCAATTACTAGTTTTATTGCTTAGGAATCATATAAATGCTAGTATGCTTTTAAGACCTAGAAATGTACCCCAATGTGTGATTTTGTGTTTACACCCACTTGCATGCCAACTATTTAGTTTCTTTTGTGTGTTTACATATCTCAATGCTTCATGGTCAGTGAAGAGTAAAATTTCCTTGGCTATTAATTAATGTCTCAAATGCCTTAATGTTTGAACAATAACATAAAACTCCACATCATAAGTAGAATATTTCCTCCTGAATTTAATTATCTTTTCACTGAAGAATTCTATAGGTCATCCTTCTTGAATCAAAGACTTAGTATAGTGTCAACTTTGACATGTGAGGCATCAAAATCAACATCAAAGACCTTTCTTAAATAAAGCAATACCAAAACATACATCCATGACATGCTTTTCTTCAACAATTCAAAACTGTTTGTTGTTACCTTAGTCTATACAAACTCATTTTATTTTTTGCACTTGGTTATGGGTGCAACAATGCTCTTGAAATTTGTGATGAAAAATTCCTATAAAAATTTGCCAAGCCATGAAAATATGAACCTCTATCAAATTCCTTAGAATAGGCCATTCCAAAATTACCTTCAATTTTTCCTCATCCATCCTCTGAGATGAAAAATCCCAAAAACTAGACTTTTCTAAAGAAATCTACACTTCTTTAAGTTTGCATATAAACACTCTTTTTGTAACAGTTATAACACCAATTTCAAATGCAACAAGTGTTCTTTCATTTTCCTACTAAATATCAAAATATCATCAAAATAGACAACCAAAACTTACCATTATATTTATGTAGTACTCTATTGATCAACCTCATGAATGTACTAGGTGTATTAGATAACTTGAATGACGTCAACATCCATTCATACAATAATTTTTTTTTTAAAATTTGTTTTCCATTCATCCCCTTCATGGATTCGGATTTGGTAGTACCCACTCCAAAGGTTAATCTCACTAAAATAACATGATCTTGCTAGTACATCCATCATATCATCCAATCTTGGAATTGGAAAATGATACATAATTGTGATTTTATTGATTGCTCTACTGTCCACACAGATTCTCCAGTCCCTATCTTTTTAGGAGTTAATAGTGCTATATTTTCACATGGAATCATGCTTTCTCTCACTCACCCTTTTTGTATAAAGTAGTTAAATTTCCTGTTCAACTCCTCACTTTGTGTTGGGCTCATCCTGGAGGCTTCATAATTCGAAGGGCCAATCCTAGGATCAAATCAATATGGTGTTGTATATCCCTCTTTGGAGGTAACCCATCTAGTAGCTCATCTAGTATGACATATGTGTATTCTTTTAGTACCTTTGCTGCTGCAATGGGTATACCAAAGGCCTCTATTTCCACCTTCTTTACCATCAATGCATAACACTAACATACTTCCATTTCTGCAACAAACTCCTTTGTAGCCAAAAACCCTCACTCTTATCTTCTTCCTTGAAGGGTAACAAGACCACCTTTACACCATCCTTCCAAAAAGTATAAGTATTCTTCCCTCCATCATGCGTAACCTTTCTATCATATTGTTAAGGCCTCCCCAATAATATATGACATGTATCCATTAGGATAACATCACACCAAACCTCATCCTTGTAAGTATTCCCAATTGAAAAATTTATTAGGCATATTTTATCTATGGTTACCTCGTTCCCTTTATTGAACCATGAAATGCAATAGGGATACAAGTATTTCTCACATTTCAAGAATGAGTTTATCAACCATCATAGTTGAGACCATATTTTCAAAACTACCACCATCAATAATAATTTTACATACCTTCCCTCTAGAGGTGCATCTTGTTCAAAAGATATCTTTCCTGCAGCCAAGAATTACCACCAACACCATCTTGTTTTTTATCCTTCCTTTGAATGATCATTCTCCTCCTTATCATGAGGGTTTCACCCAAGTCTGTAAAAATCTTCATTTCCTCTTCTTCTTCTTCTTCAACTTCAACTAGGTTTTCTCGTGGTCAGTTTCTACTTTCCATCTATGCTATGTAGGATAGTGTGGACACTCAAAATATTTGTACCCTTATTCACCACATTGGTAATAAATATATTACTTTTGGGGGTTATTCCAATGCCATCCTCTACCATATCTTCTTCCTATTTAAAACCCCCTACCTCTTGGTAGTTACCATAGCCTTGCCTAGATTCTTCATGTCCTTCTAAATTAAATGATTCACCTTTTATGGAATCAAATCTATCCCTCCATATTATTGAAGATGATGATGGTCCTCTCACTCCTCTTGTCCTTTTATTCTATTTTTAATGTGAATTGATAAACATCATCCATGTTATGGATATAGAGCATAATCAATTAATCTTGTATGGTATAAATCAATGTATTTACATACCTTATAGTATTTTATTCTTCAAACTCTCCTTGTTCCACCTAGATTGATAGCTTGTAAAATTCATTGGTATACTCTTCAATGTTGAGATCCTTCTGTCTTAGGTTTTGAAACTTTTGAAATAGTGTCTAGGCATGATCTACATGAAGAAAATTTTCTTTCAACTTCTTCACCATTTTATTCCAGTTTCATATCTTACCCTTTCATTTCCCCTGTCTTTCATTTTGAAGGTGATCCGACCAAATCAATGCATGTTTAGCCAACATAGTGCATGAAAATTAACATTCTTCTCCTTTCATAGGGTTTTCCACTCAAATTTTTTTTCCATATGATTCTTAGTGAGGTCAATCAAATCCTATTATTGTAACCCTCCACCATAATAAGGAACATTAATCTTAACATTGTCATTGTTTCCCTCCAAATCTTGGATCAATCTCTCCTTAAATGGATGCTCATTCAATGTTTCTTCATCTCTATCATTTTCTTCTTCATTTCCTCCTTCATTATCCTACTTTTTATTTGTGTGGGACCTTGTAAGTAGGATAATCCTTTGGAGAAAGCTGATTTCTTCTCCTATCCTAGTTCCAACTTCTTCAAAGTGCGCAGAGAATGAAAAATCAACTAATCCTACCCTAATTATTTCCAAGGAAACAAATATATAAGAATGCATAAAAGTAAACCTACTCTAAGGGAAGGTGATGCACCAAGAAAGGGTGAGACAATCTAAGTGAGTGAAAAATAGGGAGTAAACAAGGTAAGAGAGGGTAGGTGAAGGCGCCACAGCCCAAGACAATGTTCAATTACCTATATCCACAAAACACAACAAGTTATAGATCCTATAAAGAGATAGATATATGCACAATACACCTACAAATATAATGGAAGGAAAAAGATGCAATGTCATACAAGCTAGGGAAAAAATAGCCACAAAACATGAATTTTATTGCTAAAAACATGCACAATCCATTACAATATAGGCACAAGGAACAAATTTTTTACAAAATGCTCAAATTTGAGACCTCTACTTCACAAAAAGATCTGGAACAATTTTGACAAAGTTCCTTTTATTTATAGAAATTATCCCCTCAAAATGAAGTGAATTTTATAATATATAGAAGAAGATCCTCAAAATTGCCTCACCAACTAACAAATTTCATTAAAGAGATATGACAGCCATACGAATTGGTCCTTTGCTTGCATCGCCTTAAATTACCAACCAATGCATGGGTAGTCATGGGCACCATACCTCATTAAACTGGTAGTTAAACAACTTTGTACCACTTCCATTAATGCCTAGTTCATTCTTGCACCCGACGAGTTGCATAATTTTCCCTAGTGTTGGCTGGTTGCATAAATGCAATTGATCAATGTAACATGCTTTCCCACTACCAACTAGTAGCTTAAAATCCACTGTCATCTCGGTAGCATCTCATATAAGCCGGCCCCCATGCTTATGGCCCAAATGCATTCTACCATCACCTTGTGCAATTGGCCAAGAGCACCTAGAAATGCTATCGGTCGGTAGTATTTAGAGTTGTTGTCGATACCACTAATGTCCTGCACTACCGGCCGATAACATCTAAGGATGCTATTGGCACTTTTGTGCCATTTTCCTCTGGGAACGTTGACCTTGCTATCGGATGGTAGCATCCATACCTATTACTAGATGTTTTTTCATCTCGCCACCTTTTTAGGTCTGAATTAGCTTGGACCTTCGCCATGGATCGCTAGCTCGCCGTGAGTTAAGATCTACTCATCTCCCCTCCGTCTTGCTAAGTTGTCCATTTTGTAGGGGTGAAAATATGGATAACACACACACAATTTTGTGAAACTACGAAGCTTATAGAACAATAAAATCTTCCTTTATTTCCCACTATCTCAAAAAAAAACCCTAAAACATGAAAAAAACCTAAAACACAAAAAAACCCTAACAAGTAAAACACCTCAAATGAACCCCAATTTGTGCATACAAAGTATGCCTTTTTAAATTAAGACACATGCCAAATATTAGATTATTACATAAACCACAACAAAAGAAATTAAAATTCTAAGTTCTAGACAAAACAAAAAAATGCTCCCATTGGTTTGATTAACTTTGAACACCTACCTTCTACGGATCTCGCATTGTTTGATGTTGAATGATTTCTTTGAATGATCTTTCTCCTGGAACCGATGGTTCTCTTGTGTCCTCTTCACTTTGCCTATTTCCTCTTCGCCTTCTTTGTATGGTATGGTTGTGGGATCCTCGTTGAATAATTTATATCTATCTGTAGACATAAAATCACACACTTTGGGTATCTATTTATTCTTGATTACATACTACTATTCATATGATTCCTAAGTAAGAAAAGTACTAATTAGCCCATGTCTTTGGCCACCTTTCTTTACTTTTATTTTCTTACACCATTACTTGCTCATCCTACATTTCTATACCTCGACATTTATCATCCGAAACACTAGCGTATAACAAGGACATGAGTGTCGGGCGCCTCGTCTCTCTAGGTCATCTCTTTAATGTGGAGTAGATTTGACCTAAATATACTTTTTCACACTTTTCGGGTCCTTTATAACTATTTGAGCATCTTATATTTTTGGTAGTCGACCTTTTCGGGGTTAATTATGAAATTCAAGCAAAGGAATCATGTAAATATAAATTTATGTGATCATAATAAAGGAAAAATACTAAACATTAGCTATCACCACCTAATGTTGCATCCATCAAGCATCTAAGAGCTCCATTATATACATCTAACACCATCCAAGGGACACAACTAGTTATTTTGCATATACTTTGATTAACTAAAATTTGGATAAACTAATGTATGCTAAGATATTTAATCTAATATAGGAGGACTAAAATGTTGTAAAATACGCTAAAACAGTATGGAATAACTTTAAATAATTATGCTAAATGAAATAAAACCCTAAGTATGCAAAGATGTAAAAGGAAAGGACTTACCTGATTGCAGAGAAGGCTGTCACAAGTTTTCGTCAGTGTATGACTATGGATTCCATGAGTAGGAATGATGAATTAGAAGTCCCGTAAAGGTTAGATCTGGAAGATCTAAGGAGACTTGGGGCTCCTTGGTCTATAGAATAGGTGTCTTGGTCTCTGAAAAAAACTCAAAATATGGTTCTTTTTAATGTCACAAGATACCATAAAATATTTCGTCTGTTAATGATTTGAATTTGCTTGAATTGTAAAAAGATGTAACAAATAATATAGGATGAAGCAATGCCATAGAAATCATCAGGTATGATAAAAAGATAAAGAAGTATCAAAAACCTAAAAATAAAAATGCAAAGTGAATGGGTCGGATTGACCTCAGCTTCCAAAATAGTGGGCTTACTAAATTGAGTGTTGCATTACATTTCAGACCCAAATGTAGTTTAGTGTGTGTGTGTAGGTCGTGCCCTAGTGCTCTTTGATTCAGTCATACTTTTGAAGTAGTGAGAAATAATAACTATAGAAAATGTAATAACATGTGTGCATGGAATAGAATAGAATCCCTCCCCTATGTTGTGTGTGTTGA
This sequence comes from Taxus wallichiana var. yunnanensis, assembly GCA_018340775.1. Taxonomy (NCBI): domain Eukaryota; kingdom Viridiplantae; phylum Streptophyta; class Pinopsida; order Cupressales; family Taxaceae; genus Taxus; species Taxus wallichiana. The sequence goes on along the minus strand of CM031239.1, from coordinate 807,129,705 downwards.
TGTAGATCTCCTAACCTTGATGCATGACACTATGTGGATGTAATGGATACAACTCTAGATGGAGTGATAGTAGTATGTGATGCTAGGACCCTCATTATGGTCTAATAACTTTATATTTATTGGGTTCTCTTGCTCTAATTTCGTAATTAACCCCAACATGGCTGATTAGGAAAAAGATAAGAATGAAAAACAACTAGAAATGGATGAAAAAATGTGGGAAAGTAACAAGATCGAGGCACCCCTAGGTAGGACTAGGGTGCCCTAGTTTTAGGCTAAAATGATGGGAAAGTCCTAAAAAAATTGGGCATGTCTCTCTGGAAATGTTCAAAATGACGAAATAAAAAAAAATAAGATGGCCAAAATATGGGATTAATTAATACTTTCTTCATTCAAGAACCTTCTAAATAGTAAGCTAAATAAAACTAATGGCTGAAATACATTTTTATCTATGTGTGTGAAAGCTAAGTAACATAAAGTAGATAGAAGTGTGTACTTGATATCCATATAGAGTGTAGTAGAAACATGTCAATGGACTAGACTCAAGTGTGGAATGCAAAAAGAAAAAGTGGAGGAGCGTGGATTCTAAAGATGAAAAATGCACATAAAAAGTGATGAGAGTTGACCTAGGGTGAAACACGTGTGTAGTTTCTGTGATGTGTAGTGTACCTGCATGGTTAGTAAAGGCAAGTTCCATCATGGTGTGTTCATGTTGTGTTGTCATCATCATCATCATTGTTGTTTCCCCTAATTTGACTTCTTGTTTCTCATATAGCTAAACATGCAAGGAGAAAATGATCAAGTAGTCAAATATGTATGTATGTAAATGTCAAATATGCTATGTAAAATACACAAGTGTAAAATACGTTGCATGAAAAAGTAAATGGAACATGTGCACCTGATCCATGTCGAGAGAAAAGGGTGTAGAAGGATATCTTGTACTACCGCGAGTTTTTGGGCGATCTCACGCCACCTGGCTAAAGAAGTGTAGGGAGGAGATTCTCTGTATCCTCCAACTCTAACCACTTTTACTAAAATGTGTGAAGATATATCTGTAGCATCTGGTTTTTGGGTGATTGACGCCAACTAGATGAAGTAGTGTAGAGAGGAACACCCACTATAACCCCCAAGCCTGTAACTACTTCCTAGAAATGCCAAAGGACACCATGTCCATTAAAAGGCCATTGTGTATGGAGTTTGTAGACTAGTCTGAAATCACTCACTGTATGTAAACCTACAATGGCAAGGGTGGAAAGTGCACTATACTATGAACTCGGTGTAAATACATTGTGTTAGTATTTAGAAAATATCAAATGAATCCCCCCGTTTTTGGGGGGCATATGCAATGTCGATGAAAGGAGAATGTGGCCCCAAAAGAAGACCTACCGCAATTTGACCTGTGTAACTTTGTCCTACAGGGGGAAAGGGAAAACACTTGGTAGAAAGAAAGGTGTGCACAAAAGGGGATGGCTAGCCAAAACAAGTTATAGTTTGAAAAAACATGCATGCAATAAGAGAAGTGTAAAATATGTAGACAATGTAATAAATACCAAATAAAGTAGTGTAAACATGCAAGAAAACAAGTAGACACACAAAGCGGGTTACAAACATGGGACATCACTCACGATGTCACAAGACACACAAGGCCATTATGGCCAAAAAAAAAAACAAGTGTGCACACAAACAAAGTGCAAAGCCATATATACAATGAAAAATAAGTAGAAACAAACAAACAAGGAGTCATGGAGACGTATAATCCTACTAAAAACAAGTGATGCACATGGAACACCTATTAGCATGTTAGAGTGATAACCAATATGTCAAAGTGTGTATGAGAAAGTAATATAAGATGCTAAGTATAAAATGAAACAATAACACTGGATGAGATGATTGTGGATACCCCCAATGACCAATATAGGAAGAGTAGAAGGTGAGCATCCATGCCACATGTAGAGTCTTGTATCTACGATCACACTAAACAAATTCGTGAATGCACATGTGTCTATGATAGATATAATGACATATAAGAGATCAATATAACATGTGTAGTAAAGTGATCATACAAAACACTAGTAAACAATACTAAATGCCCCCAATACAATGCAATATGCTATGGATGAGTGACATGGAATGCAAGATGGAATGATAGGAGCCGCATGCCCCTCGAGTGGATGGAAGTGTATGTAATTAGGTTCATTTTATTTTCCCCCTCAACCATCAAGAATGAACCGTAAAACAACAGTGCGTAGTAAAAAAATGGTTGAGTAGAGTTCGTTGTGTCTAGCGTGTTGTGATGAGTGTGTATGTGTAGTGGTGATGAGATGTGACATATGAAGAGATGTGCGTGAACCCTATAGCCAAGCATATATCACAACTTGTTGAATGGATGAGTGATGATTTATCCCTAAGCGTATATCACTATAAGATGAAAGGATGAGTGATGATTTAACACTAAGTGTATATCACTATATGATGATGATAAAAATAGGTGACGATTTAGCCTAAAGCGTATGTCACTATAAGATGAAAGGAGGGAGTGGTGATGTAACCTAAGGTGTATACCACTACAAAATGATAGAATAGGTGACGATTTAGCCTAAAGCGTATGTCACTAAGTTGGAAATGTTGCGTGATGAAATGTCGCATGGTGAGTGTAAGGTCCATTTGATTGGTAAACCCTCGGCAATCAAGTATGGACCGATGAACTAAAGTATGTCATAGGGTGGTGAGGGAAGCATGTAGAAAACAACATAGTATAGAAGACCAAGTGATGAATATGGTATGTAAATGCACGTAGTATGTTGAATGCGATGCTAAATGTGTAGGATGTGTAATATGTAATGTGTAAAATGTAATGTAATAGGTGTAGGTAGACTAGTAATGTAAGATGTAGTGATGAAATGTAAAGCTAGACTCATATGTAATGTAACCTAGCATAGTATGTAGAATATGTGTAGAAATGCAAGTGTATGATGTGACTAAGTGCGTAGATATCGGTATGTATGTAATGCGTAGATGAGGACTAGTATAATGTAGGACATAGGATAAGCGTAGAAGGTATAATGCATGATTTATGTGTGATGAAATGTAAAAATGTGTAATTCCTATAGTGCAATGAGTGGGGTTCAGTGTAGTGATAATCCCTCAAATCAAGTGGAAGCACAAGAGTGTGTCATCGGGTAATGACGTTGCTAAAATATGTAATGAGCATGCCTATGAATGATAATGGAAAGATGAAAGAGATGTACCTATGTTAATATGAGGAGGGGGAGATTGTGTTAGATTTCATGCCCCCAAGTATGTAAGTGATGGAAGTCTAGTCAAAAGACACTAAGTGGATCCATGTAAGGAGTAGTTTCCTTAACAAAAGTGATGGGACACTAAGGTGGTAATGTCACGAAAACTTGAGTGGAGGGGTATTTGCTTTAACAAGATGATTAGAAAATGGAAGTGGAGTAGGATGGCAAGAAATATTGAATGGTGGCATATTTGGAAGTACTTGTCTTGTATGAGAAATGATGGTGAGATGATCATTAAGTGGAGAAGAAGAAACATCATGTGATGGAACTATAATATCTATTTGACTAGGAGGAGAATCATTATGCACATGTGAGTGACTATCAATATCAAACATGTAATGAATAAGATAATTATCTAGAACTTCCTTAGAAATATTAGAAGGAGGCTCACTAGTAGTACATAACATGGCTGAGTAGGGGGTGAACTAATTTTGATAGGTGGTTGAATTTTTGACTTGGGGATACCGTAGGTGATTTCTTAGGTGGATCATGACTAATCAAGAAGGAGTATCCTTAGGAGCCCATGTGGATACAACCTTTAGAGAGGACAATGTAACATGATGTTGGGTAGTAAATGAGATAAATCCTTGACACTCAAGATGTTTGAATCTATGTTGTAAAGAATAACAAGCATAACAAGCAAATTTTCAGTATGTCCATTGATTTGATGGTAATTGTAATATGGATGACCCGAGACTTTGTTAGCTGATAAGGAGGATACTAATGAGTAGGTGGAAAATTGATCAATTTAATGAATAATGAGGCGAGTAAGAATGTTATGTGGCATATTGTTGTGTTTAAACATAAAAGGCTAGGAAATTCCATATCTTGAGGTTCAATCGTATTACATATATTAGACATAGATTACATACAAGATGGATAAGGAGTACAAACATGTGATTGAGAAACATCCTTAAGTTGTTGGATTTCAGATCTAAGAGATGTGATTGTGGATTCCATAGATTACATAGAGGATGTATGTGATTGAGAAGAATCTTTAAGTTGTTGGATTTCAGATCTAAGAGATGTGATCGTTGATTCCATAGATTGCATAGAGGATGTATGTGATTGAGAAACATCATTAGATTGTTGAACTTAAGATCTAAGAGATTCACATCGGGTTCACCAAAATGATTAAAAAAATTAGGATAAAATAATGTATGATAAGATAGTTAATATAATATAGAGGACTAAAACATGTAAAATATGCTAAAACAAGTATGGAATAACTTTAAATAATTATGCTAAATGAAATAAAAACCTAAGTATGCAAATATGTAAAAGGAAAGGACTTAGCTGATTGCCAAAGATTGTCACAAGTTTCCATAGGTGGGAATATGGATTCTAAGAGTAGGAACGATCACTCAAAAGTCCGTAAAGGTCATATCTAGAAGATCTAAGGAGACTGGAGCACCTAGGAAGGTATTAGGGTGTCCCGGGGTGCCTTGGGTATGCAAATAAATAGGCACCTTGGTCTCTGTAAAAGCTCAGAATCTAGTTCTTTTAGTATCACAAGATACCTTGAAATATTTCTTATCTATCACACATGAATCTTCTAAGCCACACTAGGATGTATCAAATAATATAGGATGAAGGAATGACCTGTAAAAGAAAAAGAAGTATTAAAAACCCTAAAAATAAAAATGCAAAATGAATGGGTCAGACTAACCTCAGCTGCCACAATAGTGGGCTTACTAAATTGAGTAATGCACTACATTTTAGACCCAAATGTAGTTCTAGTGTGTGTGTGTGCATGTCGTGCCCTAGGTGATCTTGTGCTAGTGAAACTTTATGAAGTAGCGACCAATAATAAGTATAGAAAATGTAATAACATGTGTGCATGGAATAGAATAGAATCCCTCCCCTATGTTGTGTGTGTTGATACATATCTCCTAACCTTGATGCATGACACTATGTGGATAAGTGATGCAATGGATGCAACTCTAGATGGAGTGATAGTAGTATGTGATGCTAGGACCCTCATTATGGTCTCATAAATTTATATTTATAGGGTTATCTTGCTCTAATTTTGTAATTAACCTGACATGGCCGACTAGGAAAAAGATAAGAATGAAAAATTGGCTAGAAACAACCCAAAAATAGGCGGGAAAGTAAAAAAAGGAACAAGTGCCCCTGTGGGACCAGGGCATCCCAAGATAGTCATGGGTACTATTTCTTATGCTACTATGAAATAGACTAGGAATATATATGGAAATGTGTAGAAATGATGAAATAAAAGAAAAATAAGATGGCCAAAAGATGGGATTAATTACTACTTTCTTCACTCAAGAACCTTCTAAATAGTAGTATGAAGACCTAGCTAAATAATGTCTAATGTGCATGATTTTGTGACTACATACTTCATAGGAGGAATTTTCATTCTATTCCATACACACATCTATTACATTTATTTACATCTAGCTACTTTTTTAGCTATCAAGTGTGACACACATAAGAGCCACCTAAGGAAAGATTCCACACACAAACATAGAACTACATTGGGTATGAGATGTAGTGCAACGCTCAGTCATAAGATCACCATTGTGACAACTGAGGACAATCCAACCCCTCATTCTATATCTTTCTTTTTAGGATTTGATGTCTCTTTGACAGTTTTTCTGAGATCATTACTTCATTGTAGGTTTCAACAACTTTGGAGATCATTTTGTGAACTCATAGTGACCAAATGAGAACAACAATGAATACCGTGTGAACACTCAGAGGAGGTTTTCTATGCATTTTTTGACACAAGCACCAAAAATAGGTCTAGGGAACCTACAACCACCCCTATCCCTCTCTAGGTGCCCCAGTCTAGGCATATCGTTAGCTCGCACACTTTTTTGAGGCTCTGTGGGATGCTTCTCCCTCACTATTCATCCAGTTAGCACTTTGGCACAATCCATGAATAATCGCTGAAAAAACTAAGTCATCTTACCTTTTCTTTGAACTTAGGGTTTTATATATTTTGGCTTAGTTTTCTTAGGTTAATTTATATATTTAATTGATTATTCATTTACTGCTACAATAGCAATCAGATTAGGCATATATTTCCATATTTAGCTTAATCATTTTGGTGAACCCGACCTCTTTGAACACACTTAGGATCTTTCTTTTTCGCTTCTTACATCTTTCTAAGATCCTCTCATCATGAATATTTCTATTCATGATTTCTTACTCCTCCATCCTAAGCTAAGGGCTAAGATCATCACTCTCTTGAATACTACTCGTGTTCCTTTTGACATTCATCCAAACTTATTCTATAACACATTTGCAGATGCATTTTCTCAAAGACATTACTTTTCAAGATAATCCTATTACTGATATTGCTATTTTTTACAATGATCCTTATTTATACATCATGATGTGCATCCATAATATTGGTGTCAAATGAGTTATAGTTGATAATGGATTAAAACTTAATTTGTGCACTCTAACCTTTCTTAAGGATTTAGGTCTCTCAATTGCTAATGTCAATCCTTCATCTATTTCTCTTCATGCATATGATGGTTCCATTCGTCCATGCATCAGCCATATTACTTTACCCATTACTGTTGGGCTAAAAACCCTTAATACAATTTTATTTGTCATGGACTTCCTAATTTTGTATAATTTCTTACTTAGTAGACCATGGCTTCATGCCATGCAAGTTGTACCTTCCACAATACATCAATGTGTCAAATTATTACATGAGGGTATTGAATACATTGTTGCTATTGATCATGAACCATTAAAATATTGAAAACATGATCCCACAACTACCATCCCCACTCCACAATTTGTTACTACTGATGAATCAAAACATATGGATCCTCCACCTAACTTAGAAGCTACTATTTGCATGTTGGATGTTGTTCCATCCACGTCATCACCCCCTCCCACTACTACAAATGCTATGGTACTTTATTGGGGGCCTATCCACACATCAGATGTCATTCTACCTACTACATCATCTCATGAGAAACCATCATTAGCACAACCTCCTTTCACATGTATACTCTTCATGAATGATTCTTATTGGGAGCATATTCTATTTGATCCTACTTGTGATGACACTATATGCACACATGATGGGTTAGCTTGGCTAGGCTTTATAGTTGATGACATATTTCCTTCACCTTATGATCTTCATCATTATCATGGATTCATTCACATTATCGCTACTTATGGGATTCACAGGATCTTTCATCTCACGGTGTTTTCATGAGCTCCTCGTGTTACTCCACTTACAATATGACAATATTGGATCTACTATATTAGGGGTGCCTTAGATCTTGATCATATTGACATTTCATTTCCTATGCCTTTTAGTCATGTCTTCATTTGTAATGATTCCTTTCTTGGTTATTCACAAAATCTTACACGTTGGTATGTATGTGGTATGGCTCTACTACCTTCTTTCAGCGGTGTGAAGAATACACAATGTGTATGTTCAACCTTCATTGTAATGGATCACTACGTGATCAACCCGACACTATTGCTTATCACATATCATATGATTTACCTTTTGGTTTTGATCATGACAATGATGACCTCCTAGATGATGTTAGTTGATCTCTTTTCTCATAAAAAACTTGGGGGGAATCACACCTCTTTCTCTTCCCTCTAACATCAACAAATGTCTTATTTTCTCATCATTTCACATCTAGTCTCTCACTTACAACATACACATTTTGATATACACACATAATTCCATTTCCGATGACACACTCTCATGATTTGGTTCACACTTGACGGTTGAGGGCATACTATATACATGAACCTCACACACGATAAACTACACACTACACTCTTGACACATCACGAGCTATTCACACCTCTTTCTCACAAAATCTGTCACATACTATACAAACTATTCACACTACAAATTCATGTTATATCTTTCTCACATCTACTTTTATGCAATGTGCTCACTTCCCTATGACACAATCTAGTTCCACAGTCCATACGTAACTACAAAGGGTTTACACATCAAATGGAACTCATCAAATTCACATGCTCAATCACTCACTCATTCAAACACTCTACACTTTGTGCCTCGATGATCATATATTTTTAATACACACATATGATCCATTTCCGATGATGCACTCTCATTTATGTCTCATTCTTGATGCTGAGGGTGAATATATAAATGAAACCCATATGAAACATACACATCCACTTAGGGGCACATTGCTTCTATTATTCACTCTTCATTCCATTCTATCTCGCCCACAACATACTACATATCTTGGTTGAATTTAATCTTGATTTATTATGCTTGTACATGTACAATTTATTACACATGCTAGATAGATATCTTGTATTTCATTATAATTATCATACACCCATTTGCAATCAATTTCCTTTCTAGTTATGATCACAAATTATATAGATCTATTACATGTAACATGGTCTTGTGAGTCCCCAACAACTCTTCGAGGCATCCACTTTCGTACACTACAGGTGCTATTATTAAATTTTTCATAGCACATTACATTATCGGATTATACATGTTTGACATACTTTTTATCTTTCTAACATGTTAAGAGGTGATTCATGTGCAACATTTTTCTTTGCAAGTCTCATTGATTCCATGGTTGTATGTTACATTGCTTGTCGTTATTTTCCATTTTTGCGGACTTTACCCTTTGTCTTATGTGCAAACTTGTTTGATTTTGGCTTAGCTAACCTTGATTGTCTTACGACATCATGAGTGATGTCCCATGTTTAAAACCCACTTTTCATGGTCTACATTGCCTTCTTGTGTTAGATTACACATTGTCTTCTTATATAATAGCTTACATTTTACATGCATGTTTTTATACTAACAATTTTCTCCTAGCCACTTTTTTGGCATGTGCCTTGGTTTCTACCTAAGACATCCCTCCCCATATAGGGCACTATGTAGACACTAAAATTAGGTCACACTCCCTTGGTCCCTCGATAAATAAATACCTTGAAAACATCCACCTAGCCATGGCCCCTTCACTTTAATATAATATTAATTTAATTATTTAAATTAAATTAATTCATTATCCTCATAATATTTATTATTTAAATATCCTAATTAGGATAATTCCCACATATCCACCTCATCTAGCCACACTCGCCTAAGACCTATTCTTAGTATGTTGCCATAACTAACTAAGACCTACCCAAACCCTAAAAATAAATGCCTACATTCCCTCTAACCAAATTCCCACCCATTAGAAGGAAGATTCCATTCTAATCCATGAGGTAAATGAAACGAGATCCCAGAAAATCAAGGGGATCTACCTAGTTTAGTAAACCTAGGAAATCCTACCCTAATCGATGCGATGATTACCCTTAACGCGCCGAGTTAAGCACGAACTACCGTTGGTTACCATTTAACCCCAAAAATAACCTTATTTTGAGGTTGCACATTTTCTTAGAGAGAGAGACATATTCTGAGAACAAGTGACGAAACCAGAGCTGCATGCAAGCAAAACCAACATGCGTACAAGCATCAGAACACCCATAGCCAAACACTGAAGCAACCATGAAGCTATTTTTATTCACGGAGCATCCGGGAAGCACCATCACTATAACAAGTTCATTTCATTCGATCAGCCACCATTACCAACCAGGCATCAAGCTCATATAAACAGTAAGTTTTGTTAACCAACACCTATTCATTTATCATTTGGTAGATCCTTTTACATTTGTTATTAGTTTCTGCTTTCATTTCTATTCCCCCATCATTTACCTCCATGCAAACTTGACCATATTTTTATCCACATCCTTACATTTCCCCTACATGGACCTAAATCATTCTTGTGCATACCTTATATCCATACAAATCTATCCATTTCCCTTCCATCTTCATCTAACCCCAGATCTATCACCTAGCCAAGTTTTATTGAGTTTCTATACCCAACTATACAAGACCTTTGATCACCCATACCGACGCTTTGGTCACCCATAACCTTACAATGCCGGTTAGCCTAAACCAATACCGATCATACTCATTACTCATCCATACGTCGGTCTTTACGTCTTTACTAGAAACCCAGATCATAGCCTAAAACCTCCACCAAATACCTAAAATAGCCTGAAAACCCGACCTTGACCAATACCAATACCAATACCTTAACAAAGTGACCTTGAACTTAGATTTAGTCATATCTTAGCTTGTTGTGAATGAATTTGTTTATTGTAGATGAATGAGATACCTAAATCATTTTAACTATATAGGATTTACTTTAATATCAACATTAAGTTGTTTTAAATAGTGGATTGACAATCATGTTTAGAAGTATCACACTTCCCGGATCTAGCACACGCTAGGTAGTCCATTGCATATACTATTTAAATTTTATTTGGTGGTCTTGTGTTCCATTTCAGGTAGTTCCTCCAAGTAAAAAGGAAGCTCTCACGATTAAGCTATGGATTCAGAAGTCATACGCGCACAACAACCTATAACCAACATTTCAATAGGTATTCCTCCTAACCCATTACCCTTATTTATTTCATCAACATTCAAAGAAATGCTCTAGAATCAGGTGAAACATTTTGGCACGCCTGGTGGGACCCATTTGGGGTTCTTTGCATTCTTTCATTTCTAGGTGAAAACGTTGTATGTTTGTTTCTTTTCTAAAAAGTTCTTACATTAAACTAGAATCTTCTTCTCTTCTATTATCTAAAAGAAATCGTATTTTGGTGCTTAAAATGAACATTTCTTCCCTTTCATTAGTATCGCATTAGTGAAAGAGCATCCCTTCTCATGTTCATCTATTTATGGCATCAAATTCTACATTTCGATTTGGGTTTAAAAATCATTGCATTTCATTATGCTTTTTTGCATTAGCTCACATTAATTAAGGGAAACCTATACACTAGAAGTCATTACCAGCTGATGGTTGACAAATGAATCATAGAAAGCACTTTCTTTCTCCTCTCTCTCTCTGAGTCATATCCAAACACCACAAAATTGAAAATATACAAATTCTTAAACAACATCTTTCCTGGAAGAAGGTGAGGTGATCACATGATCACGACACAATGGGCACCCACTTCTTTGCTTCGCCAAGTCATACTTCATAGAAAATCCTACCCCTACCATAACATACCTAAAACCTCTCCTTATAGATATCCTTCTTTTAGGAAGCCATACTCACTAAATAGTAGTAAAAAAACTCTATTCTACAATTCATGAGTGTTGTCCATTCAAAATTTCCTATTCATACAGAAGTTGAAAATTGAAAATTTTCAAGTTAAACACCTTCTCTGTTGTCCTGGTAATACGAAAAGTCAAAAGATTGAGAAAAATCTGCATTTTTGGGTCTTTTTGTGTGATTTTCGGGTCTACCGGAAACTTTTTGTCCCAAGTGTCCCAAGTTCATTCGGGCCCCGTGTTCGCCGATCGGCCGATTTACCCGAAGTCTGTTTCTTTCGGGCCCATCGGAACTTTTTGTCCCAAGTGTCCCAAGTTCACCCGGGCTCATTGTTCCCTTTTCGTCTGATTTGGCCGAATCGCGTACTCCACATACTTTTGTCCCTCATGTCCCAGAAGCATTTGTGCATACTTTTCCCGCATCGCCCGTATCGCCGAATCACGCTTTTGCATCCCGCGTGTCCCAAATGAACCAAAGGCCATCGAAAAAGTTAAGTCATCTTTTTTCTTGCTCTTCACAAATATATTGCTTTCCAAGTTGGTAGATATGTATTTAATGCACATTAATTGTCTTTCTCTCTCCCAAACAACTATATAATGAATCGCCCTATGTGTTTTGGCACTTAGCTTTCTTCATCATTGCTCATACCTTTGCGATTAAAATTTCTACGCGCATATCCATTTCCCCTGCAATTTTGTCCCGAGTCTAGATTGCAACCTTGGCTTCTCAAATTGCTAACAACATGAAGATTAAATTCCAAGGCCAGGAGCAAGTCTCACCACTCGAGTGCTTTTCTCGGACATTCGATATCGGAGACAGTGAAGTTCGTCACCTTGACTTTGGGGATTTCTGGGCAAGAATGATAGACTCAAACCCCTCTCCTATGGCATAGATGATTCATGATAGTGGTTTGGCATTCGCCGGTGGTTTCCCTATCTCGGTGCAATGCATGATACAGTGCTCTCCTGCAGAGCTCATTTCAATCCTGACTCGAGTGAACTAACGAACGTGCATGGAGAACTCATTGCCAAACTTGACCCATTGCCGCCATGGGCCAATCGCCCCTAAGGATTCTAAGATGGACAATGCTATAGTAATTTCTAAGAACCAGGCATAAGCCCTCTTCGATCAGGAAAGTGAGAAATATAAGGCGCGGGTGGTGAAGTCCTAGCTTAAAAACCCTAAAAAGGGGGCATCTCGTCTATCCAAGGTTCTTTTCCATGCAGATTTCAATGAGGAATTGTCAGATTTTATAATCCTACTGGCTCGGGTCATGGGCTTACCCTCTACAAATGAGTTCCATTTCTGGATGTGCCCACTTATCAATATGGTGTGCGAAGGAACTCAGAATATCAATTAGGCAGAGATCATTAGTATGAACCTAGCAGAGCAGCTGTCCAATGTACAACAAACCAAGAAGTTCTATATGACTTCATACTTAATGTATACTCTAGCAGCATCGAGGCAATGGTTTGGATTCTCATACGTTGATGCTCATAAGGCTGACCCTGTGTATGCCTACTGCCCTCAGTTCACCCTGGACACTAGCAATCGCAACTTCAGAAGGGTGAATGACACTTTCACCATGTACATTGTCAGGCTTCTAGAGAGTGACATAGTGAGGAGATTTTCTGATGAAGCTATGAATTTGATATCGCACTACGGTGCCTACTTCATCCAATTTAGAAAATTTTCCTATATAAGGCTTGCAGGCTATGAGAGCACTCCTCTCAAGCTCCCCATGTTCTGTAATGATAAAATGGCCTTAATAGAAGTATGCAGGCAATTGGAAAAGTTGCATAGAACCTGTAGGGATAAGAAAATTACTGGCTTGCACTTCCCCATCACTTTGGGAAACTACACCTGCAAAACAGCTCTAGATGCACAAAACATAGAAAGAGCCCTAGCTCACATCACTGTCCATTTCTTCAGGCCAAGAACTTGTTTTGACTTGAAGAAGTTTATTGAGCAAGTGAACATCAAGATCACTTATCATCATAGGGCAGACACAGAGGACTATTGGGCTGACTGTACTGATGATTTTGAAGCAAGGAGGAGACACTATGGCAGATTTTCTCTTCAATTAATTCAAGAGCTTAACCTGTACCAAGTTCCTGAAGGGCTCCAGGATGATAATTCTGACCTGTACTCATATGAATATGATAACGTGGTCAAACACACTCCCTTGGAGGATTTGGATTGGTTCAAAAAGGAGAAGGACGATCTGGCAGAAATCCTAGCTCCCGTCTTGGTAAGAACCAAAATCTGGTTTGATAAGAAAGTCCGTGAGCTTAGAAGGCACTTGGGAATCCTCTTCCAAGGATACTCCAACACCAAGAAGGGATGCATTGACACCCAGTTCAGAAGCACCTGTGTAGAACCCTCCTGCTTCATCAACTCAAGGTCCCATAGTCTCCACTCCTTCCTCATCCACCCAAGTATATCAGAAGAAAGTCAAGGAGGTTAAGAAGGAACCTATTGAAGAAGAGCCTACAGTGAAGCATACGGAGTTTCCCTTAGGACCAGAGAACATCATCATTCTCAGTGAAAGTGAGGAGAGTGAATTGCTAGTCTCTACAAGTGCTTCAGAAGCCCCCATGGATAAAGAAAAGGAGGTCCAAAGCACTGAACTTCCAAGCACCGTTGATTCCTCCGCACCAGAAGTCCCGAGTGCCTCGAGTGCCCCACTCATATCTCAACTAGAGGCAACAATAGTGCAAACCTTGGGTGCCATGAGTTCTCTATCTCTTTGTCCTCTTTCCCCACCTGCTGCTTCCTCCTCTTTTGCATGGGTGTAGCCTCTTGTTGATAGTAGGAAGAGAAAGTCTTCCTCCCGAATCTCGGGACCCAATTTTGATGCTGTGGCGGCCTTATTAGGTACTACTCCTCCTACTCACACCAAAAAATCTAGAACTACCTCCAGGATAGTGTCTGATGCTCAGGGCCAACAATTCCTGGAGATAGCCAAGCCTAAGGTAGACAAGCCAGAGCAAGATTTGCAAGCATCCGACCTTGAGCTCTCAAGAATTCCCATGGGAGAGTCTACCCCTGAAGGTGAGATCCACAATCTTCAGGAAACAGTCACTAGAGTCATTGGGAGGGTAGAGAAAGGACAACAAACCATAGAGTAGTTGGAGGAGCAGGCCCAGATTCTTACAGGTTTCATCAAGTCACTGCTATCTAAAGATAAAGTTCTAGATCCTACCCCATTGACTACTCTTCCACCACCTGTGATTCTGAGCCAAGATGAAGTGCAGAGTATCAAAGATATGCACAAGTATTCCATCTATGGAAGGGCTATGGAGGCCATGGTGGATGATATGCTTGTTGCAGGATTGAATTTCATTGATGAAGCCTTCAAACTCCACGAGAAGGTGAACAATTTGCAACAGAAACTCTCCTCCACTATTGGGAACATAGATAAAGAACTTAAACTTTGGAGCAGTTGTATAGTAGACCTTCACCTCATGGGACAAACTGATGAGAATATTTTAATGGAAAGCAAGGTCTTCGATGATGTAAAGGATAACTTGTCAAAATCATGGGTGTACAACATGGAATGGAAAATCAAGGTGTTGGAAGAAGCTTCGGGAGAATTGAAGAATAGCTGGCAGAAGGGTGAAGCCTTCAAAACTTTGGTAATATCTTCTTTTAAAGACATACATTTCTATCTCCATGATGAGACCTCTAGTGCACCCTCTCCTTGCAAGAAATCAAAGCTCAATTTAGAGCTTTTGTCAAAGGTAATCTATTCAAGGAGAGTTCCATTTCCAAGGAAAAGATGAAGGAGATCTGCTCTCTTCAATCTGCTATAGAGGAAGCAAATAAAGATTATCATAATCATGTCGAATTCGACAAAGAAATGGAGAAGTGCCTCGGATTTTGGACTCAATCCACTACCAACACATCAGTCCCACGAGGCAGAGACATAGCAGAGGCGTTGAAAATATTCAGACAGCGGATCCTAAAGTCAGTGGGCCCCCGTCGGTCATGATCACTGTCTTCTTCTCCTGATTCTTCTCTTTGTTTGTTTCTTCTCGGATTTAATGTAATTAGTTGGGGTATTGCGATTAGCAACCCTTTAACTAAACATTAGTTAAAAGAAGTAGTTACCAAGGGTAACTAATTCAAAGTAAACTATATAATGGCCTCTCTCGCCATTTTTGAGGGAGGAACTTGGCTTATTTGTGAAAGTGTAAAGAAATCATAAAAATCAATACGTAGGATTTCCATTCTTTTGTCTATTTGATTCTTTTTATTCACAAGCTATCCATTAAATATAATCATATCATTTGTCTACATTATCGAGAAGTTTTGTATTCTTGTAGATGTTATTCAGTAATCTGTGTGTCTTTTCAAATTTCATCTTATTAATGTGGGTACAAATGATCTTATTCCAATTCACTAGTTGTTCTTGCACGCATAAGGAATTATTCTGTCATCTATAAGTTCTCGGGTGGTTGCCTTTCGCTTATTTCGCATTTTCAGTCCTCTGTCCTTTTGTAATTGGTGATCTATTTAGGAAACACTTTCATTATATCCAAGTTCCATAATGAAACCATGCTTTGTAAATGTGTAAATAGGTTCGTTTCATGAATAAGGGAACCTCTCCCACTAAAAGAGAGGAATTCTTATCCCACACCTCTATGCTCTTCTTAAAGTTCCTTTTCGACGACCAACAATGAGTTAGTCCTTAAATAACATAAGCTAAACAAACATAATAGAAAAAGCACTCTTAGGATCATATTTTTCTTAGTGTTTCTGCTTGGCTTGCATTTTGAGGTGAGAGGATTCATTCTTCATTTTATTATTTCCCCTTGCATGATCCTAATCATAGTTGGTGTATTCCAGCTTCATCTGAGTGTGCCTAGACCATATTCTCATCATTCTTAGAATTCTGGGTTTGATTCCACATCAAATTTTAACTCACAACCACATTTTCTTCATCGTTGTCTCAATTTCATAAAGAATCGGTGTCGGTCAGTGACCATCATTGGTTACCCTCCGACCATCATCGGTTTCACCTAACCAGCATCGGTTATAGTTCTTTTGGTCAACCTACCCAAAAGGACACCTATTCACCTTCTTTGCTTTTCAAAGTCTCTATCACTATCATCATATTCACTTTACTGGTAAATCCCATTAACATCTTGCATACTTGGCAAATTATTGGCCTTTTACCATATTTTGACCAACTTTCCACTTTCCATAATGACCGTAGTGGTTACCTATGGTGATCAATTTGGCGTCGGTTTACCTAACTAACATCAGTTAGCCTATGTTATTTTCCAGTGACATTTGGTACCTAATCCACCTACTACCGCTTGTTTCTCCTATCTCTGTTGTATTTCTGTGTCATTTACAAAAAATAGTCCAACCCGATTAGTACTTGTTCACATGGTGCTGACCTAAAGCCAAGCAAACACCCTCATATTCCATGCCAGTCGTCAACCACTCCCCTAGTCCTTCACCACCTTCTATTTTATCACCCATGGATCCTACCCAACCTATCACTATCGCCACAGAGACGAGGAGTTCACATGACTCCTTGACCAAAATCCTACCGCCTTATAGTTTTACCTTTCCCACTCGTCCACTCGAGATGCCTCGGGTTAGTTGATATATGACATGCCGTATCTATCCCCCCGACTCTCGTTCCCACTCTCGCTTCAGCCCCATCTTGCTCGTGCTTCCCACACCTACCTTACTCTCGGTTGTTTCACAAAGCTAGGCCCTATTCCACTATGACCGCTACATCTGCTACATCTATTGCACCTGCCACATCCACTATACCTTTTCAACCATCCGAACACAACCAACTATGCCTATTATCTCGTATATACCTGTAGCTACACTACCACCCCCGGTGTCGGTGACCCCTACCCCTTTTCCAAATGTCATCCTTTCTATTCTACAATCTTTAGCTCTCATTGCCACTAGGGTCACCACGACCCTTCCACCTCCATATACATACTATCGTGATCTCTTGTTTCATCTATTATTCACTCTAGGTACATACCCCTATTTCACTTCCTTCTTCTCAATCTACCTATATGAAGCACCATATCTTTGGAATGCCACCCCTGTTATATGCACAACACCAACCCCTTACGCTACAAGAGGCACCCAACCATCACAACCTACCAACGATCTAAAAAGTTAATGATGGACAAGATGTAAACATTGGAGGCATCGGTTTCTAGCTCCGTAACACTCTCACCTACGATGAGATTTGTAACAATCCTATCCACCCTTCTATTCCTACCATCCATATCCCATGCATTAGGAAATGCCTAAGTTCAACCATTTTAATAGAAAAGAAGACCCTTAGCAACATTTGCGGTCTTTCAAACATGGGTGTTATCTGATCACCCATGATGACGCTTTGCTTATGAGGACCTTTCCCATGTCTCTGACTGGGCCTGCATTAGATTGGTATAGTGGGTTACCTAGACACTCTATCTTCTCATTTAACCAAGTAGCCCAAGCCTTCTTGGATCACTTCTCTATTAATATCGTTAAGAAGGTTACCATGACTAACCTATATTCTATGCGTCAGTATGACGACGAATCTATCACATATTTTGTTACTCATTGGCGTAGCCTAATCAATCAACTCACATTCCAACTACTACAATCTGAACTCATCAAAGTCTTCACGTGGGATTGTCTAGGAATATCTCACCAACCCGTAGGTCTAAACCTTCTGAACCTTCGACGAAGCATTCACCATGGCATGAAAGCTAGGGATTCGGGCTATTGAAGAGAAGAAAATCCAATTATGCAATAAGAACTCGATATTTAATTCGAATGATACCTCTTCTTCTTCAAAACCATAGAAAAATTATTCAAAGGCCAAGGGGACCGCTAACGCAGTGGTACTCAAAGCCAACCCAGCTCATCCATCAAATCAGGCTAGCCCCTCATCTAATCTCTCACCCGTTCAGACTTTTCAATTGACAAGAACAACAACAGAAATACACCCCAATTGGGGAACCTTATTCTTTTGTCTTAGAAAATCTCATTAAAGCTGGGGCCATCACCCTTCCTCCCATAAAACCACACATTGGTTTTGACCTTGCTCACCCCACACCGCATGGTATAAAGAACATGAATTCTACAACTATCATCGAGTAAAGGGTCATAGTGACGGCATAATTTCATCACTTTCAAAAACATTGTCCAAGAAATGCTCGAGAAAGGTGAGTTAACCGTGGATAATCCTAATGCACCTACCAATCAAAACCTACACATCTTTAAGAAACCCTTTCCTAATCATGCCCCTTTGTTGATCAAGCTGGAGATACCTTAACTTGTGATAGTCATACCCGAGAGGTCCACGCTATTTTCAGCAATACACCCATTACTTCCCAATTACCTCATATTCCTTCCATCGAGGAAATCCAAGCCCAAAGTCCTCCACCTACACTTGAACCCACCTCACCTATTCCTCCACCCACAGAGGAACACCTTTCACCTCCTTCATCACCTGTGGAGGAGCCTTTAATTAATATCAAGACAATTTCACCTTTGGCTTCTCCACCTAGAGAGTCGTCACCCACAGTACCTCTCCAGCCCATAAAAGATGCTTGTTTATCTCCTACACCCATATAAGAGCACCTATTTTCTCATCCACCCATTAAGGATCTAGTAGAAATACCTTTGCCTCTAGGTGACCATTCTCCATCAGCTACCCAAGATCCTGCGGACTTACTTTCGGCTCTCTTACCCATGGAAGCCGAAGCTAGAAAATTCCCGTCTCTAGGAAAATTTTACAGGAATTGCCATTAGGTCCTCATCAACCTCATCTATAGTTGTGTCATTCTCACACTTAGCCAATCGTTTATATTATGTGGATAGAGCCTTACTTTGGGGGCGTCTTACTGCTTCTGCCTCAACACAAATGCAGATGTCACTTCGACACTTCCACTATCTACCCAAAAATATTTCAACCAATCGAACCAAGCACAATCACCTCTATCACAAATTCTACCATGACACCCATCATAGCTTAAAACATACCCTTACCCATAACCCAACATACATCAAAATCCAAACCCACACCTACATCATCTTCCTCTACTAAACCTATTTCTACCTTAGGGGTCACCCCAACCACCAACCTTACTCAACCACCTATCAAACTAGATTTAGCTACATCCTCCAAAGTCAACACCAAAACTACTCCGACACCCAAATAGAAGAACCAAGCCCATGGAACTCATACCCCAGGTATGCCAATCACACCTTCATTATCTTCACCCCTTCCATCTATCTTAGGACCTCAACCTCCCAACACGGTTAAGAAACATCCACCTGTCAGTAAACCAAAAACACAATAACCCATTCCTTCCTCGTAAACCTCTAACATTCTCAAGCACCCTACATGACTTCCACCCACATCTGCAACATCTTTACCATCCATACCTCTAATAACATCAATCACTCCTTCACTACCCATAACATTTCAGTCTCTTTCCCTCACACCCCCGCACGACTCTGCGTCATCTACCTTCACAACACCCCATTATCCCCATGGGTAACTCGCCCTCTTCCCCATCTCGATTTTCCCTCTAGATCTCATACATCCATATCACCTTTACCCAAGAAGGTTCTAACCACGAGAAAAAAATCTGCTACCCTCCAATAAGGTAGTCAAAACAACCATGCACCCTCCTGCAGGTTCATTTACCATACCCCACCCAAACAAACATGACTAACACCCAAGACCACACCAGCACCCAAAACCATAAGCATGATCCACTCCCCCTCCTATAAAGATAATTCCTCAACAATCAGCCACACCTACACCCAAACCCACTTTCACTTCCCATTACGACCCACTAGTAGGTTCATATGCCAAAATCTTAACCAACCTGCTTGAGACTTCGTCATCACATTACCGTTGCTCAAACTTATGAACCTCTTAAAACCAAACCAAAGGGGTTTGATGACACCAAAATTTGTGCCTACCATCGTGTGCTAGGACATGATGTAGAGAATTGTAAGGATTTGAAAAATGTTCTTATCCAGTTGTGTCCTCCCAAAGAAAACTTTGATGATGATGACCTTCTCGATGAGGACCCCATTTCACCAACACCCATTCCCATAGTTTTTCCCTCATTTCCTACTCAACAACCATGACCTCCACCCCCCTCGGCTCCTAGAGCCACTCCACGAGATTTGAAATTAACATGGTTTGTATTAATGACCTCGCCAAACCTCCACCCAAATTTCGATGTGCCCAGCTCATCCCACAAAGCTCCTTCCCACCATTGGGATTTTTCCCTTCATGTTGCCATACCTTTCATGGCTCACCTACCTCACCTACCTCCCCACCTCAGATCAACATGATCCACGTTGCTACCATGCTCAAAAGGAAAAAGACAAGGAAAAGGTAACTGACTCACCAACTAATCCCATACCCAACATACCATCTACACCCACACCTAAAATCACTATCTACGGCCCCACTTATCCTATTTCTAACGGGGTCACACATGCATCATGCTCAAACAACTACACCAATCCCCCTCAAAATATCCCTATAAGACCTCATCCAAACCTCGGAATCCTATCGTCAAGATCTCATGGAGGTCGCTACAATCTATTGAGGTTTTACCCAATGACCCTACACCCGTAGCCTCCATTATCATGCCCCATCATATAGCCTCTCTCACCAAATTGCCACTTTTATCCACACCTCAACCTACTCACCAAGTAGCTCTCCTTAGATTCTCGGAGGAAGAGATCGCACCTACATCAAACCTGATGACCCAAACCCAACTCTCTTCATCTTGTCCACTTTAATGATATACGTGTATGATGTGTAATGATTGATGGGGTCACAAGCATTAATATCATTTCATCCCATGCATTCGCTCAAATGTGCATACTGATAATTACATGCATAAAAATCCTGTCATATTCATTCAATGATGCTATCACCTTTACACTAGGCACCGTTATCCTCCATGTTTCACGTGGGCCCCCACACTTTTCCAAAGTTATTTTATGTCTTGGAGGGGGACTTCCAATATAACATGTTGCTTGGCAGACCCTGAATTCATGTCATGGGTTGTGTTCCTTCCACTTTGCATCACTATGTAAAGTTTGAGCATGAAGGACACACCTATACTATTCCAGCTGATCCTTCACCTTTTAAAACATGCAACATGCTTTATCGACCCAATGACATGCTTATACCCATTAAGGTGTCTACCTCCATAACCACTACCACTTCACCTACACACATCCGCTTACGCACTGACCACTACCTCGACCGCACATGCCTCCTCCTATGCCTACTGCATTGCCACATCCTCCCATGGACCAAACCATCATCCTTCCTAATCCATTAGCTCCACCTCGCATCAACCTCGACACATCATCTATTCTAGCTACCACATACTAACCACCGATTCCTTGGAAAGCATTTTTCAATGCCTCACTATGGGGGAGTATCACCTATATAGTGTCAACACATTCCTTACTCCACAAGAGTATGGAATTCTTCACCAACACCCTCGTTATGATCACCATATAGGAGAACATCTCCTTTATGGTCCTCCCCACCTTTGTACTAGTCTTACCTATGGGGGACTTGATACTACCACTTACACACCCAAACCACCGTCAAAAACCCACCCATTTTCCGTTGACCTCCTAGTCACTCACCAATCACTATTTTTCCCACACCTTCCTGCACCGATGTGTGTGGAAGGGTTTTGGTTTTGGATTTTATGAGCAAGGCCGCCATATTGTTATTCCATGTACTACCCACAAACATAACGACCATAGTGGTATCGACTTTGTTGAACCACCTACCAAGAAGGCTCACATTGAGCTCATCGAGGACATCAACCCTTCTCCACCATCACCACCTTCATCGGCAGTCGATGGACCCAAAATCCATTCCTCCTAACTTTTTTTTTTCATAAACACCATCTCCTTGGGGCCTTTGACTTATCAATGTGAGGGCAAGGCTCCCTCCTCTCTTCCCTTCCTGTATCCTGAAATGATCGATGACGATACACCTTCGATCAATGTTGTTCAATGTCAGGATGATGAATCTATACTCACCTACCTTGGTGCAGAAGACTCATATATTCATCAGTTGTTACCCTCTGAGACACAAACCATGTTGAATGAATTGACTATCGAGATCAACATTCATAATCAGGATGACCTGCACATCCTAAAGATTGGTAAGTCTTTAGATCTTGCTTGAACAAGAAGCCATCACCTCTTTTCTCAAAAACCATAACCACGCTTTCGCTTGGTCTTATGCCAACATGCCTGGTATTGACCACACCATAGTGGTCCACAATATCATAAACATTCCTGATGCTAAGCCTGTAAAACAAAAACGAGGAAAATTCACCTCGCATTGCCCTTCTTGTGAAAGAAGAACTTGATGCCTTCTTTTGATTTCCTTCATCATCTTACCCATTGATTATCCTCGTTGGATTTCTAACATTTTCCTCGCTGTCACTAAGGTGGTGGGGACTCACATTTACACGCATTTACGTGACCTCAACGTAGCCTACCGAAAAGATGACTTTTCTCTACCTAATATTGATCGGTTGGTTGACCTTACCGCTAGTCACAAGATGATATCACTCATGGATGGCTTCTCGGGTTATAACCAATCTTGCTTGCCCTAAGATCAACACAAAACTACATCCATCACCCCTTAGGGGACCTTTTCGCTATCGAGTCATGCCTTTTGGCCTTAAAAAAATTGGTGCCACATATCGGTGGGCTATGAATTATATCTTCCATGAAATCATGCATCGTATATAGAAGATTACGTGGACGATATCCTAGAAAATATAAACACCACTCGAGCACCTCGCCGTCCTCAAAACCATCTTTGATCACCTCATTAAATATTGCATTCGCCTTCAACCCAAGAAGTGTGTCTTCGTGGTCCTCTTAGGAAAACTCCTGGGATTTATCATTTCCCTATGTGGTATAGAAGTTAACCCTGCTAAAGTCAAGGCCATTCTCAAAATGCCTCCGCCCACTAACCTTAGCAACTCCGTAGCCTGTAAGGTAAGTTATAGTCTATTCCATTTTATTTCACAATTGTCTAATCGGTGTCAACCATTTCATCACCTTCTCAAGAAAGATGTCTCCTTTAAATGGGACGAGGATTTCCACAAAGCTTTTGAGGCCTTAAAAAAATACCTTCTTCAACCCCCCATGATCATTCCACCTAAATATGATCAACCTTTCTACCTATACATCTCAGCTACCAATCACTCTTTGGGGGACATGCTCACTCATCGCAATGAACAACACAGGGAGCAGGTGGTTTATTACATAAGCCATACTCTTTTGGATTATGAAACCCAATACACCCATCCCAAACAATTTTTTTAGCCTTAGTTTTCATCACCACAAAACTCCACCATTACTTACTCAACGACAAAACCTATGTTGTGTCCAACACACCGACCCTTACACTTCATGTATTCCAAACCTTATCAAAATTAGCGTGCGCGTATGTTGGCTCATGCTTTTGGCTGACCTCAACCTTGAATTCATTCATCAAAAGTACATCAAGGGCCAAGCTATCACCAACTAATTGGCCAACACACATATTTCGAGGATCGACCCTCTAATTTTAACTTTCCAGATGAGTCAATTACTACCTTTTCCCTGGATGAACCCACTTACCAAATAACACTTTTCTTTGATGTTTGCAAGTGTTAGCATGTGGGGTGGGGCTAGTGTTATCCTCATTCTTCTTGGTGGTGAACCCATGCCTTTGTCTTTCAAACTTGATTTTGATTGTACAAACAATATTCCCGAAACAAAGCACTCGTATTAGGTCTCCAAGCCACCTACGCCCTAGATGTCAAATCAATCAACATCTTTGGTGATTCTCAATTGGTCATAAACCAAGTCAACGGTATACCAATGTTGTAATGAGATACTTCAAAAGTATAAACATCATGTCAACATACTTTTGATCACCTTTGACCGATTATCGCCCTTCAAACCTATCCCTAGTTTAACCAAAAAATTTACAGATAGCATGGCCTGTTTGGCTTCTCAAATACCCGCTTCGCACTACCAATTCTAAAATCTTTGTCACCATACAATGACTCTAATCACCCTCTTATTTACCTCGTGATGTTTACTCTATCGGGAACACTACCCCCACCTAAGTGACCTTTGGTATAAACAATACTCCGATTATCTTTCTCTCTCCATCTTACCTCTTGATCTCACCTGTAATGGACAATGCACCTTCCTTAAAAATGTCTCTCATTACGTCATCATGGGGGACTCCTCTATAAGAATGATTTGATGGTATTCTCTTACGATGCCTCACGAGTTCTGAAATTCCTTATACCATTAAGGAAGTTCATGATGACATATGTGGAGGTCACTTTAGTGGCCTTCTTTGTTATTCTAAGAGTATTCTTCACCTAGGCTATTACTGGCCGACCCTTAACCATGATTGTTGTGACTACGTCAAGTGTTGTGTAAAATTCCAACAACATGCCAACCTTCATCATACACCCAGTCATGCCTTACAAGTTTCCCGTGACCTTTGGCCCTTCTCTCAATGGGGTTTGGATCTTGTCGAGAAATCAATCTCCACTCTTCACAACGACATCAATGGATCATCATCACTACCAAATACTACACAAAATGGGTTGAGGCCATACCACTCATCTCCACAAAAGCTGAGAAAATATGTGAGTTCATCAATCATCACATCATTTTTCACTTTGGTGTCCCACATCGCCTCATCACTGATAATGGTAAACAATTAAAAATAAAACATTGCGAAAACTTTGTGACGCCTTTGATTTAGCTAAGTTTCTCATCACCTTATTACCCATAGACTAATGGCCAAGCTAAATCCACTAACAAAACCTTGAAAAAAATTCTCATGAAAGTGGTTAACGATATTGGGAAGGACTAGCATACGCACATTCCTTTTGTCCCTATGGGCATACCGCACTAGTATTCGCACTTCCACTACCGCTACACCTTTTTCTCTGGTCTACGGTACAGAGGCTATTTTGCCTCTCGAAGTCAGATCCCCTCACTTCGCATTTATCTTCATGACATGCTCAATGATGATGAATTTCATCAGGACCATTTAGCACAACTTGAGTTATTAGATGAACGTCGTCTTAACGCTCTTGATCACCTTCAAGTTTACCAAAACATATCAAACGTGCCTATGACAAACGTGTCCATGAATGAACCTTTCACGTTGGTGATCTCATCTGAAAGAAAATCAACATGTAACTAAAGTAGAAAAAAGTAAACGGGGAAAATTTTCTCCTAATTGGCTTGGACCATACATCATGACCCATACTTATGGATCAGGTGCTTATCATTTATCTTCACTTGATGGTAAACTTGAACTGAGCCCCTTAATGCCTTGCATCTTCGACCATTCTACTATTGACTTTTAGTCCTACCTCACCTTTTGCCTCTTTCCATGCTTGTCCCTTGAGCGCTATCCACTTCTTACACCTCACCAATGATTAAACAAGAATCATGTGCATACCCGTCACTTGTTATCTTCTCTTGAATATGTGTACCACAACACTGCACATAGCATGATTCTCATGGATACTTTTCATCTACCTTTAGATGAGATCCCATGGTTGTTTCACCCTACTTTTGAACAAGAATCCTATTCTTCACCTTGGTCTTGTCCATGAATGCAAATCCCTCACATGGGATCTAACTCCTTGAGTAAAACTTCCAATAAAAAGATGACTCCCTCAAAAGGACATCTTCCTCTCTACAATCGCTGCTATAAATAGAATTCTCCCTCGAAGGACAGCTATGTAAAGCTCTTTAAAAAAAAAAGTGAGAGAATCTGAAGCTTCTCGCATCGATCAGCTTCACGAAGACCTATATGAGTTAATTTTCTCATCCCATATAGAATTCCTATATCGATTAGTCTATCTCAAATATCAGTCAACACAGAAAACATTTTCGTCATGGACTTGCCCATTGTGACCTTAGATTCTTACCCAAAGAGCATGTTACTTCATACCATATAAAAACTAACCACCTTTCACCCCTCTCACCATTCACACTCCCATTTCCTACTGCCTCAAGGGACCTCTTGGAAACCATGACATTTGGTGATCATGTGACTACTTTTCACCCTTAGAATAATCAATCATGCAATGTCTATAGGGTCTTACGTTCATCACCTCCTTTAAGGTATGACCTACTTGTTATGATCCTCACCAATTAGGTGGCTTTTTTCCCCTCTTATCTTTTAACCTTATTTATTACGTATTGATTACCTTATATAGGACTTGGTCCTCGATGCTTACCTTTAGGGTAATCTTCTTCTTCTACCACAATTCGAAATTACTTATACCAATTTTCCCACAACTCACCCATACCTAATAGACCTAAACTCAAATCACACCTACAACTTACCACCTCATTCTCATATTTCCTCATATTCTTCCCTAGCTTATGGGAGAACTACATCGGCTTGAGGTCATTTTTCATCGGGACTATATAGGCAACACTCTAAGGGCATGGGGCCCTTCGAGGTTAGCTCAACCACTCTCTACCCTAACCAATTCATCTTTCATTTTCCTAAATCACATTCTACCCTACTTAGTTTCCTTTTTATATCAAAAATTGGAAATTAACCCAACCAAATGGAAAATTTCTTCACATTTTTATCATCATCAAAACATACATTTATTTCGATTACCATTTCTTTACCAACATCATGCAAATATTATAAAACATCTTAAAAATGACCCATATCATCATTCATTGCAAATATTAATGAATTAAAAACCAAAACCTAACTTCATCCATGCCTAACACCAACATGACTCAACCATGCCTATGACCTGACTCCACCATGCCTATGACCTAACTAAACCATGCCTAACACCAACTTGACTCATCCATGCCTATGAATCAACCATGCCTAACTTGACTGAATCATCTATGCCTATGACCTAACTCAACCATGCCTAAAACCAACCTGACTCAACCATGCCTAACACACCTACCATAAGTCCATCTATGCATAATAATAAAATGTTATCAACACAAACACATTATGCCCATAATCATCATCATCTATATAAATACAATATCCATATACATAAATGTCAAATGTATTTGCACGCAGGGTTGGTGTTTATAATCAGACTCTTAAAACTCTCTACATACATCCTCACTCTCTTTGGCACACATGCCAGTATATGATCAAAAATACAAAACTCTCATATACATCCTCACTCTCTTGATACGTAGGCGGTATATGATCAAAGTATCAAAATCTCGACATGCAAAGCGGTATATATCAAAATCAAAACTACATTAAAATTGAGGGCCATATATCAGACATCATCATCGTGGTGGACATCCTCCATTTATCTGCTCATCCCCTCTGCTCGCCTCCTCGGCCCTTGTCTGGTGACTTGTTAACATCTCCCCACCCATCATAGGTGATGGCTCGGGTCCCTATTTAGTAAATCAACTAGAACTAGCCTCATGAACCTGGTGGCCTCACCCGACAAATCTGGGGCTCGATGGTCCCTTGTGTGCTCTCCATGCTATGGGTGCGTGATCTGGTCCTCTCGCTAGAGGCCTACTATGCCATGTACTTGGCATACGATAGATAATCTATTCCTGGTTGCCATCAGCTAGTCCTAATAATAAAGGGCCTCATCTCTTGCCTCCCGTAACCTGGATATGGGAAGTATCTGTGGTGGCCCCATCGGCCTCTGACCCTATACCTACCATGTGGGAACTTGTCCCACCCCTACCTATAAACT
Source organism: Taxus wallichiana var. yunnanensis (assembly GCA_018340775.1). Lineage (NCBI taxonomy): Eukaryota > Viridiplantae > Streptophyta > Pinopsida > Cupressales > Taxaceae > Taxus > Taxus wallichiana. The sequence continues at coordinate 807,101,487 of CM031239.1, read as the reverse complement.
GGGACCCTATCCTAGTGCTTGTGGTGGTGCCATCGACCCCTGCTCGCTCTGTGCCCTGTATCTGGGCTGTAAAGCCCCCATATGTGCCTATGTTGTGGCTAACTTGCCTTGCTTGTAAACCCTGTAACCTGTGCTTGTAGGGTGGCACCCGACCATCATCACCATATCCATCTCCATCCCCACCTAGGCCATGTGGGCTAAATATTGGCCACCTGTGCATGTAACTCGGCCACCCTCCTCTGAACTGGCTAACTCCCCTGTACCATACCCAACTAGGTAATCAGGGTCATCACCTACCCTGTAGGGTGTCTCTCTACACCGTGATAGTGGCTAAATTTGGTTTCCTAGCCTAGGTGGTACTACTCGTAAATGAGCTGCCCACCAAGTGTCTATAGTGGTCTGTCACTGCGACATCATCAATCGACGGTCTATCACTTACTCCTACCTCGCCTGTTGGCACTATCGTATATGGTAGAGGTAATGGCCTCTCCATGTCATCTCTCCTATACTGTGGGAAGGGTGGAGGTATGTCTGTAGTAGCCCAAACTGCCATCTAACCCTTTCAATTGGGATCATCTTGTGCTCCCCGGCATGACACCCCACTATCCATCTCAGTAGTTGAAGGCCATCTAACTCATCATGCATCCACTGTATGAGGGATAACCCACATACGGTCTCCATATGATGTCCACCCCAGACAACCCCTCAATAAACACCTATAATACGCTACATCATGTGTAGCCTTGTTTGATTGATGCTCTCCAATCACGGGTACCCATCGCCTATACCCCACCCGCACTAATCTTGATGGAAATGCATCTACTCGGGGCATACCCACTGGGCACACACAAACTATGTGCTCATAGGCCCAGCAGTGTAGTAAAAATGTGCAACATAAGTTGAACCTACACAGACGCCCATATGCCCACAACTCTCTGTATAAACATCACCGGGAATTTGGCACCTAGGAAATGTAGGTCTGATCCATCACCATGGTGTGCAACACCCCCATCAAGGAGAGTGGAAAATTCCCACCCTCTGCATCTGGCAGTGTGAAGTAGCACACTGCCTCCATTAGTAGCACTACTAGCCTCTCTCTATGGATGGGCTGGTACATCCCCTGTCTGTAACTTAGACTGGCACTATGGAATGTCATGTCTACTAGTCCCTCCCCAAACACTGTCAGCATCAACTCCTCCAAGGCCTAGAGAGGAGATTAAGGACACTATGCCCCAAAGTATCGGTAGCCACGGGATCTAAACATGTCCTCGGGGTGGTGATCATCTCACCTGTCGGTAGGTGGAACATGTTGGTTAATGAATCCCATTTAAATGAGAGCGATCATCAAAATAAGCTTCTGGACTATATGTCGATAGTGCGGATCCCAATCAGGCCTACCTCCTCCACGTCGCCACTCCTCAAAGGGTCACTTATGCCTCGCACTCTCAAGAGCAAGGGTGGCACCCTGTCTCTCATCCGTAGCTGATCTCTCCCTGCATCCAATACAAACATCAAATTAATCAACCTTCATCATGCCCACACTCACCCTCGGCACCTCACCTACACCCACTATCTCACCTCTTTCTTTCTTCCCAACCTACCTTCCTATCACATTTCTATCTCCCCCACCCTCACCCACTATCATTTCCCCATACCCATTTTTACACATCGTCTACACTAGGTTTTTCACCAACACACCCTATTCTACCCTTCCCTATCTCACCCACTCAACCTAGGGCCCCTTTCAACCCCTTTTTCTCTAAAACCCGATCGAGTGCTTGATTATCTCTAGCTGACCCGGTCACCCCTAAACTAGCATCGGTCACCTATTTTTGTAACCGGTACCGGTTTGACCCTACCGATGTTGGTTAACCCCGAATGATGCCGGTCCACTATCGCGGGAAAACCGTGACCCCAAAACCCTACCCTCTCAAAAAACTCCCTCTCCTAACCCTTCTACCCCCCATTCTCTCCTACACTTCCCATTAACCACATCCCATCCCCTATTCACCCGATTACCTCTCTCCCCACTCCTATTCTACCCAATGCACCTTACCACATTTCAAATTTCATTCCCAAAAAAAAAAAACCCAATTTTCCCCACACGACCTCTCACCTAATCTACCTTATAAAAACAAAACATAGGTTTGATCCTTACCTCATCATGCTAATCAATGTCAACTTTGCCATGGTGGCATCAGCCGTTGCACCGGTGGCTCACCCGATCCCTCTTAGCCTCCACCATCACCAATCACTAACCATGCCTCCAACCAATAAAATATAAAATCGATCTCATGGACCCACCTCTAACTACGAATCACCCTTTTTGGCTCACCAACTCAGCTTTCCATTCCATCTAAACACTTTCCACTTTTCTCTCTCTCTCTCTCTCTCTCTCTCTCGTGTCATTTTCCTCTATTTCACATGGGATAAATGATTTCAAAAAATATAGAATTTTTCTTTTTATAACATCCCGACTTTGGTGACGGTTTTCCCTTGGCGAGCATCGGTCACATGCCCTACCTTACCATGTGGTTAGTTTCCCTATTCCAGCATTGGTTACCCTTGGACGGCATCGGACTCCATCTCATCCACATTGCCCACAATTTCAGCCTATTCCGCTGCCCATCACCCTTTTTTCCCTACTTAACCTTTTACCCTACCCCCTACCCCCAATTTTTGCCCTAAGTTCCTTTTTACCTCACCCATCCCTCCCGGGACACTTCACTTGATTTTCTTGCCCTCATCATTTACTCCCTAACCTCATCCTCATTTAGGGGACTCATTATTTTATCCATAACTCAGCCCTACCCATGCCATGACCTAGATTCTTGGACCTGGAACATCACTAGTGACCTTTGACCTCATGTGTTCGCTATACCTTGTGGCACTGTTACCTGTGTTGATTGACCTAATGACATTACCTTACCTCTTTCCGTGACCATTTACCCCGACTCCTAACCCTCAATGTATCGAAACATACCTAAATATTCATGTACCTAACTGTGTCGTGTTTCGACCATATCCTATACCTTGGATACCATAATCACTTTGTAACCTTTTTTGGAAAACTGTCGACCTTAGATAATGTGGAGTTTGCTTGCTCTTGACCACAGTACCATGCTGCGGTTTATACATGTGCGTGTGTTTGATTTATTATTACCTTTGACCCACGACCCATTACCTAGATTACATGAGTAGACCTTTTTCCTTTTTCCCCCATTACCCACCTTCTCTTCATCACATTCACATTTTAATCAAACCACTCACCACTTTTTCCTTCTTCCTCATTAGTTCCCTAGTTTGAGGGGATCACCTTCACCCACACCAGGGCAACCACATCTTATTTTCGGTGCATCACTTACCAATAAAAGCTACATGACAAAAGGGGAAAAATGTAGACACTAAAATTAGGTCACATTCCCCTTGGTCCCTCAATAAATAAATACTTTGAAAATATCCACCTAGCCGTGGCCCCCTTCACCCCAATATAATTATTTAAATTAAATTAATTAATTAAATCCTAAATAATTTATTACCTCATAGCCATATTTATTATTTACCTAATATCCTAATTAGGATAATGCCCACATATCCACCTCATATAGCCACCTCACCCTAAGACCTATTCTTAGTATGTTTCCATAACTAACTAAGACCTACCCAAACCCTAAAAATCAATGCATACATTCCCTCTAACCACATTAACGTACTGTTAGAAGGAAGCTTCCATTCTAATCCATGGGGTAAATGAAATGAGATCCCATAAAATCAAGGGGATCTTCCTAGTTTAGTAAACCTAGGAAATCCTGCCCTAACCAATGCCGATTACCCTTAACCGCCACCGGTTAAGCCAAAACCACCGTTAGTTACCATTTAACCCCAAAATAACCTTATTTTGAGGTTGGCACATTTTTTGAGAGAAAGAGACATCTTTTGAGAATAAGTGATGAAACTAGAGCTAGATACAAGCATAGAACCAACATCCATACAAGCATCATAACACCCAAAACCAACACTGAAGCAACCACAAAGCCATTTTTCTTCACGGGAGCATGCGGGAAGCTTGACACTACACCAAGTTCATTTCATTCGATCACCCACCATTACCAACCAGGAATCAAGCTCATATAAAAATAAGTTTTGTTAACCAACACCTATTCATTTGTCATTTGGTAGATCCTTTTACATCTGTTATTAGTTTCTTCTTTCATTTCTATTCCCCCATCATTTACCTCCATGCAAACTTGACCATATTTTTATCCACATCCTTACATTTCCCCTACCTAGACCTAAATCATTCCTGTGCATACCTCAGATCCATACGAATCTGGCCATTGCCCTTCCATCTTCATCTAACCCTAGATCTATCACCTAGCCAAGTTTTATTGAGTTTCTGTACCCCAACCATACGAGACACCGGTCACCCATAACCTTCACCCATAAGTCATCGGTTAGCCTAAATTGATATCGGTCATACAGACACGATGTTAGTCTCTGTGTCTTTTACCAGAAACCCAGATTAGAGCCTAAAACCTCCACCAAATACCTAAAATAGCCCGGTAACCCGACCACGACCAATACCAATACCTTGAAGGTGACCTTGACCTTGATTGATCGAGTTTAACTGTTGTGAACAAATTTGTTTATTGTAGATGAATGAGATACCTAGATCATTTTAACTACAGTAGGATTTAATTTATTATCAACATTAAGTTATTTTAAATAGTGGATTGAAAGCCATCTAGGAAGTATCACACTTCGGATCTAGCACACACTAGGTAGTCTCTGCGTATATAATGTTTAACTTTTATTTGGTGGTCTTATGTTCCATTTCGGGTAGTTCCTCTAAACAAAAGGAATCTCTCATGATCAACTATGGATTTATAAGTCATATGTTCGCGCAACAACCTACAACCAACATTTCAACAAGTATTCCTCCTAACCCTTACCCTTATTTTTTTTCGTCAACATTCAAAGAAACGCTCTAGAATCAAGTGAAAGCAGGCAATTTCAGCATAGTGGTGGTCCTCCTTTAGGTTGCACACTCCTTGATGATGTCACATGCACCCCAAACAAGGGGGGGCATATTTTGGGTGAATCAGTCACCATATAATATCATATAGTCATAGTTCAACATATCATAGAAATCTGATACAACAAAATAGTCAATATCACATAGAGATTAGAATTAAACTTTCATTCCTTAACACAACACAAACACACGGTGCCTAGACTATGAAAGTAGTGCCTAGGCACCCTCAACCCTTCCTATATGCTTATCACCAGGGGGAAATTACACATCTTTTGGTAGTTGAACATGGTCTACATAACTCCACACAATGAATTTTACAAGGAACATAGTCCTTAACACTTGGCATGCATGCACTACAAATTTTTTTCACTTTTGCATTGGACCAAATTGTTTGAATTTTTACACACCATCTACAATGGTGTTCTACATTGTGGGAAGTAATTAAAGGTTGGAGGATAACACTGGACTTTTCTCCCTACACTTCTTTTATAATGTGACGTGATATCGCCCCAAAACTCACAAACAAGGCAAGTGGCGTGAGATTTCTTAAACAATTCATTCTTCTACAACATCTTCAGGATCATTTATATACCATTTTACTCATCATAGATTAGGTGCACATGTTCCTTTTTCATTTTCATATTTTACATATTTTCCTTACATAATTTTTACACATTTCGATCATATACATGTGTATTTGACTACTTGTTCATTCTTCTCTTTTGTAGGTTTGTCCTTATGGGAAGTAGTAGTCACATCACATCACAACATCAACAACACCAATCATAACAACAATCAACACCGAAAATAGGCATATCATGAAATCTACACATTTTTTCCATAAGGTCACTTTCATCATCAATTTTTGCACTTTTTCCCTTAGCATCCACTCTTCACATTTTTATCACTCCACACTTTTTCTTGTCTCTCAGCATGTTCTCATCATTGATCTATATGGTTATCAGGTACACATCTCTTATCTACTTTATTTTATCAATATTTCTCTCAACAACATAAAGTGAGGGAAAATATAGACACAAAATCACACACTTTGGGTATCTATTTAGTCATGATTACATACTACTATTCATATGATTCCTAAGTAAGAAAAGTACTAATTAACCCATGTCTTTGGCCACCTTTATTTATTTTTTATTTCCTTGTACCCTTACTTTCTCAATCTACATTTTTATACCTCGACATTTATCATCTTGGACACTAGCGCCTAACTAGGATGCTAGCGCTAGGTGCCCTCATCCCCTCTGGGTGTCCTTGACCTCAGTATAATTTGTTCACACTTTTCAGGTCATTTCTATCCATTTGAACATCTTATATTTTTATTAGTCAACCTTTTCGGGGTTAATTACAAAATTCAAGCAAAGAAATCATATAAATATAAAGTTATGTGATCATAATAAAGGACAAACACTAAGAATTAGCTATCACCACCTAAGGTTTCATCCATCAAGCATCTAAGAGCTCCATTGCATACATATAGCACCATTCAAGGGACACTGAGGATGGTTATTCTCCATACACTTCATAAGAGGGATGTTAATTCTATTAGGGGTTAATTACAAAATTCAAACAAATGAATCATATAAATATAAAGTTATGTGATCATAATAAAGGACCAAACACTAAGAATTAGATATCACCACCTAAGGCTACATCCATCAAGCATCTAAGAGCTCCATTGCATACATCTAGCACCATTAAAGGGATGGATGTTCACTTCATAGGAGGGATGTTCATTCTATTCCATGCACACATATATTACAATTCCTTACATCTAGCTACTCTGCTCGCTATCAAGTGTGACATGCATAAGAGCCACCTAGGGCATGATTCCACACACACACATTAAACTACAGTAGGTTTGATATCTAGTGTAATGATTATTCATAATATCACCATTGTGATAGCTGAAGATAGTTTTAAACCTCATTTTACATCTTTCTTTTTTAGGATTTGATGTCTCTTTGAGGGTTTTACAGGTTATTACTTCATTGCAGTTTTCCAATAATTTGGTGATCATTGTGTGACCTCATAGTGACCAAAGACAAACAACAAAAAATACCTCACAACCACTCATAAGAGGTTTTTGAGCATTTCTACACACATAGGTGCCCATATCCCTCTCTAGGTGCCCCAATTTAGGAAGATCGTCATCTCACACACTTTTCGAGAGGCTCTATGCGCTTCCCCTCTTTATTCATCTAGTCAACACTTTGACACATTTTAGGAATAATTACAAAATATCTAAGTCATCTTACTTTTTGCACTTAGGGTTTTATATATTTTGGCTTAGTTTACTTGGGTTAATTTCAATATTTAATTTATTATTCATTTACTACTATAATAACAATCGGATTACTCATATATTTTGATATTTAGCTTAATCATTATCATTGTCTCCCGATGTTTTACCTATTTTTCTAGCCAATGTGGTTTCTTCCTCACCCTAAACCTCCTTACCGCCCCCTCAGTCTTCTTGCCCTCATTTTTGGGTCCTGGTGGAAACTAGTCAATTGTAAACTTTTCATCCTTCCCTATTGATGGACCCACTGCACGTGTTCTTGGTAGAGGGTTAGGTTTTTCCTTAACTTTGAAAAATATTCCTTTTGAAAACTTAATTGTGAGGATTGAAATTGCAATTCGGGGCCTTCCATCTCACATTGCAAGGAAATTTTTGATTTTCTATTATATTAAGGAGAGATAAACCTTGGAAAACAACATCTCAAAAGAAGAAATCATGTCTCTAATAAAATTAATGAAAATGATGACATTTTTGTCCTTAAAGAGGACAAGGGTAATGTGGTTGTCATTCTTGACAAATATGATTATAAGAGAAAAATGTTGGATCATTTAGGATGTGGGAGCTATAGATTAGTTAATAAGAATCCTTTAAATAAGATCACAAAGGAGGCTATCAGGGTCATCAACAACTCATCTCTAAGTGTGAAAAAATGAAAGCTTAAACCCTTAGATACAATTTTTCCAAGAATATATGGCTTACCAAAATACACAAATCGGGCATAGCGCTTGACCCATTGTTGACACAATCGAATGCTGATGTATGGTTTAGCTAAATATCTTACAAGGAAACTAGAACAATTTGTTAGAAATACCTCCTCATTTATAAAAGATTCCACCAATTTTTTTACATTATTGAAAACAAGAACATTGAAAAACAATACATTATGGTTAGCCTTGATGTTATTTCCTTTTACATCAAAATACCGATAAATGAGGTAATTTATGTGATTATAGTTTTAAGCGATCAAGAGTCAACAAAATTAACTAAATTTTTATTCACTCCACTTTCTTCACCTTCTATGGTAAATTATATGAACAAAATGAAGGGGTTGCGATGGGTTCCCATTTTTCACCCATTGTGGCAAACTTATTCATGAAAATTTTGAAGAGAAATCCCTTAGATTTGCACCCTAAAACCTAAGTGGTGGTATATATTTGTTGATGACATGAATGTAAACTAAAGCATGACATGGATCAACTATATAAATTCCTTGAACATTTAAATAGTTAGTCACCACACATACAATTCACTATGGAGGTTGAAGAAAATGGAATCCTCTCGTTTCTTGATGTTTTAATGAAACAAAATGAGGATGAATATTTTCTAAGACAATTTTTTGAAAAAGACTCTGCTTGACATATATATTAGGGAGAAATCACACCATCACCCTTCTCAGAAGAATGGGGTCTTAAATACTCTATTTACTAGAGCCCTAAGAATTTCATATAAGAATCACTTACACTTAGAAGATAAATATCTCACCAATGTTCTCACAATGAATGGTTACGAGAAATGGAAAATTAAAGTCACTTTGCTATAAGAGAAAAAGTGGGTTTATCTAGACCACCTTGATATTCATATCTATGCATTGGGGGTAACAATAAAGATTTCTTACCCTACATTTTTGGGGTTAATGATAAGATTTCCATGATATTAAAAATAAAGGGTATTCTAACTTGTTTAAAACTAGTTAAAACCATTATAAACAAGCATAAAAACCTAAAGAACTGGTTTGTCCTAATTTAAGGAAAAGAGTTTAATCCATACCATGTGTATGAAGAAAACATACATTAGAGAAATGAGAAGATAACTAAAAACAAGACTTTGTGAACACTTTAAAGATTTAGAATATACTTGGGTTGGTAAATCAGCTTTGTAAGAACACGAAGACATAAAAAAAAAACACACCATCTGCATTAATAAAGTAAAAATAATCACTCGTAATCACCCCATATGTATAGATGGCCCCATCTCTCTTCCCATCCCATCTATTCTATATAGTGTATGAAAGTGGGTGCCCCAAGATCTTGTTGCGAGATTGGTAAGAGGTAGTGTGCAAACATCCTTGTTATATGTAAAGCTTTGTGTAAATTATGTTATCAAAAATATAATTCAAGTGAAAACACATGTGTGTATGATAAAGAAAGTGACATACAATGTATTTAGCTAACATAGTAAATAAAGTATACATGCTTTAGAATAAGAAAGCAAGAAAAATGTGCAATCAAGATATGCATATATGTTGTGGATATGTGAAATGGAATGGAGTGCAAATAGAAAATTACATGAAGATGTTGAGATTGAAAAACAAAAAAAAACTAAATCATGAAGATGGGTGGAAGCTCAATCAATATTGGAAACCCCCTTTTCATAAAGTGACCACCCTTACCCTTTGCTCTTGCGTACTAAAATTTGTCCAAGTGTTTTGTATTTTTCTTTATGGTCCTTTTTCTTGTCTTACTCCTCTGGTGTTGTTGATTCACTCTTGTTTGTTCTTCCATAATTCCTCTCTTTAGTTCCCCCTTCCTTTTCCCCTCCTTTTCTTAGTATTAATTTAGTTTAATTATATTATTTTTATTGTTTTCTTTATCATTTTTAATAATCTTTGCATCTCTTCTAGAACAACATGTCTTTTGGTCCGATTAATTATTTATACTTATTCACTTTTCATTCCCGCTCTAAGAAAATGTTTACCCTAATGATGGTTCCAATAAAGGGAACTAAAATGTTGGTGATAATCCTCTCTACACAACGCATCCAAAAGTCTCTTTCTTTAATTAATTTGTGATAGTAATTTAAAAATATTAATTTTAGACCACTTGAAGAAGGAGTTTGGTCCAAAAAATATGCCGAAAAATTCATCCTACCTTTATGAATTTTTTTTTCATGACATATTACTAATCAAGATCTACCAAACTGGAAAATTTTAGGACGATAAAGCGGTCGCATCAAAAGTTATGGTCTCACGGGAATTTATTCTCCCACATGAACCAACACACATTTGATTGATTTTAAGGGGATACAACAAGAACTAAGGCTGCATATCCAAAGGTAATGATCCCTACACTAGGTCACCTAGGGTTTATAAGGCCCACGCTCAAGATGGAGGAGGGTACCCTTCTAGGATATCGGTTAATGGGGGAGAGATGTAGATAGATATAAATATAATACAAACATGCAGAATATACACTACTGTGATATGAAAAAATGTAAGAAATGGAAAGATAAGGAGCGGATCATATAAGAAAAATATTCTAACTAGAATCAATGTATATAAAACACTAAGATAACATAAAGAAATGGGAAAAGACATGAACTAATCTATGAAAAATTACAAATAAGGTTAGAACACTTACTGCGGGGTGATTGCTTTGATCCATTTATCTCTCTAGAGAAATAATACGTCGAGAGAGAATCACTATGGGTGGAGAAAGGGAACATTGTTCCTATCCTAGAATCACTATAGATGACCCAATCATGCAAGTAATCCAACAACAAAGAAGAGTGTCCAATCTAAATCAACCGTAAGATAAACCAGAGCAAAGTGAGTATATGTGAAGATGGCGGAAAAGAGCAGAGTAGATGGCTTGTTCATGCCATTCCTTTTTGCATTATTTTTTGGTGTGATTTGCATATATAGTCATTTCCATCACCGCGAATGATGGCATCGGCCAAGAAAAACTAATATTGTGTAGACATAAAATCATGCACTTAGGTACATTTATAGGTCCATAAATACATACTTGCATTCATATGATTCCTAAGTGAGAAAACTAGTAATTAACAACTATCTTTAGCCTATTTTATCTAGTTCTTGTCTTCTTTATGATATTTTACATCCTATAGTCTAATATGAACTTCATTTATTTATCTTTCATGACTCGGACACCAAAGACCTAGCTAGGACACCGGTGCCCAAGCACCCCCAACCTCTTTGTATCTTACTCGATCTCTTTAGGATTATTTTATCTTTTGGGAATCTTATTTTCTTATGGCTCGACCTTCTAGTTGTCAATTACAAAACTAACCCAAGGGAATAATATAATATAATGATATGTGACCAAAATAAAGGACCAAGATTTAAGCATCTATTATCATCACCTAAGGTTGCATCCAGAAGGCATCTAAGAAAATCAAAGGCATTCATCTAGATTTTATTCAATGGAAAAGGGACTATATTTTATGCATACACACATAGGAGGGGAAGATCATTTTTCCATCCACACGTCTATTTACATTGCTACATCTAGCTATCACCCTTATCGCGTGTACTTGCACAAGGGATTCATAGGGAACAATTCTATCACACATGTAAAATAACTATATAGAGTTTGAGATGTAGTGTATCACTTTTTCATAAGTTCACTCTATCAGGGTATTCTACGGGGTCATTCTGAATCCCCATATTACATATTTTATTTTTTATATTTGATGTAGTTTAAGGGTTTTGTAGGTCATCTTCTCTTTACGAGTTACAAGAGAATTCAATGATCATCTAGCGACATACAAGTGACCAAAAGTGAAGGTTGAAAAAACTTATGCGTCTGAGACAAACCAATTTTGAAGCCCTGCATGATCATAGGAACCCAACAAAGGTTTTGGTACCTAGGTGCTCTCACCCTATTCCACGCACCCTAGTCCTCATCCCATTCGATAGTTCTAGGATTTTTTGTGCTCACTTGAAAATACTTGCTCCCCCTGTTCATTAGTTTATCCAAGTACAAATCATCTTCGGGAAAGCAAAAATCAGCTAAGTCTCTCTTTCTTCCTCTTACACTTAGGGTTTCCTATTTTACTTGCTTATTGCTTGTGTCATTCCACTAGTTTTTCATCATTTGTTTATCATACATGAATATGCAATTAGGGTTTTACAAATTCCATATTTGTTAAATAATTTTTGAATACGATGATTCAAACTCTACCTTCTAAGTATGTATCAAAATATATCTTCTTCTTCTTCTCAATTTATGGTTAATCTTCTTATCTTTCTTTCACCCCAACTAAGGTTTTTAGCATGGTTACTATTGTTGTTGATTTTATGCAAGTTTATACTCAGCATCCTCCTCATTTTATTACACCTATGGCTGATCCAACTATCAATGTAGTCATCACTCACCACACTCATCCTCCTACTGACTCAACCCGTTTCCATTCCACTACCTATCACTTCTATGGATCCCACCACCACTTTTAAGGGCTATGATATCATTGAGAATCTTAAGAATACATTAGGAAAAATATCTCTTTATGATTTATTTGTAGTGCACTAATTGTATTCAAACATTAAAGGCCCCCTTCATTCTATTCACATTGAAATCAATAATTTTTAGTGTCCTTAACACATCTCATTCATTATCTCAAAATATCTGTATGCATGATATATCATTTAGTGATGAGGACATACCACCATCTGCTGTTGATAATCCATTTGCACCTTTGCTTATCATTACTACCATTGACACCATTTTTATCAAGTGTGTACTCATTGATAATATATCCACCATAAATCTATGTGCTCACTCCCTTCTCAAGAAAATTGGCATTACTGATAATATAATTACTAAGAATTCCACTCTCATTCGTGGCTATGATTCCACTACTCACACATGCCTAGGCACTATCACGTTACATATACAAGTTGGGCCTAAGATTGTTCCTATGGTATTCTTCATTTTAAATGTGTTGTTTTAGTTTAATCTCTTGGTGGGTAGACTTGGATTTATGCAATACATGTTTTCATTCATTGGTGTGTTAACTTCTTATCGATTTAAAAATATTGAATTTGTAAAACCGTATATGATATTTTAGAATCACACACAATAATATAAAAATAAAGTATAGATATGAAACAAGCAATAAACAAATGATAAATTAAAACCCTAAGTGCAAGAAGGAAGAAAGAAAACTTAGTTGATTCATAATAAATCCCGAAGTGTAAGGGGTTGGAAAAATGATGAAGCAAGAGTGTAGATCATCGAACCTTGCACAAAAAATTGTAGGAGTGCTGTAATAGGTTAGACAATGGAACTGGAATAGTGTTGGGATGCCTAGGCACTAAAGACACTAGTTAGGCATCTATGACCACTCAAAACCTCAAAAATTGATTTTTACATTGTTGCGAAGAGTGTCACTAACCTTCGTCATTGATCACCTGTATGTCGTACTATGTTCATAGAATTCATTTGTAACCTGTAAAACAAATGATTTCATGCCAAACCACAAACCACATAAAATCCTAAAAATAAATTATACAAATGGGGAGTTAGATTGACCTTAATGAGTACCCGACAGAGTGAAATTACAACCAAGCGCTGCATTACATCTCAAAATTCATGTAGTTCTCTCGTGTGTGTGTGTGTGTGTGTGTGTGTGTGTGTGTGTGTGTGTGTGTGTGTGTGTGTGTGTAATCACACCATAGAAAGATCTTGTGCAAGATGCACTTGATAGCGAGTAATAAATAGATGTAGTAATGTAGATAGATGTGTGGATGAAACAAAATAAACTTCCCCTCCTATGTGTGTATGTAGAATTAACAGTCCCTTGTCCCGAATGAAGCTTGATGGATGCTTTGATGCTCCTAGATACCTTAGGTGGTCATAGTAGATGCTTAGAGTTTGGTCCTTTAATTTGATCACATAGAATTGTATTTATATGATTCCCTTATTTGAATTTTGTAATTAACCACTAAAAGGATGACCCATAAGAAAAGTATATTCCCTAAAAGATAAATGAGGCCCAAAAGGGGTGAACAAGATACAAAGAGGTTGAGGGCACCCAAGAGGATGAGGGCGCTGGCATCCTAGCTGGGCACTGGTGTCTCAGAGCCAATAAAGATAAAGTAGAGAAGGTCATACTGGGAAGTAGGGTGTAGAAAAAAACTAGAAAGAAGACAAGAAGCAAATCAAAGAGGCTAAAGATATATTGGTTAATTGCTAGTTTTCTCACTTAGGAATCATATGAATAGTAGTATGTGATTAGGACCTAGAAATGTACCCAAGTGTGTGATTTAATGTCTAAATTTTCCCCACTTTATGTTGTTGAGAGAATGCTCGATAACATAAACTAGATAAGAGATGCATACTTGATAACCATGTAGATCGATGGTGAAAGCGGGCCGAGGAGACATGAAAAGCGTGGAGTGATAAAATGAAGCGTGGAAGCTAAGGAAGAGAAAGTGACCCTAGGGGTGAAGCGTATGTGTTGTGTGTCATTGTACCTATTTTCATTGTCACTTGTGTTTATTGATGTGGCTGTTTATTCTCATAAGGATAGACTTGCAAAAAGAAGAGAAAAAGAGTAGTCAAATATGTGTATATGAAAATTTGATCCAAAATATGTAAAAATGTGAAAGAGTAGAAAAAGGAACATGTACACCTGATCTATGATGAGTGAAAAAGATAGAAAGTGTCCTGAAATGTTGTAGAAGGGTGAGTTTTTTGGGTGATCTCACGCCAAAAGCAAGTTTTTTTGGGAGATCTCATGCCTAATAACAAGTTTTAAGGTGATCTCATACCACGAAAGAAGAAGTGTTGGGAGAAATGTCTAGAGTCTCCATCCCTAACTACTTCCCGAAATTCATACACCACTATAGATGGTGTGATCCTGTTTTTTGTTCCATTTTGATCAAAAAATAGAAAAGGAGATAGAATGTATTTTGATTCTTTGGAGGACTATTCTATTCATGAAAAACCACTTTGTAAATCGTGCAATATGAGAAAATCACTGCAACTTCCCCTGGTCATAGGTTCCTTGGAAAGGTTAGGAGTGCCCATACACTCTTGTCTATATCTAGGAATTAATGTCTATGCTTTGAATTAAAGACCCAAGTTAGATTTTGGTCCTTTTCTATAACTATATATTGTTTTGTTCCTATATTGTGCAGGTCTAAATTACAACTGTTTATGTTCTTGAATGGAGTGACTGAATCACTCAATGTAAGCCCCCTTCATTTTGGGTGCATGATTTCAATAAGAGAATACAACTTGAAAATAAGGACTAGATGTTGAAATAAAACCGATACTGTTTGTAGGGGGATGTAGTTGGTAGAAACCAAGGCATATGTAAACAAAGTGGATAGAAACATGTGCTAGTGTAAACAAGACAAATCCACATATAGAAGACAATATGTAATCTAGAAAGTAAGAATACAATGTAGACCACAAAAAGTGGGTTACAAACATGGGACATCACTCAAAATGTCACAAGAAAATCAAGGCCGAAGTAGCCAAAAGTATACAAGAAATGAACAAACAAGACATAGGGAAAATCCCACAAACAATGACAGATAATGGCATGAAATAGCAAACAAAGTATCAGACAACCATGGTAGCAAATAGTTCATGCAAATAAAATGTTGCACATGAAGCACCCATTAGCATGTTATAAAGATAAAAGTATGTCAAAACATGTATGATCTGATATAACATAGTGTTAAATAGTAAGGATAGGAAGTAGTAGAAAATGAAATATAATACATGTAGTGTGTACAAAAGTAGATGTCCTAGGAGCCTCAATGGGACTAGTAAGAGGTACAATGTAAAAATTCATCTATAATACGTGTAAAGATCTATGTAAATTCTGCATTCACCACTAGAAGGAAAGTGAATTCACATGTGTATATAGAAAAGATAATGCATATGAAATATTTGACTAGCGTAATAAGAAAACTATACATGTGAGTATAAAAACAAGGATAATGTGTAACTAACATATGCGGTACTCTGTGAATGTGTGAAATGGAATGGTATGAAATGTGAAAATGTGATAGGAGAAACGTTCCCCTCAAGAGGATGTGAATGATCATGAGTGAAATGAGGCTCATTTATAAATTCCCCCTCGTGATCAAGAATGAACCATAAAACAAGAGTGTGTCATCGGGAAATTGGTTTGAATTGTATGCACTAGAAAGGTATGATCAATAAAGCATAGAGTGTAAAGAGTGAATAGGATGAGGTTCATTTCAGATTTAGACCCTCGAAGTCTAGTATGAACCGTGGAACTAGAGTGCATCATCGGGAAGTGTGTCACATGAAAATGTGATACTAGAAAGATGTGTCGGGAATGTGCCAAGTGTAGAAAATTGTATTGTGTGAGGTTCATGGATGTATTATGCCCTCACTAGTCAAGTGTGAACCGTAGCACAAAAGTACATCATATTGTAGTGACGATTTATATAGGTGTATCAAGTTGGGTATGATGAATGAGGAAGAGTAGATGTGAAGCATGATGCTGAAAAATAATTAAAATGCAAGACACTGATAATGCTAGAAGGGAGGAGAGAGTGAGGTTGATGTCCCCCCAAGTGTATGAGGTGAAGAAGAATCAAGTAACATTATCTAAAGGATCATCATTATCATGGTCAAAGTTGAATGGAGAAGCATCAAAGACTTGATAAGCAAAATAGTATGAGGTTGATCATATAGAGAGCCATTGTGGTGTAAATTGTACATGCCATTACGTATTCTTCATTAGTGAAAGGTGGTAATGGACAACCATGTGCATACCAACGAGTAATATTTTGTGAATACCCAATAAATGAATCATTAAAAATAAAAACACGGCCAAAGGGCATGGGAAATGATATATTGATGTGATTAGGGATCAAAGAGTGCCCCCAATATAGTCAAGCCAAGATTGTCCAAGTGTGAGTGGAGAAGTACGAGAAGTGCGTGCAAGAAAGACAAAGATGAAAGACACGAAGGCCATAAACAACAATGATATAAACACATCCATGATAGAGATGAGAAGAATGAGGTAGAGGGATGAGATCATCCAATGTGAATCCTAACCAAGCCAAATCGTTATGTGTGAAAATAGTATTAAAGCAAGTGGGATGAAATGGAACATGTGGCCAATAGGCATTATTAATGAAAATCATTCATGTGAAAGGAGGAAGCATCGATGATGGTTTCTCATAATAAGATGAGGAAGGTGGAATAATGTCCAATGGATGGAAAGATCTTTGATAAAGTACCATAACATTAGTATTAGGAGGGGGTGAATATGATGTGAATAGGAAAATGTCTAATGCAAAAACAATTCCTTCAAGTGAAGGTAAGTTGTCTAGATAGTCCATGGGTTATAGATCAAAAACATGATGCTGATATAATAGCCAAAGTAGGAATATGCAATATGGTGGTTAGATCATGATAGTAAAATTGGAAGGGGATAAGATCAGTGACAAATGTATACTCAAAGCCCTCATGTAAGAATTTAATGCACCAGTGAACTATAGAAGGCACTGCTTGCATGATGTGAAGCCATGGCCTACCAAGTAAGAAATTATACTGAACAAGGATATCAATAAAAAGAATACTATAAGAACTATTTTTGGCCCAATGGTGATAGGAAAAGTAATAGTGCCTATGCATGGATGTATAGAAGAATCATATGCTCAGAGAGAAATGGATGTTGGGATAAGATAAGCGGTGGAAAGGCCAATATTTTGAATGAATGATAAAGTGCAAATATTGAGTTCAGATCCATTATCAACTAGAGTTCACTTGATACCCATGTTATTGATGCATATATGTATATAGGGGAGGATCATTATCATAAACAAAAAGATTGATAACTATATAGATGGAAAAGTAAGTTGTTGAGAAAACACATCTACGAATGTCTGATATACTATGTTTGGATGAGTAGTAGAAGGAATGTGAGTATTATCCAAGAGAGTAATGATTTTAGCAACAATTAGGATTGGATAGCAAGAAATCATGAATAGAGATATCCATGATGAGAGGATCCTAATAAACTAAAAGAGAAATGATGGAATGAAGACCCAAGAGTGTTCAAATGAGAATGGGTTCACAAATTGATTTAGCAAATATTGAATTTGTAAAATCCTAGAGGATATTTTAGAGTCACATACAATGATATAAGAGTAAAGTGTAGATATGACACAAGAAATAAGCAAATGATAAATTAAAACCCTAAGTGCAAGAGGGAAGAAATAAGAATTAGCTGATTTGTAATAAATTATGAAGTGTACGGGGATGGAAAACTAATGAAACAGAGTGTAGATCGTCATAACCGTGCACAAAAATTACACTAGTGCTAGAATAGGATGGACTAGGGTGCTCAGGCACCGTGCCATAGATACCTAGTCTGGGCATTTGTGGACTGCTCAAAACCTCAATAACTAGTTTTTGCTGTGTCACAAGAGTGTCACTAACCTTTTCTGTTAATCACGCTTATATGTTGCACTATGTTCACAAAATTCACGTATGCTGCATAAAACAAATGATCTCTTGTAAAACCCCAAAAAACATCAAACCATAAAAAATAAAAGATGTAAATGGGGAGCTAGATTGACACGAAAATCACCCGACAGAGTGAACTTACAATCTTGCTGCACTACATATTAGATTCCATGTAGTTCTATGTGCATTTATGTAGAATCATGCATTAGGAAGTTCTTGTGCAAGATGTAATTGATAGTGAGCAATAAATAGATGTATCAATGTAGATAGATGCATGGATGAAACAAAAGAAACTTCTACTCCTTTGTGTGTATGTAGAATTAGCAGTCCCTTGTCCCTTGAATGAAGCTAGATGGATGCTTTGATTCTCTTAGATGCCTTTGGATGCAACCTTAGGTGGTCATAATAGATGCTTAGAGCTTGGTCCTTTAATTTGATCACATATCATTATATTTATATGATTTCCTTGTTTGAATTTTGTAATTAACCACTAAAATTCCAACCCATAAGAAAACAAGATTCCCAAAAGATAAATGAGTCCCAAAAGGGGTGAGCAAGATACAAAGAGATTGGGGGCACCCGGGAGGAAGAGGAGCTTAGGCGCTAGTGTAGAGAGCCATGAAAGGTAAAGTAATGAAGGTCAAACTAGGTAGTAGGGTGTAGAAAACTAGAAAGAAGACAAGAAGAAAAGAAAAAGAGGCTAAAGACAATGGTTAATTACTAGTTTTCTCACTTAGGAATTATATGAAAAGGTAGTATGTGATTAGGACCTAGAAATGTACCCAAGTGCATGATATAGTGTCTACACTTATATGATGGATATGAACATACCATTACTTCGAACTTGATCCATTCAAGTTACGTCACATCAACCCTATTAGTGTTATGCCTATTCCTCCATCACAACCAATTCCATATATCAATATTGGTACATATGATATTGGTAAATCTAGTGCTTCAAAAATTCTTCCACCTCTACAAGCATACCATTCATTACCACTCACACTACTCGATATCATTTTACCCATCACATATCCTCTAATAACCACCACCACTATGCTCATCGAGACTCCTCTCACTCTTACATCTAGCTCACTTCCTACCAATATCATTGATACTAATATCCAACATGACAATGCCATCACTGATGATTCGATCATGAGGTTGATACTTTCAAAATTACTAATGAAAAACTACGCAATCTTAATTTTACTCCTATCAAGGTATATGACTCATACTTTAATCATACTTTTTTGTTATTGGTCATGGTGAGTATCGGTTCAAGAAACCCCTCCTTCAACTAATTCTATGGTAAATTTTTAGGGCTTGTCCATACATTAGATGGCGTACCACTTTCCTCATCTTCCCATGAGAACACTACATCATCACTTCCTCCTTTCACATCCACTCTTTTCATCAATAATTCATATTGGCCACATATTCCATTCAATCCTACTAGTTTTGATATTGTTTGCACGCATGATGTTTTAGCTCAGCTAGGATTCACACTCAATGATATCCTCCCTCCACCTCATTCTTCTCATCTCTATCATGTATATGTTTTCATCACTACTGTTTATGGCCTCCACATCTTCCATTTATCAGTCTTTGTTGCACACACTTTTTCACTTCTCCACTTACACTTGGAAAGTCTTGGATCAACCTACATTGGTGGCACTTTGAACCCCGATCATATTGATATCACATTTCCTATGCCTTTTGGTCATGTATCTATTTACAATTATTCATTTCTCGGTTATACACAAAATATTACTCACTAGTACACACATGGTTTTCCACTCCGCCTTTCACTCGAAAAGATTATGCAATGGACATGTACAATTTACACCGTAATGGCTCTTTATATAATCAATCCCATACTATTGCTTACAGGTCTTTGACGCTTCTCCATTTGGCTTGGCCATGACAATGATGTTTATTAGATGATGTTAATTGATTCTTATTCACATAATAAACTTGGGGGAATCATGCTTACTTCCCCCCTAGCATTCTCGTGTGTCTCTTATTTCTATCATTACGCTCCATGCTTCAAATCTATTCTTTCTCATTCATCCTATATAAATTGATACACCACTTGTATGGTCACCACCCTATGAAGAAATCTAGTTTCATGGTTCATAATCAATCACCGAGGGTCTAAATATGAATTGAACCTCATCACATTCACACTCTTTACACTTTATACTTCATTGATCTATCTAACACACATTTTCAAACCATTTCCCGATGATGAACTCTTATTCTATGGTTCATTCTTAACTATCGAGGGGTATTTTATAAATGAACCTCATCTAATATTCATCCACATATGCTCGGATGGCACACTAATCCTATCACATTCACATTACATACCATTCCATCTCACTCATTCACAACATACTACATATCTTGGTTTTATTTACTCTTTCTTACTCATGCGTATACGTACACTTTGTTTCACATGCTAGAAAGATACTTAGTATGTCATTATATTTCTATATATACACATGCATGTTCAATTTTCTCTAGTTGTGAATGCAACCTTTTTATAGATCATTACATGCAACAATGATGTTTGGAACCATCGATACTTCGAGGCTTAGGGAATCTACTTTCTCACACATTATAGGTGTTATTGTTTCATTTTATACTACTTGTTCCATTGTTCCATTGATATATACAAACTTTGACATACTATTTATCTTTCTAACATGCTAATAGGTGCTTCATGTACAACATTTACCTTGCATGAATTATTTTCCACCATGGTTTTCTATTACACTTTACTTTCTTTTGTCTTCTATTGTATGCCATATTTTGAGGGTTATGCCATATGTCTGTATGTGCATTTCTTGTCATGATTTTAGCTACTTCAGACTTGATTGTCTTGTGACATTGTGAGTGATGTCCCATGTATGCAACCTGATTTTTGTGGTCTACTTTGTCTGCACTATTGCTTGTTTACATTGTCTTCTATTGTCTCGCTTATCACTTCTTCTACTAACACATGTTTCTAACCACTTTATTTACATGTGTCTTGGTTTTTTATTGGAGCTCAAATATGCACCCATGCCCGAATCATAGACAATTCGAGATTTGAGACAACATGGGACTATCTCCAAGTTGTGGGACTCGAACTGAGATAGACCTCCAGAGAAGGATGACTTCCTCTACTTACTCCTAATGCTAAACTACTCCTAGGAATTGAAATGCAACTATCTAGCTCTACTCTAACTTTCTAAGAGACTAGGGTGAGAAGGAGATGCATAAAACATAAACCTAAAATAGAGAAGGTAATAACACCAAAAATAAGGGGATGAACACTTTGACAAGAGAGAAAATGGAAGAAAATGACAATGAAGAGGGCCGAAATGAAAGCCATAGTCAAAATTACATCTAGAGTTCCACCTTCATGATACACAATAGACACAAACCTATGAAATAACACATAAAACACAACTTGAATGAATGAGAGGTAAGAGAGTGTAATAAAAATATAGCTAAGGCCGAACGAGGCACAAAACCAAAGATTTTATTTTTCAAAGATCATGCACATATCATCACCATAGAGGGGGAAGATGTAAAAAATTTACTGAGAGGCATATATCGAGACATGTGACTCTTAGAACACTTGTACAACATGAAAATGATGCCCTTGTATTCCCAAAGTATCCAACATTAAAACACGGTGTCATTTTACAATATATAGAAAGATGGAAGAAGGAGAAGAAAGAGAGGGAAAATTTGAATTCACCTTCCACTAGCTAACCATCTTCATTTAATTTTTTGAAAAGTTCTAATTTTCTCTGCAAATCCACCTTCCCATGCCATTTGCTTGTTGAAAAGGAAGAACTTCCATACTGCATTTAATTCCGGTGGTTGAGCCGTCTGGAACATACCCCTTGTGTGTTGGAGATGTATTTCATCACATCAACCACCTACCAATATTTATTTTATCAAATCCGATTTCCTTGGCATGGAGGAGGCTAATATTCCTTCAAATAGAATCAAATTTGCAAAATCAAATCAGATTTTATATTCATATTCATTTTAGAGCTCCATGAAAACTATTGTTTTCTTTTTGGTATGTGGCTTTCTTCTTTTAGTTTTGTGCGAATTTGACTCTCGTGATTATCCCTTTTGTTACATGACATTAACGTGTCCCAACCTCATGCATACCATGATCTATCTATTCTTTATCTTGTGGATTTGTATTTTCTTTGTTCCATGGTTTTAGTCCTTCATTACTATGTCATTCAAAACATCCATGGAATTTCTTCCTTCACTCCCATGATTAACTGAATTTGACGGTTTTTAACCTTAGCTGCGGATTTCACTTCTTCATCCCGTGGCATGCATAATTCTTCCACGGCCTTTATTCTAAGTCTGAAAAATCAAGTTGCTCTATTTTGCAAGGGGTGCAAAAATAGACAACATTTTTGGTGACTCATAGGGTCCATTTCTGCTAGATGAGATGATCAGTAGCCTTAGCATCCATTGGGCATGGAGTCAACTTGAAATTTCTTGAATCTGATTTAGTTGCTTTCTGTATTTGATTTTCTGAGACAATCTACAACTACTTATTGATATTTTGAACCTCCCTCCCTTACATCTTGAGAACATGATGAAACTGTGCACAAGGACATCTTAAGTAATATGACAATGTAAAACACCAAGGTAAGAAACCCATACCATAAACAATGAAATGTTCTAAAAGAATTGGGTGGAATTGAAATTCTACTCTACTATATACAAGATGCATGAAAAAAACTTAATGAGAAGGCTTGAGATGAATCCCATTGATTGGGATTTGAAACATGTTCCCATCAAGATCAGACAACTCAAATGAGTTAGCTACTTTGCAAGTAGTGATGATATATGGTCCACTCTAAATAGCATCAAATCTAAAGTGTCTCCCTAGATTAGCTCGATCGTGTCCCATTTGAAAACCATATCTCTAACTTGGAATATTTGATTCCTAGCTTTTTGTAGACCATTGTTTGGTTGAAGCTTGATGTTGTTCCATCTTGACCATGATGGCATTCCTATGTTCCTCTAGTTATACCAATTTCATCATTCTGATTTCCCTTTTATCCATGCCTTCAAATTCCAGCTCATTGAGCTAACTCAAGTGAAGGAATCTCAAGTGATAATGGAAATATTGCTTCCTTACTATATACCAATTTTAGGGATAAGTTCTAATAGCCTTCTTAGTTATTATCATGTCTGCCCAAAGATAATTTTTTACCTTTGTATGCCACTGTCTTTGATTGATGTCCATTGTCCTTTTCATGATTCTGATTAGGTTCTTGTTAGTTGACTCTGCCAATCCATTACCTTGGGGGTAATAATTGGAGGAAGTTTTCAGATAAATCCCAAGTCCTAGAGCCCAACTAGAAATTTTAGATCCTAGAAAATCCTTAGCATTATCAGAAATGATGGTCGAGGGATGCCAAACCTTGTAACAATTTTCTTCAAAAAATTCCAAGATGATTGATTCAATGGCCTCTTTTAATGGCGTGGCTTCAGTCCACCTAGTGAAATAGTTTGTGGCTATGAGGACCCATTTGTGACCAGCACTGGATGAAGGATTGATCATTCCAATGAAGTCGAGACCTTATTGTGAAAACAATTGATCTTCTTGAATTGGATGAAGTGGTAGGGCCATCAATATTTTCTTCCCAGTGAAGAGTGCACATTCTTTGCATTTCCTAACCCACCTGTGAGCATCCACGAACAACATAGGCCAAAATATCCTTCTTTTATGATCTTCATGGCTATAGCTTTAGCAAAGAAATGTACACTTGAGAAGCCATTATGGAACTCAATTAAAACCCTTTCACATTGCTCACATTTAATGTACCTGAGTAACACTCCATCAATGTTTATTTTGAAAAGGATGCCATAAAATAATGCATACAAAATGGATGCAACCTAGATGTCTTCTCTTTTCTTTATTCAAACCAAGAGGGTATACACCAGTAGATAGAAACCTTGACATATCAGCAATCCAATTGTAATCATTGAATACATTCCTTTCATTATGCTGCCACTCAACATTATGTTGTAACTCATCATTTGAGGGCACTTCATTCATGAAGGTAGTTTCTTGAGATTCCAAACATCCAGAGCCAATTGCTCACAAAGTGATCTTCCTCTTACCAATTTTGTAGCTTTAATGGTCACATCATATTCCATGATTTTAGCTTCCCATGTGGCTCATTTATCGCTGATATTTGCTCCCATAATGAAGTCTCTAACACTGGAATGTGATATCATTACCTTTACACGACTAGCAACAATCATGCTTTTGAATTTCTTTAAGGATCTCATGATGACAAAAACCTATTTTTCAATGTGATTGTACTTGAGCTCATAATTCTTTAGTGTTTGAATGAAAAAGCTACAAGATGCTCCATTTCTTGATCATTTAGTTGTGTCAAAACCATGGCTATGCTGGATTCTACCCCATGAGCATAAATAATGAAATATTTGGTGTAATCTAGGTTAATCAATGTTGGGGCCTGAGAAATATCTTGTTTTATATTTTCAAAGTTGTCCTTCCCTTTCGCGGTCCACTTGAATAAAACATCCTTCTTCTACATGAGAGTAATTGGTCTTACCAAACCTATAAAGTTAGGAATGAAGCACCTAACAAAGTTGATCTTTCAAGGAAAGACTGCAAAGCCTTCTTATGAGCTAGCAAGGAAAGACCCTCGATACTACGATTCTTTCTAGATCAATGGCAATACCTTATTTTGAGATAATGTGCCCCAAGAGATTACCTCTAGGAACTACAAAATTGCATTTATTAGGGTTAAGGGATACACCAAACTCTCGATTGGAGAAAATAGTGATATCATCCAGGTAAACCAAGATGAACTGATTGATATACCCTTGAAAGAAATATCCATTGCTCTTTGGAAGGTAGCACCTACGTTTGATAAGCCAAAGGGAATATTTTGATAAGAAAATGTTCCCCATTTAGTGGTGAATGTGGTCTTATATTGATCTTCTTCTTTCACTTTGATCTGGTTAAAACCAGAATAGCCATCGAGAATAGAAAACCTCTCTTCTCCTGCAACTATCTGCAAAATTTGTTCCATGGATGGAAAAGGATAGTGATCCTTGAGAGAATCTTTATTCAAATCCTTGAAATCCATATAGAGCCATATTTCACCATTCTTCTTCCTCACTGGGACCAAATTTTTAGTTGAATACTTGATTGGAAAATTTATTTTGGCCTCAATGAGTTTGGAGATTTCCTTTCTCATGAGGGGCTCAATATTGAAGTTAACTAGTCTCTATTTTTGTCTAATTAGATTGATGTTGGGATCAAGATCGATGGAATGCGTGACTATATTTGGATTCAATTATTTTAAATCTTCATATTTCCACAAGAATACATCACTAAAATTTTGGCACAAGGAAACAAAACTCCTTTTCTTCTTCCTCATTACATACCTTTCCAAGTAGAAGCTATTTACCTAGAGCGATCAAGGCGGCCGAAAATCCTCCCGATTTGTCGCCACATTCTTTTCCATTCCTTTTAGTTCATCATCTGGACTGAAAATATATTCCAGAGTGACTAATACCTTGGGAAACTTGTTTAATTTTAATTGAATAATCTGGTCCCCATATACCTCTTGCAAATCACTTGCATTTTGAGGAGAATTCCACCTCATTTTGGATGAACTACACAATTTGTTCATCATTGTCAAATACCTGCCAACATGCCTGATTGTTTGGAATAGATGGTCTAACCACCATTTTGATATGTTGAGAATTCCCTTTGATCAAATCCTCAACAGTGAGAATTGAGAGCCAAGGGCTGCCATTTGGTTTGCACGTCTTTTTTAGCTTCCTGGGCACAACCTATAGGTTAATGGCATTAAAATTTCTAATAAATCCCAAACCCTATGTTTGTAAGCTTTCAACAACTTTTCTTTGTTTCACACTTGTCTGGACTTAGTGGATGACCAATTCAGTGTCTCCAAAGACTTGCAACTTCTTGATTTTCCTCTTTTCCGTGATCAATAGACCATGCACTAATGCTTCGTATTCTGCTACATTATTGGAGCATGCAAATTGTAATCTATGAGCAAAGAAGAATTTTTTATTTTTTAGAGAGATGAGCATAACACCTACTATGGCTCCATTTCTTCTTTTAGAACCATAAAAAAACATCCACCATAGTCCCAAAATACTTTCCTTATATTCTTTGAATTCCATGTGGGAATCATGATTCTTCATGGAGAATACAATAAGTTCCCAGACCAGTCAAAAGTTTTGAGGTATTCATCATAAGGATCAAACTTATGATCTCTTTCAACCCATTCATCAATTATTAAATTAGGCATGAGGGAGGAATGATTTTTTGTTTGAATTTGAATCTCGCTCATGTTCTTCTTGTATAATGCAAACTGATTAGAAAGGAGTAGAATCAAATGGCTCAATATGGTAAGAAAATATGGGCTTAGCTTGTATTGTAAATTGAGTACCATATCTAGTTTTTAGCAGCATGTGAGTCCAATATGAGGATAGATAGCTGCCTACTTTAGTAGTGAAGTCTCTAGAAAAATAGATGGAAAACATAGGAGGCAATTCAATGACAGAAATGTCATGGGTTATGGTGAGGCTTGGGTAGGCATGAAGTGTCAACTCAAGGTATTTAATTATGCCCAAGACATTTACAATTGACCCATCAAGTTGTAAAACACCCCTAGACATAGGACTGTATTTGAGACCTAAGATATCAACTATTTTCTTGGGCATTACAGAGGTACTAGCCCCTAAATCAATCATATAGTTATGAACTAGGTATTTACCCATAATTATCGACATGTAAAAGGGTGGGGTTTTGATAGTTTTACTTACTTGATCATTACTTTTCTTGACATACATGAGCCTTTTGAGTTACGGGATTTGTGGGAGGTAATTTCTTGAGGGATTCATATAGAGATAATGTTGTGATGGAATAGAAAGTGCATCCCACATAGAAACATTGACATTGGTCTTCTTCAATTGCTCAAAATGTTAAAGGGGAGACCCATATAATTCTCGCATCTGTAGCATGCCTAAACTCCTTCTGTGGTCTTCATTCCTCTGTTGTGGCGACATTTGATTTTCTAAATTTGGTGAACAATAACCTCTTTATCCGTGGCTTTACCAGAAGCTCGGACGACTTGCTCTTGATCATTGTAACTTCTTTTTCCTTGGCCATGACTTTGATTTTATCCACGGAAGGTGACAACTCGAGACTCCAATATCCTTTTCCTATGTTGTGTATTGTCGTAAACACTGATTGATGGTCTCTTAAGACTTCCCGACACTTGGTTAACCACATAAAAATCCTTAGCTCCAAAGAACATGATATTGGTATCATTGTTGACATCTTGACTTGCTTCCATGGATGGGTTTGGTGCCTCTAGCAGTGGTTCATGTTGACTAGAAGAACCTGGACCATGTATGCTTGAAGATGCATTGTCCTCTCACAACCAAGTTGGTTATGTGGTAGATTACATGGAAAACACCATTTTTCTTGTGCCATGTTGTTTTGCACTGGAACCAAATCTTGGCTTGAACTAGGAGGAGGAAGTGCTTATGGAGGAGGGATTGTTGCTAATGGAAGAGGATCACTTTGAGCCTGCCATCTATTACTCTATTGGTTCTTTGCAGTATATTTGATTAGGATGTTGATTTTTCTATGGTTGATACCCTTGATTAGAATATTTCCCTTGATTTTGATAATTCTTATAAGATTGGGCTTGTTGTTTCTCTAGGGATATAAATTTGTTTGTCAAGATTTCTAATCAGATCCTTCATTTCTTCATCCTCCTTTTTTGGGTAGGAGTTTGTGAGGTGGAAGCAACAAGTTGTAGATTTGGCTCAGGTATAGGAGCAATAGAAGGTTGGGCAGCTTGAGGTAATTCTGGATACAATGGCATGGGTGGTCTAGGAGCTAATTTCCCAGCTTGTATTAAGCTATTTTCAGCTCTGATTGCAATTACATAAGAAACTAGTAGAGTTGTTCCTCCCATAGATTGTATCATAACAAAATATATCGAGCCAAAATTTTAAAAGTAAAGAAATGCACCTTCTACTATAGGCCTCACAAGAGTTGGAATTTTTCCCAGGTTCTTTGGAATCTGAAGTTGAAGTCCACCATTTTCTCATTAGGTGCTCTCTTGATTGTAGTTAATTGATCTAAAAGAGATAGGTTGTCTGCTCTTTCTCCAAACTAATCACACAAAGCTATGTGCATAGCTCATTCCAATTTCTAATTGATCCCGCATGGGTTAGGATTTTGAACCATTGTAGAGATTTTCCTTTAAGTGATGAAGCCAAAATTTTCATTCTATGTCCATCTCAACAATATCGTAGATAGAATAGAAATTTTGCAATGTCTTGAATGTGGTCAACTAGAGTAGTGTTATTTTCTCCAGTAAAATATGGGATATTTTCCAAGGCAGTTCTTTGAAATAGGATCTAAGCATTCAAGACAAGAAGACTACTACCTGTGAAGTTTATAAATGGGTATTGTTGTGGTGGTTTTTTGTTGATGAGACATTCGATAGGTCAAAGAACTCTTGTCGACTACAAGAAGGGCTGTCCTAGGAGGAGGTGTAAAAAAAGTTTGATTTGGAGGAGATGGAGATCTTTGAATCTATCTTCCTCTTCTACCTACCTCTTCCGGGATAACTGTAAGTACTCAAATACACCTTCTTCTCTTATTCTCGATCGTGTTTGGATCCTTCTCATAAATCAGGGACACTAAAAGAACTAGTACTGCTGAAACCAATTGATATTCTGAATGGATTCACCATATGTGTTACTACAGAGCCTCCAAAGGCTAGAGTTTCACCAAGATACACATCAAAACTTGATAAAAATGGAAATATTAATTTCAAGAGTCCCACTAGGCATGCCAAAACTGTTGGAGATCAAATAAGCACCCATGCTGAATCATAGACAATTCGGGATTTGAGACAACATGGGAGTATCTCCAAGTTGTGGGATTTGAATTGAGACAAACCTCTAGAGAAGGCTGACCTCCTCTACTTACTCCTAATGCTAAAATAATCCTAGGAATTGAAATGCAACTATCTAGCTCTACTCTAAATTTCTAGGAGACCAGGGTGAGAAGGAGATGCATAAAACATAAACCTAAACTAGAGAAGGTGATAAGACTAAAAATAAGGGGATGAACACTCTGAAAAGAGAGAAAATGGAAGGAAATGACAATGAAGAGGGCTGAAATGAAATCCAAAGATAAAAATCATGTCCAAAGTTCCACCTTCACGATACAAAATAGACACAAACCTTTGAAATAATACATACAACACACTGCGAATGAATGAGAGGAAAGAGAGTGCAATAAAACAATATCTAAGGCCAAACGAGCCACAAAATCAAAGATTTTATTTCTTAAAGATCATGCACATATCATCACAATATAAGAGGAAGATGTAAAACATTTACAGAGGCATAGCCCAAGGCATGCAACTCTTAGAACACTTATGCAACATGAAAATGATGCCCTCGTATTCCCAAAGTATCCAACATTAAAACAAGGCATCATTTTACAATATATAGAAATATTAAAGAAGGAGAAGAATGAGAGGGAAAATTTGAATTCACCTTCCACCGGTGACCATATTCATTTAATTTTCTAGAAAGTTCGATTATATCTCAAATCTACCTTTCCATGCCATTTTCTTGTTGAAAAGGAACGACGCCCATACTACATTTAATTCTAGTGGTTGAGCCATCCGGAATATACCCCTTGTGTGTTAGAGACCGAAAGGAGTTTGTGAGAATTGAATTGGAAACAAGGCACCATGAAGTAGTTACACTCCAATGGAATCGTGAAAGCTCCAACGATAACAAGGAAAAAAATTGATGAGTAATGGAAGAACTTGCTCATTTTAGAAACAAAGCTTTCATATTGAGGAAAGACATGGAGTGTCTTGGCATGCTCATAAATGAATAGAAAAGGGGTACATATTTCTTTGAGTAACCTAGTGCATGACACATATGAAACCCTAAACCTAACCCTAAACCTAACCCATGTGAGATGACCCTCCAACATGAGAGGAGGACACATAGGATAACTCACACTAACACCCCCTTCATCGAAGCTGGGGTAGTGGCTGTGATGAGTCATATGGAAGAGAAAGACACTCCTAAACAACTAAGAAAGATGTGCCAATGGGGCCCGACAACTAAAGGCCTGATAAGGTGCCCATATACAAACACAATCTTCCTAGAAGAAGAAGAAGAAAAGAAGGACTAAATAACCCTAAGAAGACGGAAAATTGCAAGAAGACCTCACCCCAAGAAGAGACCGTAAGTGAAGAAACTTCATCTCGGTGAAAGGCTTGGTGAATACGTATCCGTAATCGATCAACTATCTCGAATGTCTACTTTGAATGTCGATGATATACTCATGAATAAGATCCCGTATGAAGTGCATATGGATCTCAATGTGCTTCAAATCATGATGCTTGAATCGGATTTCTACAAATAGAGATAATGCTCGTGTTATCATAGTAGATAATGGTAGGCTGCCGAAAGTGGATGCTAAACTAGAATACCTTGTAGCCAAATACACGTGGCAAAGTGTTAACTGCTCCTTCGTATTCCCGCCTCCGTAGATGATATCACCATTGTTGTATTCTCGCTTCTTGCTAAACCAACTAATAGGACCCAAACCAAGAGAGAAACTATAGCATTGTATAGATTTCCAGATGATCTAAGTCACCGGCCCAATCGAATCTGTGAATCCAATCAAGTCAATATCAATCCCTCTATGATAGTGTATGCCATCAAAGCATAAGTGCCATGAACATAATGAAGGATCCATTTACCTACTTTCCAATGCAACCCATGTGGCTCCTGATGAATTGGACATGATCCCAACAACATATGATAAATCCGATCGAGTGTGAGTCAAGTAGATCTACCAACTAACAGCCTGTGTAAAGAGTACCATCAACCAAGGAGTAGAGCAATCTAAAACCAACTTAACCCCGAGAAAGAAAAGGAGTAGGAGAAGACTTGCAATCGGACATCTGAAACTCGAGCTAGCAAATCAAGAGCATACTTAGTTTACTAAATCAAGATTCTTGAGTCGATTGTGAAATCGAATCCCAAGGAAGTAATGAAGTAGACCTAAGTTAGTCATGGAAAACTTGTTGGCTAAGGCAATCTTCACGTAATCAATAATAGAGGAAGATTTGCCTCTGTGATCAACAAGTCATCAACATAGAGAACAAGAATGAGTATGGAGTCATCTTGCCATAGAATATAAACATTTGGACTCAGTGACACCTCAGTAAACGCTGATGTAAGTAAGAAGGAGTCCATTTGGCATACCAATCCCGAGAGGCTTGTTTAAGGCCATAAAGAGACTTCTTTAACATACAAATGAGGGAAGAATCTTGGACATAACCTGAGAGGTTGTTCCATATAGATATCTTCCTCTAGGTCACCATGAAGGAAGGCACTCTTAACATCCATTTGATGGACTTTCCATCTGTTTACTGTGGCAATGGCTAGGGTTAATCGAATAGAAGTCATCTTCACAACTAGAGCAAAGGTTTCTGTATAATCAACCCTAAACCTATCTGGGAGAAACCCTTAACTACTAATCGTGCTTTAAAATTTTTGATGTCTCCATCTACTCCATACTTTGTTCGAGAACACCCACTTACATCGAATGATTTTTCTTCCTTTCGGAAGAGTGGTGAGATCCCAAGTATCGTTCTTCATGAGAGAGGAATACTCCTCATCCATGGCAAAATCCCACTCAGGAATACTAGAAGCCTCCCGGAAAGACTGTGGATCAGAAGTAGAGGTAAAGAAAGAGTGGGGTCCAATGAAATTTGAGCGAGTACGTCTCATATCCGAAGTATCTCCAACTAAATCTCCAAAGCACTTTGCAAAGTTTTCTAGCCCAAAGGGGACCAGGAGGATCAGGCTTAGAGTCAGAAGATTCTTCACTTGAGTGAGAAGGGACATAGTCCTCATCATCACTATTGTCAGAATTAGAAGACTCAAAGATCTGATGGTCGGGAGGATCCGGAAGAGGAGCACGCTCAATAGTATCATCATCTGATGAGTTAGAATCTGAATTAGCGAGCTGAAGAACCTCTATAGGTGGAGAAGTAGAAGTCGAAGAAGACTCATTGAACTTAACACTTCTCTCAATATATATCTCATGAGAAGTAGAATTCATCAATCGATATCCCTTCACTTCATCAAGATACCATACAAAGATACAAGGTTTGGATTGTGGTTCTAATGCCTTGTGTTTCTTCTTGGGAATCCGAGCCATAGCCTTGGATCCGAAGACTAAAGTTCTCAACATCAGGCTTGCATCCAAACCAGGCTTCAAAGGGTGTCATCCCTCTTACTACCTTGTGTGGAACATGGTTCTAAATGTAATTTTTACAATTCACTGCTTCGGCCCAATACTACAGAGGAAGAGACTTCGAGTGAATCATACAAGTGGCCATCTCCTTTAGAGTATGGTTCTTGCTTTTTACGACTCCATTCTGCGAAGGGCTATAAGTAACTATATGTTACAAAGAGATCCCTTCAGAAGTATAGAAATCCATGAACCTATGGTTTATACATATTCACCTCCATTGCTTCGGTTTGAGAACCTTGATAGACCATTCCACTGCTTTCTCGGTGAAGAGCCTTAAAGTCCCGAAAATGTACAAAGACTTCAAACTTAAGCTTAAGAAAATATACCCAAGTATATCGCGAATAGTCATCAATGAAGGTTAGCACATAAAGAGCTCTAGTAAACGAAGGAGAAGGAAATGGACCACAAACATCACTTGTGATCCAAGGGGACGAGTGGCTCTCTAGGATTTTCCTTTGTCAAAGTTATTTTTAGGATGCTTTCCAAGGGTACAACCCTCACAAAGACCTTTAGAAAACTCGACGTGAGGCAACCCATTGACCATTTTGTTTTGATTCAATTGTTCAAGATAGCGATAATTTAGATGTCCAAAATGCTTATGCCATAGCTTACTAACCTCATTTGCATGAGTGAGAAAGGCAGTGGGCGTAGAATCGAAGTAAAGTGGGAGAAGGTGTACAACCGTGAATGGTGATCTCGCTTTCCTCACCCTTTGTAGTGTCATTGTTAAGCTCACGAATAATCACCGAGTTAGGACCAAATTCCACTTGCATTCCTTCACCAAGGTGAGTAATTTGGTAAACTGATAGGAGATTGGTAGAGAGATCAAGAACACTCAATACTTGGTTAAATGTTCCCCCATCCATCTCTACCAATCCACTCGGCAGGGAAACCGACACTGCCATGTCATTACCCATCATGATTTGGGACATTCCACAAGGTTCGATGTTGGAAAACTCAACATGTGAAGAACCCATGTGGTGTGAGGCACCAGAATCTATAATCCATGTTGATAAAGGGAAAACTTTGGCTACAAGGGCCTTTCCTTCCTTCTTATCATTTCTAAGCACCTTTTTGCAATAATACTCTAGCCTTGAGCACTTTGTTTTATTGATTCAGAACACTTATTTTATTTTTCTCAAGTAAATGAGATAAGTGATCAATTTGTTTCTTAAAACAATGTTGCTCGTCATGACTATAGATCTTCATGCAATAGAACACAAATACTTGCTTTTCTGCGCCCTAGGCTCAGAAGTCGAAGTGTTTGTGTCATTTTTAGGTTTGATCTTGGTTTCTTTCTTAGGTTGATTCTTAGTTTCTTTCTTCTTTTCAGTCTTCTTTCCCTTGCTAGTACTTGCTACAAGGGCATGTGACTTGGACTTGAGAGACCCCATTTGAATGAGTTTGTCTTGTTCTTGAATGAGTTGGGACAAAAAATAGTCAAAGGAGGGCATCATCCAAGTATCGCCCAAAGTAGCTTTTGTAGCGTAGAAAGTTGACACGAAGACAGAGTATTCGAGACCTAGTTTAGAGAGAATCGGCAAGATCAATTGAGAATATTTCTTTTCTACTTGACATCCTTTTAACAATAATCTAATGTGGACAAATTTGAGAAGAAGGCTTCAGAGGTTTTCAAAGTCACTAGGATTTAACCCTAGTAGTTCGTTTTCCAACTCATGTGCTCTCATGTCATCTAGTTGTCCAAAATCACATCCAGATGTTTTCCATGCAGATGTAGGTGTTTCAAACGCCTCAATGTGGAAGAGCAAGTTAGGAGAAACGGACATGCAAAGAAGACCTAAAGCTTCATCACTACGGTTTAACCACTTAGATTTTTTAGGTTCGTCGTCTGGTTCAGTCTCAATTCCCATGGTGATGTGGTATAACCCTTTACCCCTTAGTTTCATTATTATTTTTGATCTCCATTCAAAAAATTTGAATGGCGTAAGCAAATGAATTGAAAGTGCATCCATAGTGAGAGAGAGAAAGAAATGTAGAAAAGAAACACAACCACCCAGGACAATAACAACCCCCTTACTTTCGGCACTTTATAGTTAGTGCATTGATTACAATCGGGTTCGACGTGTAGTTTGAAACACTTGGTAACTCATCTTGCAATTAGCGTAATAACACACAAGAGAGGAGACCACAATAGTGTTTCGTGGAGCGCAACAAAAGAGGAACACCGTAAACAAGCACAAGTAAAAAATAGAAAGGAGGTGAAAGCCAACCCTGGTGGTGAGAAAAAGTGTCTCACGTTGCATGAAAGAATCCCTTTGTCATAATACTATGGCGGACGCACTCACAAGTCCACGAAAAAAAGGAATTGAACAAAGCTCAAAAGAATGAGCTGAATTAAGCAAAACAAAGACACCCCCCAGAATGCGGCACTTTATAAAATTAGTGAGTTTATAAAGCTAATGATCCCATCATCTAGAGTGTGAAAAAACATGCAACTTTGACTAAAGAAGTGCTCAAAACCGAGCAACGAGTCAAAAGTTATAAGAAAAACCAATTCCCGCAATTAATGAGTAAAAGCCAATAAGCCATAAACGGATTAAAAAGTGCCCTAAATGCATGCAAAGGTTATTTCGTATGTATGCTTGTTGGAAATGACACAGAATTTGAGATAGGGTTTGTTTGTATCACGAGGGGGATTAGCCACTGCCAATCCTTTGACCTCACCTTTCATCTTCAAACACTCGACGGAAGGTTAGAAATACAACAAGCCAAAAACCAAATTTTATAATGCCAAAGAAATATAGTTTAAATAATGTGAAATTAAATAAAAGTAGATCTAATTTAATTAAATCTAATTAGATATAATCTAATGAATATTTTTAGATGAAGATTTTTTAAATATATATGGAAACTTTTAATTAAAAACAAATTTCTAAATGGGTTTTAGAAACTTGATTAAAATCACGGTAAATTAGAAATTTTTTAAAAACTTACCAAGAAGGTTTGAGTTGTTTTACCAAACAAAAAAAAAAAAACTCAGCATGAAAAAAAGTGGCACGTTTTTATAAAAGCAGAGGTTTTTTTTTGTTTTGAGGAAGATTAAAAAGAAAGAAAGTGAAAACTTACCAAATACTTACCAATTTGAGTGTACAGGCCGTGCATATGAGTGTACAGCCACGTTTTAGCTTGCCCACACCCAAAAAACGTGAGGAACAGTAAAAAAATGCCGACTCAGTCTAAAAATGCCGATCTGATCACGTTTTAGCTCGCCCACACCCAAAAATGTGAGGAACAAGAAAACGCTAAACAGTCCCAAAACACCATCCACGTGCCATGCTGCGTTTTAGCTTGCCCACACCAAAAAAATGTGGTAGATGTGATTAAAAACACCTGTGAAGCAAAAAAAATATGGCGAGATATTGTCCTTTGATACCATGCTTGATTAAGCGTGCTTTACCCAGTGAGTAGTTTGGGATGGGTGACCTCGGGAAATTCCTGTCACTTCCTCTTAATATGCCGTTATTGGGCACGATTGGGTGTATACCCGGCTCCATCGTGCGGGAGGGTATTGGTGTAGCAAATGATTAACACGATGAGATCCTCTCCACCATCAATTCGAGCTTTTGGTGTGACGATAAAAATCGTGCAACTTTGATACCATGAAAAGAGTTTACAAGAATTGAATAAAAACGAGGCACCACAAGTAGTAGTTGCACTCCAATGGAATCGTGAAAGCTCCGGTTGATGATAACAAGGAAAAATTGATCAAGAATGGAAAAACTTGCTCAATAGAAAAAAGCTTGCATAAAGGAAAGACAATAGCGGAGTGTCTTGGCATGCTCATAAATGAATAGAAAAGGGGTACATATAAAAAGGTGTTGAGTAACCCTAGTGCATGACACATATGAAACCCTAAATCTAACCCTAAACCTAACCCATGTGAGATGCCCTCCAACATGAGAGGAGGACACATAGGATAACTCACACTAACGAGACGTCTTTCTTCACATCATCCACTTACCAAGTATTTACCTCATCAAATCTGATTTTCTTCGCGTTGAGGATGCTAAGAATCCTTCAAATAGAATAATATTTTGCAAAGTTAAATCAGATTTTATATTCATATTCATTTTCAGAGCTCCACGGAAAACTGTTATTTTCCTTTGGTATGCAGCTTTCTTCTTTTAGTTTCTGTAGCTTTGACTTCGTGATTCTTTCTTTTGTTTTGTGAATTAATTACCACCCACCCTCACATTGACCTCTTTGTGGTATATCTATTCTTTATCCCATGAATTTTTATTTTCTTTGTTATGCGTTTTTAGTCCTTCATTCCGTGACATTCAAAACATCCGCAGACTTGCTTCCTTCACTTTGCGGCTTAACTGACTTTAGTGGTTTTTAACCTTAGCTATGGATTTCACTTCTTCATCCCACAACATGCATAATTATTCTATGGCCTTTATTCTAAGTCCACGGAAAACCAAGTCACTCTATTTTGCAAGGGGTACAAAAATAGACACCGGTTTCTATCATGCACATTCCTTCCCTCTATAGGGTATCCGTTTCATATCAACATCGATTCTCTACTTTGGGCCACATTATCCTAGTGACGTAGCATGCACCCCAAATGAGGGGGTATATATTGGGTGAATCATTCACCCCATACAAAAAAATCATAGCTTCACATACATGCCTACACAAGTACATGAACTTAAAAGTCTACTGATCATAGAAATGGCCTAGAATATGACTTAGGTCCTTAATTGAGCACAAAAATTAGTGCCTAGATACGAGACACTAACACATAGGCATGCTTGACCTTTCTTTAGGAACCTATGAGCATGGTGTAGTTATAGTTATTTTCTCAGATTAGCACAATCAACAAAAGTTCACATAGAAGTTTTCATAAAGGACATGCATAATCCTCCAACAATTAGAATGCATTTTATATCCTTTTTCTACTTGGATAAAACATGGAACAACACAAAAATAAACACTAGTTCATGGATAAAACCAACTATAGTGATGTATAAATTTGGGAAGCAATCATGGAAGGAGAGTAAAAATAGACCTCTCTCCCCAACACTCTTCTACCGTGGCGTGAGATCACCCAAAAAACTTGCACTTGGTGTGAGATTTCCCAAAAACTCATTTTGGCATGAGATCACCCAAAAATTCACTCTTGGCATGAGATCACCCAAAAACTCATTCTTCTACAACAGTTTAGGAAATTTTCTATCCTTTTCACTCTTCATGGATCAAGTACACACTTTCCTTTTACTACTTTTTCACATTTTTACATACTTTTACACACTTTTACAGAGTTTTCATAACACATGACTTTGACTACTCTTTCACTCTTCTTTTGCAGGTCTATCCTTAATATGCAACAAGAAGCAACCCTTCATCAAGCTACAACAACAATAGGTATAACATGGTACAAATCATACACTTTCACCCCTAGGGTCACTTCCTCTTTCTTAGCTTCTATGCTTCATTTTATCACTTCACACTTTCACTTGTCTCCTTGGCAAGCTATCTCCATCACACTATACATGGTTATCAAGTATGCATCTCTTATCTACATTATGTTATCGAGTATTCACTCTTGAAATAACATAAATTGGGGTAAAATATAAACACAAAATCATGCGCTTGGGTACATTTCTAGGTCCATAAACACATACTTGAATTCATATAATTCCTAAGTGAGAAAACTAGTAATTGACAACTATATTTGGCCTATTTTATTTATTTACTTCTTGTCTTCTTTATGATCTTTTACATCCTAAATCCCAGTCTGAACTTTATTTCTTTATATTTCATGACTTTGGACACCAAAGGCCCAACTAGGATGTCAACGCTCAGTGCCCTTATCTCCTATGGGATCCCCGATCTCTTTGTATATTACTCGCTCTTTTTGGGATTCTTTTATCTTTTTGGAATCTTATTTTCTTATGGGTCAAGATTTCAGTTGTCAATTATAAAATTCAACTAAGGGAATTATATATATGTGACCAAAATAAAGGACCAAGTGCTAAGAATCTATTATCATCACCTAAGGTTGAATCCAAAGGAATCTAAGAGCATCAAAGAAATTCATCTAGATTTCATTCAAGGGATAAGGGACTATATTTTCTACATACATGTATAGGATGGGAGGTTCATTTTTCCATCCACACATCTATTTATATTGTTACATCTAGCTATCCCCTGTTATCACGTGCACTTTCAAATGGATTCTTAGGGCATAATTATATCACACATGCACAATAACTACATGGAGTCTGAGATGTAGTGTATATCTCGATCGTAAGATCACTCTATTAGGTGACCATGGGGTCAGTCCGACTCCCCATATTGCATATTTTATTTTTGGGATTTGATGTAGTTTGAGGATTTTGTAGGTCATATTATCTTTATAGGTTATAAGAGAATTTGATGATCATCTAGCAACATATAGGTGACCAAAAGAGAAGGTTATTGAAACTTGTGCGACATAAGAAAAACTAGTTTCAAGCCCCTACGTGGTCATAGGCACCCAACAGAGGTCTTTGGTGCCTAGGTGCCCTTGCCCTAGTCTAGGTGCCATAGTCCTAGCCCATTCGACATTTCTATGATTTTTATGCTTAGTTACATGAAAGTCTACTCCTCTTATTCATCATTTTCTCCAAGTATAGATCATCTTTGGGAAAATGCAAATTAGATAATATCTATTTATTTCTCTTACAATTAAGGTTTCCTATTTTACTTACTTATTGCTTATGTCATTCCAACACTTATTTATCATACGTGACTCTGCAATTAGGGTTTTACAAATTACATATTTTTTAAATCACACCGACACCATCGCCCTTAGGTGATGATGTTGACCATGGGGAACCCAATGTCAAGTAAAGTGAAAATGTCTCATGGATCAAGGGAAAGAAAGTAAAAATGGTGTCAATGATAAATTCAAATGCAAGGAAGTGCTAGAAGTGCTAGTGTGTGTGACATAAAATAAATGAAAGAGGTAAAGGTAACTAAATCTAGAACCACATAGTGGTATGTATCTATGTGTACTATCTAAAACCTATAAAGAAAATGTGTATAGTCATACCCCATTCCCGACAAGTCCCTTACGGGACCCACTCAAAAAATAGATGCATAAAAACCCTTATCTACACAAACGAGTTATTAGTAATAGGAATGGAAAATTAGGTGTATACATATCGCCAATTGTTGATCAACGCATGTTGTAATAATGAAAGATGAGGCGTCAATAGAATGAAACAACTTGTAACACCAAAATCGAAAGGATCTACTTAAAGTAAGAAAGTACTAGCTAAATGAAACATAATCACCAATGCATACTGATAGTGTTTCTTGTCTTTTTGTTAGCTCTCGAAATCGCACCCCAAGGAAATGAGAAGCTAACTAGAGTGGGTTGGCTTTGAGGGAGTGATGAACAATGAAAATTTCTTTGTCATTGATAGCCGGGTTTTTTCAACACTCAACCTACTAACTCAAATCTAGGAGGTGATCAGGAGACACCTTAACAAAGGGGATGGCTTAGCCCTGCTACTTCTAGCTCTACTTGGACCAAGGTGAGAGGACCTAGTTAGAGGATATGAATAAAGGAAAATATTATTTGGTTTGGTTTCCTTTATAATTGGTGCACCATAATTTGAATAAAGTGCAACCACGATACAATACTCATTAGAAATATTTTTCACTTGATTATTATACGTACTTGTATATATAAAATACAAATAAAAACATATAGATAATGAACAATCTTAGATATTACTTTTACATAATAGTATCGACCAAGGGTACTTTAAATGATATTGGATCAAATATTTGGTGGGATTCTCAAAAAAGGTTACTAGTAATAAATAACTCTTAAACATAACTTTACAAAATAAGTATATGTGTGGTGGTATGTACGAAGATAAATGAATGTTTTTAATTGAGATTTTAAGGGGGGGATAATTGATTTTATGACTTTGGTATGGTAATGTTACCATGGAAATAATCCATCCTTAATGGTGATGCTTGAAAAGAACAATCAATTTAACATAATCTACAAAATAACATTTTCATTCATCGATACTTAATTTTCACAAATGTTACCAAAATCTTGAAAATCCTAACTACAAATCCTTGAGTTAAAGCTGAGATAAAGAACTTGCTATATTTATTTCATACACCCAAAATTCCCTTAAGGGATAACAATAGATCTTCAAAAGTGATGCTTCCTTTAGGATTTTACAACCGGATTGAACTATTGTAAATTATATACTACTCCACAATATTCTCACAATGACTAGAAGAATACAACTTGAAGAAGGACCCTTGCATACTAAAAAAATAAAAGCCATTGCAATATCATAATAGAAATTATATTACCTCATTCGTACTTTTAAAACACGAGAAATAAGAAAGTATTATTTCATCAAAACATAGATAATCTATTCATGTAAGTTTTGTTAGGGAGAAATAAACAAATGCCTTCAAAACTTACTAATGACTATACAATGCAACCACCTTAGCACTTCCTCACAAAATTGGATGCATACAAAATGTTTTCAAAGAAACTAGAAATTAGAAATTGGAACTTAACTTGATCAAAAAAATTCTACAAATACCCCCTTTTTCCTCCGACTCAAAATGAAAGACTTTTACAATATATAGAAGATGAGATAGAGGGAGGAAAAAGAGAAAAATCTAATTTTACTCTTCACCCACCAACATGATGCATTAAAATTCTGAAAAGGAACATGGGAAGCCTGCCAAGTTCATTCATTCATGATGTCTTGCTTTGGAGAAGGGATGGGAACCATACTTCATTAAGACATGTGGTTGACCAACACTAGAATTACATCTTTAATGCTAAGGATGTTTTCTTCTTTTTCTCCCACCAATTACCATCAATTTTGAATCTTATGATGCCAAAGTAAAGGGCTCAAAGATAACTTTCCAATGATATAAATTATGTAATATTTAGAGTAGGAAATACAAAGATATGGCCTTCTAAAGTTTTATGTGTTGGGATGAAGAGGAGAATGACACATGAGAACCTTTGATTGGCCTCAAATATTTCCTCTACCCATGCCCATGTGTGATTTGATTTTTATTTTCCATGTGCTTGCATTTCATTGGGTTGTGGGGTTGGGCTTTGCTTCCTTTTAGTTTCCTACATTCCTTTGTCTTTGTGAGTAGGTTTGTTCCTTAATGAAAACCAAGCCAATAAGATAACACCACGCTCCTTTTATTTTTCATACTCTTCTTATCCCTTGTAAAGCATGAGACAATAAGAAATTTCCATGCTCCTCATAATTTTAAGTCTTTCTTTTACCTCCTTTGTGAGTGTGAAGTTACATCCAATGAGGAAGATCGACACTCCTTGCCGCAAATGTTAGGCCATCTCAGACCTATTGAGAACCTTGAATGATCTCTAGAAAGCATGAACAATAGAGAATCTCCATGCTACTTCACATGTCAGTCTATTTGATAGCCCCTTTTGACTTTCGTGAAACATGAGCCAATAGAAAAGCTCCACGTATGGCACACATTCCATCTTGGGCAGACTTAAAACATTTTTCTTCATAGAATGCTGCCACATATATTTCCTTGAGCACCCTTACCACCTAGGACCCGACATTGTTATTGAGCTTATTTTATTCTCCAGACTTGAGGTCCACAAAATGTGAATGGATAGAGACTTCCTGAATTCTAACACGCGCCTTGTCTTTCACCATTGATCTTCTTCCATGTAGCCCCACTAATTTTTGGTGTTAAAATTAATGGTCAAATGCATGTCAAGTGAATTTTAAAACATAACCCACTAATGAATTAGCCTTAGTCTCATGCGGGTTTTTGAATGCCAATGATTGGTGCTTTTGAGAGGTAGAATCTGATGACCGTATGAATGTTTTTTCCCTTAAAAATGGCTAAGTTCATTTTAAATGAGTTATTTGATCATGTAACTTTATACTTGTGGTTGTGCTGCATAATTTTGGGATTTTAGAGCTTCAGATTTCCGGAATAAATGAATCATTTAGTGTTGATTGTAGGTTCTTTGTGAAAGATAATAAATGTATCTTGCTCACCTACAAGTCGAAGCTTTAATAATTTGATCAACCCATCCATTAACCAATTATGATAAATCCTTAAATTTTACTTTAATAAGGCACATAAATCATTACAAATTGACAATTTTCCCTTATTTAGGATGATATTTGAAGCACGAGTTAATATATGAAGCAAAAAGATAAATTACATTCATAGAAAGTCAAGGAAAAGAATAGATCAATCTAGGGGCCTGGATTGAGAATTAACAATGGATCATGCTCGGGGATGGGAACCCATTATGGGGCCACAAGAACAAAGACTAGATGCCTAGTCCATTGGGTAAGGAATCGGGAAACAAAACACAGGGGCCATCTAAATAGATACATAATAAGATGAGGACAAATGACAACTAAATAAACCTAGTCACTATAGACTAGAGCACAAAAAGGGAAATAACAACACAAACATAACAAAACAACAATACAAAGTTATAAATTTAATAAAAATAATACCTAACCCTCTGGATAAGACTATGTCAGAAATCCACAGTATTTCTTCAAAGCAATCAGGCATAAGCTTGTTTTTTATTTTTTTCTCATGCTACATCCCAGCCAAATTTTTTTAGGATTTTGAGAATCTCCCAAGTTATATTCTTCAACATCTCTTGACAAAATAGTAGATTTACAAGCTACTCTATCAATACTATAAAAAGGAAGATTATAAACTAACTAACCCCCTTTGGATTACATTAGTTTTTAATTAAATTGATTTTTTTCTAAAGAGGGTTTCCTTCCCATCACATACCTCTACCATGGGTTCCAAATCAATGATATGGTCAGTGAACTCACCTTGGAAATTCAAAAAATATTTTGATGTGTGAATCATCATCAAATACTTTCCAGTGTTGAATATTATCAGGTATAGAAGGTTGAATCAATATTTCCACTTCAAACTTACAATAAGGGGATGAATCTTGATTGTCATACTGTGAACCCAAGACTACTAATCTATCAGCTACTACATTTTTTCTTCTCTCATGGTACTCAATATTGAATGAATCAAAACATTCAATGAGATCCCATACTACATTCTTGTATTATTTTAACCTTTTATTTTTTTCCACATATAACTTTCTTATTTGCTTAATCACTAACTCAAGAATCCCCTTTAACTAGGAGGTCCTTTATCCCATGCCTCTAAGAAATTATCAATCCTAACAGGAGTGCCTCATACTCAGCCACATTATTGGTGCATTCAAAATTAAATTTAAAATAAAAATTGAAAGACTCACTATTTGGAGAACTCAACACCACTCCTGCCCCATTACCACTACTTGAGCATGCTCCATCAAAGGTCATGGTCCAAGGGACTGCTAGGTCTTCAAACTGAGAATTTTCA
Organism: Taxus wallichiana var. yunnanensis; assembly: GCA_018340775.1. Classification (NCBI taxonomy): domain Eukaryota; kingdom Viridiplantae; phylum Streptophyta; class Pinopsida; order Cupressales; family Taxaceae; genus Taxus; species Taxus wallichiana. The sequence continues at coordinate 807,057,079 of CM031239.1, read as the reverse complement.
TCCATACATTGGTCTTCAAAATCAACATTGCCTATAAAATTCTCCATGTCTACATCAACAAAAATTACTTCATAAGAGGCATTGTTAGGATCCTCAATGAGGTGTAGCATTTTATCTTCTCTGTACAACTTGACCAATTTCCCTTCCAATGGTATGGAAGCATAGGAAATATCCATTTTGGACACTTTATCACCCACACTAGTTTCCCACTTTCTTGACAACATCCCCATTTGGTAGGAAAATAAACAATGATAACATTCATAGTCAAGTACTTTCTGGATGTGTTGCCAATTGTATAATCAATCCTTTTACATATCCCACCACATGTACTTCTATAGAATCCATAACATAGAAATTCCCAAAAGTAGCAATTATCTTAAGGTTTAACTCATTCATGACTGCAAGGGGCATGATGTTGCACAGAGCTCCATAGAATCAAACATATAATTGTGTAAGAGCCACCCATTTACAATAAGGGATGTGAAAAAGGGGTCAACATCCAATTGTGTTTCGAATAAAGAAGTTCCTAGATATACCCTAGGAGGATTTTCCATCTCCTCATTAGTTTCTTGTACCTCATCTTGAGAAGTTGTGGGGATAATTTCTCATAAATAGGATCTTTACGATAACAATTTCATCTTCTTTAAAACGAAACATTTGAAGGCTCTTTGTTTATACTCAAGGATCCTTAACAATTCTACAATGGGAACTATAATATTTGTTTGGCTTAAAATCTAAGTCATATCACACACATTATATTTGGGAAGAGGAGCATTAGAAGGCACTATTACAGATTACATCGGATGATAAAAGGTTCTTTTTAGTGGGGGATGGGGAATAAATTTATGGCTTAGAATGAATTACAGGGGTTTTATTTTACACATTTATACGAGGGGATTCTTGGTGATATTAGAAAGATTAGGCAATCCTTAATTTGTCTATTTATGAGATTGTATTCCTTTTTTGAGCAATTATAGCATTGATCAATAATTTTCTATCCTCACTAGAAGGAACATCACCATCATATTTTTTGATCATCAAGGCTCTTAAATACTCAAAATCATGATTAGGAAATTCAAAATATTGGGCCATATCAACCTCAACATTAATTCAATAGGGAGAGATCTAACCTTTTCAACAAAAGTCTAGAAATCAAACCACAGATTCGGGCGTAGAGGAGGTTAGTAGAAGATACATCCTGCTCACATTTTGGTTGACATTCCATCATGCTCTCATTATATTCAACATGGTCATCAATAGAGTGTTATATTTCAAAATCAACTTCATCACTTACATCATCTGTAGGTGTATCACAGGGCACATGTGGCAACAAGAATTTGTCACACCAATCAATGGCATGTTCTTCCTCAATAACATCTACTCTTCCCACTAAAGGGTTAAGAATTGCTTTGTTATCTCTAAAATTTTGTTGCTTACCTCATTCTAATCTCATTAGGGACCTCATTTGGATAACCTTCCATGTCATTAAAATCAATAGGTTTATTTCAGGTCAACCTTGAAAGTTTCTCTAGGAGGGGAGTCAACTATGTTATTTTTCACATGAGCTACTGATTGGAGGATTATGTAGCAAATGTTGAACAAGAGTTTGCTAGTTTATTAGATTTTGAATAGCCTAATGAAAGCCTCTTGGGAGGAGTAGATTCTAAACCAAATCCCTAGTTCTCCTTAGTAAATGAAATAATGAGCTTAGTGTTATCTTCTATAGCCTTGGAAACAAGAGTTTGCATGTACGAAGAATGTAAATGATAATCTAGACCAGATGCCTCTAAATTGTAAGATGTGCTAGAGCATCCCTCAACTAGTGGAATATCAAGCTTATGAACTTGATTGTAACTAATTTTGAACTACGATCAATTACAATCTTCCACATCTAATTATTTTTTCAAAAAACTTGAACTCAGGAAGTAACTTCTTTGTGGGATCATATTTGAAAGAAGACCGTAATCCTTCCAGTTTTGCAAAATAGAAAGCAAATCAATGATTACAATTGAATGAAACCAATATATCCCATCTTTTTCTATAGGGAATTTCCACTAGTATATCAAATTATAGAAATAGATGGAAGATATTATAGATAAAAATTCCCGAAAATGGTGCCATTTCGGGTGTTGGATCCTATTGATTAGAAAAAAATAGGGCACTTAGTGAAAAAAATACAAAAGGATCATGCGAAGAAGTAAAGCACATTCAAAAGTATGGGAGGATTAGAAAGGATAACACGAAGAAGAGAGAAAAATTTGGGACTTAGCTATTTTCGACTATGCTTCTCCAAAGAGGGGGTCAACGATAAGGATCTATTTTTGGAGATAACATGTGCATCACACAAATTGGTCAAAGAATTACGTGACACACATTAGATATTTTGGAGGATCAGCTATGAAGAAATTTACATGGATACAAGTTGAGAGTAGATCTACTACTGGATAGTTAACTAAAAGCAGTCTATTGTTAGCACACTTGCATGTGTGGCTATTTTTGTAACAACATGTGGCTAATAATAGCATGTGACCTATTTTGGGATTAGATAAGTGGTGAAGGGAAATTCCCCACCCTTATAAATATGTAGTGAACTGTGTATCATAAGAGAGAGGTGTGAGAGCTAAGTTATTGTGAGGTTATGCTACCAAATCTGATGCGCGCATGAGCATATATTATTGTTATTGTAAGGAAGCTTTTGTGTATTACTGTATTTAATATAATGGGGTTATTGGTTGAATCAAGGTGTTAATCATGGTTATATTTTATTACTACATAAAGGGTTTCATTGTGACTATTGTTTGATTCATGATAATTTAAGAGCTAGATCTAGGAAATGCTTTGTAGAATGTTAGATTAATTATGGATATGAATGCTTTAAGTATTCATCATGATAAAATCCTACAACAACAACCCTAAATAGGGGACTTATACATTTGCATGCTTTGGGTGAGTGCTAGTCTAGGTTGAGTGATGTCTAGCGTGCCTCGGGATTTTACTGGTGAATTTTAGGCTACATCATTGGTTCTATTACCGGGATTTGAACCCGAGGTCGTATGGGCAAAAAAATATATCCTAACCAACTAGACTACATCATTAGTCTTGATCTCCTTCAACATGCTTTCCTTGAGAAAGAAAAAGTAAAAATGGTCTACTTAGTGGATGACGAAGAAGTTGAAGATCCGGATATAAACCATTCAATAGGTTGGCGTGAAGTATTGGATAGTGTGGATAAGACCACGCACACCTATCATGAACCTATGAAGACCAAGAAAGTGAGTATTGGATCAGATACTAAGCATAAGGAGGCCATAATTGGAGACTATTGGTCGGACTCTAAAGTGGAAAAAAATCATATAGATACTATGGGATTATCATGACTTATTCCTCGAGGGTATCATGAACTTAAAGGCATACATGAATAATTAGGATATATAAGGATAAAGCTTAAGAAGAGGTGTTTCTAGTTAGGAAGAGACCCTATAGGATGAACCCCAACTTGCACTAAAAGGTCAAAGAAGAGATTGAAAAGATGTTGAAGTCAGGATCATCAAGCCCCCTCGACGAGTCGAATGGGTTAGTATAATAGTGATCAAGTATCAAGAAGGATGGTAGGATTAGGATTTTTGTGGACTATAGGGAGTTGAATGCTACATGTGTGACTAATCCCTTTCCTATGCCATTCACCGAAGAAATAATAGAAGGAATTACATGGCACAAAATCTATTCATTTATAGATGGGTTCTCTCGGGTATCATCAAATTAGGATTTCCCGGGAGGATCGGGAAAAGACTACTTTTACTACTAAATGGGGTAGCTTCACCTATACTATGAGGCCTTTTGGTCTGAAAAATGCTACTATTGTATTTTTGTGCATAGTTATTCAAGCATTCAAGGAATTTATTCACAAATTCTTACATTTTTATTTGGATGATTGGATGATATATGGATTAATTAAGGATCATTTTGATAATCTAAGCTTAATGTTTGAAAGATGTAGATAGTTGATTATTTATTTGAACATCAAGAAGTGCATATTTTCTACACCATTTGGAGTACTGTTAGGACACATAATCTATAATTAAGGTTTGCTAGTTGATCCAACTAAGGTTGTAGTCATTATAGGCCAAAGGAGCCTACCAGTCAGAGTGAGGTGAGAATTTTTGGGTCATACAAGATATTACAGGAAGTTCATTAAAGGATATGCCAAAGTTTCTGCATTGTTGGAGGAGTTACGAAAGTGAAGGGTACATTCTCTGGGGAGAACCGCATCGTGCACATTTGAAACATTAAAGAGAAACTTAATACCATGCCTATTTTGCATTTTTTTTCGTAGGACCAACCATTTCATGTACATGGGTACACTTAAAGCAAAACCATTGGCACAATATTGGCTTAGCCTAGAGAAGGTATTATAGATCATCCTATCTATTTTGCTAGTAGAAAGCTGACTCTATAGAACATAACTACACAACTATAGAGCGCGAAGCTTTGTCAATGATCTATGCACTACATAAATTTTGAGACATACTGCTAGCTACACCATTTTTCTTCTATACAAATCACATGACATTGAAGTATTTGGTAAACAAACCCATTTTACAAGGGCACATATGCAGATGGGTACTCTTATTTCAAGAATTTGACTTCACAGTTGTGGTAAAACCAGGGAAAAGTAATTCTAGACTAGACCATTTATCCAAAATATAGTTAGGAGAAGAAGCACATGCAATTGAAGATACCATGCTAGATGCATAGTTATATAGGTTATAATGAGTGCCATCAGAATTAGAGGATATTGTTGTATTTCTATGAACATGCATGGCACTAGAAGGAATGAAATCCTTAGAGAAGAAACAAATTACTATACACGTGACACCCTATATGTTGATTAGTGGTGACCTATACAAATTAGGCTGGGATGAAGTATTGCGCCATTGTGTATTGGAACATGAACACACGGATATCATGGAGGAAGTTCATGGTGGTAATGCAGGTGGCTACTATGTAAGTGATGCAACCGCGTGGAAGATTTTACTCACTAGATTATGGTGGGAGACCCTGTATAAAGATTGTAAGGAATTTTGTAGGGCTTGTGATCATCAGCGATCTTGGGAAACTAGGCCAATGAGATGAGATGCCATTAAGGCCTATTCCTAGTGTAGAACCATTTGAGAAATGGGCTATAGATTTTGTGGGTCCTATTTTACCACCAGTGCATAGAACTAGATAACGCTATATCATAACTTTCACAGAGTATCGATAAGGTGGGAAGAATAATCACCTACAAAGGATTACACAACGGCTAAAGCAGCCAAGTTCCTATGGGAGAATATTATTACAAGGTATGAATGTCCCTTAAGTTTAACCAGTGATAGGGCACACATTTTCTTAATGAGATAATCATAATTTTATTGGATTAATTCATGATTGCACACCATATCATCCTCAAAGGCGAATGGGACTATTGAGGTTTCAATTTTTTTTTGAGCAGGACATTGAAAAAAATATGATGTTGGAAGGAAGGATTGGGATGATAAAGTATTTGCCATACTTTGGGAATATAGAACAACATATAAAGGTTGAACAAAGCCACACCATTTTAGTTAGTGTTTGGCGCAGAAGCAATTCTTCCTATGGAATTCATGTTACCTTCTTTGTGTATTGCATGCGCGTTGGAGGTCTTGCTGATGATCAAGCATTAGAAGAATGTATTGAAAAGTTAATCAAGTTGGATGAGTGCCGAGAAATAACACGTTGGAGTCAGAAACAAGAGAAGGCGAAAAAATCATGACATGACATGAACATCAGGGATAAAAAGCTTGGGATATGACATATGGTACTCCTTTATGATTCTAAATTTTTGTGCCATCTAGGTAAAATCAAAGTACATTGGTTTGGGTTGTATGTTATCACTCACATACTTAAAACATGTTCCTATCAGCTAGAGGTGCTTGATGGAATATGGCTACCGGTTACTTCAATGGGAGTAGGCTAAAGCCCTACTATAAATAAGTATTCTTGGTGTTTGTAATAAGGTAGTGTTGCCATTTAGATTATATTTTCAATTTTACATTTCCTTAATGTGTTTCCTTCTTCATCGCTATGCTTTGTCAATTTAGTTGGTGTGTTTGTGTATTAAAGCATGTTTATGCACTAGAAGCTAATTCTTATTTTGAAGAATTTTTATGCGTAGAGGACTACACATACCCTTAGTGTGGGGTAGGTTATTGATATCTAGGTATAGGACTGATGAAAATAACACATGAAAGGAACTAACTGCTATGGGTGCTATTCAAGTTGGAGAATTGAAATAATTACTTCTATAAATGAGGACCATAGATGGAGATGAATGAAGAAACACGTGTAACGTGAGGTAAGCAGAGGCCATGGGAACTACTAAGGGAAAGTGCAGTGACAAGGTACTCAGGTGCATAGAAGTGTGTTAAAGAGAAGCCCATGGATAGAAGGTAGGAAGGAACATGTTGGAAGGTTATAGCTTGGGTGTGAAGATGTACTACATGGAAAGAATGAAAATGGTCAATTAATGAGAGGATTATTGGTAGGTGGAGAAGTAATAAATGCACTAAATTTTTGAAAATCTATATAAGGACAGGATGTGAGTTCATTTTTACCATTGTAATCATGATAATTTGAAAGATCCAAGTGTGACCAAGCTGCGAGAAGAGTATTCAGGTGTGAAGAGTGTGAATCGAGATGAGACAAGAAGATTTATGCATAGAGGAATCTTACATTTCGTAGTTGTAGAGGGTTTGAGTGAAGCAAGGCATTAAAAAGAGCTAGGGCATGTTAAACTAAATCGAGTTAGGGTTTGGGTTTGCACATTGCAGGAGATAAAAGGAGAGTATTTGGAGTTGGAAGATTGCAAGTTATAGATGGCACCAAAGAAAGCACCCAAACAGGAGTAAAAGGAAAGAAGAAGGTTGAAGTGGAGGATGAAATGACCCCTGAGAGTAATTTCTCATAAATGCAAGTATTCAAAGGGTGTAATCATGGTTAGAATGGGATTCCCACATCCGAAAGAGAAATATCAGTGACTACAATCATCGTACATCTGAAAATAAGAAGGAGTTGGATGCGTTATTAAACACAAAGATGAATAAGCGCACAACATAAGACATGTTAGTGTATGATGACGCTGGGGAGAAGTTGTTGAAGAAACTTGGGGTTTACCAGTTGTATGAGCTCCCCTACTTTGGGAAATATGAACCATTGTATCATTGGTTGATGAACAAGGTACACAAAGACTTCTTCTACTTTGTAGGATAGGGTAAGGATTACAGTCATGTTGATCTCAACAGTGATAGGGTTGAAAGGCACAGGGGTAGATCTCAATGGTGATTTGATTGATAAGGCCGTAATCTTGGAGACAAGGAAGGATTTGGGGTACACCAAGGGTCCGCATGACATGGACATTGATAAGTTAAAGAAGTACCCAATCATTCAAGCAGCTGCACACTTAGTGACAAATTTGAATGACCAAGAAAGATGGTCACAAGTAAACACAATGTGGCTACACATTGTGAAGAAGATGTCATAGGGAGTGATTTACAACATCTCTAGTTACATCACAGAGACTATCATTGAAGAAGCATGCACATAGGAGAGAAGATCAGTTTTGGGGCTATTTTATTGTCTTTGGTGTTTATGGAAATCGGGGTGCCCGATGGGCCAAAGGAGAAAATATGGGAATACCCTATGGAGAACAAGTCACCTATGGAAATATTTGGCAAGTACTTGTGTGATGGATCAATGAGTGGACCATTCAAGTAGAGGGTAGAGATGTGGTATGATAGACTCCACGTGGCATTTGAAGAAGAGTGGCGCATACCTAAGGAGTTTCCTTTGGTGGTGGGTAAGGTAGTTCAGTTTGTAGTCTACCAACATTTTTGCATCACGCGATTTGTGATGAAGGATGGGGCTTGGAGCCCATGGTGAAAACTATCATATGCCTTCACAATAAGGTATTTTCAGGCATTAGTTCACTAGTTTTGGAAGTGCCTCAACTCGACCTTCAATGTAGATAAGGTAGATTACGACTACCACACTCTGAGAAATAAGTATGTATATCCAGGGTGAAATTCCTATATTGAGAGTCTTATCTTAGATATTATAAGCATGAAGCCTGTAAGCTTGGTATTTGGGGAAATTGGAGTAACACTTGTGTACCGTACAACTCAAGCCCAAGCTAGAGAACAAAAAGTATGTGGAGAATGATTTCACACTCCTGTGGCTGCCAAAAGGTAAGCATAAAATGGAAAATATTCCAGCGCATAAGTCCACAGAGACAATACAAGTAATGATGAAGAAGATGAGCATGAGGATAGAGGTGGCTTAGAGCATAGAGGAAGAAGAGAGCCTCAAATAGGGAGGAAGCCGAGCACGCAACTACTCCCCCACCACAAGAGGGAGATGATGAGGAATTGGATGTAGTCTAAGGAGAGTGTCATTTCAAAAGAGTATTAAGGAGAACAAGGACCCAAGGTGCTACTCCACAATCAGTGTGCAACTCACCTCAAACTCTCCCCACAAAAGGAAAAAATTGAGAAGAGAAGAAGGAAGTTGAAGATGAATGAGGAGGTGGAAGAGTCTAAATAAAGCACACCCAATTCCCCTACACCTCTAGAGAATGTAGAAGAACCAAAGGATGAAGAAATGAAGGATGGAGAAGAGGGAGGAAAGGAAGTAGATGAGACAACAACTGAGACTACTCAGGACACAATAGAATAAGCTCTAAATCTTAAAGCCTAAGTTCCTAAGGGGCCAAGATCAAAGAGAAAAGTGGAGAGTGTGCTCCACACTAGTCATGGGCTAAGATCAAGACACAAGAAAAAATTATCCGCACCCACTTTAAAGAATAATGACACAAAAGGAGTTGTATGGCTGGGAGCTAATGGATGAAGAGATGGCAATCGTGCACACAAGGAAGAAGTTTTCATAATCGATGCACACACACATGGATGAACCATAATTTTATGTGTGTGAGGAGTCATGCGTATCAAGGAGATTAAAGAAGATACCTTAGGCTAGACACATAATAGTCAAGTCTACTATTATGTCAGATGAACAAGTGAGCAATGCTTTGGTGAAAGTATCGATAGAGGTGGTAAGGTGGAATATGGATAAGGCTGTAACAACAAGGGAATTATGAGAGGATATCAAGACTAATGATGTAGAAATATCATGCCTAAAGCAAGAAAAAGACTTGGCACAAAAGAAAAATGTTGTTTTCATCAGTATGGTAGAGGAAGTTGGGGACAATATCATGAAAGCAAAGCCACACTTAGATCCAAAGGTACCCAAAACATTTCCTTCAACAATGCATTATATAAGTACCTTGGTGGACTTAGTGCTTGAAGATGAACCTCTGCGCATGCCAATGCCAAAGGATCCAACAAAACAAGAAGAAGAGCGAGAAAAAGCTTCCATGATGTGAAAGATTGCATCATATGAGGGGTGGCTTTATAGATTGTAGGAGGAATTAAACAAGTAGATCAAGTGTTGAATATTTGTACAACATGCTAGAAGTTGTTATAAGAACCAAGACCATTTTGGAAGACAATGAAGTCTTGAAGGCCATGAAAGATGAAACATCGGGCCACGTGGAATGATTAGCACTTGTCAAGCAGAAACACGAGGCCCTTACAATAACAAAATATCCACACAAGGAAAGACTAGATGAGCTTGGGAAACTCATCGTAAAATATGGAATTATTAGAAGGAAGAATGACTGCCATGTCCAACATTGTGTTGGTCTTGTAGAATGAGAAGGGAGAGATTGTAAAAGATGAGTTAGAGTCAATTGTAGTGGATATCCTAGAAAAGGAAGAGGTCGTGCTCAATGATTAACAAACTTTAGAGGTGGAAATAAAAGAAGAATATCCAGAATTGATTCTTTAGGTTGAAGTAGAAGATATTGTAGGGTAAAGACATTCTTTTATTCATCAAAATTCTTTCTATCTCTTTATTCACATTCTTTGATTCCTTTTTGGAGACAACCATTGTCAAGGAGGAAATGCAACTAGTGTGGGGTAATTTTGATCAGAAAAAATTTGGCACTTAGAAAAAATATACAAAAGAATCGTGTGAAGAATCATAGTGCATTCAAAATCATGGGAGTATCAGAAAGGATAATGCGCAAAGAAGAGAGATAGATTCGGGACTTAGCCATTTTCACGACGAGGATCTATTTTTGGAGATAGCATGCAGATCACACAAACAGTCAAAGACTTGCACGACACACATTGGATATTTTTGGAGGATCGAATATGAAGCGATTTGCATGGATACAGCTAAGAGTATATCTACTACGGAAATCAACTAAATGCAGTATATTGTTAGCGCACTTGCATGTGTGGCTATTTTTGTAATGGCACGTGGCTAATAATAACATGCGACCTATTTTGGTATTAGATAAGCGGTGAATGGAAATACCCCACCCTTATAAATATGTAGAGAACTGTGTAGCATAAGAGAGAGGGGTGAGAGCTAAGTTATTGTGAGGTTATGCTACCAAATATGATGCACACATGAGCATATGTTACTGTTATTGTAAGGAAGCTTCTGTGTATTACTATATTTAATATAATGGGGGTTATTGGCTGAATCAAGGTGTTAATCATGGTTATAGTTTATTACTGTATAAAGGGTTTTGATATGACTATTGTTTGATTCATGATACTTTAAGATCTAGATATAGGAAATGCTCTATAGAATGTTAGATTAATTATGGATCTAAATTATTTAATTCTTTTCATCCTAACATCCTACAACAACAACCCTAAATAGGGGCCTGGTACCTTTGTGTGCTTTGGGTGAGTGCTTAGTCTAGGCTAAGTGATGTGCCAATGTGCATGGGATTTTACTGGTGAATTCTAGGCTGCATCGACTCCCTAAATTAGACCTCTAAGGAAATGAGTAGCTAAAAAGGTGGGTTTTCTTTGAGGGATTGATGAATAATGAAAAGTTATTTGTCATTGATAGCTTGGGATTTTTTCAACACTCAACTTTTAACTCAAATCTAGGAGGTGATCAAGAGACACCTTTAAAAATGGGATGACTTGGTCCTACTATTTCGGATTTTCTAGATCAAGGTGAGAGCATCTAGTTAGAGGATTTAAATAAAGAAAAATATTTTTCGGCTTAGATTTATTTTATAATTGGTGTAACTTAATTTAAAGCAAGTGTAGTAAAAAATACAATACTCACTCAAAAGAGTTGTCACTTGATTATTGTATGCACTTGATATATCAAATACAGATCAAAACAGACAGATGATGAACAATGTCAAATATTACATTTTCATAACAATATTGACCAAGGGTGCTTTAAATGATATTGGATCATAGACTTGGTGGGATTCATATGATCAATGTCAAATATTACTAGTAATAAATAACTCTTAAAAAACAACTTTACAAAATAAATAACTCTTAAACATAACTTGTGGTATGAAGGTATGATATGATTAGTAGGTATGAATATAATTGTATGTTTTTAATTGAGATTTGAAGGGGGGAAGGTAATTTATTTTATGACTTTAGTATGTTAATGTTCCCATGAAAAGAATCCATCCTTAACAGTGATGCTTGGAAAGAACAATCAATTTATCATAATCTGTAAAATAACATTTGCATTCATTGATACTCAATTTACACAAATGTTATTAATAGTCTTCACAATCCTAACTACAAATCCTTGAGTTAGAGATGAGATAAATTAATTGTAATGTTTATTTCATACATCCAAAATACCCTTAAGGGATAATAATAGCCCTTTAAAAGTGACGTTGCCTTTAGGATTTTACAACCATACTAAATTATTATAAATTATACACTATAGACATTAAATCACACACTTAGATTCATTATTTAGTTTTGGTCTCATGCCACTATTCATATGGTTCTCAAGTGGAAAGATTAATAATCAACCCATGTATTTGGCCATTTTGCATTACTTATTGTTGTTTTTTTCGATCTTACACTAGTACTTTCTCATCCTATACTTTCATACTATGTTTTTCCTATCTTTTCTAAGGCACCTAACCTTAGATAGGTGCCTAGGTTCCCTTTGGGTGCCCTTATCATCTTTGTACTTTCCTATCACTTTTTGGGCACTTTCTAGCCATTTGGGCTTCTTATATTTATGGTGGTTGACTTTTTTGGGGTTAATTACAAAATTAAAGCAAGATAACCAAATAAATATAAAGTTATGTGAGCATAGTGAGGGACCAAGCACTAAGCACTTACTATCACCACCTAAGGTTGCATCCATCAAAGGCATCTAAAGCTACATTTACATTCATATAGATCCATCACAAGACACACAAGGTTGGTTCATCAACATCACATCTAGAACTATATTGGGCCTGAGATGTAGTGCAACTCTCAGTGATAAGTCCATCAATTTGGAAACTGAGGAAAGTATGACCCCTTCATATGCATATTTATTTTTTAGTTTTTTGATGCTTTACCTGGGGTTTTGCAAGTAATTATTCCATCGCAGTTTCGGTGTTGCCGTGAACATATAGTCCGACATTCACATGACATGAAACAAACACATGCGAACATATAACGATACTCTAGAGGAGGTTTCCTACCCATTTCCATAGAACAGCAGGTGCCCATGGGCACCATTATCCCTCTCCAGTGCCCCGGTCTATCTAGATAGTCTAGATCTATACTTTCTTAGGATCCGTGTGAAGGTTTCCACCTCCTATTCACTTGGTCTACACTGCGACATAATCCTACGACATCTTTTAATCAGCCTAAGCCCTTCTTAACCCTCTTCACACATTAGGGTTTTAAATTTTATTGCTTAGCTTGCTTGGGTGTATTTTAGTATTTTATTACTTCATTTATTTAATTATTTTACTACTCCTATAACATTATATTACACTAGAATATATCTATTTTAGTTTAATCATTATGGTGAACCCATGTTCAAAAACTTTTGGATTTTTATATTTATTCCATTATGGCTTATAATATCTATCAAGTCTCTTTTCTTCAATTGATTCAAATGAAACCATATTGTAAAGATGCTCTCAATAAACTCTAGAGGCTATGTATCTTCCTATCAACATGTTGCATGCTCAAGTCAATGCTATTTTTGATCATTTTCTAAGGAATATTTTGGTTCCAATTCTAATCAATCTATTTGTAAATCCATTAAAACTATTCATTCTTTACTTTAAGATACATTTAAGGATATGGAATCCACTATTACATCTCTAAAATATGAAATTCAACATCTTAAAGACACTTCTCAAGCTCACACTAATTATTTTCTCATCTTCATTCTATGTCTTCTACATGTGCTCATATTAGTAAACCTCAAATCTTACTCTCCCCTGGACCTTTTAAGTTTTTAATCAATGCTAAATAGAAATATATTCTTACAAAACTCATAACTCATAAATTAATTAGCTTGTCATCTACTCATCATTATCCTCCTTATCGACTTGCAAAATATCAAGGTCTTCCATATTGTACCTATCATCAAATCAATGGACATACAAACAATGATTGTTATGATTTACAACAAAGAATCAAGCATCTTGAGTGTCAAGGTTTCATCTCATTCACCGCAAAACATTATTTTACATGGTCCTCTCCACTTGTTACATCTCAATGGGTTTTTAAATCTGATTTGTCTAATGAGAATCATGTCATCATTTATAAGGAAATTCAAGAGCCACCTAAGAAACCACCCCTCAAAATCAATACAAAACTTCTATTTGAGTCATGCACAACATCACCAAGTCAACATAAGCAACCTCCTTTAAAAATAAATTCAACACCTCTTCCTATCAAGTCATCCACTACATTACCAAGTCAAATTACGCAACCACCTTTCAAAATCAGTCCACCTTCTTCTCCTATCAAGTCTTCTGTAATGTCATCAATCCCACACAAGATAAAACCAATCAATTTTTTCAAAGCTACTGCTCCTTCTACTAATGGTCAAAACAATTTCAAATTCAACCACAATCACATGGTCCCATTGTTTCTTTTTCTACACATGCTTCAATGCTTCACACACACTTGGTCTTTGGTAGGTGACTCTTGTCACCTTATACCAATGACACACTATTATGATTTAGTTCACACTTGACTATTGAGATCATTCTATAAACACGAACCCCACACACTACAATATATACATTTGACATCTACATACATTATACACTTTACATCCAACATTCTACACCATAGCCACCGCATATTGCACATTTTCACACGTCATACACATTGTCTTATATTTTACATCCTACACCTTATATATTACGTCTTGAGTCTTACATCTACTATGCATCACACATCTTTCATTACACACCATACACCCTATTATGCACATTACACATTTTGCATATTTTGTTCTATGCATTGCACCACTACCCGATGACACACTCTAGTCACACGGTCTATAATGGATTGTTGAGGGTATAAAATCAAATGGACCTCACCACACCCACACATTAACCATCTAACCTTCTTCTCATGTGAAATTTCTAGATTAGTGATATATGGTATAAGATGCATCATCACTTCTTCTAGTATCCTGTATTGATATATGTTTTAAGGCTAAGTCATCACTTCTTTCATTATTTTATTGTGATATAAAATTTAGGATTAATCATATTACTTTATCACACCTCATCTCTATATCACATATCATCTGTAGACATGTAAAATGTCAACATGATCATTTAGCAAATAATCACATTCATTTTACAATATTAATCCCTTTTCCTATCACTAATCATATAATAATTAATTATTTAATTAATATTATATTCCAAATATTTCTATTATTAATTTCAAAATCCTATCCTACCCTTAGTCATATTAATACATTATTAATATTCCCATTATCCCACTAACTAATCTCCATTAACTATTTTCTAAGAATTTAAAATTACCACCCACCTACCACCTACTCTATGCCTACTATACAAATAGGATCTCCATCTAATAATATTACTAAGCATTATTAAATTCACCTAACCATAAACTAAATTCCCCTCCAAATCTAGAGGCTTCTATTTCTAGAAACCTCTCATTTTTTCTATCTTTTTATTAAAAATCCAAATATTTCCTCTTTCTTCCAAAATATAGAATTTTCTAATTCTAGAGAATTCTTCATTCTCATGCATTTTCAACCATTGATCCATATCCTACATGGATCAATCTCAACCCTCCATTTATCCATCCTTCAACTATAAATAGTGATGTCACCTCCCATGCACACCACCTTAGAACAATTACAAGTGCATGCTGCCAAAATCTCAAGAAAATTATCAATCTCCATAACATCCTATCAAGCAAAAATCATCATTTATCAAGGGGAAGTGCTGCCAAAATTATCCCAAAAATATGAAGCATTCAAGCATTCCATCCAAGAGAAAATCCAAAATTATCAAAGAGGAGGATTTCCACTTGTAGGTAAGTGTAGGTATATGATCTTCTCCCTCTTTCTATCATTTCTCAATTAGAGGTAAGTAGATAGTTGTGTTAGCATAGGATTTAAATCAGTTTATTTCCTAGTTTATAAGTTGTATACTAACACCACTTTTTCTTACATCATCATTACATACTCATCACATCACGCACACACACACATAGTTTGACCATTTCCGATGACGTACTCTTGTTTATGGTTCATTCTTGATTGCTTGGGGCATACTTAATAAACCTCACTACATAAATTCCATTCACTCGGGAGGCACACGGGTCATATCATTCACTTTGAATTCCATTCCATCCATCCACAATATATTGTATTTGTGGTTGCATTTACTCTTTATTGTAATTTCTTTTACATGTATGCCTTATTACACATGCTAGATATATTTATTTTATTCCATCATTATTATCTTACACACATACGCATTCAATGAATTTCTACTTGTGATCACAAAGGCTATACAGGTTACTACATGTAACATGGATGTCATTATTATTATCATACATGTAACATGGATGTTATACAACGAGTGAGTTAAGAATAGTCTACAAACTCCATACACAACGTATTTTACAGGACATGGTTTCCTTAGCACATTCGGGAGAAGTTAAAGGATAGAGGATAAATCAGACCTTCCTCTCTACATTTTCATGACATCAGATCACCCAAAAAACTAGACAATACACAAATCTCTTCAATCTTGGGAAATAGTTACAGGTTGGAGGATAAATCAGACTTTCCTCCCTACACTTCTTCGGCCAGTGGCGTGAGATCACCAAAAAATCTTGCATGATATCAATAGTCCTTTCTACACCCATTTTTCTCATCATGGATTAGGTGCACATGTTCCTTTTTCATTTTTTCATATTTTTCTTTACATGATTTTTACATATATACATGCATTTTTACACATTACACATATACATGCATATTTGACTACTTGATCATCTTCTCTTTTGCAAGTCCATCCATATGGGAAGTAAGAATTCAAAAAAACACACACATACTAGGTACATCAAACACATGATACTAACCATGTAGTTTCACTACACATATTGGCATCTACACACACGCTTTTTCCCGGGTTTGATCTCATCACATTTTTCACTTTTGCATCTTTAGTCTCTACGCTCCATGTTTTTATCACTCCATAATTTTTCTAGTCCTTCGACACATATTCTACATTGATATACATGGATATCAAATATCCATCTCTATCTAATTTATATTACTAAGAATTCTTCTCACCAACATAAAGTGGGGGCAAATGTAGACACTAAATCATGCACTTTGAGTCATTATTTAGTTACGGTCTCATACTACTATTCATATAGTTCTCAAGTGGAAAGAGTGATAATTAACCCATGTCTTTAGCCATTTTCTTTGCTTTCTGTCATTGCTTTTGATCTTACACCCATACTTTCCTAGTCTATACTTTCATACTGTGTTTTTCCTATCTTTGAATGGGGCACCCAACTAGATTGAGGCACTCTGGGTGCCCTAATACTATTTCTATTTTCCTCTCACTTTTGGGCACTTTCTAGCTCTTTGGGATTATTATATTTTTGGTGGTCAACCTTTTTGGGGCTAATTATGAAATTAAAACAAGAGAACTATATAAATATAAAGTTATGTGACCATAATAAAGGACTAAGCACTAATCACTTACTATCATCACCTAAGGTTGCATCCATTAAAGGAATCTAAAACTACATTTGCATCCATATAGCTCCATCACAAGATAGACAAGGTTAGTTCATTCTTATCACACTTCATAGGAGGGAAATTTGTTGTTTCCATGCACACATTTATTACATTCTATATCTAGTTATTTTCTCATTATTTCACAAAGTGCAATGAAACAAGAGCACCTATGGCACAATTACACACACACACCTAGAACTACATTGGGTTTGAGATGTAGTACAATGCTTAGTGATAATTCCACCAATTTGGTAGTTGAGGATAGTCTGACTCCTTCATATGAATATTTCTTTTTTATGGTTTTGATGCTTTGTTTGGGGTTTTGCAGGTGATTCTTCCATTGCAGGTTTACCAAAGTGCTTTGGAGATCATACAACAACATTCACACGATAGGAATTGAACATAGGTGAACATCCAACAACACTCCAGAGGAGGTTTCCTAGCCATTTCCACTGAGACCAAGGTTCCCACGAGCATCCCTATCCCTCTCCAGCACCTCAAGTATATCCCTATAGTCTAGATATACAATTTCTCATACTCATGTGCGAAGGCTTCCTCCTCCTATTCATTTGGTCTACACCGCGTCCCACATCTATGAATTTTCTAATCCCTTCTTAACCCTCTTTGCACATTAGGGTTTTACATTTTATTGCTTAGCTTTCTTGGGTGTATTTCGTATTTTTTACTTCATTCATTATTTTATTTTACTACTCTTATAACATTATATTACATTAGAATGTATATATTTTATTTTAATCATACACTATTCAAAAATATTTACACAATGACTAGAAGAATACAACAAATTGAAGAAGGAACCTTGCATACTTAACAAAGAAAAGCCGGTCTGCAAGATTGTAACAAAAATTATATTGCCTCATTCATACTTTTAAAACATGAGAAACATGAAAGTATAGTTTCATAAAAATGAGAGAATCTATTCATGAAGTTTTGGAAAGGAGATAAACAAATGCCTTCAAAACTTGCTAATGGATGTACAATGCAACCACCTTAGTTCTTCCTCATAGAACTAGATACATACAAAATGTTTTGTAAGAAAATAGAAATTGGAACTTAACTTGATTAATAAAATTATATAACTACCCCTTTCACCTCTAGCTCAAAATGAAATACTTTTACAATATATAGAATATGAGATAAAGAGAGGAAAAAGAGAAAAATATGATTTTCCTATTGACCCACCAATAAGATGTATTAAAATTCTGAAAAGGAGCATGGGCATCCTGTGAAGGTCATTCATTCTTGAAGTCTTGCTTTTTGGAGAAGGGATGAGAACCATACTTCATTAAGACTAGATGTTGAACAACACTAGAACCGCATATTTAATGTTGACGATGTTTTATTTATTTTCTTCCACCAAATTTGATAAATTTATAAATATGATGATGCCAAAGTGAAGGGATCGAAGATCCCTTTCCAATGATAATTTTTTTGTGAGATTTGGAGCAGGGAATCAAAAGATATGGCCTTATAAATTTTTGCGTGTTAGGGTGAATTAGAGAATGACACATAACAATCTTTGACTAGCCTCAAATATTTCCTCCTGCCCACATGTTATTTTCTTTTCCTTTGCCACGTGTTCACTTTTCATTCATCCATAGGATAGGGCTTTGTTTCCATTTACTTTTTGCATTCCTTTCTCCTAAAGCCAGTCTATTCCTTAATGAAAAATGAGCTAATAAGACAATACCACACTCCTTCACCTTGAAAAACTCTTCTTAGCCCTTGTGAAACATGAGACAAATGATAAATATCCAGCTCCTCACAAATTTTAGTTTTTTTTACTTCCTCCGATAGAGTGCAAAGTTTCACCAATGAGGAAGCTCCACACTCCTCACAAATGTAAGGCCGTGTCGGACACTGTTGAGAACCTTGTTTGACCTCTCGCAGAAGCATGAAACCAATAGGGAAGATTAAAGCTAGTTTGCATGTTAGTCTATTTGATATCCCCTTTTGACTACTTTGTGAAACATGAGAAAAAAATTCTCCATGCATGGCATGCATTCACATTTCATTAGTTGTGTCTTTGCATCACAATTTCCATCTTGGGACAAACTTACAACTTTTTCCTTCATATAATGGTGCCACACATCTTACCTTGACCACCATTACCACCTAGACCTAACATTGTTATTGATCTTATCTTATTCCATGGACTTGAGATCTGTGAAATGTGAATGGCTTAGAGATTGCACGAATGTCGACATGTGCCCTATCTTTGACCATTGATCTTATGCCACATAGCTCTGCTGATTTATGGCATTGAAATTGATGGCCAAATACACATCAAACGTATTTTAAAACATAACCCACTAATGAATTAGCCTTAGTATCCCATGTGTTTTGAATGCCAACAACCAAGTGCTTTTGAGAGGTGGAATTTGATGGCCGTATGAAATTTTTTTGTCCTTAAAAATGGCTAAGTCCATTTTAACTGAGTTATTCAATCATGCAGCTTTATACTTCATGGTTACATTGCATATACGGGTCTTAGAGCTTTAGATTTTGGAAAAAATGAATCATTTAGTGTTGATTACAAGTTCTTTTTGAAAGATGTAAATGTATCTCGATCATTGTAAGTCTAATTTTTTTTATACCTTGATCAACCTATCCATTAACCAATTTTGTTGAATCTTTTCATTTTACTTTGACAAGGCATCGAAATCATTACAAATTGACAATTTTCCCTTAGTTAGGATGATCTTCGAAGCACCGGGAACAATATGAAGATTAGTTACATTTATGGAAAGTCAAGGAAAAGACCAGCTCAATCCAGGGGCCTGAATTGAGAACCAACACTTTCCATGTGTAGGCGGAATCCATGCTACAAGAACCTTGAAGAAGTAAAATTGAAAAGAAACACTAGAGGATCATTAGTAAAATAATAAATTAATCACTTAACTAGGGATTTCAAAGGACGAATGTCACGTCATAATGTCATAGTGGTATGGAAAGGTGTTGTAGTGTCATAGATAACTAGCCCAAGGGGTAGGTAACAACGTTGAAAAGCATAAAAAACCATATGGTAGAAGCTACAAAAAGGAACTATCATAAAATCAAAGGTGTAAATAAAGAAAAGATGAATTATTAGTGTATGCATATTTAAAGTAAGACTAAGGTAGTTGAAAAAAACTAACACCAAGTAGATTCATAAATTAATTAATTCAAGCAAAAACATCACGATAAATCATAAAAGAAAGCTGAACTAAATGCAAAAAATATTAAACTCAACATTAAATGCAAACCTTCTTTCATTTTTGGATGTGTTTTTATATTGTAGATACTTCCTTTATGAGATGAATGTAACTACATACGATCAAAGGAGTTTTCCAAGGAATAGTAAAAGATCTCAACAATATGGCTTGATTTCCCTTTTTTGTTCTTATCTTATTACTCTTTTCCAATTAGAAAGGATTAACATGAAAATGTTCTTCTAAAGTGTAATGTCTTACAAGGACATGGTGTAAGAAAGGTGTTAGATTGGTAGGAAAGTAGTAGGTTTCTTATATAGCTTTCCATTTTGGAAGAATATAACAACCTATTGTATGTGGTATAAAGGGAATGTAGAATTAGAAGGGATAAATATGATTATAAGATATTAATTAAATACTATCAACTCATGGGAGTTGGGGTGATTTAATTAAACAACTAGAATTAATTAATAAGCCAAATTAAGCTTATAGGTTTTTCAAGGGAAAATAATAGAATTTGAAGGGTTTGAAAGGGGAGATTCAACCATTAAAATGGTTTATTGATTAAATATGAGTTTGAAAGGATTAATTAATAAATAATGGTTAATTAATTAATTACAAGAGGATTGTAACTAAAAAATAAAGTTAATTGACATCCAAGATGCTGCATGAAGCTAGTTCATTAACGAAGCACTCATTAATTGACCGAGACAAAGAGGAATGATGGCTAATTAATATAAAATCAATAATTATAATGAAATGATGGGAAAAAGACAAATAGTGCAATTTTAGTAGTAAAATTGCATAGTCATATTTAGGTGTCTACATTTATCCCCTATTTAAGGTGGTGTAGTGTAAGTGACACCATTTCAAGATAAGAAAATTGTATTTTTGAAATGATAGAAGAAATATTAGTAGGATGGAAGATTCCCCCTCGAGTGTCAATGTGGTGATATAAGATTTCAATTGAAACTCGAAAAGAAGAGTAGAAAAAGAAGTGGTGATAGAAAATGTCATCATGGTGATAAGACATTCACAAGATACCAAATATCGATCCCCTCATAATGCCAGTACAAATTATTTTGTAGATAACTTTGCATGATCATTTTCATTGATATGGGACATATTTTTCTTAACAGATCCTATGTAAATAGTTGGATATGCATTTATATTGAGGTCGTCAGTGTGTGTTAGATGGATGGATGTGAATGTGGTCTTGGTTGGCCGTTGTTCGATGTGATAGATATGATATGTCTAACTAGTTGGGAACACTTCCCAGTGCGAGACGTTAGGGATTCAAACTTGGATCAGTTGGCCATTGTAAAATTTGATTGATTGAGTTGGATCCCATGCCTTAAGAGGAGGAATCAAGGTAGGGGGGGGAACAAGGTGCAGTAATAACGATGTTTGGGATGAATACATAAAAGAAATAGAAATGGATAAATATAAATTTAGGTAGAATGGAAGATAACATAGATGATAAAAGGATTATTGTAGTATAGCGTACACACCATCCTAACTTAGAAGTACTTTTTTATTTGATATAAACATACAAAAAGGGTAAAATGACATGAAAATTCATAATACATATTTTTGTTTAATGATAAAGGACCGAATCAAAGAATCATACACAAGCAATACAATGTGAGAAAGTAAACAAACAAGCAGAATCCAAACAAACAAGCACAAAAACATACACTCGAATAAATAATTGTTAGAGTAGGTATTTACCTTAGCTCATGTTCACCTAGGTACATTATTTACCTTTATTGTATTTATCCTCACCCACTTATGTGTGTGGATATTTCTTTTTATTTATTTAGATATTAGGAGATATTATCTAGTTGTTTAGGTATAGTTCTTTCCTTGATCTATGGTATTGACACTATAATTATAATTAGTAGTCTTAGATTGTTATTCCTTTGGGTATGGGCTTTAACTTCTTTAGAACAACCATTGTTCACTAGAGAATTTGAGAAATTTCAGTAATGCTTTAATCAAATTTGATGAGTGTATGTGTTTGATAGGAACTTATGTAAGTGACAATCTTTTGTTTCATTTGGAAAAGTGTGTGACTCTCCTTTCAAAAATATGGCAAAGGAAAGGAGAAATTGTAGAGGATTTATTTGGTAAGGTGGATCATATGAGAGCCATGCAACTTGAAATTGAGATCACCTCTCTTAATCCCTGAAGACTCATTTTTCAACAATTATAGACTATCTTACCAAGTTCAAATATTTGTTGACAATAATTAAGTGGAAAGGACTTAAGAACAACCAAAGTTGAAAATTTGATGAGGAGTGGAAGAGATAAAAAGATGAAGAGATCACCTCTGTGAAGATTTTACTTGATTCTTACCCAAGTGGAAGAGAGATATGAAGAGTGTGTTTACTTGATCATTCCAAGTTGAGAGGAATTTTTTCTTCTACCTTTTTCTCTAGCATGGATGCCTTAGGTGACACATTCAAAATGTCTAACTTAGAAACATTTTGTGAAAGACTTACTAGGGAAGAATCCAAATTGTCTCACCTTGAGTCTTCCACCTCTCAAAAGGCATTAGTTGCATCTAATCCTAAGGGCAAGGGAAAACTAAAAAGTAAAACCAAATCCACACCTTCTCCATCTCAAAATTCTCCTAAACCCAAAGAAAACAACTCAAAACCCAAGGAGTCTTCTAAATCCAAGAATAAGTCTATTCATTCATGCTCTTTTTGTGGGGGTAGTAATCATGAAGAACATAGGTGTTATAAGCGAATGCAAGCCTTAGAGGATGTAGTCAAGAAAAAAAAATTTATATCTCCACGCCACCTCCTTCTAATCAGCATGGAAAAGCACTTAATGTTGTTGGGAGATCTTAGTCAAGCACTTGCAGACAATTGGGTTATAGATTTTGGTGCCTCTCATCACATGACTTCTTCCAAGGAGTCTTTTGTTTCTCTAGGTTTGAGTTCTACTTCCAAAATTGAGGTTGGAGATTCTTCCTTTCTTTTTGTTGAGGGAAAAGGTGATATACAACTTGATGGTGGTAGTATCCAAGATGCACTATATGTTCCTAACATCACTACAAATTTGCTTTTTGTATATCAAATTTGTCATTATGGTAAAGGAAAAATAGTGACTTTTACACCACATGGAGCAGAAGTAAGAAACTTTGTTGGAGCCTCATTCACTTGTTGCTCAGGGTATTATTGATCATAGTTCTAGACTATATCACTTTGAGGGTTTTGATGACACTTCTTCTATAGGGATAGGATTGGTTTCTCATGCAAATTCAGAGAGTAAGCTTTGGCATGAAAGATTTGGACATCTCAATTACAGATATTTGAAGGAGTTGAGCACTCATGGTATGGTAGATGGTCTTCCTAGAGTTTCTTGTCTTGAGGGAGTTTGTCATGGTTGTGCATTAGGGAAACAACACCAAGATCTTTTCCTAAGAATTTGTCTAAGAGAGCTTCTTCACCACTTGAGCTTGTGCATAGTGACTTGATGGTTTTCCTACCCCCTCTTTCAATGGAGCTAAGTATGCACTTACATTTATTGATAATTTCTCGAGGCATACTTGGGTTTATTTTCTCAAGTACAAAAGTGATGTTTTTCACACTTCAAAGTCTTCAAGGCTTTGGTCAAGAAACAATCTTCTAGTTGCATAAAGAACCTTCATATTGATAATGGGGGAGTACTTCAACAATGAGTTTTATGAATTTTTGGCAACTCAAGGCATTATTCACCAACATTTTGTTCCTCATACTCCACAAAAAATGGATTAGTAGAAAGGAAGAATAGAAATTTGAAGGAAATGGCTAACTGTATGATGCATTCTAGAGATATACCTCCTATCTATTGGGTAGAAGTAGTTAATTGTGCTAACTACATTAGAATCGCACACCACACAGAGCACTTAAGCATTTGACTCCAGAGGAAGCTTGGTCCAACACTAAGCCAGATGTCTCATTTTTTTGAGTCTTTGGGAGCCATGCTTGGGCCTTTGTGCCAAAGAAGAAAAGGAAAGATTTGGATAAGAAGAGTAAACCCTTGATCTTTGTAGGGTATTGTGAGGACATGAGAGCTTATCATCTTTTAGATCCTGATACACATGATGTTATTTTTCGAACACATGTTCAGTTTGATGAGCACTTCACTCCTCATGAATCTTCTTCTTCTTCCATGCTTCCTTCTTCTTCTTCATCTCATCTTGAGGATTCTTTCTTTGAGGAGATTGATGAGGAGGATATAGATGTCGTTGAGGATCTTATTCCCACTGATGTAGTCACTATGCCTAAGTGGGCTCGTACTATAGTTTCTGAGGAAACACCTTTCATAGAGGATCTTCCACCCACTAGGCATCATCATGCACATTCTACTGGTTCTGGAATTTTGTGTCAGGTAGTTTCTGAGGATCCACAATCCTTTTCAAAGGCTCATGGGATACAGGAGTGGGATGATGCGATGGCAGCTGAGTATTCTTCTTTGATGAAGAATCATACTTGGGATTTGGTATCTCTTCCTAAAGGAAGAAATATGGTTAGGTGTAAGTGGGTATACTAAACCAAATACACAGCTGATGGGTCCATTGACAAGTATAAGGCTCATCTTATTGTAAAGGGTTTTTCACAAGTTGAAGGTATTGATTACTCTGAGACTTTTGCACCCATTGCTAAGATGGATTTTGTATGCCTTGTACTTGCTATTGCTGCATCACAAGGGTGGCCCGTATACTAGATGGATGTGAAGAGTGCCTTCTTACATGGAGATCTACAAGAGGAAATATATATGGAGCAGCCACTAGATTTGTTTAGGATTCTTCTCTTATTTGTAGGCTCCGAAGGTCTCTCTATGGTCTCAAACAAGCCCCTCGGGCTTGGTATGAGAAGATGGATTCTTTTCTTCTATCTACTAGTTTTTTTTGTTGCCACTCCGATCATATAGTGTATCTCCAACATGTTGGTGAGGATATTGTGATACTTGTCTTGTATGTTGATGATCTGTTACTTACTGACAGCTCTTCTTCCCACATTCAGAGTATTCAGAGGGCTCTTTCTACACAGTTTGACATGACAGATCTTGGGCTATTGCATTATTTCCTTGGTTTGCAGATTTCTCAGAAAAATTCAAGGATTCATTTGAGTCAGCAAAAGTACACCCATGATCTTCTTAGGCACTTTGATATGGCTGATTGCAAGCCAAGTCCATCTCCTTTTCATTAGAGTTACTCTTACATCCACATGTACCACACCACTTTGTGATCCTACATTGTATAGGAAGTTGGTTGGGAGTCTCATGTACTTGACCCATACTCACCTTGATATTTCATTTACAGTAGGGCTTGTATCTCGGTTTGCACATTCTCCTCATAGTAGTCATGATGAGCTACTAAAAGGATTTTGTGCTATTTACTGTGGCACTTCCCACTTTGGCCTACACTACACTAGGGGTTCTACTCAGTTGGTTGGGTATACAGATTTGATTGGGCTAGAGTTCTATTGATGACAGACATTCTACTTCTGGCTATCTTTTTGTCTTGGTTCTTCTCCAGTTGCTTGGGCGTGCAAAAAGCAACAGGCTATTGCACTTTCATCTTCAGAGGTAGAGTACAAGGTAGCAGTTACAGTGAGTCAGTAGATTCTTTGGCTTCGCCAGTTATTGACAGAGTTTGGATTCCCACAGGATTCACCGATTGTACTTTGGTGTGACAACCAAAGTGCAATTCACATTTCTCACAACCTAGTTGAGCACCAGTGGACCAAGCATATCGAGATACACATCCACTTCATTCGGCAGCACATTCAGGATGGAGTTCTTTGCTTGGAGTACCTTCGACTCAACAATAGGTTGTAGACATCTTTACGAAGCCTTTTGCATCACCTCACTACCTTGAGTTGCGTGGAATGCTTGGGGTTTCGGAAGTTGTTCTTGGGGGTGTTCGTGAGAACATCTTCCTTCTTCTTCTTCTTTCTCTTTCCTTATAGCAGGATTCTTTCCTTCTTTTGGTTCGAGATTTCTTCATGGATATATTGTACATGAGTACCTCATCAGGCCTAGTTTCCGGGACTCATACTGTGGACATGCCACTTCTATTTTGGCCCCTAGCTTCACTTGAGGGGGGGTGTTAGAGTAGGTATTTACCTTAGCTCATGTTCACCTAGGTACATTATTTACCTTTATTGTATTTATCCTCACCCACTTATGTGTGTGGATATTTCTTTTATTTATTTAGATATTAGGAGATATTATCTAGTTGTTAGGTATAGTTCTTTCCTTGATCTATGGTATTGACTAGTTCTTTCCTAGATCTATGGTATTGACTAGATCCTTGATGTCTAGTTCTCTCATAAATCTATGGACTTGACTAGTTCTTTGATGACTAGTTCTTTCCATGATTTATGGCTTGATCTATGACCTTGATTGGTTCTTAGATTGTTATTCCTTGCCTATATAAGCAAGGCCCATTCTCATTGTATTTCATTGAGTTCCATAATAATATATGATATTGTTGCTCATTTGTTTGCAAAGGTTTATGTAAAGTTATTCTAGCGAATTGCTTTCATCTTATTGATCGTGATGTTTGATTAACATCTGTGTTCTTGGCTTGGCACGATCTGGTTATTGTTCCTTTTAACAATGTTTAAGAAAATCGTACCAATGTTTTTTTGTTGGCTAATTTTAGTACCCACATGTTTGAGTTATATGAAAAAGGGTTGAAATTATGCCACAAACAAGGATATATGCAAAGGATTGGATGCATGACATAAAATTCCTATAAAAGTAATTATATAATATGAAACCGCTCGAGAAATGATATATGTTAGGAAGATAGACATAACAAGAAATCTAACTTTGTTGATGAAAGAATATCACAAGATGATCTACATGTCATGCCTAAAATGAGAAATAATTGAAGGAAGATGTTCTAATTTTTTTAGTGTTTTTTTATAGAAGGTGAAAAAAGGGTTAAGGGGACCCTACCCCGTACAATAGTAGGAGAGAAAGATGAAACAATGAAGACCACGCGGAACAACCTCTACCAAGTGGCAAAAGAAAAACTAACAACAAAACCAAGAAAAACTAACAACAAAAATGTAAAAAACCATCAGCTATCTCAAACTTTTAACCCCTTCCCTTTGGGTCTTAACTGCATCTTGAGGGGTGAGATAGACCCTTTCTTCTTCCTACTCACAATAGACCAGACTTCAAATGTATTTGGATTTACATTTTCATTATGGATTGGGACCGAAACTTCTATCTGTTCCTTAGGAGTCATAGGCTCAGTTAAAGCTTCCTCCTTTTCTGGATCTGTCAACATAGGTATGGAAACCGAGTCACCTTCTGAAGGATCATTCACCACTAAGAAGCTAGGATTAAAATTCTTCCACCATGAATTGTTCCTTTTAGCATGTTTCCTTATCACGTGTGACAATTAGAAGCAAGATGGCCCAGAGAAAAGCAATTTCTACACCTGAAGGGAAACCCTTCATAGTCTAGATTTTGTAACCAAGTTCGGTCCTCCACATTGAGTTCAATAGCGGTAGGGAAATCTACGAAGTATCCATATCAACCAAGATTCTAGCATACGTTGTGTGCTCAAAATCATCAGTTTTTTGATCTATAGATAAACATTTCCCTAAAGTATTGCCAATAGTGGTTAAACAACTTTCCATCCAAAATTGGAGGGGGAGATACGGAAGACGAACCCACACCGGTCTAACATGGAAGGCATCTGAGATTGGGTTAAATAAAGGAAACCATGGTTTCATCAGAAGCATATGGGATTCAAAATCCTAGATTTTCCCAAAAATAAGATCTCTATCGCAGCCGAAGCAAAAGCAACAAAAAACCCCAAGCATTGGGAAAATATCCAGCCTACCTTCCAACAAGGGGGCCCATTGCCTCGAAATCCACACATGAAGTGCAGGAAGACCAGGGCAGAAGTTGAGGAATCTACATATCAGTCCATTCCTTTCAAAAGATGCTTCTGATTGAACCACCTCATTACCAAAACAAACTGATGGGGTTGATTTTGCATACGCCATTGGCCTATTACGATTGGCATCCATTAACATCCTATCTCCATTACGAGATCTCTATAGCGCATCCTTGAAAGATGCCTAAATGGGGGAAAAAATCTATTTAACAGCAACAGGGGCCGCTTCATTTCCATCCATCTCCCCATGCTTTGAAACCTTCGCCCCAATTCCTCCCGCACTAGGGAGAGTCGGATCTGTTACCTGCATTAGTTCATAGACCGCGGAAGAGCTGCGCACAGGAGCACCTTTGACCTAAACCAGGGCACTCGGTGTAGAGAGAACCCCCA
This sequence comes from Taxus wallichiana var. yunnanensis, assembly GCA_018340775.1. NCBI lineage: Eukaryota > Viridiplantae > Streptophyta > Pinopsida > Cupressales > Taxaceae > Taxus > Taxus wallichiana. The sequence goes on along the minus strand of CM031239.1, from coordinate 807,028,369 downwards.
AATCCTTAGGGTCCTAGATCGTGCCCTCCTCGTCCGCAAAAAAATAGGACCTACAACCATTATGTAGATCTAACGTAGACCCTCCATTGCGGCCATCAGGGAGGCAACCACCAGATTTAAAAGAGGATCCCCCAGAAGCCTCACATGCATTTGCAGGGGCTTGGCCAAGTGTATTGCCTCCATTCAGATAGTCACCCACGTCCACAGCCAAAGCTAGAGCCATTTCCATGGCCAAAATCACCACCATCGCTAGGGTTCGCCATATTTTTAGTGTTTTTAGTTTTTGCTATGTTTTTGGATTTTGTAATTTTGAATGTTTAGGATTTTCAAGGGTTTTGTGAATATTTTTGTATTTTTGAATGTTTTAGATTTTGGAAGATTTTACCAATGTTTTGGGATTTTGAAGGTTTTATCAATGTTTTTTTATTTATTTTTAAGGTTTTACCAATGTTTTTGAATTTTCAAGGATTTTGTGAAATTTTTAGGGTCTTTGGAAATTTTTCCAAAACTATGTACAGGAAAATGAAGATGTAAAGATGCCCCCAACAAGAGATGAGAACTTACAAGATTCTTATACACAAGAAGAATGTAAGTGGATTAAGGCCAAGATGGATAGGTTTAATGTGATGATGAACTCAAACCAATGAAGTGTTAGGAAGGAGTGAACATGCCCCCAATGCAAGTTGGCCAAGAAACATATGATAGAAAAGAAGTAGAAGATTGTTTATTGAAATAAGGGAAAAAATTTCCCTCAAACATGGTAAAAAGGAAATCTTATACACATGGATGTTCTAAATGAAGCAAAAGAATAGTGTGAATGTTATGGAAGGATATGAAAAATGTAGCTAGAAGAATGGTGATGAAAAGAGATGAGCCAAAGGAAAAAATCATGAGACAAAATAAGGACCAAAGTAAGAGTCTAAATAAAGGTCCAAAGAAAAATTGGTAACATAATAATCCTATATGATCATCGAGATCCAATGTGTGTACGTGAAAATTATTTACTTTTTGAAGTGAAGATTATATAGGTAGTAAGTTAAGACACACTAGCCAATGTGTAGGAATGATTGATTTTAATAGTTTATTAGTGAATGAAGCATGGAAGGAGATTCTTACATCAAGCTAGGTTCCCATAGCCTCACGAATATGTATCTAATTTTAGTCACAACATTTCTCTACTTCCATCCAGACATCCATAGCCCTGATAGAGATACTACAAATACCCCTAGAGAGAGTTTATATCTTTGCTTTTTAATTTTGTTTTTTGATTGATTTTTTCTTTTTGAAAACTTATTGCCATTTTTGGTTTTTGATTTCTCTAAGGAAGAGGAAGAGATCTCACCAATATGGCTTGGTTTCCATTTTTGGTTCTTTTCTGACTAATATTTTCCAAGTAGAAAGGGGGATTGAACAAGCTTTCTAATAACATGAAAATTATCTTCTCAAGTGTAATGTCTTACAAGGACATGGTGTAAGAAAGGTGTCATATTGGTAGGAAGGTACTAGGTTTCTTATATATATTTTTATTTTGGGAGAAGCTTGTAATTTTAATGAATGGGATAAAGGGAATGTAGAATTATAAATAGATACATATGATTAGAAGAGATTAATCAAATGTTAACAACTCATGGGAACTAGGGATGATTTAATTAATCAACTAGGATTAATTAATAGACTAAATTAAGCTTATAAAATCCATTTGGAGGGAAAATAGTATAATTTGAAGGGTTTGAAAAAGGGCTTTAACCAATAAAATGGTTTATTGATTAAATACATGATTGAAAGGATTAATTAATTAATTACAAAAGGATTATAACTAACGAAATGATGTTAGTTGACATCCAAGATGTTGTATGAAGCTAGTTAATTAACAAAGTGTTGTTAATTTACCAATACAAAGGGGAATGTTAGCTAATTAGTGGAAAATCACTACTTATAATGAAATGTTGGGAAAGAAGACACATAGTGTAATTTTAGTATTAAAACCATGTAGTCGATTTAGGTGTCTATAATTAGCCTAAAGGGAAGATGAAAACATTGAAAAGCACAAAATCCATGAGGTATATGATATAAGAATAAGTTTGTTAGATAGATAGGTACATTAATGCAAGTAAGGCCTAAATTTTTGGTTTTTATGGATTAATTTAATACATAGGTACCTAGATGATGGGAATGTGTTCATGTGATGTGTCCATGGTCGGCTCAATAAGAGGTTGTATGAGAGAGGATGATTTAGAACCATGAGATTGGTACAAACCATTTTGGGTCCAACTGTGATGGGTAACCAGATGCATCCTATGGGTTTTTGTTTGGTTTTGTTGAAGCCATGACAAGTCAAGCAGGTAGGATTAAGGTCATTGATAGAGTATCGAGATTCTTGATGAGGGAGAAAGAAGCTAAGTTGATCTTTGATCCTTCATTCACAAGGACCTTACGTACTTGTGCATCATGGATGATAAACTAATGAGTAGGGGTGGGTCATCCGCAAAAACTAGACCACTTCATTTTTCATGTCATCCTCTACAAAATCCAAGGCTAAGCAACCCAAGCGTGGATTTTGTAATGATGATCTGTAGTCTCTATGTGATGAATTTATAGGGTTGGAGATGTAATAGGAGAATTGGGAGCGTCATTAGGATCATCCTCAAAGTATTTTTGCTTTTGGAGAAGGAAATTTCAATGTGAAGCTAGGTACACATGAGTTCCATGAAGGGTATCTTACATGTAAGGGATTTTAGCTCATCTAAGAAGATCCAATGAGGTTTGGAATGATTTCCATAGAAATTCCATGGTGGTGGCATAATGGAAGACGTATATAGGTTTGGAAGATATATCCTATCGGAAAAAGTTAGGATAGGATCTTTACTTGGTACTTCCTTTGACACTTCGGGTTGGGGCTGACTGCAGAACATGATCAACTATTGGTGGGTCTATGGAATTATCAAACAAAGGTAGGTTATCGGAGGATTTATTTTGTTTAGTAATGTGATATTTATGGGTAGGTTTATCTATAGTTTACCTTAGCCACATTGATATATTGAGAATCTAAGAGGTTATGATCTTAGGAAGGCTCTATAGTTCCTACAATATTGTTCACGGGGTTATATGAAAGTTATTTTGATGGTTGGAGTGAGATCTCTAAATATTGATATTTCTCATAACGCTCTTGTATAATGGTGGAGTAATTGAAGGAAGAGCCAAGGAATAAATTAAGGGATGATTTCTCGAAGGTCCTTAGAATCACTATGAGAGTGTCCTATAGTGACATGCCACCAACAAAATAGATCACCTCTAAATTTGGGAAAGGATTGTTTTAAAGGGGGGGAAATTCATGAAGTGGGAAGCATTTAGAGGAGCTTATTATAAGATAAGTGAGTGTGAGGGGGTGATAAGGTTCTGAAATTCTCCCATCCTTTTTCTCTTCAAGATTTGAATGGATGATTACATGCATCTTGCTTTTAAGTTTAGGAGATGAATTGGAAGTACACCCAAATTTACACATAAGGTGATCTTGTTTTTGGCTTGTTTGAGGGATTCTTCTAATGTATTGAGAGAGGAATTGACCTTGTATTGAAGTGTAGGCATAAGGGCCTTAAGAAATATTTGACGTAAGATCTTATTATTAATATTATGACTGGCTTTTAGGGAAAGTGTTTTCCATTTTGTAATAAAGTCATGGGAAAATTTGTGCGTACCTTTCTTAAGGTTGATGAATCTTTGTAAAGTGTTTTTGGGAAGGTATTGTTGCTAAAATTTAGAGATGAGATCCTTGACTAAACCTTATAAATAAACTATTGAGTTGGGAGGAAGCTGGTCATAGCACTATAATGCATCTCTACGAAAGTCGTTGTTATATAGGTTTACTAGTTGTATAAGTGTTGTTTGACTCCATTATTTTTAAAGGTTTCCAAAGGTCAAGTAATGTAGATGGTTAGATCCATAGAGTCATCATTATAGATGGTAGGGACAGTCTCTTCCAAGTCCATGGCTACAATATAGGGAGTTAAAGGCTCATTTTGGACAATTTGTAACACCTTATTCAGGATTAGAGGAAGAGGAATATGATTCCTAAGTACATCCACTAATGGAGGAGGTGTGCAAGAAGGTATTATAGGCACCACATTTTGAGATGCTATCTACAACATTTGATTTTACATTTGGATCATGCTAGTTATGGTGGTAGCTTGGGACAAGGCCATCTGATATGGGAGTTTGACTATTAGCATGTTAGGATCCATGGAAGAAGAATGACCTTTAGAGGTGGGTGTTTGTTTGTGATTATCATGTTCATTAGTGGGGGCTTCAGGATGCTTACCTTGATCAGTATTATAGGGAGGATTATGATCATTATAGAGTACTTCCTAATTAGGATGAGGTATAATAATCTCCATGACATTGGTAGGTATCCTTTAGAAACCCCCATCCTTGTCGGTCGTAAAATATTCATTATTGTTAAGATTATTAATGATTATTTTGGGATCTATTTGCTCAACCTCAACCACGTTACATTATAATGAGTTACTCATCTTTGAATGATTAGTTTTTATAGGATGAGAACTAGAAAATTTAGGAGCATGAAAAGGAGATGTAGGCACAAAGGAATATCCCATTGTTAAATTTAGGGGGTTGAATTGTGTCAAAAATATCCTTAGAGGTGACATTTTTGTAAATTTGAAGCCAAAACAAGGCTTTATAAAATTATGCTTTCAACACTATCGGCCATATCAAATGTTTGCACGGGGTTGATGGCGTAGGGTTTTCTTGGGAGACATGATCAACCATGTAAGAAAGTTTACATAGGGGATGATGGTGTGAGGAAACAAGTTTGCGAGAACAGATGGTATCACCCCATGGAAATGGCGTTTATGTAGATTTTAAAGGTTTTCTACTTTTGGTGATTTGAAATGAGGTCAAAATTAGAGATGGATGATTTTAATGAGCTAGATGATTTTATCAAGCCATGATTGGTTAAGATGTCTATAGCATTCATGTTGGGTTCACCACAATTTATGACAATCTAAGAATGTGTCTCAATGGCTTACACTCCTATGTCTTCTGTTTTAAAAGGTACGAGGAAACGAAGAAGAGACACATGGATTAACACACAATTAATTGATTTACATGGGATAAAATGAGCGTTAAGGTCACATATCAAGAGATAAATGATCCTTACACTAGGTCAACCTAGGGTTTCCAAGGCCCACAGTCAAGATAGAGGAGAGTACCCTTCTAGGATATCAATTAATGGGGGAGAGATGTATATTTATAGAAAGATAATACAAGCATGCACAATCTACACTACTACAATATGAAGGAAATTTAACTAAGGGAAAGCTAAGGAGATGATCATGTAAGAGAAATATGCTAACTAGTATCAATGTACATATAACACTAAGCTAACATAAAATAATGGGAAAGGAGATGAACTAATCTATGTAAAATTAAAAAGAAGGTTAAAGAAATTACTTGCAAGGTGGTTGGTGATGCATCTTCCTCTAGAGAAATAATATGTTGAGAGAGAATAATTGTGGGTGGAGAAGGGGAACATTGTTCATGTCCTAGACTCACTATATATGACCTAATCATGAAAGCAATCCATTAGCCAAGAAGAGTGTCAATCCAAATCAAGTGAAAGATAAATTAGGAGTAGAGCGAGAAGATGCGAAGATGGTGCAAAAGAGCGAGTAGATGGCATCATCCAAGGGGAACCCAATGTCAAGTGAAGTGAAAATGTGTCATGGATCAAGGGAAAGAAAGCGAAAAAGGTGTCAATGATGAAATCAGATCCAAGAAAGTGTTGGGAGTGCTAGTGTGTGCGAGATAAAATAAATGACATAGGAAAAGGTAATTAAATCTAAGACCACATAGCAATATGTCTCTCTGTGTGCTCTCTTTAACTTATAATGACCATGTGTATAGTCATACCCCATTCTTAGAAAACCCCTTAAGGCACCCACTCAAGAAATATATGCATTAGCGACCCTTATTTGCACAAAAGATTTGTAAGTAACAAGTATGAAAAATTAGGTATATACACAACATGCGTAGGATGTGAATATGGAGGCATTCAATATATCATGATGTGGTGCATAAATGGACACCCCAACTCAGGATAAATGAGAACATGGATGACATAGTTGCAGACCATACATGGGGCACTATGTTTTATCTACTCATGTTTGTGGGGACCATATGGAGGAATGTGACACACCAATATATCAATAATAAAATCATTCTATGTCATTGTATCTTGTAAGTGTTTACTCACTTCATTTCAATTTGGAACATGTTTATCAACATAATGGTCAATTTTTTTATTAGCACTTTGAAAAAGTGTAAAGTCCCACTCATTTCTCACAAACATGACTTCAAAGTATTCTTGGGTCGCATGAAGGGTCCAAATGTGGATGTAAATCCAATCACTCTATCACCTTCATGTCCAAAATAGATGGATGAGTGGAATAAATTCTATAAAAATGGGTGCATATGAATGCATGATTCAATTAATGATGATAAAGAGTTGAGTCCAAAATCGTGAGACCCCATATAAGAGATGGTGAAAACCATGGCGGAGGAGATTCAAATCATTGTGCTACATTCAAGATATTAGGGCCAAAAGAACCCGAACCCCATGGTGGAGGCCTATGATTAATATACATGATGAGATCCCCAATATTGAAGGATGGAGGATAGAAAATATGTTCTTTGTGAAATGAATAGAAAGCAAGCCCTCGAATGATGAAAAAGGCATATCATGCCTATAAGTAACTTTGAAGGGTCAAAGCAATATCAACATAGGATCTTGTGTGTATAAAATTGGTCGATAGATTTGCATGGGAAAATCCTGAGATGATCTAAAAACATGGAAGTGATACCATTATGACGGCATCCCACCTGGAATCTCACACCTCAACAATTAAAAATATTTCCACTTACTTATTAACCCATTTTTTTCGCAATTATATATTTTTGTCGAGGTAGTGATTTATTCTTTGTAAAAATACATTTATCAAAGTTTGCAAGTCAATTCCTATTTAAGTAATTCCTCTCATTAATCCCTTTGAAAAATGTCCCTCTCTTTTCAAAATCTCCCAACTCCATAAAATATGATCCCTAAAAAAGTTCAAAATACTTGAGTCTTGTGGAGGTTCTTTATGATTTTTACCATGTAGGCTGATAGTTGGAGTTTGAAATGTGATTTGCACCTCATACCTATCCTACAAAAGGGAACACAAATTCATCGAGTGATTAATGCGTGACCTATCGTAGATACATTGAAATGTTAGATCGTAATATTAAGTCCCTATAAACCTTAGTTTATAATTAAATAATTAAGAATATAACTATTCTTAATTATTTGATAAAAAATTATGTTTATCTTTAATTGGTTAATTATTAACTAATTTATATTAAATCGGGTGTTGTTTATTCATACCCCATCACTTGATATGGTTCGTGACCTGTGGGGTCAAATAAATATGACCGTGGGTCATATTGGTTAATTCACTTTGGGTGAATAGTTTGGAGAGAAGTGAGGGAAAGGGATTTTATTGGACTATAAAATATTGTTTCTCATAAATGGAAATTTCTCTTTTCTTTGTGGTTTTTCCCCTCGAATTTTCCACGTAAACTCTGTTTCATTGTGTTATTTACCATGCTTGTTTATTTATTTACTTATTCATATTAATGTTTGGTTCAAATATTAATTAAATATGGTTATTAAGGTTTAATACCTGGTCTAACATGGTACGGAAAAGGGTATGTAATTAATTTTAATTTTATTTAGCAAATTGGGCGTTTAGTTGGAGTGGTTGGGTGGTTGGAAAAATTTAATTAATACCCTTCCCACATGGGACATATTATTACATAAGTGTGCACAAGAGTAAATTATTTTCAAGACCCTCAAGTAGTTAGCCCCTCACGTGAAAATAAAACTTTGAAGAATTATCGTGTCCTGCAAGGTAATGTAAGAATGTATTTTAATTATGATATTATATCATGTTTCTATAGTTTTCAAATGTTCATGTTGAAATAATTATGGGGTGAAATTCAAGATAAATAAAGATTAAAAGTGAGGAAACAAAGAATAAGGGTTTCAAAATTTTCTATTTGTAGAGACAAATATTTGTTCCCTTAGTGTGATAAAATAATTTTATTTTTTTCACCTTGATATTTGAAAACTTTTTCATGTCCTTATGGATCCCCTTTAATAAGGGTTACACTTATTTTATCTTGAAACCATAATCTATATTCTATAGTATTTTATCTTAAAACTTAATAGTTTATAATTTATAAACCCCTATAGTTTATAGTTAATATAAACTATATAGTAAAATCATACTATAACCTAAATAACTAAGTGTATTTGGGTCTCACATTTAAAACTTAACATTAAATTTATCTAATACAATTCATACCACATTAACTAAAGTTTAATTTATTAGCCCTAAAACATAGGCTAATCGACTTAAACTATAGTCTAAATATAATTTTAAAGATATAGTATTAAACATATAAGTCAATGCGACCCCCTATGCACTATACACTACCTATGTGCGGCCCCCTTTGGAAACCCTCTCCTCATCATGCCAAGTGGCGGTTGCTATGCCCTTTTTCATCTACGCTACCTCCATGTGCCACGTGGACTCTCGGTCCCCACTTGTGTGAACATCCACGTCCTCTCCTCTACCGTTAACTTGGCTCTTTGACCATAGACTCGGCCATGAATTTTTTGGGGGAACTTTATCCCACATTTATGGTGTTAGGCACCGAGGTTAGGTTTAACATGGGGTGGGCGAGTATGCTCAACCGTGGATTAGGCCACACATTCATGTTTTGTTGGCTTAGACAAAATGTGTTAAACGCTTAGCTGCGGGCTCAGTCATGGATCGCTTGGGAATTTAACTTGGCCATTGAGTTAGACGGAGATATGGTGGTTGGTTTGCCGTAACTCGCCAAACAACTAGGCAAGTAACTCACCGTGGTGACATTTCGTAACATGGTTTCATAAGTGTGGTTATTGTAAATTATATATCATATTGGTTAGTTGAAATAATTAAAATGAGCTGAGGATCCATCTTGGTCCGTAGTTTGCAGAGCTCGACTCCCTTCTATATGGAGCAATGCTCCCCAAATTTTTAATAAATATGTTTTTTTAAATTAATTTCTTCATTTATTTATCAAATTATTAATTTAATGTATATTTTTAATCTAATAATAGGATTTTTTCTCAATTTTTTTCTTTTGCATTAGATAAATAAAGTCTTGTAATGTGAAGTAATTTTACTTACAACATGGCGACTAAGTTGTCCTATTTTTATGTAAAAATAAAAAAAATTGGCTCACATTTCGATAAATAAGTGTTATTGTTAAACTAATATATCGTATGTTTAGATTATTTATTTGATAGGTCATTTTTTCCATGTGAATCCATCGAAAAGGACTAGTGTGGTTTGAAAAATGACAGGGGATTCTTAAATATTATCGCTAAAAACTCCTTGTCCTTTTGAAATTTATTTACGTGAAAATGAGATATAATCACTTTACTATTGAAAAATCACAGATGTTGAATGGAAACAATTTTAACATATGGAAGATACGGTTGAAGGCAAAATTCATGCCTTGCATCTCTGGGACAGTCAGTGAATGATAGAGAAGGCTCCAACGAGGTAAGACAAACTACAATGAACAATGTAGTTGATATCAAAAAAAGGTTCATAAAGTTGTCCATTATTTTGCAGAGTGTGTAAAATGATCTCCTCCTTCACATCAGAATCATGAAAGATCGAGTGAGGCTTAGATGTAATTGGAATCAATGCATGAAGGTATGTAATTATCAAAATTATAAAATTGATTCTAGAACTGATGACGACTCCCATGAAGGGAGATGAAAAGGTAATAAATTTTCTAGCAAAAATTAAGAATATTAAGTCTCAGTTGGATGGATGTAACTGTAACTTAATTCATGATAAATTAATTTACTTTATTATTCAATTGAATATACATGAAAGGTTTAGAAATTTCATTTCAATATTGAATTCTAAGTATCAAACTGAGCAAGACATCCTAATTTGCAAACTCTAAGTGCTCTTTTGATCCAAGAAGAGAAAGTTATGAATAATTTTGATTCAAAAGATAATACCACTTAGGCTCTTCTCGCTCAAAAATCTAAAACCAAACCTTCTAGGTTCAACAAAAATAAAAAATCAACTTTTAAACCTATTAGTGAAGATAAGAAACCAAGAAAATTAAGAGTTAGTTTTGATGGTAAATGTCATAACTGTGGAAAATTTTCCCATAAAAAAGAAGGTGTATAAAATAAAAAACAAGTCAAATTTCAAAAATAAGAATGGAATAAATCATATCAAAATTAAGATGAAAGATGAAGAGAATAATCATATATCTAACGTAGTAATTCTATAAACTACATCTATCACTTGTAAATGAAAAGTAGAAGTGTTATTTGAATATACGATATTGAATTAAAAAAGAAGTTTTTTTCATTCATAGTTAACTCATAATAACTATAATTTCTGATGGTTTATTGAGAATGAACTAGAAGTAACTATAGCTGAAAACATACAAAAAATGGCTTATATGTGTTAAAATTTTTGCTTCGTTTTTCTAGTAGTTTATTCAAAGTATTGTTCATTTTTTGGCATGAAATATAATATCATTTCTTTAAGATCATGAATGACATGTCTTAGCTTAAATTTTCCACCTATAAAATGTGTAAAGGGTGCTTACATGGTAAGCTATCACCAAAAACCCTTCCCCAATCATTTTTGAAGCAAACTCCACATAAATCCATGGGATGTGTCCACAGTTAGAGGATCTTTTTTTATTTAGTGTATACTGTGATTATTCTTACATGATTTGGTTATCTTTTTAGATATATTATCTACCAGTCTTATCACAATTTTAAGGGATTAGATAGATAATGAAGTTATATATGTTGTTGATAAAACATTTCTTAGTATGTGATTACTAAAATATTATTATATGCATATCAAATGACACTTGGGGATGCCTTTGTGTTTGTATTAGAGACATCAATAATGATTGCATCTAATATATATTTTACAAGATTAATATGTTGAAATATTTCAACATATTTGTAATATAACATGGTTAGTTGTTAAGCATATATTATGAAAGTGAAAGTTGTTATACAGACTAGTGAAATCAATAATGCCCTGATAAGATGTTTTAAAGTGAAATCTATATTTGTGTTCAAGTTCTTCGATATAGGTTCAATACTTAGAGAAGAGCGAGAAGAAAAGCAATCGATAGTCTTCATCTCTTCTACTAAATAATAGTAGAGAAGTGTAATGGAAACAAAAAAACATGTCATGTGGTGAAAGATGCTTTTGAAGAGATGCACATGGAAGTTAAAGGAAGTAATCTTCTTCTGTGTGATAGTTAGAGTTACTTTTTCTTACTAAGAATCTAGTTCAACATCAAATAATGAAGCATTGAGAAGTTCATATGCATGTTATTTGAGAGAAGGTTATCTGTGATAATATAAATCTCTAATCTTGCTCAAATGAAGATCAAGTTGTAGATATGTTTACAAGTTAGTGTGTCTTTATAAAATATTGCAAGTTTTGTGAAATGCTTGACTTTCATAGTTTCCATTGAGGGGGAGTATGCATGGCAATGTCACATCCTAATGTCCGGTCGGTTTATATCTCCTTCTCATCTATAATTTTGTTGCATTTGTAAATCATTGTAAAAAATATCCCTATGATATTTGTAAACTTGTCACTCTAAGTTTACGGTGTACAATCCAGTGTGTTGCATATATTTGTAAATGATGTCCTTGTGTTATAAAAGGATCCTAAATATGTTGTTTGTTATTTTTTTCATGAGAAATTGTGATATGTAGTCTCACAAATCATGCTTAGCCTAAATCATTCACTACTGATTTATGGATTCCAAATCCTTTTGTACCAAAAGGTAATTTGAGCATGATAAAGGTGTTATAAATCCTTCAAAAGTGATATGCTAGCCTAAACCTTCACTAATGGTTTATGGATTTGTAAATCCTATTGTACAAACATGTAATGTTGGCATATGGTTCTCCACTTAATATTAAGGGGGAGTGTCAAAACGTAATATTAAGTTCCTATAAACCTTAGTTTATAATTAAATAATTTAGAATAGTTATATTCTTAATTATTTAATATAAAATTTATGTTTATTTTTAATTGGTTAATTATTAACTAATTTATATTAAATTAGGGTGTTCGTTATTGTATCCCTTCACTTGATATGGTTTTACCTATGGAGTCAAATAAATATGGACCGTGATTTATATTGGTTAATTCACTTGAGTGAATAGTTTGGAGAGAAGTGAGGGAAGGGGATTTTCTGGACTGTAAAATATTGTTTCTCATATATGGAAATATCACTTTTTCCATGGTTTTCCCCCTAGGGTTTTCCACATAAACTTGTGTTTCATTGTGTTATGTTTATGATTGTTTATTTATTTACGTATTCATATTAATGTTTGGTTCAAAAACTAATTAAATATGGTTATTAAGGTTCAATACCCATTTTCCTAACATGAGAGATGAGTGTGTAAGCTACCATGTCAAAATAATTCATGAGCACCATTAAAATAGATTGGAGAACTTGTTTTGGGTTGGGGTGGTTGGAGTGTTCATTTTTGCAAACACAAATTGAAGGCATGCACACCTTAGGAAAATATTACACAGTGATGCACTTCAAATACTGCAAAGAAAGAAACACTAGAAGTGGATTTTAAATCTAAAATCTAAAATTAAAGACAATTTCCCATGTCTTGCTACTAATTCCATAGGGTGATCAAGTAATGAGTGAGAAAATCAATTAACCACCTTTGTAGGAAATATTGATAAAAATTAGAAGGAAAATGAGGTTGTGAAGAATCCCAAAGTGTAGGTGGTCCAAACCAAAGAGTTTAATGATGTAGACATCATGTTAAATGAATATAACAAGATGTTGTAACAAGACGAGAAACAAGAAAATAAACTCACATTTTGAAGTGGATTAAATACTCACTCTATAACTTAATAGATGATAATAAATAAGATGTAAATATGGGAAAGACAATGAAAGGTAAGATATTGACTGAATCTAATGACAAAGATAGAGAAAATGAATTTCAAATATCATTGTAGACTTGATAAAATGCCAGGAAGAAACTATGAGATTGGGAATGCAACACACCACACAACACATTTATTGGAGTTCAAGCTCAACAACTACATGATCAATTGGAAATACTGCAGTAGAAAATATAGAATCCCATCACTCTCTATGGGAAAGTTGTATATAAAATAATAAAGGATGTTTTGTATGAAGTCATGCAAGCATTAACATAGTTCCGAGTTAATTTTGTAGAGTGAATGAAGAATTGGTAGAATTGAACATATAAAAGGGAGACTTGGAAAGATTTCTCCCCATGATGAAAATAATAATGAATACCCCATGATATGTCTTCTGCATATCCTCATGTGCGAATCAAAGCATCTCTAATAATGTGACCACCTCCTTTCACTCCACGTAGTCATCTAGAATAACCCCCGAGAAACAACCATAAAGAGGAGTAACACAATTTTATGGTAGGTAATAATTTTTAAAGTGAAGTATAGGTGAAATTTTTATTAATATATTTCATGATTGTGAGCGGTATAGAGAGAAGGCTCCAACTGGAAGACAAACTACAATGAACAATGTAGTTGCATATCAAAAAAAAGGTTCATAAAGTTGTCCATTATTTTGCGAGATGTGTAAAATGATCTCCTCCTTCACATTAGGAATCATGAAAGATCGAGTGAGGCTTAGACGTAATTGGAATCAATGCATGAAGATATGTAATTATCAAAATTATAAAATTGATTCTTGGTTGTGGACGACACCCATGAAGGGAGATGAAAAGGTAATAAATTTTCTAGCAAAAATTAAGAATATTAAGTCTCATTTGGATGGATGTAACTGTAACTTAATTCATGATAAATTATTTTACTTTATTATTCAATTGAATATACATAAAAGGTTTAGAAATTTCATTTAATATTGAATTCTATGTATCAAACCGAGTAGGACATCCCGATTTGCAAACTCTAAGTGCTCTTTTGATCCAAAGAGAAAGTTATGAATAATTTTGATTCAAAAGATAATACCACTTAGGCACTTTCGCTCAAAATCTAAAACCAAACCTTCAGGTTCAACGAAAATAAAAATCAACTTTTAAACCTATTAGTGAAGATAAGAAACCAAGAAAATTAAGAGTTAGTTTTGATGGTAAATGTCATAACTGTGGAAAATTTTCCCATAAGAAAGAACGCTTTAAAGTAAAAAACAAGTCAAATTTCAAAAATAAAAATGGAATAAATCAAATCAAAATCAAGATGAAAATGAAGAGAATAATCATATATCTAATGTATTAACTCTATAAACTACATCTATCACTTCTAAATGAAAAGTAAATGTTTTATTTGAATATACGATATTGAATTGAAAAAGAAGTTTTTTTCATTCATAGTTAACTCAAAATAACTATAATTTCTGATGGTTTATTGAGAATGAACTAAAAGTAACTATAGTTGAAAACATACAAAAAATGGCTTATATGTGTTTAAATTTTTGTTTCGATTTTTTTTCTAGTAGTTTATTCAAACTATTGTTCATTTTTGGCATGAAATACTGAGATCATTTCTTTAGGATCATGTATGACATGTCTCAGCTTAATCTTTCCACCTATGAAATGTGTAAAGGGTGCTTACATGGTAAGCTATCACCAAAAACCCTTCCTCAGTCATTCTTTGAAGTAAACTCCACATAAATCCATGGGATGTGTCCTGACTAGAGGATATTTTTTATTTAGTGTATGTTGTGATTATTCTTGCATGATTTGGTTATCTTTTCAGATATATTATCTATCAGTCTTATCAAATTTAAGGGATTAGATAGATAATGAAGTTATATATGTTGTTGATAAAACATTTCTTAGTATGTGATTACTAAAATATTATTATATGCATATCAAATGACACTTGGGGATGCCTTTGTGTTTGTATTAGAGACATCCAATATTGATTGCATATAATATATATTTTACAAGATTAATATGTTGAAAAATTTCAACATATTTGTAATATAACATGGTTAGTTGTTAAGCATATTATTATGTAAGTTGTTATACAACTAGTGCTTAACTGATAAGATGTTTTAAAGTGAAATCTATATTTGTGTTCAAGTTCTTCGTATAGGTTCCAATACTTAGAGAAGTGAGAAAAGCAACTGATAGTCTTCATCTCTTCTACTAAATAATAGTAGAGAAGTGTGATGGAAACAACAAAACATGTCATGTGGTGAAAGAGGCTTTTGAAAGAGATGCACATGGAAGTTAAAGGAAGTAATCCTCTTTATGTGATAGTTAGAGTTACTTGTTTCTTACTAAGAATCTAGTTCAACATCAAATAATGAAGCATAGAGAAGTTCATATGCATGTTATCCGAGAGAAGGTTATACGTGATGATATAAATCTCGATCTTGCTCAAATGAAGATCAATTTGCAGATATGTTTACAAGTCATTGTGTGCTATAAAATATTGCAATTTTTGTGAAATGCTTGGACTTTAAGAGTTTCCATTGAGGGGGAGTATGCATGGAAATGTCACATCCTAACGTCCCACGTCGGTTGATATCTCCTTCTCCTCTATAATTTTGCTGCAATTGTAAATCATTATAAAAATATCCCTATGATATTTGTAAACTTGTCACTCTAAGTTTATGGTGTAAAATCCAGTGTGTTGCATGTATTTGTAAATGATGTCCTTGTGTTATAAAAGGATCCTAAATATGTTGTTTGTTATTTTTTTGCATGAGAAACTGTGATACGTAGTCTCACAAATCATGCTTAGCCTAAATCATTCACTCTTGCTTTATGGATTCCAAATCCTTTTGTACCAAAAGGTAATTTTAGCATGATAAAGGTGTTAAAATCCTTCAAAAGTGATATGCTAGCCCAAACCTTCACTAATGGTTTATGGATTTGTAAATCCTATTATACAAACAGTAATGTTGGCGTATGGTTCTCCACTTAATATTAAGGGGAGTGTCGAACATAATATTAAGTTCTATAAACCTTAGTTTATAATTAAATAATTTAGAATAGTTATATTCTCAATTATTTAATATAAAATTTATTTTTATACTTAATTGGTTAATTATCAACTAATTTATATTAAATTGGGGTGTTCGTTATTTGTATCCCTTCACTTGATATGGTTGTTACCTATGGAGTCAAATAAATATGACCGTGATTTATATTGGTTAATTCACTTCGAGTGAATAGTTTGGAGAGAAGTGAGGGAAGGGAATTTTACTTTGGATGTAAAATATTGTTTCTCATATATGGAAATATCACTTTTTCCATGGTTTCCCCCAGGGGTTTTTCCACATAAACTCTGTGTTTTGTGTTATGTTCTATGATTGTTTATTTATTTACATATTCATATTAATGTTTGGTTCAAAAACTAATTAAATATGGTTATTAAGGTTCAATACCCATTTTCCTAACATGAAAGATGAGTGTGTAAGCTACCATGTCAAAATAATTCATGAGCACCATTAAAATAGATTTGGAGAACTTGTTTTTTGCAAACACAAATTGAAGGCATGCACACCGTACAGGAAAATATTGACACAGATGCACTTCAAATTGCACAATAGAAAGAAACACTAGAAGTGGATTTGTAAAATCTAAAATAAAAAATTAAAGACAATTTCCCATGTCTTGCTACTCGATTCCATAGGTGATCAAGTAATGAGTGAGAAAATCCAATTAACCACCCTTGTAGGAAATATCGATAAAAATTAGAAGGAAAATGAGGTTGTGAAGAATCCCAAAGTGTAGGTGGTCCAAACCAAAGAGTTTAATGATGTAGAGATCATGTTAAATAAATATAACAAGATGTTGTAACAAGATGAGAAACAAGAAAATAAACTCACATTTGAACCGTGGATTCGCAACACTCAGCTCTATAACTTAATGGATGATAATAAATAAGATGTAAATATGGGAAAGACAATGAAAGGTAAGATATTGATTGAATATAATGACAAAGATATAGAAAATGAATTTTAAATATCATTGTAGACTCGATAAAATGCCAGAAGAAACTATGAGATTGGGAATGCAACACACCACACAACACATTTGTTGGAGTTCAAGCTCAACAACTACATGATCAATTGGAAATATTGTAGTAGGAAATCCAGAATCCCATCACTCTCTATGGGAAAGTTGTATACAATATAATAAAGGATGTTTTGTATTAAGTCATGCAAGCATTAACATAGTTCCGAGTTACTTTTGTAGAGTGAATGAAGAATTGGTAGAATGAAACATATAAAAGGGAGACTTGGAAAGATTTCTCCCCACAATGAAAATAATAATGAATACCCCATGATATGTCTTACCGCATATCCTCATGTGTAGAATCAAAGCATCTCTAATAATGTGACCACCTCCTTTCACTCCACGTAGTCATTTAGAACAACCCAAGTAAAGAGAAACAACCATAAAGAGGACTAACACAATTTTATGGTAGGTAATAATTTTTAAAGTGAAGTATAGGTGTGAAATTTTTATTAATATATTTATGGGATTTCATAGATTGAAAACCCACAAGGGTGGTCCATGAAGGAATTTAAACATATTGAAAAATTGAAAGGGTCATTTATTGGAAAGTTTACCTAATTCAAAACCCAAAAGGATGGTTAAGTAGTGTTGAAAGTATGAAAACCAATAAACGACATCCTCTCGTATGAAAACCAATAAAGTAACACATTTTGTAGCACAATGATTAATCGACACAATTCAAAATGAAAACCACAATCAAATTTCCATATATCAAAGAAAATTTGGTCTTGGACGAGACAACTATTTATGTTAAAGAACGTGTTGAAGTGTAAAAGGATTAGAAAGCCAACATGTATGTATTTTGTATGATTATGCAATCCCATTGTAATGTATAATTTAGACTAGACCCATAATAATAGATGTAGTCCTCTCTTAGATAAATACAAAATGTGAATAACCTCTTTTTGTAGAAGAAGAAGAGAAAGGGACTGGTAACTCAACAATCACCTCATAATGTATAAAAGTATGTAAGCATTATGCGTATAAGGTTGATCTTTTATCATAATATAAACCTATCTTAATTCCTTTCATTCTTGAGCATGCCTATGTTATGATTCAATATCGAGTATTCCTATTATTTTATGAATTTTCCCATTCATTATCTCCTCTTTCCTTTAATTATTTCCTTCAAGAAATTATTGGATAATTTTGGATTAAGGCCTAATAATTCTTGTGTGTATTACTTAAAGAACTTAGTATGAATTAACATAAAATACACCTATTGCAAGTCTTGATGCCATTATCCAAGGACCTCTTCTAAAAGTGAGAGGCCTTAATGTCGGGCGTATATCAACGTGAGTAGAATCAACATGTGGTTCCCTACCCTCACATGAAGGAGGACCATGGACTTGATTAAAGGGATACTATATCCTACTAGATAAAATGCGGGAACCCTTAGGGTTGAGGTAGAGATGAAGATAATGATAATTATCCATTTTCATATGTAAAAGGATAGGAATTGATTGATAACAAACCAAGAACACAAATAGAAAATCATAGGGACACCAAAGTTTAATCAATAAATTTGATTGAAAATTCAGGTACACTAAATGTTTACACCCTAATTAAATTATGTTATGGAAAAAATATGCAAAAATATATAGGATGTAAGGGTTTGTTATATGATATTATTATGATAATAATTAACAATTAACCATGCACAATCTAAACAATGCATTAAAATTTATAATGGTGAGAAAATATGAAAAAATTGCTCAAATACACAAGAGGAGATGAATAATTAGTTGTACATGTCAAAAATAGGTAGATATGGATGTGAAGATAGGTGGAAAAGATAGATCAAAAATGGAAATGCTTCGTTATTAATAATAGGACTGCAAATGAGATGGTACAGACCATATAACTAATATATAATCTTTCATAGAATAGTTCGAGTCTTGACTATAAATTTATGGTATTATAACCTTACGCAATTATGTTCTCAAAATTCTTATGTGATTCACTTTCTTATAAATGTGATTTTTTTGTATGTCACTCTTGTTTGCACAACCTCAACACCACATGTAATCACCCACAACAAAGTAAAAAAATTATATACATGTAACACCATACAACAATTCATTAGACAACAAAAGTAGAAATCATATGTGTGGTGAGGTTCGATTACCATTGGTATTCAATCCCTTCTAAACCAATTTTAAGTGATGCACTACATGCCCTTATGTAAAATAGAGCATCATGTAGTTCTCCTTAGTGCATGTGTGAGTGTGATCTAAGCCAACTCTCTATGGGCGACCTCATGTCTCTTGACACAAATATAATTGTCTAACTATATAATAGGGAATGTACCCAACATGGTGGTAGTGTGGTAAAGTGTGCTTCATATATTACATTAAACACTTTGTCCCTTGAAACCATTTATCAATGATTGGAGTAAATTTTATCTTATTAATACACGGATCTATGACATTTGAATACTTAAAAATGAAGGAAGATTGAATCTTTGACCTATCCGATTGCTTTAGACCTATAATTGTGGCTGCATTAAAATATGCACAACTAATTTATGAAGATCTAGGAGAGTCTTCAGTGGTTTTGGAGTGTTTTTACAATAATAGCTTATAATAATATCAATGAGTAATAATGCCCATCGTAGGTGAAATATTATGATAAAACAAAACTTAGGAAGATAAAATGATGCACTAAATATATTCAAATTGAAATAATAATCAAGAGATAATAAGATCCATGATTGTACAAGTTGGGAAAGGTTGTATAATATATCATGTCAAAATTGTATGGTCTAGAAAAAGAAACATATGGTGTGAAACAAAAAGTTCTTATAATATGCATATGGATGAAATAATACTTTTATTAATCAATGTTTCTTGAATTTATGACAAGTCACAGGGTGGAGATGAGAAATTAAGGAAAAATGAAGAGATGTGTATTGATTGGACTTAAAATGTGAGCATTTTTATTAACAAGGAAGCATAGGAAAACTTTTCATTTCTACAGGGATGAGTTACCAAATTTGTGTGTCTAAACTTACATGAGAAAATGAAAATGAAAAAAATCTAGATTGCATCTATAATGAAGGTGGTATGAAAAAATTTGGTGCCTTTATGAACAATGGTCCATATCCCTGTACAACTTCATTCTTCATTCTAATATTAAATGATAAAAATGGGCTCTAGTTTTGTACATATTCATGATTCCAATTTTTCGTTCAATATGGCAATTGAAAATCCATGCATCTATTTTTGATATGGGACTCAAAATTTTATGGATTCATCATTTTTTATAGGACCTTTGATTGTATGAAATTTTTTAGACTTATATTATTTTCTTAGAATTTGGATGAAAATAATGTTTTGTCGATTCTTTTGTTACAAAAGGTCACAATAAATTATGGAACCCATATTTCGACTCACATGATGAATATGGAAAATAAAGAAGTGGAACCTATAATCATGGAATTTAGAAGCATATGAAAAAAGATTCATCTATAAAAGACATGAGAACTTTTGCCTCAGATTATATTTCTTAAAAATCCTCAACCGTGTAGCATGAGACACACACAACACAAGTGGATCAAGAGACGAAATTAGGTGAAGCCAGGGGAGGTAATAAACCCAATTGATAGCCCTTAAAAATGCAAATACCCCCTCTTCCATATTAAATGGAACCTAAAATTAGATGGATTTATTTTTGATATGTGAATTGAAATTTTGTGGAGTAATCATTCCATTTCGGGACCTTTAGTTGTATGATTTTTAAGACTAGTACTATTTTCCTATAATTTTTATGACATGAATGTTTTGTTATCTTCTTTGGTTACATGAGTTAAAATTCACTTATGGGACCCATCTTCTACCTCACATAGTTTCAATGAACCCTTATGGATTCGTCATTTTGGTGTGGGATTGTTTTCACCTTTGTTGAATGTAGTGTTTAGTATTAGAATGTACATCACTAATTAGGATGACATGATTTGTAATAGGAGACTATTATAATTAATTAACTTCCAACATTAACCATCACAATTAGAATAATGCATTCATAGTTGAATTTATTAAAATAATTGATAAATGATAATTACTTTCTCAAATACATAAGAGGAGAGAGAAAATTATTTATGCATGGTATACAATTATGATCTAAAGAAGCGGGATATTGGAACATGCTATTTAATAAACGTAGAAGTTTCAATGAAATTTCTAGAGTTGCAAACTCAATAGGGGAAAACCATGCAATTGATGCATGGTCTAGACTGATATGTTTGGTCTTAAACTGGAATTGTATGGTCTTGGGCCCTCGAGAGTCAACATATATGTAAATCTCAAGTATAATTCACTTTTATGGTAATGACCATCACTAAATTTATCTCTTTCTTTCATGACGTCGGGATGACTTGTAATCACTTGCAACAAAGTGGAAACCCTAGCAACTTGTAGAACCCTTCATCAAAGCATTAGATTTAACCAAAAAGAGAAAACATTTGTGTGTTGAGGGTGGAATAACTATAATGCCCAAAAAATTACCCACATGAAACCCAAGACAAACATAGGTCAAACTAGAAAAATTATGGAATAATATTTTTGTAAAACCCACTCGCAACATTAGGTTAAAATTTACAGTCAACACTTTCTCATTTTTTAAAAATTACATTAAATTAATATTATCAATTTCGAATGAGGGTCCACAATCCCCTTAGCTCCCTTTTAATTAAATTAAGAAAAATTCTCAATACCATTTAATAATTTAATTAGTCTAAAGCAAGGCTTAGACTCCCCTACCATTTGTTTTAATACAATTTAATTCAACCTTAATTAAACTTGCTCAAATTAATTTCAAAGGTATTGTGGTCTAGTTATTTAAATAATAAAGTTTTACTATACCCACAAAGGGGTCAAGGTTTGCATTAATTAAAAGGTCTCTAATAAAACATTTGGGTTAGAAAAGTAATAACACCCCTACACTACTTGAGTGGCCCCAAATAAATTCTACCCATGCATTTTAAATTTGAAAATTATCTCACCCACTTCCCACCTACTTTTTGTAGGGATGAATCTCATCCATTGGATGGATTCATTTAGAGCCCTTGGATTTAGGGATCCATCTAACCCTAAACTTGGTTATGAAAGACTCTTTTTCATTTCATTTGTCTTATTGTTTCTTTTCTTATTTTGCAGGTTTGTGGAGAAGGAGGTGGAAGCCATGAGAGACAAGCTCAAGCTCATGGAAGGATGCACATTCTTCCTTTCTTTTCTAGTTCTAATTACACCCTCTCTTAGGGTTTGCATGTATTTATTTTTTGTATTTAC
This sequence comes from Taxus wallichiana var. yunnanensis, assembly GCA_018340775.1. Classification (NCBI taxonomy): domain Eukaryota; kingdom Viridiplantae; phylum Streptophyta; class Pinopsida; order Cupressales; family Taxaceae; genus Taxus; species Taxus wallichiana. The sequence goes on along the minus strand of CM031239.1, from coordinate 807,005,887 downwards.
CCTATTGGGCATATGGGTATTTGCTCCATTATAAGGAAATGGTTGGAATGATGTATATATACCACACACACACACACACACACATGCATGTATGTATACACACACATATATAAATATATACATGTTTATATATATGTAACTATGTATCTAATATTTTTATTCAAAACCATTATTATTTAAACCCGGAAATGAATATGGGTTTTGTTGTATATAAATATGTGTGTGTGTGTATGTGTGTGTGTGTTGTGTTTTGAAAAGAGTTCGGCCCACATAAAAAACAAAACTTGTGGCCACATAATGAAAATGCAGATCAACCCCACCCCTTATCCCATAATATATGGGGTGGGGGTGGGGTGCGGCAACCTCCCCCACCATTCTCCTTTTAAAATCACAGTCTGCAACCTTTGGCTTCAAATAATTTCTTTTTTTTAATTTTTTTTTTTCGTTGATTGCTAAGTTTTATTTATTAGGTTTTACACACACACACACACACACACACACACACACACACACACACACACACACACACACACACACACACACACACACACACACAACTTATTAATATTAATATACATAATAAAATTTAATTAGGTACCACAATAATATTTTAATATGGTCATTATTATTATTAATAATGATATTTAAAATATTAATATTGTCAACTAAACCTTCAATTAAAATTTTCCCTACAACTTGATAACAACATTATAAGATGGTAAAAGTTAAATCTATTTCTCCCCCTTACTATTACATTATTTAACATTTGATCCTTGTATAAATTTTGTAAAAATTTGATAATAAATTTATACAATCAAATGAGACTAAAGTTTAATGGCAACCATGCATTTTCTTTACTCTATTTGATAAAAAAGAAATCAATCCATTTATTGACAAGATAAATAACCAAGGAAATTTTTAAGACTTTTTACATCAACACATATAAAGTTTAAAAATGGGGAAACTTTTGGGACTTTATTTCAACAATATAAAACAAAACAACTTATAGTTTAATTTACTACCATATGACTTTCATGTAATACAATAGGAATAAATATTTCTTTCTTTTACAACATACAAGTTTCAACCATTCCCACAAGTAGCTTATAACAAGATTTCCCAATAGTTTTAAAATAAGAACAACACACCTATTGAAGACAATAAATCAACTAAAATGAGAACAAAGTTGTTTTCTCTTCAATCACATTTCCATTGTATCAAGGACTTGTTACACTAAAATTGTTTCTCTTCCCAACAAGAAAAGAAGTAATATTAAATCCTTTACTTTCATTTCCAAAGAGAACTAATACTACAATTTTAATAAATAAGACAACTAAGAATCTCCACTTTAAGAATGCAAGTTTACAAGACCTCCATACACAATGGAGACAACATGATAAAATATAACAAGAGAGTTTTGATTCTTTCTCCAAATGATACAAGAAGGCCTTCATCATCTAAGCTCCACCTTCTTCCAATATCAAACACACAACCAAAAATGGGGGAGTAGGAAACACTCTCCACCCAACCAATACTCTAATGAGGAAGTGAAGCATACTTCCTCATTGACCCCCAAGCCCCAACAATGAGACAATAACGAATATTTGACAATCATGGAAAAAAATACAAGGCTTCCAAACTTACTTTCACACAAAATTCACACAAGAAAATAACCACAAAAATTCATTTTTCAACACAAAAACTTCCCAAAACATTGGCTCTAAAACAAGCCAAGTAGAGAAAGGAATATGGGGATACCCTTGTGCCTCCCAAGGGTTTGGATGCCCACCTAAAAACCTCCAAAACTCAATCAACCCCAAAATATCTTATGCCTCCCTACAAATAAATATATCTCTTATGCCTCCCTCACTCTTATGCCTCCCTCTCTCTTATGTCTCCCACAATGAACAAAATAACAAGATGAGAACAAGGTGGGGCACCCAACCCACTCCCTCCTAAATACCCAAGAGAAACTCTTATGCCTCCCAACAAATTTCATCCCCATTTCACTTTCTCATACACATCCTAAGGACATTTCACTACCCAACAACATCATGCAATAACAAATTCATTCAACACATAAACAAATAAGAAAGAGAAGAAAACAAAAGGGTGAAGACCCTACCTTGCCATAGAAAGAATCCACTCCACAAGAAAGTTCCAAAATTCTCCAAGCTCAAGAAAATCCAAGCAATCTTCAACTCCAACAAGAACTCCAAAAATCAATCATTTCAAAATGAGAGAGCCAAAACCAAACAAGTAACCCCCAAAACTTCACAAAATTATAATAAATAGAAAAGAGGGAGAGGGAGATGATGTGGCTCCATGTAGGATGCCACATCATTTCTTCTCCATCCCACATCACCAAGGTCAAACCCATACCCCAAAGCATAATAAATTGGTGGTTGGGGAAAAGACCACCCTCTTACACACTCAACCCAACCCACACCCCCTTAAGGACAAAATTAATTACCCATGTAAGAAAAGTGCAATTAATTTCCCTTTTCCTTCATTAAAACACAAAATAGGACCTAAAATAAGTCCCTCACATCATAGGATAGGTGGGTGGGTGACTTTAAGAGGTGTGGGACAAGCTTAGTTTGTCCCACAAGTCTCAAAATAGCCTAGAAGTTCAAAATCCGAATTTCACAAGGAAGATTGAGTACACACTACCCCAAAACAAAATTAAATTCATTCCAAGCTAACCCAAATTAAGGCTACCAAATCACATTTATTTTCCCCCTTTTGTCACATCCTAATTAGCATTAGATAAAAACTTTTAAATTAACTTAAGAGGGGTGCTAAACACAATTAATAAAAGTGACTCCACATGCAAATAAAAATACAATAACTCACAATTAAATAAAATCAACAAGAAAAATTACAACATTCCCAAGGTCACTTTTGAGGTCACCCCAAATGGGGACCTCCTAACAAACAACAAAAACAAACAACATACAAATACACGTGTTGCCATGGTGACCTGTTGCTAATAATCCATATTCTTTCACTGTTGGTCTCCTATCCCCCTTTGGTTTATTATGTTGCGAACACCTATAAAAGTCAAGACAATACCTTTCTGGCCTCGTGGCCATATTAACAACATCGAAATAGTAAAAATACATGCATATACATATAATCAATTATCACAACTTAAACCAAGAAAAGTAATTTTCCATCGTTCACAATTCCAATTATTTCAATTTCATTACTTTATCAACTAGTAATAAGATCACGACATCAAATACATCATCTAACATCATATAATTATCGAAATAAATGCATTAGTCCAATATAATCTCAAATAAACAATTCGTTATATCTAAATATGTATATAATCCATTTTGTAAATCATGTCATAAGTCTAACATCCATATTGTCTATAAATTAACTAATCAAAATAACAATGTCCATCTGTCAATATCTAAATTGTGATATAAATGTCCAAAACTCTAATCTATAATAAGAAAAATCATAATCATATAAATGTTGAAGAGGAGTGGGCACTACACTAACCATTGATGAACATAATATTACTTGCTAAAAATATAAGTGTTGCACTACATGCCATTATTGTAATATAAAACCTCATGTAGTTCTCCTAGGTGCTTGTGCAAGTGTGAATAGCTAACCAACCCCTCAAAGGTTCCCTCATGTCTATTGACACCAAGATAATGAGATCTAATTTTATAGTATAGAATGTATTCGGAATGGTAATATTGAGATTTGGTGTACCTCAACTATGTGAATCGGCCCATTTATTGATTCAAACCATTGTGTAATTCTTGTGGTGAATTTTCTCTTATTAAAACATGGATCTATGACATTTTCATGCTCGAAATAGAGAAATATAGAATCTTTGACATGGTTGGGTGCTTCATACTTGTAGAAGGACTAATATAGATGTTGTGAAATTGATTTGGGTAGATTTAGGAACCCTATGAGTAATTTTGGAAAGATATTTACATCGATTATCTTTGTAAGAGTACCGGGTAAGTTATATATTACTAGGTCAATTATAAAGTGACACTAACTTATTTTATAGCCTTCCATACCTGAAATATTATAATAAGGAAAACCTTAAAAGATGGAATGACCCAAATACTATTTTGAAATTAAAATTAGAGTCATTAAATGTGAAGGTGTAGGACCATATAATTTGGCCAAGACTTGACCTTACACACGACCCTTAACTATGTTTTTGAACAAGAGAGATAAAAATGAAAGTTGTGTCATGAATATCAAAGGTTTAATGCTACTTTGATCAAATAATATTCTCAAAATTGATGATAGAGAAAAGTGCAAAGATAATTTAGTTATATACGATTTAGAGAGATGAGGTGATTGGATTATGAATGTGATAATTTGTGTTAGGAAGGCAACACATTCAAACTTGGCATTGCACAATGAAAAGTTACTAAATTTTAGTGTCTACATTTTCATCCCTTTATCTATGTAATTGAAAATTGCATGCTTAAATAAAAAACATATGTGATCTGCCAACACAATTTGTCTTCTCTCAATAGTGTTTCTCGATAGAAATTGAACTTTAACTCAAAATCTAGGTAATGCGTGTAACTTTGAAATTTGTAAAGAAGTAAAGAGACAAATAAAAGGATGGATTACACCTATTAATTTTATGGAGGTTGGAGCTCCCATTTTGTTATGTTCTTTGGAGATCCAGATTTATTGTTGAAAGACTAGAGGATTGGGGTTGATCAGTCCCTAATGTTGTGTAAAGGAGATGTTTGAGTTTGTAGTATCATAGATTTTGTAAAGAGGATCCAAAATACCCCCAATTTTGGAACTTTGTAGAGAGTAAGGTATAAAATATGAAGAATTTGGATGATTCTACATGCCTTTCCCATTTGGGAATTCAATGATATAAGTATAAATATTAATCTAGAAATAACCTAACCACTTTGATGTTTTCCACTATACCCGTAAACCACACCCACTTTGTAGACAAATCTAGGCCCAATTCATTCCAACTGAAAAATAAGGCCATATAAGGAATGTAAATTTTCATGCCCTCATAAGGTTCTACTAAAATTGAAATTGATCATGTAGAATTTGGAACATCAAAGGGGAGAAGGAGGCCCATTCCTCCAAAACATTTCTCTTGTAACTAAATATTAATAGTGTCTTGAAGAAGGAATGAAGTAATCATCCGCCTATAACTTTCTCGAACTATGTCATATATATATATATAACTATATATATATATATATATAATTGATAAAATATGTAATAACTCAAAAATTGAGTGAATTTTCCCTCTTTTTAAGAATTTAATAAAATGGTCAAGACTATGCCATGACCCTAAGTGCACGGTATACTTTTGATTTTGTTAAAAATCTACCACATTTCAATATTTTTCCCTTTTCTTAGGATCTGAACCTTATAATAATATAATCGTGTATTTTGCAAGTTGTTTGTAACTTTAGAAATAATTGAATGAATGCACCCTATTTTGAGACATGTGAGATAAAGATTTGATCATGCGGCTCAAAAGAATAGATTTGTATCCATGTACCATATGTGTGATAATTTATGTAGGATCACATAGAAAGTTGGAATGGTGACCACATGTGATAATTTATATCCACAAATGGGTTTATGCATGGTAGCAACCATAACACGAAAAATAAACATGCAACAAAAAACAAGATAAAATACATGTGTAAAGAAAATAGTAACAACACATCAAATTAGCAATTATGTCACACTCCATGGTAGGAAATGCATAGAAACGTCATATCCATGTTGTATGTAGGAAGAAACAATATAAATATTACTTTGTAAAATCATGTAAACCATATATTATAGAAAAAGTCATATATAGGCATAGAGCTACAAACATGGGAAACCTACGGTGTCACATGATACTCAAAGTAGGAGGCAAAATGAACCAAAGTCATAAAATCAAGTGCATACATGCATTATCCACAAACATGAGAAATCTATAGTGTCAAAATATGAATAAGACACTAGGGTTTTATAAATAGAATAATAAATGTATTGTAAATCACACAATACAATTAAGTCAAACCATTTAGTAAATAAAAAAATAAGATATCTTTATAAATTGGTAGCCACAATAGTATATATAGTACAAGTATGGAACATAGTAATTTGTGACAATATAGAATGGCAAGCTAAAATTACACAAAACACATGTGTTAGTCATGTTAAGCCAATAGATAACAATAAACACTATGTGTGTAATCAAGCATGATGAGGAAGGTGTAAAGTAACATATAATGAAACAAAAGAACTTGTATAGTATGGAGGGATGCCCCAAACAATGTAGTGTAAGAAACCAAGATAACCCTTATCATAGTGTAACAATATGTGAATGTCTTGCATCAAGCTCAAAATATTGTATGAACACATGTGTGTAAAGAAGAGATATGTTATATATCAAATCAATGTGAAAAAATTGATAAATTAATAATCTAACCAAGAAAAGTACAACAGGTCATGATATTGCATTTTGATCATATTTGATTGTTTTTGTAGTATGTGATTACTTCAATATTTTCACAATGCTTTGAAGATAACTATGTACAATTAAATGGGGTGGCACCATAACTACCGATGAGTGGACCATGAATAGGCTCGTCAAACTTAGATAGCGAATAATACATATTCCTTACAAGTGTGAGTAGAGTCGAGGGATGTTTATGTACAACTAGTGAGTGATCCATAACATATTTTTAGAAGATTGAGGGTGGAAAAATAGTTCTACGTACTATGCGTGAGACGGCGAATGAGTCGATGTCAAGGATAATATGTCTTCCTAATAGCAATATGAAATGTAGATAACCAAACAAAATTTTGAAGAGGATACGTCTGACAAATATGTGACTAAATAGGAACAATGTGGGACTAGAATACCTCAGCCTATATACACTCAAAGGGATATCCAATGATACATGTGATGAGGTAAAATTTGTAGTGTAGAAGCGCAATTGATAGGAGTAATAATACTTATGTTGACCATCCAAGATGTATCGTCATGTACTCCTCAAATGGAATACCCCTTATTATAACCACTTGACTATTGTGAATGAACTTAACACATTGATGCAATACCGAAGGTGTGGTTGTAAAGATGATAATCCTAGAAAGAGCTAAGCTTGTGTTGTATGAATGAAGAGAGGATTCCAATAAGAATGTGAGATCATAATTAATAGAGCCAAATGTAAGATGGAGAAAAATATGCCTTATGTGTGCTTAAGGATCAACTATAAAATACTTTTTAGTAAATAAAAAAGAGCACAATAATATGAAAGTGCACATATTATAGGGAGTAATATGAGCATCCAAAATATTAGGCATGGGATCTTGATAAATTAATATGGGAATATGAAGTGTATTAGAAATCAAATAATGTTTCATATCCATATCATAAAAATAAATAATTGGCAAAAAAAAGTGTAGTAATAACAATACGAATCATAACATCAAATACATGATAATAATATATTGGAGGTGATATAATATTGTAAGCATTACACAATTCCAAGGTAGATTTTTTACTAGCATATTCCAAAATTTGATTACTAAATACCTTGAGTTTTGAATTATTATATTCAATTTTAGGTTGATATGGACTCTCAAATTTAATAACACCAACATTGAGGAGATCTTATATTACATACCGAATCTTGAAACAACTATTAGTAGAGTGAACAATGCATAATGGTAGTCAAAATGGGTATTAAAATAAAATTTATTTCCATGAGGGGAACTTGCACCAACCTCAAGTGGTGGATGGACAGACACTACATTACACAAAAGTAATTATTTGAGCACTTAATATAGTGGACTAGGTAAACATGTAAACTTTCATAGATATTTTTTTAATTGTATATTTTTAGGTTGAGATATAACATTGGTAGTGGCTTTGACATCATATTTTTCATCATTGGATTTAATTTTAAAATTATTATTTCCTTGAAAATTATTATTAGAGGTGTTAGAAGAAGTAGTCCCTTACTTAAGTTTGTTCATGTTAAGTAACTTAGCTTCACGATATTTAAAATTATGACATAGATGGTGGAAGGAATTAAACTTGTCAAAAATTACCAATTCTATAAAGAAGCAAGGAGTTTATGTGTGAAAATATATTTTATTTCACTATTAGCTAGGATATTTTTCATCTTAGTAACCATAGTATAGTGTAGTACATTATCACCAATGGGTTCATTAAAACTTTTTCACATTTTAGCCATTTAAGTGTAAGATATTTTATCTCAAGTATTGATAGAAAAATATCAAGGAATTGATTTTCCAAAGAAGGAACAATATGAACATAATGCATAATTTGATCACAAAACCACCGTAGGAAAAATGCTTGAGACTACGAGGGAAGAGCTTAGTAAAAAATATATCATTTTAAGAATCGTTCAAGAAAACAACATGAAATGTTTGAATATGTTCCTTGGGGTCACCCTTTCCTTCATAGATGGGAAGCTTAGGAGACAAAATCCATTACGAAAAGGGTGAAACACTACTTCAGGTGCAAGTGGAATATGTAGAAACTATGTAGAATCCATATTATGAGAGAATAATATGCATTTTATTGCAATTGTAATATTTTAGCTTGTAAAGTATGAACACGGGACTTGAGATCATGTATGTTAGAAGAAGAAGCATGTGAGGCACTATGAGTTGTAGATAGGAAATGTTGGGATAACGGTGGTCATAGGAAATTTCATAATAGTAATCTTTGTGAAGGGAGAGACTATATGCCAACAATGAAGTATCTATTACCGATGTAGGGATGTTGGATGTGTTGAGAATAGATGATGCACAAGGATTGAGATCATTCGTAGAAGATATAATAGTATTGTTGATTTGATCACATGTAATATAACGAATAATTTCAATATTATCGTGGTTTTATTTCAAAGTTCATGAAATGTTGTGCCTCATCGTATAAAAGAACATGATTTTCAGCCATGTTATGAGACCCTTTAGCTTGGACAATATTAGAAAAATCATGAATACAAAATGAGCATAAAGATAAACAAGAACATAAGGGAATTTATGAGTATGTGCATTGTTATCATAGATAGGAGCAATATATTTTCCCCACTATAACATGAAGTTAAAGAAGAGACCTGATGAGAGGAACTTTGAGTAAGGCTAGAGCGATGATCCTTAGACTGGATATACTGAGATATTGATAATGATCCATGATATTAGGGCCCTAGGCATTTTGACTTGGTTGAGTGCCTTAGACTTGTAGTAGGGATTGATTTAGATTATGTGGGTAGATTTAGGAATCCTTTGAGTGATTTTAGAAAGAAATTTATAATAGTATTAAGAGTACCAATACCATTATAAAGTGATATTAATGATGTGGGAACATAACTTCCAGAGATCATAGCTTTTGATCTAACCATCAAATTGTCTTGAAATTTACTAGGGAGTTAAATCTTGATTATTAGTACATGACATGACCAATTTTTCACAAATATTGGGTGCCATTTAGTCATATTTTCAAGGCCAAATTCATTCATCCGAGTGGTCTAAAATTGGCTCAAAACTTTTTTTGGATTTGCCTAAAACTTAACATTTTAATATCTTTTTCTTAGCTTTATGGAATAAGCTAAGATTTGGCATGAGCCTTCATTTATGAAGGCATATTGTGTATAAATTTTTTTGGATCCATCCAAAGTGTTTTGGCCTTCTAGGGTTTTTCATAGAGACGGTTGGGAAATTAAAAGGAAAATTATAATGTTGTAAAATATTAGCATGGATTTAGGAATATTAAGGAAAATATTTTGAAGCTTTGGAATATTTTGTAAATAGTATGTTTGTGTGTGTGGATTTTTTTAATATGTCATATGCTTCCATACCTTTGGAAGGGAAATCAGTCAAGTTATACAGAGAAGATAAGATGTCACATCTCATTGAAGGTCCTAACCATGTTTCTTATGAAGTACTTGTTGTTGATGTTGACATGGAGAATTTTATTGGCAATGCTGATTTTTAAGACCGATGTATGGATGAAAAATCTCAGTTTGAAGACCTGGTGGTCCCTTGGACTATGAAATTTGATGCATCATGCTCAAGTAGTGGTAATGGTGCAGGAGTGGTGTTGAGTTTTCCAAAAAGTGATTTTTTCAATTTTTCTTTTAAATTGAATTTTGAATGCACTAATAACGTGGCTGAGTATGAGGAACTATTGCTAGGATTAAGAATTACTTGGATACATGGGATAAAATACCTCATAGTTAAAGGGGATTCTGATTTAGTGATTAAGAAAGTAAGAAAGTTATATGCAACAAAAAATAAGAGGTTAAAACTATACATAAATGTAGTTTGGGATCTCATTGAATGTTTTGATTCATTCAATATTGAATACCATGAGAGAAGCCAAAATGTAGCAGCTGATAGATTGGCAATCTTGGGTTTATGAAATGATAATCGGGATTCATCCCCTTATTGGAAGTTTGAAGTAGAAGTATTAGTTCGACCTCTATACCGATAATATACAATAGTGGCAAGTATTTAATAATGAATCACACATTAACACATTTTGTAATTTCCAGGAGGAGTTTATTGGCCAATTCGTTTATTTGGAACCTATGGTAGAGGTGTGTGAGGAGAAGGAAACCCTATTTGGAAAAGAAGTAATTCAGTTAAAAACTAATGTAATCCCAATAGGATTGGTTAGTTTAGAATCTTCCTTTGATAGTAATGATAGAGAAGTTTATAAATATGCTACTTTGCTAAGAGATGTTGTGGAGTGTAATTTGGATTCATGCTAAGATCCTAGAAATGTATGGCTAGACAATAATTTGAAACATGATGAAAGAGAGGCTTACACCAAGTTATTAAGAAAGTATCAAGACCACCTTGCTTGGTCTTATTTTGAGTTAAAAGCTTACATGAAGGATTTGTTTCAGCATGAGATACCCTTGGCATGTCACATTAAGCCTTTTAGACAAAAGCATTGGCCTATAAACCCTATTCTTACAACCAAGATGCAAGAAGAATTGATAAAACTAAGGGATTGTGGGATAATCTAACCCACTAGATATTATTCATGGGTAGAAAATTTGGTACCAGTCAAAAAGAAGAATGCAGACACAAGGATTTGTGTGGATTTCAAAAATCTCAAAAAAGTTTCACTGAAAGATAATTATCTATTGCCAAACATGGATAATTTATTGCAAAAGGTAACATGATCATAATTGTTATCTACATTAGATGAATTCTCTGGATATAAAAAGTGGTAGTGAAACCATCAAAGTAATTCAAAATTATCTTCACTACCCCATGAGGAATGTATGTCTATAACAGGATATCAATTGGAATAATGAATGATGGAGCAACTTTTCAAAGGGCCATAAATGTGGCTTTATCTGGTTTTATCAATGAATTTATTACATTATATCAGGATAATATAATTGTTTTCTATAAGAAAAGGGTTGACCACTTGGGGCACCTTGAAAAGATGTTCTTTGAAATATAGAGAGTATGCTATTTCATTAAATCCTCTAACAAAAAACTATTGGGAAAAATTGTGTCACAAGAAGGATTCATGATTGATCCAAATAGATTAGAAGATATTAGTATGGTTCCCATTCCTATGTCCAAGAAAGGCATTTAGTCTTTCTTTGGACAAATAAATTTTGTGAGAAGGTTCATTTCTAATTATTCAGTGATCACTATCCCCATCAAAAGTATGCTAAAAAGGATTAGAGCATTAAGTGGGAAGAAGGGGATGTCTAATAATTCAAGTGAATAAAGGAGGCACTAAAAATTCCATTGTGTTGACTAGCCTTGATTATAAAAAGAGTTTCAGATGTTTTCATTTGCCTCTGAATTCACTATTGCCTCTATGTTGTTACAAAAGAATGAAGAAGGTTATGAAAATCCTATTTCCTTTTTAAGAAAAGATTTGAAAGGATCACGAACTGAAGTATTCTATCATGGAAAAGAAAGATCTTGCTCTTGTCAAAGTAGTGTTAGAGTAGGTATTTACCTTAGCTCATGTTCATCTAGGTATATTATTGTATTTATCCTCACCCACTTATGTGTGTGGATATTTCTTTTTATTTATTTAGATATTAGGAGATATTATCTAGTTGTTAGGTATAGTTCTTTCCTTGATCTATGGTATTGACTAGTTCTTTCCTAGATCTATGGTATTGACTAGATCTTTGATGTCTAGTTCTCTCATAAATCTCTATGGACTTTGATGACTAGTTCTTTCCATGATTTATGGCTTGGTCTACGACCTTGACTAGTTCTTAGATTGTTATTTCTTGCCTACATAACCAAGGATCATTCTCATTGTATTTCATTGAGTTCCATAATAATATATGATATTGCTACTCATTTGTTTACAAAGGTTTTATGTAAAGTTATTTTGGTGAATTGCTTTCATCTTATTGATCATGGTGTTTAATTAGCATCTGTGTTCTTAGCTTGGTACGATATGGTTATCGTTCCTTTTATGGTATTAGAGCGAGAGATTGATATTGACATTCGTCTGTAAGTTTTATTTTGTAAATAAATTCTTTATATATATTCATATATTCAGGATTTACTCATATTTTTTTGTTGCATGCATTTTTATGCAAAATAGAGGCTTCCATTGGATCCAGAAGGTAGCAAAACCCTAAGATTGCTATAAACTCGACCATTTCGGGAGGTAGTCATTTTTTTTTTTTGTTGTGTAGAGAAACATACTGGATTCACCTCGGGATTCATGTCATACGGAAAATTTTTTTTTTTTGGGTTTTGTTGGGTTTCTTGAGATCCGATCCGAAGGTATTTTTTGTTGCGGCTTAGCATTTTTGGTTTGCGTACAGGAGGTCTTTTTCGAAAAGACGTTTCTTTCCTTTTGGCAGGGGTCCATGGATGCTATACATGACTATTTCTATTTCGGGAAAATCCGTCAGACTACTATTTTAGGTGGCGAAGGTTACTTTCAAGAAATTACGCTTTTCCTAGAGATGTGACTTTCTCGAAAACCAGCGACACACCCATTGAAATCCTTAGCCCCTAGTCATATGGTAGGGTCATATGAGGGATTAAATCTTATGTTTCCTACTAGTAGGTGCTTAACTCCAGCCCCCTTTCATTTTATTTGTGTGTTGAAGGCAAGATCATTTTATTCTTTTTAGTGGCAACTAAAATAAATAGTAGAGCATAATATTGAAAAACTTGTATCTTTTGATCGGTAACTCGGTTTTGAGTGCCGTTTTTTTTGCAAAAGTGTGTAGTTTTTTATGCTCTTTCCATTGGAAATATTTATTTTATAAAGTTACATATTGTAACACGCACTCATTATAAAGTGCCAAAATTTGGGGGCTCTTGTTGCATTGTTTGGGGGTCTTGTTGCATTGCTTGGTTCTTGCATTTCTTTTGGTGATTTTTTGAGGATGACATATTTATCTACTTTTGCATTAGATCATGTTGAGCCATTAACAACACATAATTACCACACATGGAAACCAAGAATGGAAACAATAATTAAGCGGAAAGGATTATGGGATTTAACTTCTTCAGAACAACCAAGTGTTCACTAGAGAATATGAGAAATTTTAGTACCAATGCAAATTTGATGAGTGTATGAGTTTGATAGGAACTTATGTAAGTGATAGTATTTTGTTTCATTTGGAAAAGTGTAACTCTCCTTTCAAAATATGGGAGAAATTAGAGGATTTATTTGGTAAGGTGGATCATATGAGAGCCATGCAACTTGAAATTGAGATCACCTCTCTTAATCCTGAAGATTTTCCAACAATTATAGACTATCTTACCAAGTTCAAGCATTTTTTGACACAAGTTGAAGGGGAGTGGAAGAGATAAGAAAGATGAAGAGTGTGTTTACTTGATTCTATCCAAGTTGAGAGGACCATTCCAAATTTTTCTTCTACCTTTTTCTCTAGCATGGATGCCTTAGGTGACACATTCAAAATGCCTAACTTAGAAACATTTTGTGAAAGACTTACTAGGAAGAATCCAAATTGTCTCACCTTGAGTCTTCCACCTCTCAAAAGGTATTAGTTGCATCTAATCCTAAGGGTAAGGGAAAACCAAACAAGTAAAACCAAATCCACACCTTCTCCATCTCAAAATTCTCCTAAACCTAAAGAAAACAACTCAAAACCCAAGGAGTCTTCTAAATCCAAGAATAAGTCTAGCCGTTCATGCTCTTTTTGTGGGGGTAGTAATCATGAAGAACATAGGTGTTATAAGTGAATGCAAGCCTTAGAGGATGCAGTCAAGAAACACAAAATTTCTATCTCCACTCCACCTCCTTCTAATCAGCATGGAAAAACACTTAATGTTGTTGGAAGATCTCAGTCACAACTTGCAGACAATTGGGTTATAGATTCTGGTGCCTCTCATCACATGACTTCTTCCAAGGAGTCTTTTGTTTCTCTAGGTTTGAGTTCTACTTCCAAAATTGAGGTTGGAGATTCTTCTTTCTTTCTGTTGAGGGAAAAGGTGATATACAACTTGATGGTGGCAGTATCCAAGATGCACTATATGTTCCTAACATCACTACAAATTTGCTTTACTTTCGTATATCAACTTTGTCATTATGGTAAAGGAAAAACAGTGCCTTTTACACCACACGGAGCAGAAGTACGAACTTTTTTGGAGCCTCATTCACTGGTTGCTCAGGGTATTGTTGATCATAGTTCTAGACTATATCACTTTGAGGGTTTTGATGACACTTCTTCTATAGGGTTAGGATTGGTTTCTCATGCAGATTCAAAGAGTAAGCTTTGGCATGAAAGATTTGGACATCTCAATTACAGATATTTGAAGGAGTTGAGCACTCATGGTATGGTAAATGGTCTTCCTAGAGTTTCTTGTCTTGAGGGAGTTTGGACCATGGTTGTGCATTAGGGAAACAACATCAAGATCCTTTTCCTAAGAATTTGTCTAAGAGAGCTTCTTCACCACTTGAGCTTGTGCATAGTGACTTGATGGTTTTTCCTAACCTATCTTTCAATGGAGCCAAGTATGCACTTACATTTATTGATAATTTCTCGAGGAGTACTTGGGTTTATTTTCTTAAGTACAAAAGTGATGTTTTTTCACACTTCAAAGTATTCAAGGCTTTGGTTGAGAAACAATCTTCTAGTTGCATAAAGAACCTTCAGACTCTTCGATAATGGGGGAGTACTTCAACAATACGTTTTCGAATTTTTGCAACTCAAGACATTATTCACCAACATTCTGTTCCTCATACTCCACAATAGAATGGATTAGTAGAAAGGAAGAATAGAACTTTGAAGGAAATGGCTAACTGTATGATGTAGTCTAGAGATAAACCTCCTATTTATTGGGTAGAAGTAGTTAACTGTGCTAACTACATTAGAATCGTATACCACAGAGCAATTAAGCATTTGAATCCAGAGGAAGCTTGGTCCAACACTAAGCCAGATGTCTCATTTTTTTGAGTCTTTGGGAGCCATGCTTGGGCCTTTGTGCCAAAGAAGAAAAGGAAAGCTTTGGATAAGAAGAGTAAACCCTTGATCTTTATAGGGTATTATGAGGACATGAGATCTTATCATCTTTTAGATCGATACTATTTTTCAAACACATGTTTAGTTTGATGAGCGCTTCACTCCTCATGAATCTTATTCTTCTTCCATGCTTCCTTCTTCTTCTTCATCTCATCTTGAGGATTCTTTCTTTGAGGAGATTGATGAGGAGGATATAGATGTCATTGAGGATCATATTCCCTTTGATGTAGACACTATGCCAAAGTGGCCTCGCACTACGGTTTCGAGGTAGCACCTTTCATAGAGGATCTTCCACCCTTTGAAAGGTGTAGAAATTAATCGATCTAATACAAAGAATCCATGAAATAGATACACGACATAATAATTGAAATCAACAAATCTATATTATATTTTCATTAATTCACTATTTCAATACACTCCATTATATAGGAGATGTAAAATAACAATCCTTACAACAACATTTGTCTTCATATACAACCATACACCCATATGGTTTCAACCTCTCACCAATATAATAATAAAACAATACTAATTGTTTTATTATTCTAACTTACTAACTTACCATATACTAACCACATTTTACATTTACTATTTACATTTACATAGTAAATGTACTTTCACTAATTTACCATAATAATAATTACACATGTAATTATTATTCACCCATACATACAAATGGAGCACTAAGATATATTTCCTAACATTCCCCCCTTAGTGCGAACATGGGAAAACCTGCTTTGTACTGCAACGTGCCGCTACGTAGCATGCTCATGATCCGGATGGTTTTGAGGACAATACCAACAACCTGGATGGTTTTCCAAGTGGTTAACCAACAACCACACAACGAGATGGTTTTTGAGGACAAGATCACCAACAACCTCTGGATAGTTTTTACGGATAACTAACAACCACGATATCATGATGATGCAAAGAAAGTATCAACAACTCTCATCACTATCTCACTGCAGGGAATAACATAGGAAATTCTACTGAAATCTGTTGCTCATACATACATAGAGAAAGCTGACATACTGGAAATGGAACATTGGATCATGTTCCCCCCCTCAATGTGAAATTTCCACTTATTCAATCACGAACACTGATACTGGAACTATGACAAGAAGCACACGACACAAGCTGAAAGCAAATACACCATAAAAATGTCACCAAACCATCATCTGCGGCGTCGTCGGCGGCGATCGACGAGAGGTCGCTGAATGACCTCCAACCTCCGATTGCCTCCATCCTCCAGTTTCATGCTCAGAACAAGAAGTCTTCAGAGCCACTGTCTTCATTTACTTGTTCTTCCTCATAATCAGATTCATCGTCTATGCCCATATTTGCTTCTTCCATTTTGATTGTTCCATTTAGAAGATCACGAGCTCATTTTTTACAAAATGGAGTTTTATGCCCCTTTCTCTTGCAGTAAAAACATTCAATTTCCTCCTTATTTTTGGAGAAATTCTTGTACTTCTTTTTTAGGTACAATGCAGTTTCTTCTTCTACATCTGTAGGTTTTTTTCTTTTCCATCTACTATCCTCCATAGATTTTTATTCATTATCTGCATCTGGATTTTTACTCTCCATGTATGGAAGTTCAGCCCATTAAATTTATCTAATGGTGTATCCATTTTACTGAATCTAAATATCCAAAAAAAATTGAATGTAGATTTGAATTACCTTTGATTCTCTGATTTCTTCAAAAAAAACAGCAGTGATCAATGTGCTGTATAGTAAATTGCACGTTTCTCTCAAACTATGAACTGGGTTTTGCTGAAATTTCTACTGTAGCTTTCTGTATAATATATCATTCTACACACAAAATTTTGGAGAAACCCAGATCGCAAAACAAAAGTTACGAGATCTTCTTTGAGACAGATTTAACTGCTACGATACCAAATGTAGAAATTAATCTCGATCTAATACAAAGAATCCATGAAATAGATACCTTGACAATAATTGAAATCAACAAATCTATATTATATTTTCATTAATTCACTATTTCAATACACTCCATTATATAGAAGATGTAAAATAACAATCCTTACAACAACATTTGTCTTCATATACAACCATACACCCATATGGTTTGACCTCTCACCAATATAATAATAAAACAATACTAATTGTTTTATTATTTTAACTTACTAACTTACCATATACTAACCACATTTTACATTTACTATTTACATTTACATAGTAAATGTACTTTCACTAATTTACCATAATAATAATTACACATGTAATTATTATTCACCCATATCATACAAATGGAGCACTAAGATATATTTCTAACATAGGCATCATCATGCACATTCTCATGGTTCGGACTTTTGTGTTAGGTAGTTTATGAGGATCCACAGTCATTTTCAAAGGCTCATGAGATACTGGAGTGGGATGATGCGATGACAGTTGAGTATTATTCTTTGATGAAGAATCATACTTGGGATTTGGTATCTCTTCCTAAAGGAAGAAATATGGTTAGGTGTAAGTGGGTATACCGAACCAAATATGCAGTTGATGGGTCCATTGAAAAGTATAAGGCTTGTCTTGTTGTAAAGGGTTTTTCACAAGTTGAAGGTATTGATTACTTTGAGACTTTTGCAACCGTTGCCAAGATGGATTCTATATGCCTTGTACTTTCATTATTCTTTGCATCACGTGGGTGGCTCGTATACTAGATGGACGTGAAGAGTACCTTCTTACATGGAGATCTACAAGAGAAAATATATATGGAGCAGTGACTAGATTTGTTCAGGATTCTTCTTTTGTTTGTCGGCTCAGAAAGTCTCTCTACGGTCTCATACAAGCTCCTCGGGCTTGGTATCGAGAAGATGGATTCTTTTCTTCTATCTACTTTTTTGTTTGTTGCCACTCGATCATACAATGTATCTATAACATATCGGTGAGGATATTGTGATACTTGTATTGTATGTTGATTATCATTACTTACTAGTAGCTTTTCTTCCCACATTCGAGTATTCGAGAGGGCTTTTTCTACACATTTTTATATGACATATCTTGGGCTATTGCATTATTTCCTTGGTTTGCAGATTTATCAGACAGATTCAGGGATTCATTTGAGTAAGTAAAAGTACACCCATGATCTTCTTAGGCACTTTGATATGGCTGATTGCAAGCCAAGTCCATCTCCTTTTCAATCTAGAGTTACTCTTACATCCACATGTACCACACCACTTTGTGATCCTACATTGTATAGGTAGTTGGTTGGGAGTCTCATGTACTTGACCCATACTCGCCCTAATATTTCATTTGTAGTAGGGCTTGTATCTCGGTTTGCACATTCTCCTCATAGTAGTCATTGGTAGGCTGCTAAAAGGATTTTGCACTATTTGCATGGCACTTCCCACTTTGGCCTACACTACACTAGGGGCTCTACTCAGTTGGTTGGGTATATAGATTCAGATTGGGTAGGTTCTATTGATGACAGCGTTCCACTTTTGGCTATATTTTTGTCTTGGTTCTTCTCCAGTTGCTTGGGCATGCAAAAAGCAACAGGCTATTGCACTTTCATATTTAGAGGTAGAGTACAGGGCAACAGTTACAATGATTCAGTAGATTCTTTAGCTTCACAAGTTATTGACAGAGTTCAGATTCCCATAGGATTCACTGACTGTACTTTGGTGTGACAACCAAAGTGCAATTCATATTTCTCGCAACCCAGTTGAGCACCAATGGACCAAGCATATCGAGATACAAATCCACTTCATTCGACAACACATTCAGGATGGATTTCTTTGCTTGTAGTACCTTCTGACTCAAGATCGGGTTGCGAGACATATTTATGAAGCCTTTTGCATCACCTGCTACCTTGAGTTGCGTGGAATGCTTGGGATTTCGAAAGTTGTTCTTGGGGGTGTTCGTGAGAATATATTCCTTCTTCTTTCTCTTTCCTTCTAGCGAGGATTCTTTCCTTCTTTTGGTTGAGATTTATTCATGGATATATTGTACACGAGTACCTCATCGAGCCTAGTTGTCAGGACTCATACTGTGGACATGCCACTTCTATTTTGGCCCCTAGCTTCACTTGAGGGGGGGTGTTAGAGTAGGTATTTACCTTAGCTCATGTTCACCTAGGTACATTATTGTATTTATCCTCACCCACTTATGTGTGTGGATATTTATTTTTATTTATTTAGATATTAGGAGATATTATCTAGTTGTTAGGTATAGTTCTTTCCTTGATCTATGGTATTGACTAGTTCTTTCCTAGATCTATGGTATTGACTAGATCCTTGATGTCTAGTTCTCTCATAAATCTATGGACTTGACTAGTTCTTTGATGACTAGTTCTTTCCATGATTTATGGCTTGATCTACGACCTTGACTAGTTCTTAGATTGTTATTCCTTGCCTATATAAGCAAGGCTCATTCTCATTGTATTTCATTGAGTTCCATAATAATATATGATATTGCTGCTCATTTGTTTGCAAAGGTTTTATGTAAAGTTATTCTGGAGAATTGCTTTCATCTTATTGATCGTGGTGTTTGATTAGCATCTGTGTTCTTAGCTCAGTACGATCTAATTATTGTTCCTTTTAAGTAGTTAAGATTTTTAGACCTTATATTCTTAGCTCAAAGATAGTAGCCTATGTTCCTCATGCAATGGTAAATAAAATTTTGTCTCATATGGAAGTATCCAGAAAAAGGTGTAGATGGGTTAACAAGATTCAAGAATATGACATGGACATACAAACTACCAAGTTGGTGTGGGGTCTATGCCTTGCAAAGTTGATGGCAGAGAGAAATCTGTAGGTAGTTGAGATACACAATGTTGAAGAAGATGGGCTACACCCTCATGAAAAGGTAAGCACTTTAGTTTGGTATAGAGATACTTGTCATTACTTGATAAATTTAAATTGTCCTATGCATTTAGAAAATAATCAAAGAAGGAAACTCAAGCTAGTTTCCCAAAAGTATATCTTGATTGATCATGGATTAGATTGGAAGAATCCAGAGGGAGTTTTGATAAGATTCATTGAAGAAGAAGTACCTAAGATAATTACAAAATTCCATGGGGGAGTATGTGGAGGTCATTTTGTTGGGAGAGTCACAACTCATAAGATTTTGAGGGAAGGTTATTAGTGGCCTTTATTTCAAAGATACTACCTTATTGGTTAGAATGTTTGATAGTTGCCAACATTTTTATAGAAGACTAAAATCCCTTGGGGCCTTAACCCCGTAGCTTTGTGTCAATAGAAGCTCCATTTAAACAATGGGGATTGGATTTTATTGGTGAGATATCAGAATCTTCAAGTGCTGGTCATAAATGGATATTAGTAGCCACTAACTACTTTACCAAATGGGTTGAAGCCATTCCTACTAGGAAAGCAACTCATCAAGTAGTCATGGAATTTATTCTCAATAATATAATTCTGATTTGGGGTGCCTGCCAAGATAGTTGTTGACAATGCCATGAGCTTCAGAGCTAAACCATTGACAAAAATGTGTAAGGAATATGGAATAAATTTGGCTTATGCATCAAATTATAATCCTCAAGGAAATGGCCAAGCAGAATCAAGCAATAAGAACTTGCTTAAGATCCTCAGAAGAACATTAGAGAAAAACAAAAGGAAATGGGGTGAGCAACTAAAATTTTCACTATGGGAAAATAGAGTTACCACCAAGAGGTCTACTAGAAAGAGTCCTTTTGAGCTAGTTTATGGAATTCAATCCCTTTTCCCTTGCACTTATAACTTTCTCGCATATCGGTTCATGCAGTAATTTTAATATGGAGAAGAAGTAAACCCATAGGAGATAAAGATCAATCAGATTATGGAATTGAATGAATAAGGAAGAGAGTCCCATAAAATACATGTCAAGTTCAGAGAAAAAATCAAGAAAATATTTGACAGGAAGGTCACTCCAAGAGTTTTCAATGTTGGAGACTTGGTCCTATTATGGGACAACAGACATGAAGACAAGGGAAAACATGGAAAATTTGATGCCCTATGGATGGGACCATATTCTATTGACATCAAGATTGGAGAGAATAATTTCTTTCTGAAATACTTAGAAGGACATTTACTAGAGTTTCCTGTTAATGACAGAAATCTCAAACATTTCTTGGACTAAGTGGAAGGTCGGGTATGATTTTGTATAGTGTACAACTCTACTTTAGTTTTTGTGTTTTGTTTGTGTCATTGTTTCCCTTTTTGTGATTTGGTCTACATTGAATAGGTTTCTTGTGTTGTATGTTTTCCCCAGCGTGTTATGTGTCTATTCTAAAATCCTGTGTGTTTTTACTCGACTCCTTTCCCAATGGACTAGGAATCTGGTCTTTGTTATTGTGGCACACACGGGCGTGCCCATCCCAAGTAGAGCTATTGTTGGTGCTCAATCCAATTCCTTGGATTGAGCTGGTCTTTTTGTAGACTTCTCATATATTGAACTAGTTTTGTGTGTTTCTTATTACTCCCGTGCTTCAAATATTAGTTTGAGTCAAGAAGAAGCATCAATTTGTAATATGTTTTGTGCCTTAATAAGTTAAATGAAAAAATCGGAAAAAATTAGGGACTGGTTCAATGAAATGATTAATCAAAGTATAAAAGCTTCGGACTCGCGAGTGATTGGAACTACATCTATATCTTTCACTAAGAACCTACAATCAATACCAAAATAATCCAAAATGCTTTGAAAAGTTGAAGTTCTGAAGGATAAAAAGCATGCAACGCGATCGCGAAGGAAAAATATGCAGGAGTGGTTTAAAAACTCAACAAAAATAGACTTAGCCATTTTAACAAGGACTGGAATTTTCAAACAGGATGTAAAATTCCACCTCTCAAAAACACTGACCATTTGCATTCAAAAAACCATGGGAGACTAAGGTTAATTCATTAGCGGGTTATGTTTTAGTGTCATTTGAGACTAAATGGACCATTTGACATCCATTTACCCATCAAATTTAGTGTAGTGGTCATGGTTAGTAGGGACACGCAAAAAGAATCTCAAAGGTGAAAGGAGGGGCCACATGGCAGGATTCGGATCTCCTCAATGCGTTTGGACTCTACGGACCTCAAGTCCCTAGATTAAATTGAGTTAAATAATTCTATCGCATCTAAGAAGGGTCAAGGCAAGTCAAAGGACACACATCGGATGAAGGAGATGACATATGGAGAAAGATCAATGACTAGCAATGGATAGATGTTGGCATTCGAGAAGTCTTCAAGACATATGCATTCAGCCGGACTTCAAGTTTGTGGAATAAACCGTTTTCAAAAGGCTTCGGGTCCAAAAAGTCAAGGCGGTCAAGCAAGGATACGTGGCAACATTTTTATGAAGCCCAAAAGCTTTTATATTTGTCCAAGTTAGAAATTGCGACATGAAGGTAAAACCAATATATGGTGAATGAGTGTCATACGTGAAGATTTTCTATTGGCTTATGTTTCACGATTGTCGAGTCGAGAGGCTATCAAAAGTAAAATGTGAAATAAGCCACGGGTTCCTCATTGGTTGATGCTTCACAGTGGGCATAAGAGGTAGAGGAAGCGATCGACACTTTGTGAAGGTGCGTGGAGCATTCTCATTGGCTCGCACTTTGCAGTGAACATAACACATATCAAAAATATCAAGGTGGACATGTGGCATCATACCGCCACACTTCGGGATGATAGAATCGATGGATCTCAAGCCCCGAAGTGAATAGAATTTAGTAAAACGTATCGGGTCTGAAAAAGGAAGGAGTAGTCAAAGGACAAAGGAAGACATACATGTAAGTAAAGCCTGACCCGTGACCCAATGAAAGACCAACACATGGAAAAAGTAAAGGAAAAACACACATAGGTAGAGGAAATCTCTCGAGACTAATCAAATGTTTCCACATGTCATTTTCTTGTTCATCTTGACATGTAAAACTTTAGAAGGCCATATCTTTTCATTCCTGCTCCAAATATTGCAAAATGTATTATGTTGGAAAGGTATCTTGATCCCTTCACTCTGGCATAATCAGATTCATAAATTGATGGTGGTTGGTGAGAGAAAAATAACAAAACATATTTTCATTCGAGATGCAGTCCTAGTGTTGGTCAACCACTTGTCTTGATGAAGTATGGTGTTTGTTTCTTCTCTAAACACAAAAGACAAAAGAAATGAGTGACTTTGGCTGGTTTCGTATGCTCCTTTGCAGAATTTTAATGCATATTATTTGTGGGTGAAGGGGAATTTGATTTTCTTCTCTCTCTCTCTCTCTCTCATCTACTATATATTGTAACAGTTTGCCATTTTGTGCGAGGAGGCAGATTGGGGGTAGTTGTAGAATTTTTGATCAAGTTTAGTTTTTAGTTCCAGTTTCTAGTTTCTTGCAAGACTGTATGTGTCTTAGCTTTGTAAGGAAGAGCTAAGGTGGTTACATTGTACAACCATTAGTAGGTTTTGAAGGCATTTGTTTATGTCCCCTAGCCAAACTTACATGAATAGATTATGACTATTTTGATCAAGTTATACTTTCCGTTTATTTTGTTTTGAATGAATGAATGAGGCAATATAGTTATGTTACTATCTTGCATTAGATTTACATTGTCAAGTACACAAGGGTCTTTCTTAGTTGTTGCATTCTTTTGGTCACTGTGGGCATTGTAGAATAGTGTATATTTTGTAGTGGTTCAGCTCAGTTGTAAAATCCTAAAGGAAACATCACTTTTGAATAGCTTTTGTTATCCTGTTAAGGGTCTTTTGGGTGTATAAATACAACAAGTGCTTTATCTCATCTCTAACTCCATGATTTTTAGTTAGGATTGTGAAGACTGTAGATGAATTTTGTGCACATTGAGTATCAATGAATGCAAATGTTATTTCACAGATTGTGTTAACTTGATTGTTCTTTCCAATAATTTCAGTTAAGGATGGATTCATTCCATGGGAACATTAAGACACCAAGGTCATAAAAGAAACTACCCTTTCCCCTTCAAATATATTAAAAACAACAACCAGTGACCTTCATACCTACTAACCATATTATATTTGAAAACCATACATATGTTTATTATGTAAAGCTAAGCTTAAAATTTTTCTATTACCAGTAAGCTTTGCCAAGAAACCCACCAAGTATGTGATCCAATATCATTCAAAGCAGCCTTGGTCAATAATGTTATGCAAATGCAATATCTGAAGTTGTTCATTATCTATCTATAGGATCTGTATTTGATTTTCAAGTGCTTACAATAAATCAAGTGAAAAATCTTTTGAGAGAAGTATTGTATGTGTGGTTGCACTAACCATAGAGGAAACCAATCCAAGAGAGCTTTTCCTTCATTCAGATCCCCCAACTAGGTCCTCTCACCTTGGTCCAAACAGAGCCAAAAGTAGCAGGGTAAAGCCATCCCCTTTGTGAATGTGCCTCCTGATCACATCCTTGATTTGAGTCATTGAGTTGATTGTTAAACAAATTCTGGATATCAATGAAAAATAACTTTTCATTGTTTATAACTCTCTTAAAGGAATCCCACTTAGGTTAGTTGCTCATCTCCTAGGGGTGTTATTTTGGGAGCCAACACCCAAGTGGCGCCGTTATCGGCTACTATCTACAAACATTCTACATCTTTGAAGTTTCTATTTATTTCTATAAGTTGATATTCTAGTGGTGACTCTATAAAGAAACCACAGGGTAGGCTGGTTTCATCCATTGTAACTATTGATCGATTTCTATTTTTACACCTTTGGAAGGATATATAATTTATATTAATTTTTTATTAAATTAATTTTTTAAATTAATTTTAAATTATTATTAATTTTTAATTTTTTAAATTTTATTACTTTTATTTTTTTAATATTTATATTTTATTAATTTCTAATTTTTACTAAATTTAATTTTTAATATTTTTTAATTTTTTTCTTAAATTTAATTTCAATTTTAATTGATCTTCATTTGTGATATTAATTTTTAAAATTTGTAATTTTTATTACTATTCATTTTCATTAGTTTTTAATTTATTAATTATAAGTTTTTAATATTTTTCTTTCTTATTAATTTATTTTTATTTTTGATTTAAATTAATTTTAAGTTTAAATTTTTATTGTTTTTAATTAATTTGTTAATTTTTATTGATTTTGATTTATGTTTGCTAATTTTAATTTGTAATTTTAAGATTTTATTAATTTTAAAAATTTTAACTATTTTTAATTTTAAAATTTTAACTTTTAATTCTCAATATTCTATTTTAATATGTAGTTTTTATGAATGTTTAGGCCGATAGGACTATATAACTTGATCTACAAACATTTTTGACATCTATCCTGGAGTTATTTTCGATAAATTGTTAATGATTTTTTATTTTTTATGTTTATTAATTTTAATTTAACTTTTAATGTTCAATATTTTATTTTTATTCCTCTTGATAAGGGGAGCGAGCAAAGGAATTTGGTTGTGTGGAGGCCCTCGAATGAGGAATGGATAATGTTAAATTTTGATGGCACTTTTGAGGCTGACTTTGGGCTATGCGGGTTGCGGTTTTTTAGGAACTCCTTTAGTCAACCAATTTTGGCTATGGTAGTCGATTGCGGTATTTCTTCAAATAATTTTTCTTTGAAGGGATGGCACTTCTCTTTGGCTTACGGAAGATATGAAGAGAAATAAGAGGCACTTTTGGATAAAGGGTGATTCAAATACCATCATTAGTTTGGCTAAAGGAAATTCCGCTATGGCTTGGTCTTTGAAACCAGTTTTGGGGAAATCAAAGCAATTATTCCTTCCTTGGTTGAAGTCAAATTCTCTCACATAAAAAGGGAAGGAAATTAGGTGGCAGATAGATTAGCCAATCAAGGTACTAAATTATGGGGCAATCATCATACTACGTCCTAAATCTGGGAGTTGTTCTTTGTTGATGATATTCTAACACTAGTGGCTAGGGATGCACAGATGGTGTTGGAAGGAGGGGGGAAATGATTGTGAAGGTCACCGACTATTTATTACATTCCTTATGGTTTGATGACAATTAAAGCGGTGGATTTGGGTGGAGATTTTGGGTCTTTGGGTCATGTGTGTTAGGAAATAAGGGATAAAATATGCGGAATAATCCCTCATAGAATGTGCAGAGAAACTAATATGCAGAAATTATTACAGATCTCAAATAAAATTGTAGAATAAAATAACACAACACAAAGAGACAATATTTAATGTGGTTCACCCAATTTGGGCTACGTCCACCAAGAATCACTTGCTCAGAATTTTATTACAAGCCACCGCTCTCTCAATCAATACCGAGATCCGTTTGGAGCTATGCTCAACAAACTCTCTGAAATTCATAGCGAATTAAAAACACATCTGCAATATATTTGCTTGTACATCTATCATATGCATAAGACCATATAAATAGACAAGCTGCGCAAAGCGAGTTTGATACTAACATGGGTATCAAAACCAAGGGCAAAAGCGTGGGTATCAAAACAATGGGCAAAAGACCGAAAAAAGCATGGGCCCAAAAACCAACCCATAACGATGTTACCCATTACCCATGGGTTAATAAACCACCCATGGTCCCCATGGTCCCTCTCAAATACCGAAGGATCCACTTTCTTGCTTGCCGATTCTCTTTACTGGATCACTCAAAAATCTACTCACAACTCCCACTTTGAATGGGAAATATCGGGCCTAGTGCACACACCATAGCATACATCAAAGCGCATTGCTGATGAGTAAGGTACCTTGGACATTTGGTTTCTTTCCTACTCTTTGTCATGGGACACTTCTCCTTTGATAACTTGAAATGGCACAAAGAGTCCCAACCGGTTTAGCATCCCGCATGTTAAACCTATCAATACCTTCTTAATGTACTATTCACGAGATAAAGTCAACTTTCGTTCCTTCCTATCCCGAGTTATCCTCATACCAAGGATTTGTCTGGCTGCCCCCAAATCCTTCATATCAAAGGATTCACTTAGTTTGTTTCTTGAGTACTTTTATTTCTGCATGTTTTTACTGCTGCAACCAACATGTCATCAACATACAAACACGGGATAATATAACTTCCATCCTCAAATTTCTTTGTATACACGCATGATGGTGAGAATGACATATAATATAACCTTGCTCCATCATGAAGCTATCAAACTTCTTATACCATTGACGTGGAGCTTGTTTGAAGCCATACAAGCTCTTCTTGGTTTACACACCATCTCCTCTTTACCTTTGACCTCATAGCCCTCTCTGGTTCTTTGCATATATAGTTCCTCCTCCAAATCACCATGGAGAAATGCATTCTTTACATCTAAGCTGTTCTAAGTGCGAGTCTTCTGCTGCCACTATTCCAAGAACAGTTCTAATAGAAGTCATTTTTACTACGGAGAAAATATCTCATCAAAATCTATACCTTGTTTACTGTGCAAACCCTTGACCACCAATCGGGACTTATATATTTTCTTTCCTCCTTCTTCGTCTTTAACTCTGTACACCCACTTGTTACTGCAATGCTCTTTTCCTTCCGGTGAGGTTCACCAAATCCCAAGTTTGGTTCTCCAAGAGAGACTTATGCTCCTCATCCATGGCTTGCTCCCACTTCTTCTTGGCATCTACTGCATTGCTTCATCAAAGCTCTCGGCTCTCCACTATCGGTGAGTAATAAATAATAAAGAGAAGGAGAAAAATGTTCGGGTTCTTTTCTTACCCTAGAAGACCTCCTCCTTTGTAGGAGTTTGGGGTTCTGTTGAGTAGGTTCTGAAGGCTGATTCATGGGTCACTTTCCCATCCGGAATATCCTCTACCACTACATATTATTTCTTGGATTCTTCCCTGTTTTCCTGCAACTGTTGCTTATACATGACTTTCTCATTAAAGACCACATCCCTAGACCGAATGATTTTCTTGTCCTTAATACTCCAACATTTAAATCCAAAGTCATCACCGCCATAACCAATGAAAGTACATTTTTCTGATTTAGCCTCTAGCTTGGTCCTATCATCCTTGTCTATATGAACAAACACCTCACATCCAAAGACTCTAAGAAATGAATAATCAAATTTCTTACCATACCATGCCTCCTCAGGTATGCCTCCATCCAAGGCACTTGAGGGTCCTCTGTTTATCAAGTACACAGTTGTGCTCACCGCTTCTGCCCAAAAAGAAAGAGGCAGTCCTGCATGTAATCTCATGCTCCTAGCATGTTCCATTATTGTTCTGTTCATCCTTTCTGATACCCCATTCTGCTGCGGAGTTCCTGGAACCGTCTTTTGCTGCGGATTCCATTCTTAGAACAATAATCATTAAATTCATTGCTGCAATACTCCCCTCCATTATCTGACCTGAGACATTTTAGCTTAAGACTGTTTCATTCTCTGCAAGGCTTTCCATTTAACAAAAGTGTCAAATACATCAGATTTGTGTCTAATACAATAAACCCAAACTTTCCTTGTTACATCATCGATAAAAATAACATAATAACTTGAACCCCAAGAGATGATACAGCCGCCCCCACACATCGAGAATGTACCGGCTCTAACTTACTCTCTTTCTTCGTAGGTCGACCTTGAGAAACCTTACTCGCTTTTGTTTCTTATATATGCGGTTTTCACAGAAATCCAAACTGTTTACGTATATCCAGGTAAATTCTTCTTTATGATGTTCATGCCCTTATGGCTCATATGGCTTAGAGCCTATAGTGCCATAATGTTGTATCTACATATGAAGCCACAAGATTACAATCATTAGTACTATCGGTGTTTAAATACAAGGTTCCAACCTTCTTACCTCTTGCCACCACAAGAGCACCCTTGGTAACCTTCCAAGAGTCTGTTTGTAAATATCACGGTCTGACCATCACTTCCCAATTGCCACTGCCGATATCAAATTTCGTTTTAATGTAGGCACATGTCGACATCCTTGATAGCCAAGTATTCCCATTACGCATCTTAACACAGAGCAGAACCTTTTCCAACTATCTTTGAGGCTCATCATCACCAAGAAAAACATGCCCAAAATCTCCTTGAACATAATCAACAAAATAATGCCTAGTGGAGAAGCATGGAAAGAAGCCCTGAATCTAAAACCCAAGATTGTAATATTGTGCAAAAAAAGAATCAAAGCATCGACATACATTACCCATTGCCACATTTTCCTCTTTGTTTTCTTCTTGTTGTTTCTTCTTATCCCGAAGCTCCCAATGATCCTTCTTTGCATGCCCGGGCTTTCCACAATTCCAACATACAATCTTGTTCTTGTATTTTGACCTTGCACGATCTTTTGATTTTCCACGGTTTCCTCTATTCTTTGTCTCCCTCTAGTTTCCCTTTGTCAAAGCATTCCCTGAAGTAGAAGATTCCCGAGCTTTTTCTTCGCATTTCCTCGCTTAGAATCACCCTACTGACATCCTCGAACTTGACTTCGAGTTAGTTGGAACCGAGTTACTTTACCGCCATTACAGGCTATTCAACTCTCGGGTAAAGAGCACAGAATTAATAAAGCCCTAACTTCTTCATCAAATTCTATTGTGCTTGAAGCTAGCATATTCACTACCAGTATTGAAATCATTTAAATGATCTTCTCTTGAACTATTCTCGGACATCTTCATATTAAACAACTTTTTCATTAAAAATATCTTATTAAAGCAGAGGGTTTTTCATACTGACTTCCTAATGCATCCATTAGATCTTTTGTAGTCTTTTCCTTTGAAAAATTAAATAATACCGAAGATGCAAGACTCGGCGGATCATTCCAAGTGCCTTCCGATCCAACAAATCCCATTCCGCATCTGTCATACTCGAGGGTTTGTTCACCTTCTCAGACAACGGAGTATAAAGATCCTTTGATAAAGGTAATCTTCCATCTGCATCTTCCAAAGGCGAAATTCTACCCGTTGAATTTATCAACCCTAGATATTCCTTCATCATTTGCCATAGCTCCCACTCAAGTAAAAACTTTCCTGCGATTCAACACTTCAACAAACCAAACCGAGGCTCGATACAATTGTTAGGAAATAAGGGATAAAATATGCGGAATAATCCCTCACAGAATCGCAACAGTAGAAACTAATATGCAGAAATTATTACAGATCTCAAATAAAATTGCAGAATAAAATAACACAACACAAAGAGATAGTATTTAACGTGGTTCACCCAATTTGGGCTACGTCCACCAAGAATCACTTGCTCAGATTTTATTACAAGCCACCGCTCTCTCAATACAATACCCAGATCCGTTTGGAGCTATGCTCAACAAACTCTACAAAATTCATAGCCGAATTCAAAACACATCTGCAATATATTTGCTTGTACATCTATCATATGCATAAGACCATATAAATAGACAAGCTGCTTAGCATGGTTTGATACAAAATCGTGGGTATCAAAACCAAGGGCAAAAAGCTGTGGGTATCAAAACAATGGGCAAAAGATGAAAAAACCATGGGCCCAAAAACCAACCCATAATCGTTACCCATTACCCATGGGTTAATAAACCACCCATGAAATTTTTGCTTCGGGGGCTTCACCCCCGAACCCCCCTGATCCGCTCACCGGCGAGCAGGACCACTGTAAAAATACCTGAGTGTAACACATAGAAGGTGTACCACACTCTAACATGAAAATAGGCTCCACAAACATAATAGTGTGGAGTTTTCGAGATTGGTGTGAAGGCGTGTATATTTATGGAAGTTTGGGTGTGGTTTCATTTATTTCTACAAGCTTTCCTTCCTCTCTCACTTGACATTATTGGTTATGTACTAGTTTAACTCGGTTTCAAGCTTGGTTAGCATGGGGAGTATAAAAGATTTGAGTGATGGTCTTCACCGTAAGAGACGTCGTGCTTTGATAGGGAGGCATTTGGATAATTGTTCACATATTTGATGGATGGGAAGATCAAAGCGCAACGATGAGAAGGCGGCTCGAGCGGGTTGTAACGCCCACTATTTCAAACACACAAGACAACATAGCAAAATATAGGATAATTTTTTTGACTTGTTCGAAACATAGAAAGACACAACATGTGGTCATAATGGCTATAACTAGCTCCTTGAAAAACTTGACACGATGATGACCATAAGGACAACAAGGAAAAACTCAAGACCCATCAAGGACAGTTCACTTTTCTCTTTGACAAGGCACCACAAAACAACTCAACCACAATAGATAGTCACATTTTTATACACTCCATGATGTACTGATCCTTTAAGTTTATGTATTTACAAAAAAAGGTCTTTCAAGACTTGACTTTAAGATCTAAAAGATTCATGTTTGATTCGAGAATTTCTTCTTACAAAGGTGAACTTATTGCTTTGATACTATTGACTAATTAGCTTGAGGACATGTTTTTGAAAGAGGTTCAACTAAAGACTGAAAAAACTAGCTAAATTCATTTGACCAAAAGGGACACCTTCCATCTCTCACAAGGTTACTTATTTAGCCAAGCTACTGAATCTTGATTCAGGCCTCCATTGCACAAGGCGAAGAGCGTAAGATTCAACTGAAGTGGAAAGCCACCAAGATTTGGAACTCTGACCTCCTTATGCACGAGGATCAACAATTAACCATGCTTAAGAGAAGATTATAATATACTATGGAAAATATTAGAGTGAGAAGGTCAATTTA
Organism: Taxus wallichiana var. yunnanensis; assembly: GCA_018340775.1. Classification (NCBI taxonomy): domain Eukaryota; kingdom Viridiplantae; phylum Streptophyta; class Pinopsida; order Cupressales; family Taxaceae; genus Taxus; species Taxus wallichiana. The sequence goes on along the minus strand of CM031239.1, from coordinate 806,973,842 downwards.
TTTCATCATCATGATCTCTTTAGTTATTAACCGGTCTTTTAATGAGACTTAAGAGTTTAACTAGATTAGGGTAAAAGCTTCATTTAGCAACTCTTGATTAAGTTCGACAATGGATACACATGGGGTTCCCAAAATGGAAGCACAAGACTTAATGTTTCACAATAAAGAGAATAAAGTTTAATCTGTAGTTTAAGGTTAACAAGGGTAAATTATTTTACACCGGTAGATAACTACTTTCTTTCCAATTAAAGACTCTTAATTTTATCAACCAAGAACAACTTCATTATTATCTTCTTTATTTATTCATCTATGTATTCATCTTATTTTATTTTTGATTATCTTTAGAAAAGGATTGTCAACCCACTAAAACATGCCTAGAATAGCATTGATACCAATACCATGGAGGGTTATTAAACATGAAAGTTTTATGACCGAAAGAAGAAATTACGTTATAAAACGAGAACACAAAACAATGTTATAAGATTTCTATTTAACATGACACATGAACCAAAGGTGTCAAGAGATTTGATTGCACTTTGGTTAAGAACAAGAAGGTAACAAAATAGGCCAAGCCATGCTACAACATTTTCATGACGTAATAATAGCATAAAGAAAATACACATAACAAGGTGATGATCGAGTTTTATTCCTCACAAAGATAATTACAAGTTTTGATACAAAATGATAAGACAACTTCATTTCACAAATACCAAAAATCCAAGGCAAGAGGCCTTCCAAAATCCATTACAAGCACCATAGCACGATTTACAACACAATAGACATTCTTGTAAGGAACTTCATAAACAACTCGATGAAACCTTTATCAATCTGCAAAATCCATCTGCACAACTATTATCTTGAGTCATTTCATGAGAATTGAGCATGTTAAGACTACACATTGCAACAGTAAGCTAGCATTTTACAATAACATGAAAGGAATGTTCTATTTCAAGAATGGTTCAAAGCACAAACCACAAAACACAAATTCTTCACATGGGATATGAATTTATTTTTACCAACCATCAAGAAGGAAGTCAAATATTCCAGTTAAGAACAAATTCAAGAGTATTGGGATTTCAATCATGTAATCCTATAGATTACATGATTGAAATATAATACTCGGTCCATCCATCACTAAAATCTTTGAGAAGCCCAAAAAATACTTTTGATGCGAGAATCACAACACCCTTGAATGTCTGCAACTCGATGGGTTGAGACTCTCAGTGTGATTACATAACATGGAGATTCTCCCAAAGTGTGGGACTTTGTGAATCGAGAGAGATCTCTAGATGAAGGATGGTTCCTATTCCTCTGTTCAGGTGCACACATTCTTATTACAGAGGATCTATTCTAAAACCTATTCTAACTTGCCAAGGAGATAGGGTTAAGGAGATGAAAGAAATAAAACCTAAACTAACAAGGGTGATGCACTAAAGGAATGTTGAACACTTGCTTTACAATAAAACACAAACCATTAAAACTATAACACAACCACCATACATATATAACCAAAATGCAATGAGAGATCGGGTAGATCAATGAACACAAGAGAGGTTGAAATCATCCACAGACTTATCTTATTTCTCTAAAAGTTGATACGGTGCATTATAGTGGCCAAGAGGCAAAAATTGCATTATAACTTGAATGGGGGTTTGAACTCCACAAGATCACTTACAGACAAGGGAAGGGAGGGTGCGAGGAAGAATTGTCCAACATTTAGAAAATTTCCCTTCCTTACAATATATAGGAAGGATAAGAGAGAAAGGAGGGAAGAATTCGAAAACCTACTCCAACCACCCAAGAAAATGCATTGAACTCGCATGAAAAATTGATGGGTTCCATGACACAACTCGTGCCTTCATTAATGTTCCTTATTGGGTAAGAAAGGAAGATAAAACCTCATTATGGTAGTAGGTGAGAAGTTTGAAAGCCTAAAAAATGGTGGATTGAATTTATCATTTTTCATTAATGGTGGCAGTGCGTAGTAGCAGATGTTGAGATCCTTCCAAAAATTCCTCCCTTGCTCAAACACGAGTTCAGTGAAAGATATGGCTATTGAAGGTCGGGATCGAGATTTTATCGCGGGTTCACAATATTTAAAAGAGTCTATCCATGAAATATCCACGTGGTAGCCTGCGTGTTCTTGAGATTTTACCCCCTCCTTTCACTCATGAAGTTGCAGTATGGTGGACACTTGGCATCATTCGCGAGCTTGTCTTGCTTTCTTTGTGTTTTGGCTAAGTCCCCCTCCTGCCTATTGGGGAGTAACTATACGGGACCCTAGACATGTGGAGCATTTGTGCTCATTTGGAGACTTCCTCCATATTTTACCTTTGAAGTTTCGTAGATGAGACACATGGAGGATTCTCTCTTGGCTCTTTTTATTTAGTCGATTGGAGCCTCGAGTGAACACTTCCTTTCTCCATTTTTTTCTTATTGAGCTGGACGATCTCCTTTAACATTGTTTGGCCTCATTTTCGACCTTGCTTCTCCATGTTGAGCCACCTGCCTAAAACTTGATTTTGGGATCAAATGTGAGCTCACATGACTGAACCAACCCTTCAATTTCTCCTATGCAAGGTATTGTTCAATCAATTTTTCCTAAGGGGAAAAATTGGTCAACAATTTGGTGACTCACGGGATCACCTACCTGCTAGGTGAAAAGATCAGTTGCCTTGAAGTATCCATTAGGCGTAGAGTCATGAATGATAGCTTGGTACTGATCCTATTCCTGAAACCTCAAGCCGACTACTTGCAACTGTTGGCCCTTAACCTGCTCCGCTGCTTGCACCTCAATTTTCATAAGAAAATCTTGAAGGTGAGATTTCTGAGAGTAGAAAATTGTCTTGACCTGGAGCATTCACCTACTTCTAGAAATGGACTATAGGCACACATTCACTTGGAGGCACACTGAATGCACAATGATACAACCTTGGAGAAACAAAACCTATGTCGAAGCACTTAGGGAAATTGAAACCTACACTATAGCAAAGACAATGTGCATACACACTTAGAGGAATTAAAATCCTAGGCTAATATTTACAAGGGTGAAACTTCCCTTTTAGTAGAAATGTTTGAGATAGATTTTGTTAATGGGAATTGGAAGCTTCTCTCCATCAATGTAGACAATTGGAAGGCATTGCTACTTTTACATCCTGTAACCATGTAGGGGCCACTCCAAATAGCATCAAATTTAGAATGCCTTCCTATCTTTTCCCAATCTGCATCCCACTTCAGAACTATGTCCCCTTCCTGAAAGGTCCTTTCTCTTACTTTCTTATCAAACCACCTTTTGACTAAGGCTTGATCCTTCTCTATAATTTGAATTGAATGTTCTCTGATTTCTTCCAATTCCATCAGCTCTGCATACCTAGCCTCCATTGGTTCAAACTCAGACACCTCCAACTACTTCATGAGATCTAATGCAGGCAGTTCTAATGATATAGGCAACATTGCCTCTTTCCCGTAGACTAGCTTGTAAGGGGAATTACTGTAGACCTATTTGGTGTGATTTTGTAGCCCATAATGTTGATTTGAGCTTGGTATGCCATGTCCTTTTATTTTCATCTAGAGTCCTTCTGATGATCATTAGCAAATTTTTATTTGTCGACTCTACCTTCCCATTACCCTGTGGGTAATAATTTGAAGAGGTGCTCAAGTAGATCCCATTCTTGACAGCCCATTTTGTGATCTTGGAACCTAGGAATGCCCGATGCATTTATCGATGTGATAGTGGACGGTACTCGAACCTAGTCACTATCCTTCATAAAAGTCTAGTATCTTTAGACTCGTTTTTCTTTGAGTGCTATCATCTCGGTCCACTTGGTGAAATAGTCATTGCTTTGTGAGAATCCACTTGTGGCCTTGGATTGAGTTTGATCGATGACCCATGATGAAGTCCAATCCCCATTGCATGAATGGACTGGTCAACTAAAATTGGGTGCAATGGAAGTGTTGCTAATCTTTCCTTGCCTATGAAGAATGCACATTTCTTACATTTTTTGATCCATGTGTAGCAGTCATTGAACACCGTGGGCCAATAATATCCCACCTTCATTATCTTGAGAGTTGTTACCCATGGAGAAAAATGACCTCGAATTCTCCATCGTGAAACTCCTGTAACACCTTCTTGATTTGACCTGTTTTGATGCATCTCAGTAGAACACCATTGATGTCCCTTTTGAACAAAACACCATCAACAAGCACATATGGAATGGCTTGTAATCTGAAGTATCTCCTCTTTGATTTTCTCATTTTAGGGGGCATAGGCTTGTTTGTAGGAAATGTATCATGTTTTGAGTCCAACAAGGGATAGGAAATTATCATTTTCTCGTTCTTGACCATCTTGTAGTACCAAAACAACCCCATTTTCATTACCTGCTTCAGCTTGTTGACTTGATGCCAGCTGTTCACATAACCCCTTTCCACGGACCCACTTAGTGACTTTAATATCAATTTCATATTCCATGACATGAGTGATCCATCCTGCACATTTCTCATTTATATCTTTGTTCAAAAGGAAGTCCTTGACTCTCGCATGAGAGACCAATAACTGAATTTTGTTGTTTGAGACAAGGTGCTTGAACTTCTTTAAGTTCCTAATCACTACAAGGACATGCTTCTCAATGAAGGAGTATCTCACTTCATAGTCCTTCAAAATTTGGTGAAGAAGGCAACTGGTTGTTCAGATCCCTCTTTGTTTTGTTGCACTAGGATTGCAGAAATTGTGTCCCCACCACCAAAGGCATAAATCTTGAAGTCCTTGAAGAAGTCTGGGTTGACGAGAGTTGGAGCTTGGGATATGGCTTCTTTGATGGATTCAAAACTTTATTTTCCCTCAGATGTCCACCTAAATGCCATGCTCTTCTTCAACATCAGTGTTATTGGCTTCATAAGAGCAGTAAAATTTGGCACAAATCTTGCGAGATGAAATTGATTCTTCCTAGAAATCTCTGAAGAGCCTTCTTATGACTTGGCAATGGCAATGCTCGAATTTCTTCAACTCTTTTGGGTCGATCATCAATCCTTCCTTTGAAACAATATGGCCTAGGAGCTTGCCTTCATGAGCTAGGAATATGCATTTTTGGGATTTAATGATACCCCAAATCTCCTACATCTTTGAAATACCTATCTTAGATGGAAAAGGTGATCTTTGCATTTTTGGAGAACACAGTGATATCATCAAGATATATTAGCACTATTTTGTTGATCAACCCCTTGAATGCCATGTCCATCACCCTTTGAAAAGTGGCTCCGGCATTAGACAATCCAAATGGCATCTTCTTGTAGGCATAGGTGCCCCACTTAGTGGTGAAAGCTGTTTTGAACCGGTTGTCTTCTTTTACCATTATCTGATTATAACCTGAGTAGCTATCGAGGAGGGAAAATATTTTCGAGCTGAATACCACTTGTAAGATTTTTCCATTGAAGGAAGTGGGTAATGGTCCTTGAGAGGTGATCTATTCAAGTCTCGAAAGTCCACGCACAACCTGATTTCTCCATTCTTCTTCTTGATTGGTACCAAGTTTGTAACCCAACTTGAATGTTTGATTGGAAATATAATGCTTTCCTCTATTAGCTTGTTCAGATCTTTCTTCATAAGAGTCTTAATGCGTGGGTTGAATGTCTTTTTCTTTAGCCGATGGGCTCAACATCGGATCCCGGCTCTCATTGTATGTTGTGCCAAATTCGGATTGAATCCTCGCAGGTCCTCATAGCTCTAAGTGAAGACATCTGGAAACTCTTGGAAAAGTTGTGCAAACTCATATCTCTCTTATTCAGTGGCCACCTTACCAATTTGGAGTGTCTTTCCTTTCCCAAACAAAAATAGGTTCTGAATCATCTCCCTTGACCTTAATGTTTGCTTTCTCTTTACAAAACTGGTCATTAGGATTGAATATTGACTCCAGTGTCACCAAACCTCTGGGAATCTTGTTGGTCTACAGCTGCACTACTTGATCCTTGTACTGCTGCTCAATTTATCTTGATTCCTAGCTGAGAATTCAGCCTCTTCTTGTAAGAAATTGACAATTTGTTGATCATTCTCAAACACCTGCCAGCTTGTGTTATTGTCTAGAACTGTTGGCCTTACAATCACATGGATATGTGGTTGTGTTTTGTCTCTTTTGATACTGTTAACCACATCAAATGTTGCTCCAATTCCCATGAGCCTATCTGTAGCTTCATTCTTCTTCCTCAATATGGACACAACATTGAAAACTTCAAAGTCTTCAATTAGGTCCCATACCCTATTTTTGTAGCTCTTGAGTAGGTCATTCTTTGCAACATGTTTCCCTCGACTTGATTCACGATTAGCTCGCTATCACCAAATACTCACAAATTCTTTATTCCTCTTTTCCTGGCCCAATGAAGGCCATGAATTAAAGCCTCGTATTCAGTTGTGTTGTTTGAACAGGAAAAATGGAAATGAAATGCTGAATAATACTTGGTGTTTTGTGGTGAAACTAACAATGCACCTCCTCCAACACCTTGTTTTCTTCTTGAACCATCGAAATATAGTTTCCATACTTCATTTTCATCTTCATCTTCTGGCTTGGTGATGTTAGGAATGGGTGAATTTTCTTTGTGTACACAATATACACCAATTCAGATTCTTCAATTTCCTTATATGGGTCGAATGCATGCCTTTGTTTCCCATTCATCCAGAGTCAAATCTGGGATACCCTCAACCTTAGTACATGTTTCTAAATCATTTGAACACTCTTCTTGGTCAAAGGCTGAGCAATTAGCATTGATAGGACTTGGCACATGAGGCTCAATGTGAAAGTTTGCAATCGGATCTGACCTAATTGTAGCCTTAGCTCCATACCTCATCCTAAAAAGCATGTGTGACCAATCTGCAGATAGATATCCACCAATTTTGGCAGTGAAGTCTCTTGACAAACACAGTGCAAAGAGTGGTGGGAGGTCAATTACAAACACATCTTACAAGACTGTGACATTTGGACATGCATGTAGTGTTAGGCTTAAACCCTTGATGACCCCAACCATTCCTACTACTGTCCCATCCAGTTGCACTACTCCTTTCAGCACTGGCTCATACTTTAGACCCAATTGATCTGCTATTTGTTTTGGCATTACTGAGCTACTTGCACCTGAATCGATCATGCAGTTATGTACCAAGTGGTTCCCGAAAATTAATGACACATAGAATGGTGGAGGCTTCAAATTTTTTCTTGGTTGACCACCACCATGTTACACTACATTAGTGAGAACTTTCTCCTGACCTTGGTTTGATCCATTCGAGGTAGACCAATTGGCCATTATAGCTTGCAACAAATCTCATTGTCTAGGATTGCAGTGACTCCCACATGGAAATGTTCACATGTGTTTTCTTCATCTGATCAATAATGTTGAAGGGGATGAATTATCCTTTTTTACCCTTTACTTGGCACAACCTTCTCGGGATCTTGAACAGGCACATGTGCTGCTGCAGAGGGTGTCTTGGGCTGATTTTGCATGTTTGGGGCTGAATTTGGTCTACTAACTCCTTTTTGTGTAGGAGTGGGATGAGAAACAACTGGATTAGATGGTTTTCCCTCCTCAATGTTTCTCTTCTTTGACCGTGTGTTGGCAGCTACACCCTGAAAAGGGGTTGATTAACTCCACAAAAGTCTTTTATGTGCCAATTGACCAACGTGGTTTCTATTGGAGGTGCCTCTTGTTGAGTTTCATGTTGTTGATTTCCCTCTTGACTTGGTTCTTGGGATACACCAATGGTCTGTACCATCAAGGCTTGGTTTAGTGCACCGTTGAAACACATTGATTGATTATGAGGTAGATTGCAGGGGTAACACTATTCGTACTCCTATGCCATGTTGTTTTGTGTTGGAACCAAGGCCCTCGATGTTGAAGTTGCGTTTGGATCATATGGTCGGAATAACCTAATGGCAGCTTGAGGTTGTCCTTGGTTCTGGTTTTGATTTACAGCCTGAGCTGGTGGTCTATTTTATTGATATGGGGGCTTGGCTTGATACTAATTTTGAGGTTGATATGGCCTAGAAATTTGAGCTTGTTGTCTCTTGATAGTCACTAGCTCATTTCCTAGGTTCGTAGTTGTTTCATAACCTCTTGTAGCTCTTTTGAAGTGCTTGAAGAAGTAGAAGCATCACTATTGCTTTGATTCCTAGGGGCTGGAATGGGATTCAATTTTGGTGTTTGACTAGTTGTAGGGGCTCCTAGTTCTAGATATAGAGGCATAGGTGGCCTAGGTGCGAGTTTACCAGCTTGGATCAAGCAATTTTCAGCTCTAATAGAAATGTTATAGGATGCGGGTAAAGTTATACCTCCCATGGATTGAATCATCATAGAAATATCAAAATTTAAAGCTTTAAGGAAGTATAGGAAAGCACCTTCAGTTGTTGGTCTCACGGCCAATGGAATCCTATCCCATGTTTCGTTGGAATCTAAAGTTGAAGTCGATCAACTATTCATTAGGAGCCCTCTTGATTGTTGTCAACTACTCTAATAAAGACAAATTATCTCCCTTTTCTCCAAATTGATTATGGAGAGTTGTGCATAAATGGTCCCAATTCTAGATGGATCCCGTGGTTAGACTTGAACCATTGCAAAGATTTACCTTTAAAGGAGGATGCCAAAAACTTGACAACAATATCCATTTCAGCAATTTCATGGATTGCATAGACATTTGCAATGTCCTGGATATGATCAATTGGATTTTTCGGTTCTCTCTAATAAAATATGGAATGTTCTTCAGTGCTGCAACTGGAACTAGATTTTGTGCATTGAGAGCCAGTGGGCTACTTTAGTGAAGTTGATGTAGGGGTTGGGTTGTGCCATCCTGATTGGTCGAAGAACTCTAGTCGATTGAATGAATGTCCTATTTGGTGGTGATGAAGATGGAGACCTTTGAGCTCTTCTTTCCCTTCTTGCTCTATCTGGGGATAAATGTAGATAGACAAATAGCCCCTCTTCTCTAGTTCTTGACCTTGTTTGTATTCTTCTCATGAACTTGATAAACTTGGGTTATTGAAACCACTAAATTTGAGTGACGGAGTCGCCAGATGTGTTGCTCCAAAGCCTCCAAAGGCTGGAAGTTTACCAAGACACACACCTAATCTTGATAACACTAAAATATTGACCTCTAGTCCCACTAGGCATGCCAAAACTATTGATGCGGTCACACGGTGGCTTAAGATTTGTTGTTTGATAATGAGACACCTTGGAAAGATGAGAAAATCTAACTTTAGTGGTCCCACCGAGCATGCCAAAATTATTGATGCGGTTACATGGTGGCTTAATATTTGTTGTTTGATAATGAGACACCTTGGAAAGATGAAAATCTAACTCGAGTGGTCCCACCAGGTGTGCCAAATTTTTTTGATGTGGAATCACAACACCCCTGAATGTTTGCAACTTGATGGGTTAAGACTCTTAGTGTGATTGCATAACATGGAGCTTCTCCCAAAATGTGGGACTTCACGAATCGGAGATCTCTCCGGATGAAGGCCAATTCCTATTCCTCTGCTCAAGTGCACACATTTGAATTATAGAGGATCTATTCTAAAACCTATTCTAACTTGCCAAGGAGACATGGTTAGGGAGATGTAAGAAATAAAACCTAAACTAACAAGGGTGATGCACCAAAGGAATGTTGAACACCTGCTTTGCAATTAAACACAAACCATTAAAACTATAACACAACCACCATGCACAAATAACCAAACTATAATGAGAGATCAAGCAGATGCAATGAACATGAGAGAGGTTGAAATCATCCTGAGACTTATCTTATAGCTCCAAAAGTTGATATAGTGCATTACGGTGGCCAAGAGGCAAAAATTTCATTATAACTTGAATGGGAGGTTTGAACTCCAAAAGATCACTTGCGAGACAAAGGAAGAATGGTGGGTGCAAGAAGAAATTTCCAACCTTTAGAAAATTTCCCTTCCTTACAATATATAGGAAGGATAAGAGAGAAAGGAGGAAGAATTCGAAAACCTACTCCAACCACCGAAAGGAAAATGTATTGAAATCACTGCAAAATTGATGGCTTTCATGACACAACCCATTCCTTCATTAATGTTCCTTGTTGGGCAAGAAAGGAAGACCAAACCTCATTATGGTGGTAGGTGAGAAGTCTAACAACCTAAAATATGGTGAATTGAATTTATCATTTTTCATTAATGGTGGCAGGTGAGTAGTAGACATTGAGAGCCTTCCAAAAAGTCCCCCCTTTCTCAAATCTGAGTTCCCAGTTGAAAGATATGGTTTCTGAAGGTCAGGGTCGAGCATTTATCATGGGCTCAAAATATTTAAAAGAGTCTATCCATGTAAGATCTGCATGACAACCCCACGCATTCTTGAGATTTTACCCCTTCCTTTCACACACTGAAGTTGCGATGGTGGACACTTGGCATCATCCTGCAAGCTGCCTTGATTTCTTCATGTATTGGCTAAGTCCCTCCCTGCCTATTCGGGAGAAACTATACTGGGACCCTAGACATGTGGAGGCTTCACATTCATTTGGAGACTGCGTCCATATTTTACCTTTGAAGTTGCATCGATGAGACACGTGGAGGCTTCCACTTTGGCTATTTTTATTTAGCCGATTCGGTCCTCGAGTGAACACTGCCTTTCTCCATTTTTTCCTATTGATCTCTGATCTCCTTTAACATTTTTGGCCTCATTTTCTGACCTTGCTTCTCCATTTCGAGCCTCGTACACAAATTTATTTTTGGGATCGAATGTGAGCTTGCACGCATTGAACTAATCCTTAAATTTCTCTGTGCAAGGTCTTGTTCAATAAATTTTTCCTAAGGGGTAAAATTGGTCAACACATACTAGATACAATCATATATGCGAAACCGAAAGGTAAATCAGTCATTCAAGAGGAATGTTTCATTGGCCTAAAACTAGAGCAACCAAATGAGGTAAGAAGGGTAAATCATCACGTGATCAAAGGAGTTGAAAACTAAAGTTCAACCCACAACTAATTTCTCTCATCGAAAAGAGACTCCATAAGGTAATGATAAGAGAAGAAGGATAGTTGACAAAACCCAAGATGGCATTACTCGATAACCAAGTTACTTGAAAAATAAGTACGGGGTAGTGAAAGGCCTCCTATTTTCAAATCCATTTAAGATGAGGTTACCATATAAACATCCTTCCTAGCATAATGGGATTCATAACCCCAAAAGAAGCAATCCATAGATACAGTCTAAACAAGAAGTTTACCACCTCTTCCTTACAAGATCATTTAAAAGTACTACAAGTTAACATAATCAATGCCACTCTTCGAATGCATTTAAAAGAGTCACAAACAACCATTAATCTTAGCAAAAAAACCCCTCATAATTGACAACTTATCTAAAATAATATAATGGAAAGTAACCCCCAAATGTCATTAATAATTTTTAACACTTTTCCGACATAGGCCAACAATGTATTTATATAATAAATTCCATTCGTAATCCCCCAAAACTATCCTCATGACGTAACACCAAATGTCATGAGTTACCAAGAGTCCTATTTCAAAAATGAAAAATTCATCCCACACACATTTTGAACTCCCAAAACCAACACATAGGTTTGGTCATAAACTTATGACCCTTAATAATACGTTCACTAATGATCCACAAAATAAACACAATTTCCATCATGAAAGAAAGATGACTACACTCATCCGAATAATCCAATACTTATAAAATAATCCAGGTGCAATACCTGAATCTGAAAGATTCAGTAATCAACTTAATGTTTTCAACAAAGTATAAGGTGAAACATTACTTTCCAGCCCCTTTTGAGTTGTTTGAATACCAACCATGTTTGATGAGCTCATGGCTCCACATGAACACATCAAAGAAAGGAAAATTGATCACACAACTAAACCTCTACATTCAGAACCATCCAACCAATTCTATTTTTGTGAGAGATCTTAGCAAAAGAAAGTTATCACAATTCATTCTTTGCACCCGTCTATGGGAAATGACACATTTAAGTAAATAAATAATACAACCAAGCAACTGGTAAAACAAATTTTCATCCTTGGTAAAGCAAGGAAAAGGTTTTCACAGATTGAAGAGATTTTCAAGATCACAAGGTTATAATTTTCTAGAAGTTCAGTAAGGAAGAAGGTAATCATGCTTACCTATAAACTTATTGACAAGGTAGTCACATCTATAAGATCTTTACCCTTCAATGGTCTTTAAGAGAGATTACAATTTTTAACAGTCTTCAACTATGACAACCACAACAAGAGAAAACTCAGCCAATAATAAAATAGATTCACACTCAGAAGAAAACAAGTTTCAACACCCTATATCCCCATAAGGCGTTATCATCTATGAGTTGCAAACAACCATTTCCTTCTTTTAGATTTCAGGGATCTATTTTAGCAAAACATCATATGCACAATCCTTTCAATGGATTCACCCATTGAACCCATTCATTTCTCCTTTTATTTAAAAATAATAATTTTTTTGCATTAATTAGTTTGAAATAAAAATAATAGTAATATCTCTATTATAAGAGAATGTTTTAAAAAGTATTTCAAAACCCACTCATTGCTACGGGTAAAGATTTCAATTTCATTAAAATGTAAAAGAATATATAATCATTCCATTAGGGAAAAAAATCTTGATAGACTCAAATCTCAGAAAGAACATGTAAGAGTAATAAAACCATGCTGAACACATAGGATTCATAGAAGATCACAAAAGTATGACAACAATTTGGGGGTATCCAGAAACAGCGATTTACCCATTACCGGTTCCCTAAGGGGAGGTAATTGCAGGGAAACATTTCAGTCGTAACATACTACTTATATTCGAGTAATGAAAAGGATTAAAGAATGCGGGTGAAATCTCCCTTCTATTCCTTGCAACCCAGTCACTCAAAAACCAGCGATTCAAAAGCATAAAACAATACACTCAAGGCAAACAATAACCAACCACAAAAAGCCATTTTAAGGGCGCCAATACAAGGAGGAGAACCATTTGTTTCATGAAATTATAAAGGAGGGTAGTAAAATATTACAAATTTTAGACTTAACATGCATGATATAAGCTCCATGACCTACAAAAATGTCTACCAAGCTCAAGAAACAACAAAATAAGACATCCTTCCTCAAATCTGCCTATTGTGCGTCTAAGTTCATCTCTAGGCTTGCTTTCACACAATTGGGATTACGTGGCAGAGAGCCATAGAAGCGGATTTACACCTACAACTAGTATAGCCTCAACTTTTCAAAGCCTTTTCAACAAAACTAGATTTGGAGAGCCTGTATTGTTGCAGCCCACATGGCCCAAACATGGCGCACCCTACCAATCAGAGCAGAAATTAAAAAAAAAGACTCCCATAAAGCAAGTGACCAACATCTAATTGGCCTTAGGATCAACAAGGCAAAGCCAAACAAATTTGGCATTAAATATAATTAAATGAAGGGTAGGTGGCCATCAATTCCACCTACCTCCCTCTAACAAAAGACCAAAAACCATGCAGTTTGGAGAACATTTTCCCCCACGCCAAGCATGACTTCCTCTAAACACAAGCGGGTCAAAAAAAGCAATAAAAGTGGAGTGAGCAGCCAACAAGAATAATAAATGATGGGGCACCTTCCAACGTGTTCAAGGAGGTGGTTACATCCTCTAGTTTTAAAAAAAAACAACTATTTCTAAAGAAAAAATTAAGGCAAGCATGGAGCAAGGGGGAGGGAAACAAAACTTGTGGTTAGAGTTTGAAATCAAACACGAGACAAGGACCAATTCACATAGACCATGGAACCATGGCAAGGTAATCCCTTCTTCCGCATGGAGCGAGGTTTGGTCTACGACACAATCAAAACAATGCAACAAAAGCGACATAGAGAGAGTTAATATTAATATTGATTACAACGACAAAAGAATATATAATAATAATGTAAAATAATGGCGATCGACACATAACTTAAATAATATCATTATTACTATTATATATATATATATATATATATATTAATTTTACAACTAATTTTTTTATTATAATTCATATTAATAATGACAAACGGTCGAGCTTGACAATGCAGCAACAAGATCTTCCTTTAATAGGTTGATCATACAAGACGCTACAAGGTCCACATATAGAGGTGTGGATAATGACTCAAGAAGGAAAGATGGGGAGGGAGGGTGCTTATTCTTCACTGTGATTCTTCACTACGACAAGAATGAATTCAACTAACGGTCAATGAGAGCACACACATAGCCTTCACATGCTTATCAGCGGGGTCGACGGAGGCAAGAGTTGGGGTAATGTCGAACGAGGCATTACGGGTCTTGTTGGTGGCGAGAGAATATTGAGGAGGTAGATGAGACCGATATCTCGAAATAATACGAGAAAATCATGTTTGATTCTAGCCATCTGTTGGCCATCGGAATGTCTTTGAGGTCGCTTAGGGTTTGAGTCAGCGCAACTAACATTATCTCAAATTCTTCAGCAGTTCATCCTCCACAAAGAACATGAGGGCTTGGAAGAACGGTTGGTGAGCATGCAATACCACATCCATGCATTGGCTCGAGGAGTTCGGGTGATTTCCAAGGGAATGGAAGAAATCATGGAAAATAAGGGTGTGCGGCTTAGATAGTGCAAGGACATGACACCAAAATGTTGTGTGGACATTTCTCTTTCTTCCTCACGTGCGGCAGGGAGCGAATCCGACATGGAAATATTAGCCAAAATGCCTTCCGGTGAGAATATGGAGTAGATGGTTAAAGATTGCTCAAGATTTGGAAGGTCTTTTTGATGGGGTCACGATTGGGTATGGTACTCTAGTCGTGCTTATGTGGTTTGTTTTTTTGTAAATGGTATGGTTGTAGGGATAATTTGTGTAGCCCTTGTAGTAGTTTATGTATCTTTTGTATTTTAATATGTATGTAGAATGATAAAGTGCTTAAAGTTATTTTGGGAGTCCATTGATGATCGTGTATATCATAGACTGGTGCGGAAATGTATTTTTGTAGGCTAGGGCCTTCTCCTTAGGTGCGCAAAGAGCATTTTTTAAAATGTTATTATTATTTTTAATATATAATTTATATTAATTTTTTTTTTTTAAGTTTTAATTTAGTTTTTAATATTTATTAATTGATAGTATTTTGTTCATTTTTAATATTTTTACATTTTTATCAATTTTAATTTTAATTAATTCTTAATTTTTCAATAATTTTTCATTTTTCATTTTTTATTAATAATAATTATTTTTGTTAATTTCTAATAATTTTTCAATTTTTATTGATTTTATTTTTAATGTTTATTATTTTTATTTTATTTTTTTATTTTGATTTTTTTATTTTGATTAATTTTTAAATTTTGATTAATTTGCAATATTCAATTTTATTTTTGAAAATTTTAATTTTTTCGAAAAGGGTAAAAGTGGGGGTTTTGAAAGAACCAACATCCTTAAGGTAGAATAGAGCAATGAAGCACAACAGAAAAGAATCCCACATACAGAAAAATACGAAAGGCCACCAAGGCACAAATGAGAAGAACATAAAATGATAAGAAAAAGAAAGGAATGTTGAAGCAACCAAATTGGTAGTAACTACTCCAGAGGATTCCTACCATGAGATCATAATCTCATTTTAGGGGGAAAAACACCTTTCTTTTTCTTGTTAATGACTATCCAACCCTCAATTCTATTAGGATCTGAATTTTCATCTGGAGGTATTAAAAGTTGAAATTCAGAGGTCTCCTTTGTTTCAACATTTGACTCACTCTATTTTCAAAAAAAACAGATCCACCCCCATGGGGCATCTACACCTACTCTTCCGACCGAAGTAACCAACCCCACCATAGGGGGGATCATGTGTCTCAACTAGTAGCTGATTTACCCTATCATCAGGGTTATCATGAAGCTCAGCCAAATCCTCTGAAGAGGGATAAGAATCACCCCTAACAACCAACATGCTAGGTTGGGAATCCTTCCACCATGATACTTTTTCCTTCAATTTTTGTTTCTCTTTTTGACACTCGAGGCAAGATGCTCCAAGGAAAAAAATTTCCTACATCTAAAGGAAAGCCTTCATAGTTAAGAGGTTGTGACAAAATTTTGTACAAAACCTTGTGATCAATGGAGGTGGTTAGATAAAGAGAGATATCTAGATCCACCAAGATACGACCATAGGTAGTATGTGTGTAAAATTCCATTTTAGAGTCCATGGATAAAAAAATTCCCAAAGCATTACTAATTGCAATCGAACAATCCTCCCCCAAATCAGCGGGAGATGAGGAATTTGAACCCAAAAAGATTGACATTGAATGCGGTGGTGATTGGATTGAACATCGAAAACCAAAGTTTCATCGAGATGATGATTGAGAAGAACCTAAAGGTTGGAAAGGATAACATCATGGTCTTCCAGTAAAAAAAAACAAACCCCGCCACAAGGGTAAATGTTAACCCCTGTTGGTACCCAAATTTAATCTCCTTCAAAGACCGAGAAGCATCATGGATTTTGACAGGACACTCAACGGTAGATAAATAATCATGTATATCGTTTTGTAGCTGGGGAAGCAATCTATCTGACTTGTTAGCACTCAGGTTTCGAAAGGAGTGGGTAACACCTTAAAAGGATGTGATCTGATCATAACTATTTTAGGTTGTGCCTTTTAACCAAGGTAAGAGAGCCTATTTTGTAACCTCTGTTATTGAAGAACAATGATAAATCCTTCTTTTACATAAATTTTATAGAGAAGACCTTGGGAAAATATGATCAACACACCAAATCTGACTCTCATGAGTTATCACTTCCAGATCATGGAGATATTTTCACAACAAGGAAAAGGTTACTAAAGACATTTGGGACCCTGATTGCTTCTGCATGTTTTAATAACATAAATTATACATTTTTATGCACACAGGACAAACAGGGCTAGTACAGGTAGGATTGGTTGTTTTTGAATAAATTTTTGGTGGGAGGTGGGGCAAGATGAACTTGATTCACAGATCCTTGAGGAATCTTACAAAATGGAAGGTTAAACCAACAAAATGCCACAGAATAGCTAAATTTTTCTTTAACTAGAATATGTGCTTCAATGAAGGCCCAGATTAGCACTTTTTCACACAATCTTTGAGATTCTATCACGAAGGCTCAAGTTAGAAAATCCAACAAAGCATCAAGATTTGAGTCAAATCACGCCTAAGGTACACCCAGAGGCTTACAAAAATCTCTGTCAACAGATGAAATAAAAGTGATTTTAAATTGTTTATTCCAATCCCAGATGAAAGCTCTTCTGAGAAATGAAATTACATATGCCACTAAACTATCACAAGGATTGAGGCATGTGTGATTAAATCATATTTTAATACAATATTACAACGAAACAAGAAAAACTACTCGCATACATTTAGAAATAAAATAAACACATTTTGCTCAAGACAACATAGAATAACTCGAATTTGATTAAATCTATCAGTAGGGGAAAGTTTCTAGAATAGTCTCAGAGCTTGTCAATGGCTGTACATTTGCAACCACCTTGACATGATCAGATTTAATACAAAAGAGATATACAAGCTTCTCAAATGGATTCTCAAAATGATGGGCTCTGTCAAGCTTTTCTATTAGAAAATTCAGTCCCGACCCCTAACACTCCAACCATTTGCACAAAAAAATTTGTGCCATTTATAACATTTACAATAGAGCCCCTTTCCCCTCCAAAAATCTAGACCTTGAGTGCTACCAGTGCTTGCCATGATCACGATCGCGATTCCTAGAATCATATCTGTAAAAAGTTTGCCAGGTGCTCGAGGGGGCAGATCTCATCAAATATCTCTTGCATTTAACTCCTTCCTTTGGTAGATCACTCTTTCTTCAATTCGCCAACCAATTTCGCCCCTAATCTGTCAAATCTGGCTCCTTGTGTGCTTGGGAGAAGAAAAATAGAAAATCTAATCGAGCACGATAGTCAGACCATTTTAATGGCAAAAGACATCTTCTAGATCTCCCCACCAAACTTAGATATCAACATTAACTCCCCTCTCTAACTGACATGTAGGAGATACCAAGAAATCATGAAGACTCACACTTCCAAGCGTGTTTCAATAAAAATGGGGGAAAATCAGATTCAGACTCTTGGTTGCCGTTGATCTTTACTTTGAATTTGGGTCGTCCACGTGGAAGATTCAAACTTAAAAACAAACTTGAGGGTTTCCTTTGAATTCTTACAACTTTCATAAAAATGCAAAATTTTTACATTTTGTTCCGCATCTCCACCCTCGAGAAACGAGCTTGACACATGTCCTAAGGTGGATCCCAAAGGAACCACAGATAAATTCTGCCATTTGACCCTCTTTTTGGAAAAAGGAAAATTTTCCAAGTTTTCCCCAACTTCAGCCCTTCCACTTCAAGTTTCCAATGTGGGTCCTAGTGGAACCACACTTCCTTTTTACTTTTAACTCTTTTTACCACAAAGAGAATTTTTTTAAATTTCCTCGAAGGCCCGCACCTCCGTTGTTTCTTTGGAGAAATCTTTGATCTTTCTTCCATCAGGCTTGTGGGCCATTTTTGATATCTTAACCCTTTGAGCATAAGAGGAAAAAATTCTAAGTTGCCTCTGATGGTCCGCTTCCCGCTCCTTTTGACTTGTCAAATTGCCACATGTCACTATGGCGCACCTTGAGATGGTCCCCAAAAATTGAGACCTTGAATGAGTGTAGGCTCGCCACATGTGTGGCCTAACAAAAATTGTTTGAAGGCTCGAAGCTCAGCGGAAGGCGCCAAGTGTCATGCTCCGGGGCAGTCTCCTTTGGCCATTGAAAAGTCCAAGAAAAATGTAAAGTGAGCGAAGGCCTCCAAGTGTCCTCTTGGCACTTCTTTAAAAGACTCTGAGCGAGCGCGGGCTCGCCACGTGTCCCTGTTCTCCGTCCAAACTATTTTAGCTGCATAAAATTTATCTAAGTCCGAAAAAAGTGGAAACCTCCACGTGTCCTCCCGACGCTACTCCAAGGCCAAACCAAAAAGTAGATCTTCAAACGAGCATCGTTCCTCCACATGGACACATTTTTAAGTTGAGGTGATTCATAGAAATTTTGAAGTACCCAGCTGAGCCGCCCAACCAAAAGGTGCCACATCCCTTGTTAATGCAAGGATGTAAATTTAACCGGGAGAAACACCCGACAAATCGTAAAATACAGAAAAATGATCATTTGAGGCTCAAATGCGTCCATCAGAGACACATCCATTCATTTTTCTTCAAGTATTTAGGGCAGAAATGACGAGGAAGACAAATCCCGGCCGTGAAGAACAGAAAATATGGGAGAACCTGAGTTTTTAGATGAACAGAGAATGGGAGACCCAAATTACAAACCTTTTCGGAGGAACAAAGAAACAAGGAGCAAACCATGGACCCATAAGTGATCTACGACCTATGAACAGATTAAAAATGGCAACAAAGATTAACCAAGACACAACACGGGGAAAATAAGTGACAGAGGCCGTAAATCGATAGATTTTCAAAGGAAAACTAGGGCGAGACTATTTTGAGAACCAAAAAACCCTACCTAACAAAAAAGGGTGCCCAAACGAAGAAATCCAGGAGTGAAGGAGTGGTAGACCACACGAGAGAGGCCATCAAAGCAATGATCAACCCATGACCAGAATTAAAATCTTACGCCTCCAAAACCGACTCACCAAAAGAAACTAAGGGAGGGGATTTGGCAACAGAGAGAGGTTTAGAAGACGAGGGAAAGGAAATCGTAGCCGCAACATGCAAAAAGGATTGATTTTCCGCCCCTACAACTAGGTCGAGGAAGGGACCGTAGCGGAATGGCACAAACCGCCACCACCAAAACCCAATCCACCTCGAATCGATGCACAACTCACGACCATGCCACCTGGTACACGAGAAAAAACCTACGGTAGAGCTGGATTCATCACCGATAAAAAGCAGTGCGGAACATAGCCATTGAGCTCCTCCAACAATTCAGTTTGAATTCCTTAAAATGTTAATTTTTTTATTATTCATTTACAATTTTAATTTTAATTTTTATGTTTAATAATTTTAATTTTTACCTTTTACATTTTAAATTTTTAAATTTATTTTAATTTAATTTATTAATTATTATTTATTTTTGTTATTTTTCATAATTTTTCAATTTTAAGCGATATTTTTAAATGTTCATTAATTTTATTATTTTTTATTTTTATTATTTTATTAATTTTAAATTTTTTAAGATTCTTATTAGTTTTAATTAATTATAAAATTTGAATATTTTTCATTTTTCATTTTTGTTAATTTTTTCAAAGTTTTCAATTTTTTAATGTTTTTCAAGAAGAAATGAGAGGAGACGATGGATAGAAGAAAAGGAGAAAGGCGAAGAGGAGGAGGAGGAAGAGGAAGCAAAGAGTGGAAAAAGAACACCGAACCAGAGTAGATGCAGCCAAACCCAAAGGACAACAGAAACACCAAC
Organism: Taxus wallichiana var. yunnanensis; assembly: GCA_018340775.1. NCBI lineage: Eukaryota > Viridiplantae > Streptophyta > Pinopsida > Cupressales > Taxaceae > Taxus > Taxus wallichiana. Next base: position 806,953,426 of record CM031239.1, on the reverse strand, counting down.
CGATTAACCTGGTGAGGAGCCACCGCGAAGTTGGCCGCCAAGCGTAAGAAGATGGAAGCGAATCGGCTCTGTCTTTAAGTGCATTCAAGTGATCAACCATGGAGTGTACTGGGAAGAGAGCCGCATCGACGTCTATCACCGGGAGGAAGCGTTGATCCAGAGAGGGGTGGAAATTTTGGGTGAATGACACTAAATCTCGGTATTGACCGCAAAGCCACCGAATGTCGCGACCAGAGCCGAGAGCAAGTTCATCGACTTCTTCCACCCACAAGAGGGGATCCGGAGGAGAGAAGTCGACCAGTTGGTCGTGTAAGCCGACACGATGAACAACATAAATTTGGTCGATGGCAACCCATTCAACATCAGTAGAATATCGAGTGAAGAAGAAGGCAGAAGGAGACAAACGCAGAGGCTATGTCGGAGTCAGTGCGAGGGCGATGGGCTCGAAAATGAAAGGAGTCTCCTAGAATCGCTTCAATAGCTTCGGCTTCCTCCTGCGAGGAGAATTTGAAAACCATAGCAAGGCGACGCCTGTCGATAGTAGAGGCATCGGCCAATTCCCGAAATTGACCATGAAGCACCACGAAAGGAAAGCCGACGAAAGACATGAGGGCATAGAAGATAGCACAGAGCAGAAACCAGTCAAAAGATGACGCCGAAAATGGAGGAAACTACATAAATAGAACAAAAACCGTGTGAAAAAGAAGGGGAGCCATCCCCAAGAAGAAATGAAGGAGGCAAGGAACAGGTGAGCCTGTCTGAGGAGACATGGGCGCGTGAGAAAAATCACTTGTGGGAATGCAACAGAGATTCGCCGCCGAGGAAGGCGAGGAAAGGACAGTTCGCACAAAGAGGACAACCACACGCGAGAGAGACCCCGCCAGCTACTCGGACGAGCCAACTCGATCGTGGGAAAGGAGGATCGGCAGTCCGTGCCAATCATGAGCCGAGCTGGAAGAGATGCTGATGAAGGATGATCAATGGCGAAGTTAGCAAGGAAGTCCGCCGCACGATTAGCTTCTCGAAAGTTGTGAGAGATGCTCCAAGATTGAATTTTGTCCAGCCAATAAAGAATCTGAGGAATGAAAAGATTAAGTTTCCATGAAGGGGAGACACCTCGGGAAACCGTGAAAATTATTATTTGGGAGTCCCCTTCGATTGAGAGATTTGAACTACCAAGCAGAGCAACCATCTTGACCCCTTCCAGTAAAGCATGGGCTTCAGCAGAGTTACATGTGCCCTCTTTGAGAGGGAAGGAGCCTGCTCTAATGAGACTACCGATCATCATCTCGAGAATGCAACCGGCGCCGGATTTACCTGGGTTACCTCTAGATGCCCCATCGAAATTCAGTTTCCATTGACCCTGCTGGGGAGGACGCCATCTGGTTTTTCCTTTGAATGAATTTTTCAAGTTGTGAGAGCCCTTTTTTTACAATTGATCCTAGTCTGGGGAGCTTGATGAGGGGCCAGGAATGTAAAATTGAGAAATCCTTGGAAGAGAAGGTGGAAAAGGAGAGACAAGTTAGCGCTAACACGCTCCGAAATGGCCACTTCGAGCTTGTTGAGAAAGGTGGGAAGATCAACAGCTTGCTCCCTAAAAAGACGGAGATTACGTTCCCACCAGATATGCCAGAGCAAAAAGTATGGGCTGACGTGCCAAATAGAGCTGAACAAACTCTTGGCATTAAAAGATGGCCAAGAGGAAAGATTCACAACAATGCTTTTACAAGGGACCCAGGCAAGACTTAATTTGTTGAGAAGCCAGTCCCAACAATAGGAAACAAAGGGGCAAAACAAAAAGAGGTGATCCAAATCTTCCTCAGCAGCACCGCACAGAAGACACTTGGAGGGACCAGAAAAGCCCCAAGAGCGCCTTTTGGCTTGAGTAAGAACCTTCTTATTCAAAACTAACCAGCTGAAATAAGCAACTTTCGGAGTGATGCTAGGATGCCAACAACCAAGGGAGCAAGGAGTCCCCTTTCCTGAATGTGAAATAAGTGTATTATAGCCAACTTTTACCGAATAGGAACCAGAGGCATCCCCAAGCCAAAGTAAATTGTCGTCTTTACTTGAGATAAAGGGCATTTCTGTCCCGAATTGAGTCCATAAGGAGGGTGGAATCTTGAACAGAGGCTCCTAAAGAAGAGATATCCTTCCAGAGCCAAGAAGGCGAGCCGTCAGGGTGTTGACGGCCATAATTAGAGACCAAAGTACCCCATGCCTGTTTAGTAGAATTCATTACACCATTGAGGGTAGTGGAAAGATTAAGGGAGGAAAGCCATTCCAACTTTCATCCCAGAAAGAAGCGAGCAAACCGTTGTTTATGTTCCAGGTGACCATCTCTGCAATTAGGGATTTGGAGTTACATAGAAAATTCCAGATATGTGAACCTCTCGGGAGCTCGGAAGCTGGATAATAAAAGATCGTGGCGATGTCCACCGAGATACTTATGAGAGAGAATTTGAAAGGCTAGTCTATTAGCATTAGAAATGAAGTTCCACACCAGTTTAGCCCCAAGGCGGTATTTTGAAGAGCGAGATCCAGAATACCCATGCCGCCCAAACGCTTTGGAAGCTTGACCAGATCCCAATTAGCAAGATGAAATTTGCGCTCAATACTATGACCTTGCCATAAAAAGGTGCGCACCACTTTTTCAATTTTGAGCAGAACAGATTTTGGGATCTGTAAAATTGATAACATGTATATTGGAATTGACAGAAGCACCGAATTGATTAGAAGAGCACGGCCGGCCAGAGAAAGCCATTTTCCTTTCCAAGAAAGAAGTTTGGTGGAAAGAGAATTCAAGAGCCCGTTCCAAAGATGTGCCCTACCATTGCCGTGGAAGAGTGGAATGCCCAAATAATTATGTGGAAGATTTCCCATAGAGAAGCCGAGAATTGCTTTAATCCTGCACTGAAGTCTAGGAGCCACGTTGAAGAAGAAAATAACTGATTTATGAAAGTTTAAAACCTGACCTGCAGCAAGAGAATAAGAGTCTAGAATGGAAGAAATTCGTTTAGCTTCAGGAATGGTCCCTTGACCAAATAGAAAGGTGTCGTCCACGAATTGTTGATGAGAGAGTGGAGGAAGGTTGGATGTGATATGTAGACCTTTAAGAGAACCATCCTGAATAGCGGATTTAATGTTGCGACTAAGAGCTTCCGCAACCAAAGTGAAAAGGAAGGAGGAGAGAGGGTCTCCCTGCCTTAAACCTCTGCTACTCTGAAAGAAGCCTTCCGCAGAACCATTTACTAAAACAGAAAAACATGGGGAAGCAATGCAGTTGAAGATCCATTTGCAGAAATGATCACAAAAACCCATGGCTTGCAAAGATTTGAGGAGGAACCTCCAATTGACACGATCATAGGCCTTACTGAAGTCTAGTTTCAACATCATACCCGCTCTAGAGGAGTTATGAAGAGAGTGGATCAATTCATGTGAGATAATGATCCCATCGGTGATAGACCTGCCAGAATGAAACCACTTTGTTCATGGGCAACCAATTTGGACAGCAGAGGGCTTAATCTATTAGCGATAGCTTTGGAAATGATTTTGTAAGTAGTGTTGCAAAGAGAAATGGGTCTGAAATCATCCATAGTCTCAGCCGGGGACTTTTTGGGAAACATGCAGATGAGGGTATGATTGAGAGTACCTAAAATCTTCCCGAAATCCTGGATTCCTCAACTGCTTTCCAAACAGAAAATCGACGACAACTTCCCAAAAATCCTGAAAGAAGGATGCTGGGAAGCCATCAGGACCTGGCGCTTTATCACGCTTCATCGAAAAACAATTTTCCGAACCTCCTCCAAGGAGAAGGGAGAAAGAAGCAGGTCGTCATCAATCCGTAACAGCAACAGGGGTCTGAAGAAGGAAATGGGACTGTGCACCAAGGGTGGAGGCCGAGTCATTCAAGAGCTTCCAAAATAAGCCACCGCTTCTGATTTGATTTGAACTTGGGATGAAGCAAGAGTTGAATCTTCAAGCTTAAGAGAGGAAATGTAGTTGAAATTTCTTCTAGCTTTGACAGAGGCAAAAAAGAACTTGGTATTTTTGTCTCCATCAATCAGCCAAGTTTCTCTGGATTTTTGACGCCAAAAGTTTCCTCTTTCAGAAGGAGAGCGCCCAAATCCTTTAGGAGAGATTTTTCTTTTGGAAATCAGCCTGAAACATCCCTTGGGCTGAGAATGGACTCATTTAGAATACGAAGATCCTTCTCGACTCTAAGTTTTTCTTGGAAGATGTTTTTAAAACTCGAATAATTCCAACATTGTAATTTGTCTTTCAGCAGAGAAAGCTTTTTGGAGAGTTGGAACATCCAAGTCCCTTTGACATTGAAGGAGGCCCACCAGAGATTGACTAAAGGCTTAAGAGAGGAATCATGTAGCCACATGTTCTCAAATTTGAATGGGGAACGGCGCGGAGGAAGATCAAAGTTTAAATCCAGAGAGATTGGAAAGTGATCTGAACCGGAGAAAGGAAGAACAGAGCTTTTGATGAGGAAGTTGTTTGCAGCCAGAGTTCTGAAACAAGGAATCTGTCAAGATGCACAGCCAAGGAACTAAACCCAGAGCCTCCTGTTATTCCACGTGAACCAGCCCTTACAAGGCTCCACATCGACTAAATGAGAGGAAGAAACGAAGGAGGTAAAATCTACCTGAGAGCATGGCTGCCATTGGATACCTCCACGCTTATCTTGGTCAGAGAGGGTGGCATTAAAATCACCGGCTACGATTGTCTTGGAAGTTGCAGCGGTATCAAGGAGCAGACAAAGAGTATTCCAGAGAGCTCTTTTTCTAGTCGGAGTAGAAGGGCCATAAACATTGCAGATGAAAAAGAAATCATCAGAATGTTTAATTTGAACTTTGCACCAAATAAAATTTGTTTCCACGAGGATGGGCTCTATAGACAACAACTAGTTTTCCACAAAATACCAAGACCACCCGAGGCGCAAGAGAGTTAGAGAAGCAACCATCCCAACCTTTCCATTTTCGGAACCATCCATTTAAGCATCCTTCTTCCGACATTTTGGTTTCCTGAATCAGACAAATATCAACTGCAGCATCGTGGCATAGCGTCTTAACAGACGCTGCTTGTTAGGGGCGTTGAGGCCCCTAACATTCCATGAAAATAGGATCATTTGTGTTTCAGAGAGGACTCGCCTCTCCTACTTGTAGATGGGAAGAAGGAACGCAGTTGAAGTTGCTTCCCAGTGGCAACCTCGTTAAGAGAGAGTTTACTTTTGTTGGGACGACCTAGAATGCTTTTCGGACCTAGATCCATATTGAGTAAGGGTGGAGTAGGGAGAAGCGGACCAAGCAACAAATTATTGGAAGAATGATTCTCGATAGTATCCTCCTGAGAATCCGTATGGTCGCCATCATTAGACTGAAGAAGATCATCTTTATCAATAATCCATTTTTCTAAAGAGGAGGAATTACCTCCCATGCCGATGGATATGCCTTCGTGGAAAAGGGACAGAATCCTGGTGGAGTCCTTTACAACGGCAGCCATTTCTTTAACAAGAGAGAAAGTATCGGGGTCCAGTCCGAAAGGAAAGGGGTTCGAACAGGTGGGGGAATGGGAAACCAAGGGCGCGGGGGAGAGGGGGGAAGAATGAATGGGGGAGGACGGAGGGGGATAGAAATGGGGTGGGGATAATTTCCGCCAATGCGGGACGCTATTAAAGTGGGGATTTTTACAGTATTTGCGAATGTGTCCGGGCTTTTTACACTTAAAGCAAATGTTGGAAACGCCTTCGTACTCCACTTTTTGCTCCCAAAGCTCCGGAGGGAGTGGTAATATGAATGACTTCTTGAAGCTTTTGAGAAGGGTCAATAGAATGCAGATTCTAGCAAAAGAGGAGAGGGTACCTTTCAGAGAGACAGGGTCAATGCGAATGACGCGACCCAGGCTTGAGCAGATTTTAGTAAGGATTGGAGCAGACCAAAACTCACTGGGCAGAGAGTAGAGTCTAACCCAAACTTGAAACCCTTCAGTATCTGCTCTGTTGCAGTCAAAATGAGGCTCCCACTCGCGAATCGCCAAACCAGAGTCGGAAAGAAGAAAATCTTTCCTATCCATAGTGTCGTCCTTCTGGGCTGCGCTCCGAAATAACACAAAGAAAAATCCCTTTTCAAGGAATCGAATACTCAGGCCGCTACCCCACTGGGTTTCACACCAGTTTTGAATGCCTGAAATCGATAACCTTCTACCAATAAATTTTGCAAAAATAGCTCTCGAATAGAAACGCTTAATTTGGGCTGCAAAGGCGACGTCGTCAACTAAGGACACGGAAGGGATGGTAACAAGACCGTCCTGAATGTCAAGTTTGGCGTTGTCCGCCTGCACAAAATATGACATTGAACGAAGGGGACCCAGCCTCTTTTGCAGAGCTTCCGACAGCCCCCGAGGCCCCTGGGGGGGGCGCCATCGCCACATCACGAGGGGCGTAGCCAGGAGACCGTTGGAGGGGCGTGAATTAAAAATTGTGACCATTCTGGAACACGGGGGTACCGCGGCTCTTTCATCCTCCTCCCCATCCGAAATATGCTCTTCTTTTGCTCTTTATTTATTTTAATTATATCTTCATTTATAACTTTTTTATCTTTTTAATTTGTATAATTTTTTAATTAATTTTTAATTTTGTATTATTGTTTAATTTTATATTAATTTTTATATTCGGTTTTTAATTTTTATTTATTTTAATTAATCTTCATTTGTAATTATTTACCTTTTTTAATTTTAATAATTTGTTTCATAATTTTAATTTTAATTTTTAATTTTTTTATTATTTTTAAAAAATTTATTAATTATTATTATTTTATAATTTATAAAATTTGTTTGATTTTTTTAATTTTTAATTTTAATTTTTTAATTTTTAATTAATTTTTTAATATTCATTTGCAATTTTAATTTTTTTATTGATTTTAATTTTTAACTTTTACATTTTAATTTCTTTTAATTTTTTTAAAATTTAATTTAATTTAATTTAATTTATTAATTATTAATTTGTTAATTTTTTTTTTGTAAAATAATTTTCATTATTATGTTTAAAATTTTATTTTTAACTTTTATATTTTAATTTTTTTAAATTTAATTTAATTTAATTTAATTTATTTCTTTTAACTTTTCAATTTTTACTGATTTTAAAATGTTTAATAAGTTTTGATTCTTTTTTATGTTTTAATAATTTTAATTTTTTAAGTTTTATTAATTTTTTTAACTTGTAACTTTTATTAATTTCAATTTTTAATTTTTTATTGATTAATTGTAATTAATCTTTTCATTTGTATTTTTGTTTTATTTTTTTTTATTGATTAAATTTAATTAATTTTTTTCATTTGTAATTTTTTTAAATTTTAATTTTTTATTAATTATTACTTTTTTAAAAATTAATTTTCAAACTTTTAACTTTTATTCTCAATATTTAATTTTAATTATTTTTAATATATAATTTTTATTAATTTCAATTGTTAAATTTTAATTGAACTAAATTTGTAAATTTTAATTAATTTAATTATTATTATTTTTAATTTTTCATTTCAATTTTTACTAATTTTAATTAAATTTAATTTTTTAATATTGATTATGTTTTTATTTTCTTATCAATGTAATTTGAAATTATTCATTTTTAAATTTTTTAGTAATTTTAATTTCTAAATTTTATTTACTTTTATTTTTTTATGGATTTTTAATTTTTAACTTATATTACATTATCGTTTTTAAATTTTTTTATTAATTTTATTTTCTTATTTTTAATTTAATTTCTATTTTCTATTTACTATTATTTTTAATGGATTTTTAAGTTTTAACTTTTTCATTTTAGGAATTATTAATTTTTCTTAATCATAATTATTTAAAAATTTTTTTTATTTTATTTTATTAATTACTTTGTCGACAATTATTAAAATTCTTAATCACATTATTTTATTTTATTTTTATTTTTAAATTTTCTTACTAATTGTTTTTAATATTATTTTAATTTTTTTTATTAATTAATTTTCTATCAACTATTTATTAATTTTTTATTTTTTTAATTTGAATTTCATTAATTTTTTAATTAATTTGTATTTTTTATTTTTGAAATTTTAATTTCGAATTAATATTATTTATTTATTGATTTTTATTATTATTTTTTTTTTAAATTGATCAATTAATAATTTGTAATTAATCTATTACTATTTTATTTTATTAAATTTAATTTCTAATTTTTAAAATTTATTACTTTTTTTTTTTTTAACTTTATTTTATTATATTAATTACTTTGTAATTTTTCTCTATCATAATTTTTTAATTTTTCCTATTTTTAATATTAATAAATTTTATTATTATTTACTTTTTTAATTTCATTAAATTTGTCAATTTTTATTTTTGAAAATTAATTCTATTAATATTTTATTTTATTAATTTTTAATTTTAATTTTTAAAAATTATCTTTAATAATTTGTAATTAATCTATAACTTTATTTTATTTTATTAAATTACTTTGTAATTTTAAAATTTATTACTTTTTTATTTTTTTAACTTTATTTTATTATATTAATTACTTTGTAATTTTTCTTTATCATAATTTTTAATTTTTGCATATTTTCTAATATTAATTAATTTATTTTTTTTATTTTTTCAATTTTTAATTTTAATTAATATTATTTTTATTTTTTGAAATTTTTATTAATTAATATTTATTTTTTTATTGATTTTTATTTTATTTACTTTTTATTAATTTAATTAAATTTGTAATTAATTAATCTTTGATATTAATTATTTTTTTTAATTATAATTTAATTTCTTATTTTTAAAATTTTTTTTTTATTTTTAATTAATTTTTTATATTTTATTTTAAAATATTTTCCATTAATTTTTAAATTTTTCCCTATTTTATATTAATTAATTTCATTTTTGTATTTTTTATTTTATTTAAAGATTTATTACAAATTAATCAATTTTATTAAAATTTTATTTTTTTAATGGATTTTAATTTTATGATTAATTACTTTAATTATTTAATTAATTAATCTAAAATATAAATTAGCATTTTCTTAATCATAATTATTTCATTTTTATTTTTTTAAAATTGTTTTATTAATTTTAACATATTTTTAATACAATTCAACATTCCAAATATTAATTAATTTCTATTTTCATTTAATTTTTTTAATTTTTAAATATTAATTCCATTTAAAATTTAAAAATTTTATTTTAATAATTTTTTTTTTTAAATACAAACAAATTAACAAATATTAATACAAACAAAAATTTTCAATTTAAATAAATTTATGGTTCAAAAACAAAAATTTAACAAATATAAATATAATCATAAACCAATTTCAATTTAAATAATTTTTTTATAATTTTAAATTCTAAATCAATAAAAAAATATTTTATTTAAAAAAATAACTACCATACATAATCAAAAAACACAATTATAAAACTAAAATACAATTCAACTTTGACATTAAAAAAAATTCATTTAAAAATAATTTTATTAATTTAACAAGTTAACCAATTTTAATAAACATATTAATAAATTAACTACCATAAAAACATCATTTTATAATTTATAATTTAAATCAATAATTTAATTTTTAACAAGTTAAAAAATTATACATAATTACAAACACAATCATAAGCCTAAAAACAATATTTTTATTTAAACACAAATAAATTAATTTAACAATTAACCAAGATTAATAAACATATCAATAAATAACTACCATACATAATCACAAACACAACCATATAAACCTAAACATACAATTCAACATTCTAAATAACAAAAATACTATTTTCATTTAAACAAATATTAATAACCATATCAATACAATAAAAAAATAACCACCATACATAATCACAAACACAATTATAAACCAGAAAAATACAATTCAACATTCCAAATAACAAAAATACTATTTAATATATTTAAACTCAAACATATTCATTTAATAAATATTAATATTAATAAACATATCAATAAATAACTACCATACATAATCACTCAAACATATTCATTTAATAAATATTAATAACCAAGATTAATAAACATATCAATAAATAACTACTATACATAATCACAAACACAATCATAAACCTAAAAATACAATTCAACATTCCAAATAACAAAAATACTATTTTCATTTAAACAAAATATTAATAACCATATTAATACTTTTATTAATCAACTCAAACATATTCATTTAATAAATATTAATAACCAAGATTAATAAACATATCAATAAATAACTACTATACATAATCACAAACACAATCATAAACCTAAAAATACAATTCAACATTCCAAATAACAAAAATACTATTTTCATTTAAACAAAATATTAATACTTTTATTAATCATACATTTATTAAATAAAATTACATATTCTACTATTTAATTGTATATTAATTAATACAAACAATTCAATATTTCAAATAAAATATATCAATAAATAACTATCATACATAATCAAAAATACAATTATAAACCTAAAAATACAATTCAACAATCCAAATAACAAAAATACTATTTTATTTAAAAAACATATTAAATTTATTTAACAAATTATTAAACAAATTAATAAACTATATCAATAATTAATAATTCATATTAATACAAACAACAATATTTAAACCTAAAAATACAATTCAACTATTCCATAATAACAAAAATATTATTTAAAATACAATTTAAACAAAAATATTAATACTTTTAATTAATCATAAAACTCAAACATATTCATTTAATAAAATTAACAACCAAATTAATAAACATATCAATATAATAACTACCATATATAATCACAAATACAATCATAAACCTAAAAATACAATTCAACATTCCAAATAACAAAAATACTATTTTAATAAACAAATTATTAATACTTTTATTATCAATACATTGATTAAATACCATTACAAATCTACTCAAACATATTCAAATTAATAAAATATTAATAACCAAATTAATAAATATATCAATAAATAACTATCATACATAATCAAAAATACAATTATAAACCTAAAAATACAATTCAACAATCCAAATAACAAAAATACTATTTTCATTAAACAAAATATTAATAAATATTAATAATTTTATTAATCAACAAACATATTATTTAATAAATATTAATAAACTCATTAATCAATCAATAATAATTACCATACATAATCACAAACACAATCATAAACCTAAAAATACAATTCAACATTCCAAATAACAAAAATACTATTTTCATTTAAACAAAATATTAATACTTTTATTAATCATATCACATTAATTAAATAAAATTACAAATCTACTATTATAATTGTATATCTCAAATTAATAAACCTAAAAATACAATTCAATATTTCCAAATAACAAAAATATATTTAAATAAAAACAAACAAATATTTAATTTAAAAATAACACAAATTAATAAATAAAAAATAATTAACAATATTAATAATCACAAAATAATTTTATAAACTCAAAAATACAATTCATTAAATCCAAATAACAAAAATACTACTATATACAAACTATTTAATTGTATATCAAACAAATTAATTTAACAAATTAACACAAATTAACAAACATATCAATAAATAATATCCCATATATAATCAAAAATACAATTATAAACCTAAAAATACAATTCAACAATCCAAATAACAAAAATACTATTTGTATTCAAAAACAAACAAATTAATTTAACAAATTAACACAAATTAATAAACATATCAATAAATAATAACTCCCATATATAATCACAAATACAATTATAAACCTAAAAATACTATTTTCATTTAAATACAAATACAATTATAAATCTAAAAATACAATTCACCCTTCTAAATAACAAAAATACCATTTAAATAAAAATAAATTAATTTTACAAATACTAATAAATATATTAATACTTTAATTAATCATACATATTAATTATATACAATTATAAGTTTACTATTATAATTGTATGTAATACACGCAATTACAAGCCTAGTATTATAATTGTATATATTTCAATTAATACAAATACAATATATCAATATTTTAATTAATAGTACATACTATTAAACATAATTGCATAATTACAAACATTGACACAATTAAACATGATAATCACGATAATCACTATATTATTTAATTGTATATCTCAAATTAATAATACTATTATTTTTTAAAATTTAATAATTTATTTAATGACACAAATAAATATTTATTGTATATAATAATAAATATACAATAAACCCGATCAAACCAAACAAAAAATACAAATAAACCCAATCAAAGGGATACTCCTACAACTAGTAGTCAAAATTAAATTTAAATCAATATTTTATTAAATAATAAAAATACATTTTGATTATATAATAAAACAATTAGACATTCAAAATTATAAACATAATTTTTGATAAACTAATCTCCTAATTAACAATAATACAACCATATATTAATAAAATAACATTTTAAAATAAAATTTTATTTTTCATTCATATAAATATAAGCGACCATACATATACATAAATATTATCATATTTATAAAATAAGAAAAACAATCTATAATTAAAATTAAAATATATATATGTAAAAACAGTATATACACTATTCGAAGCTACAACCATTATACGTATATTACTTATAATAAATTGAAAGACAATTTTGAAAAAATAAACTAACTAAAATATCTATAGATCTATTTCGAAGCCCAACTCTAACATAAACTTTATTAACAGTGAAAAAAATCCATGAAGTATGTTTAAATCAATACTCTACTTCCAAGTCTACCATCATGCGCAAAAATTAATTAAGTAAAAATAATGACCACCCCCAAAAAAAAAAATTAGTTGGGCCCGGACGAGAATAATTTTTGGAAAAATTTGCATAACAAAAATTATAATTGAAGTACAATTTAACAAAACTAAATATAATTAAAAACATTATTATTAAAAAACATTTTTTTGAGTTACAATAGACAACATTTTCCTAAGAGATTTAGAAACAGTAAATTAATATTTAAATTAAAAATATTTTAAAAAATAAAATAATACTTATTTTAATGAAAAAAAAGTAAATTGATAGTTAAATTAAAAATTGTTAACTGAAAATAAGAATAATTTTCCAAAAAAACAAAGACCGGATTACCCTTCCACTAAAATTAAAAAATCACCAAACTGTTTAAAATAAGGAGTGTTTGTAATATCTGGGCAGCGCTTACCCAATTTTATTTTTCTTTTGCCAAATATCATAACCTGCAATAAGGTAATAAATGGTTATGTTAGAAAAATATTATATATGATAAAAGATGAAAAGGGTGTATAGCTGGAGTACGCTCCTATTGTCGCCTCATTCACATTCGTAGATTTGTTATGCAACGCCTCCTCAGGCACAGAATATATCATCATCTACAACGGCATACATCTTAATACCAATGAAACAAAAAGATAAAATCGAAATAGGCAATATATGACAGTAATGATCTCTTTATCAACAGATGAGCAGTTGGTAATGATCCCTTTTCCCTGTATACATTTTTACAAGGGGAAGAGGGAAAGATGTTCCTGCAAACTATTGAATTCCACTGGGAGCATTACGATTAGTAAGTTTAATATCATTCATTCGAATGACCTGAGAGCGTGAAAAACTTTAACGCTCCAGAAATCATACGCGCCAGAGGCAGAGGCAGAGGCAGGGGCAGGGGAAGGGCTTTTGTTGGTTTACTTCCTGTTAGAGTTACTAGAGGAAAATGTCTTAGTATTTTATAGAGAGAGGGCTTGGACTCCTAATTTTATTGTGAGATTTTGTTTCATTGAATTTTTACGATACAAATTAAGAATTAAGTTTGAATCTTTTTCTGTAAAATACAATCCTCACAATTTTAGTTGTTTTTCTCTACTAAGTTAAAAGGCTTCTTTAATCCCTTTAAATTTATCTCCACACAAAAACATAAACTTAAAAAATATATATACTTTGTTGAACATGAAAAATATACAGGCAAAAATGGAGGATCGCATTTAATAAATTAATAGTCAATTGAAAGATTAAGATAATTCACTTAATTTTGACCATCTCATCCAGAATAGGAATCGGATAAGTGACAATTATTTACAAAAATAAATAAAAAATGCAGAGAGACATACAACTGTAGATTAGATTCTGAAATTTGTAGTCGAAAAGGGGAAATATAAACTTTCCATTGGATATTCGCATTCACATATTTGTTCAGACTTCGATCTGTGAGCATCCTGTACGCTTCCATTGCATTTGCAGGTTTTTTCAGACTGCTATCTTAACATCACTATATTTATCCAACCTCTTTGAGAACACAATATATATTATTAATACAAAGAAAAACCCTGCAAACCGGCGAAAATATGACGCAGCTTGTTTCCAAGTTGAATTCCTATCAGATGCAGGTAGAGAAGCTTGCAGAGGAGAAACTTAGTTTATCTGTCAAACTTCAGGATGCGACTAGTTCTGAAGTGCCTGAACATAAAGCTCTTATAGAACAAGAGCCTTTAAAGGAGGTGTATCATGGCTGGGAACAGGAGAAGTCAGAAATGGCCAACGCATTGGAGGAGTTGAGAACCCAGCTCCAAGCTGAAGCTGAACTCAAAAAATAAAAAAATCACCAACGCGTTGGTTGCCTTTTACATGAATTGGAAATTAAACAGCAGAAACTACATGAACTCAGTGAAGAGAGAGGTACTTGCCAGCAATTTGGGAGAAAAAGTGACTGTCATAGAAGATATGAAAAGTCAAAGGGTCTTCTCGGAAGAGAAGCTTCAAAAGTCAAAGGGTCTTCTTGGAAAAGAAGCTTCGAATTGCCCAGTTTGAGGGGGAATAGTTGGCGAAGAGTGTGAATCAATCTGCACTCAATTTTAGCACCCTGCAATGGAAAGTAGGGGATCTTGAAGCAGAGAAAGCAACTGCTTCCAAGAAGGTCAACATTGTTAGAGGTGGAGTCAATAAATGAAACCCAAGAAGGTCAACATTGTCTCGAAGCTGAAGTCTTAAGATTTGCCGAGGAAGGAAATGCTTGAAAGTTCATTGCAGATTTTCAGTGATGAAAATCACAACAATCTTTTGACTAAACTTGACGAGTATTCAGAGAACACAAAGAAGGAAGCATATGAGAATCAGCTTGTGAGAAATGAATTGGCTGAACTGAAACTTATTTTGGATGAAGCAAATACAGCTAAAGAACAGATTATGAATCGTACAAGCTGGAGACCGGTTCTGCAATTGTTGAGAAGGAGCGAAATGGAGCAGAAGCTATCAGATTAAGACAGCAGATAGATGAACTTTGTCTTCATATATTTCTTCTCAAAGATGAATGAAAAGTTGAAACTAATGGGCGATCTTGACGAATACAAGTTATTGGCAGAAAAATTAGAATGTGAAAGAGCAGATCTATCCAAGAGTATTCATTTAGTAAAGATTGAGTTGGAGCAAATGAGAAGAGAATTTGAGTTCCAGAAAACACTTAAATCAAGGAATAAATCAAGGAAGGAATCAACTTGCAGAGGAGAACAACAAACTTTCAATAGAGCTACATGATTGCAAAAAAAATATTATCCAAGATGCAAGATGAACAGTTAAAATCACAATAATCATTTGAAAGATGGTTGTACTTCAGCTTCGTAATGCAACGCATGAAAGTATGTATCTCACAAGCAATTTGCACAAACATACACATTTGTTAGTGGAGGCAGAGGGAGAGTTTCCAAAGTCCACACAGAAAGCACATGCTGATTCATTTCTATTGCAAAACAAATCAGATTTATTCCACGGAAAGTGTATTGACCATGGGAGCTCATTAGGGGCTGATCCTAATGACTCTGAATTTGCAATGCATATCATGGTAGAAATCGTTGAGGAAAGCATTCAACAGTCTACTAGTGAGTCAGATATAATGAATATCGATTCAGAGCTAACTTCTGCTGTGAGTGCTACATTGGAGATTTTTGCAGAATATAGAATTTTGCAGGTAAAATTTAAATTTGTTATTTTAGAGTTTTCAGATGGTCAAGAGTTATTTACTCGTCTACGGCAGGCAGAGGTCAAAGAAAGTGGAGGAAATATGCAGGATCCCATGGCTCTGAATATCCTTGTTGATGATTGTGGCAAGTTTGTTAAACAGTTGCAGGAAGCATTCGGTGAAAGGTCATAGTATGAAGCAATTATAAGGGAACTTGAGTCCGTTTTGTTTTCAAAGGATAAAGATATCCAAGATATCAATGGCAAGTATGTTGAACTTTCTCAGAAGTGTGGTCAGATTGAGGAGGTTAGTGCCAAATGTAAAGCAGACAACTCAACTTGCAAATGAGAGGGATTCTTTACATTTGGAGGTAGAAGCTATTCAACTATCTCTTCAAGACAAGGAAATGCTGATGAAAGCTTCTGCAGATTCTCATTATGATTTGAAATGCCAATTTGATATGGCCACCGAGAAGCTAATAGCTTCCATCGAGGAGGCCATTCAAGATGGAACGGTGTATGATGATCCTTGCATCCAGAGAAATGGCCCTGGATTCAAATATAGTGAATGCCCTGGATCCCTTTCTGTAACTGTTTAAAAATGTAAATTCAGTCGCAAGGGCATTTTAAGAGCTGTTTAAGGACTGACTCTGATCTGGGAGAAACTTGGCAAAATAGAGTCAATAACAGGCACTGTTCAACAGGAAATTGAAATAGAAGAGGAACCTAAATAAGGAGCATCTGTTTAGAGATATTTCACCCATGATTTATGGAGTAATTCAATTATAATTACTATGAACGGGCACTTCATCCAAAAGAGTATTTTCACCTCTAAGCTAGAAAATTATAGTTGTTTTCACATGACAATAATATTAGTAAACCTCTTCCTGACAGTTGTATTCACATGACAAAACCCCTGCTTCGTTAAAAAATTACAACTGAACTAATTAAAAACACCTTTTCACAGGAACAGGGGCAGGAACAGGGCATTTCTATTGGCAAACATAATCTGAGGTTAGTAGTTCTAACTTGTAAGGCAATGTCAAGCAGCTCTGCAAGTTCTGCAGGAGAATAACAAATTACACCTGAACTAATAAATAACACCTTTTAACAGGAAAGATACATTCCTAAAATTTATTGATGTCAACAAAGCTATTCTCAAGCAGAGCAAGACATTAAGTCAATGGCATTTCAATTGTTGGCAAACATAACATGGTTAGTAGTAGTTTTGAGTCCTCATTTGATGACCCTGGAGCATAAAAATATTCTCAAGCAGAGCAAGACGATGAATTTTATAGTACAACTACATTAGGAATAAAATAAATTAATAATATATGTGTATATATGAAACGTGGACCATTTGTATACAAGCAATTACTAAATTTTCTCACGTTAACAATCCCAAAAAGATGAATGAAGATAAAATGAGGAAAGTTAATAAATATTAACAGAAAGGGTGGATCAAATTCAATAGCTATACCGACAGATCATACACTCAAATTTGGCCTCCAGATAAACAGGGGACGTGTAACTGACATCGTATTTTTAAGAAAAAGATAGACATACAACTGCAGTGAAGAGGGTCTGAGATTTGGAGTTGAAAAGAAGAAAGGCAAACTTCCTTGAGAGATCTCTGAGCATCCTGTCCGCTTCTAACACTATTGTCACCTCAACCGCATTCACAGATTTGTTCAGACCTATATTATCTAATGCAAAAAACAATCGAATGCCTTAACATCACTATATTATCTAATGCCCCCTCGTATACCACAGGTGGTACACACTGAATGTATCATCTACCACAGCGAAAACCCGGCACACCAGGGAAAACAAGACAAATCTAAATTACCAAGAAATAAATTTATACCAGAGTAGTGAAAAGATTAAATCAATGTAGCATTAAACTTTCTAAGTTCCTGAGGAATATGTGACAGTAAAGGTCTTCTACTGCTCAGCTGTATTGAAATAAGTTGTTCGCTTAATTTTTGAGGCTTGACGAGCGATTCTCAGGAAATCTTCCAGATTCTGTATGCAGATTAATCTAACCCGAGGAAAAGCTTAAAGACAATTGAAAGTTACACAATATTCTCTGAAAAGCCTTTATAGGCTTAAAAACAAAAATTACTATTAACAACATTCCATTAGCCCAATTCCAGAGCATGGACTTCCTAACATGTTTGCCAATCCTGAAATACATCGAAGAAGACAACCTAAAAGCTGGAGCACCCATAAAAATTGAAATAGATTGCATCTTCTATTTCAAATTGAGGCAGATTTCAATAACATAGAAGGGAAAATGTGATTGGTATAGCCAGGTTTCTACAGCACAGTAACCTACACTAGCATGGTCAGTTTAACCACAACGTAAGCCAGCATGGCCAGGAAAAATGTGAGAGGCCTACCCAGGGTTCTACAACACCACAGCCTAAGCTAGCATGCCCAGTTTATATCCACCTACCCAAGATCAGCTATCTCAAGTTTTTAAGACGAAGCAGGACACCTAAACCATATAATTCCCTATAAAAAAACCGATTAAAGCATAAGCTGTGGGGAAGTTCATCCATGAGATAAAATTATATTCAGGAAAATAAACAATTATAGCAAACCCTAAGCAAGTAGGGCTAAAATAAATTATTTAAATAAACACCGCTCCTGATAGCACATTAAACCCTGCTGTAGTAAACTGCTTGATTAAAAAGATTTTATGGGGAAATTACGTAGAAATAATGGTTAAATCCTGTGTATAACCCTAAACTACAACTGTATGCATCTACCTTCAAAATTATTTATAAAGCCTACTCTACAACGGCAATCAAAAGGAACACATGGGGCCATAAGCCATTAAACAGGAAAACACAGATCTGAACCCTGTTTTAGAGAAAACTAACAAAATATTAAAACAGACTAGATTTAAAGCAATTCAGGGACATACAAATCCATTTACCTAAATTAATTTCGACAAAGCAGAACTGAACCTTGAATAGACACTTCCATACATTTGTCTTTTAGAAAAATCTGACCAACCAGATTCAAACATTATATTTAGATGCATTTACCTTATAGAAATTTCTATATCCTAAATCTGGGGGAAATTGAACCTATAATTTCCTAAGCAGTAGCCTACAACACAACCCGCACAGAAGGGAAACAAATAAAAATAATTATCAAGCTAGGATTTACAGTTTAAGATGGAAATAAATTATAACAGAAGAAGTTTAGAGGAACTTGCCTTGCAGAAGATGCGCCATCCTTCGGTATCCAGCTGGTCTGATAGCTTCGCTATCCTTCTCCCTCAATCGGATACAGAAAACTCAAATACAAATACAGAGGACTCTAAACACAAATACAGAAAACTCAAATACAATTACAGAGGACTCTAAACACAAAAGTACATATAAAAGCTACTAAAATTGAAAAATAAAAGACTAGACAGAATGACTCAAAACATATTCACAAAGACACAATCAACTATTCAAAATATAAACAGCAGCAGGGCCCTGCAAAGAGACTCCGAACCACAAGAAATAAAGAAGAAATTCAGACAAATCCAAACAAAAATGTGAGGAGGAACAGTCTTACACAGAGTTATATAGAACCTTTATCAACGGCTCTTTGCTTTTTTCACCAACAGTCACCTATGCGTCTTTACTGCTGTCTTCCAGCTGTTTAAAATTCATCATTCCTCAGCTGCTCCTTCCAAAATATCTATTTCTAGACGAATCTTCTAGAGTCATTTTTAGCTTGGTTGAGTGTAGGATTAATTTTTAGCATAGATTATCAAAATTAAATCAAAGGTATTATAGATACCCACGATGGGATAAAATGCTTTAAACTAGGAGTATTAGCTTTATCGAAAGTATTTAAAACACTTTATCTTAACCATTGTTTCATGGTGGGGAAGTATGGCAAATGCTAAGGATTTCCATTAATATTGTTTTATTTTTACTAAATAGAGGTATCTTATTTTAGTGGGGGTTTTTATTAGTGGAAAATTGTATTATTTTAAGGTAATCAACAATTAAAGAGTTCATTTTGGAAGTTTAGATTTCTCTATTTTAATAATGAGTTGAGGTCTAGGTATTTATTTTCGTGTTGTTTGTCATTGTTATTATTGGTGTCATCATTTTTGGTTCCATTTATTTTATGAGGATTTTTGTTTGTAGTAGGGAAGAGCACACACTTAGCAACGCACATAATATATATACATATATGTACATATATTTGTCTAAAACAATACTTCGTAATTTTTGGTTAATAATATTTAGATGAAATTTATTTTTAATATGTACCATGTTTTTATGATATAAAGTATTTTCTATTTTCATTACGCTTGCATATTTAGGTTTTTAAATGTTAAAATTCATTCATATAGTTGAGTGGCTATTAAATTAAATTTTATATTTTAGTTTACTATAAGATGATTAAGACATTTTTGCGATGGTAACAATCAAGTCATTTTTTGGATGATAGAGTGATGGTATGATTAAGTCATTTTAAAATCAAATTTATGATTTATTAGTTGTTTATTGTTGGATTGTATGTAATGTCCCATTCGACGTTACTCAGTTCATACTTCGGTGACCTTGTTAAGCGCGTTGAACGTTGTTGTGCTTTCGTTGATGATTTGTTGGTTTCGACCTTGTTGTAGAGAATAATTAACATCCTCCCTCTTCGTCGTGCCTACTTGTGTTGTTGCTAATGATTCCATTTGTTGCCCCCCCCACTTAACGCCCTTTACGATTTTTCTATTAAAGGAAAATCGTGTTCTTGAATCATGTCGATTGTTATCGATATTAATATTAATTATCTCTATGTTATTTTGTTGTATCGTTTTGATCACTCCCATAGACCGAGCCTTGTTCCGTGCTAAAGAAGGGATTACCCTATCGTGGCGCCATGGTTGGTCGTTGTCCCTGTGTTCGCTTTCAAAATGTCAACCTCTAGTTTTCTCCCCTTGGTCGATTAGGCCTGCATGCATGTTGTTTTAATCATTTAAATTAAAGGAGAATTTGATTTTTTCTCCTCCAACTTGCCAGTATGTATGCAATTTAATCTTCTTGGTTG
This sequence comes from Taxus wallichiana var. yunnanensis, assembly GCA_018340775.1. Lineage (NCBI taxonomy): Eukaryota > Viridiplantae > Streptophyta > Pinopsida > Cupressales > Taxaceae > Taxus > Taxus wallichiana. The sequence continues at coordinate 806,932,404 of CM031239.1, read as the reverse complement.
GCGTAGGATTATTGGGTTCCTTTCTTCCTTGTTTTCTAACTTGTGAATGCGTGGAAGTGGAGGGAAGTTGTGTGTGGTGCAAGTTTTGAAGGGGCTATTAATTAATGCCCAATTTAACCCTTTCACCTACCACCCTTCACCACTTTAGCAACGACCTGGGCCTTGTTACGTGGCTTTCACCAAATGGAATTAATTGTTGTTGGGCGTTGGTTTGTTTTCCTTCTGCTAAAATCTTGTGGGCGAGTGGGGGATGGATGAGCACCTATCAAGATTTAAATGCTTTAATGAAGGCACCCACCCAATACTTCTCCCTACTAGACACCTGTTTCATTTATTGGGCTATTAATACTTCTTGGTTTGCGTTTTGGAGGAAGAAACCTCTAATTCCTTTGCTAGCCGCATACATGTAGATATTTCCCATTTCTGACCTGCTCTAGTGTTCCCTTTGGCTAGAATCTACATCCATTCCTTGTTTTGCTCTGATTGGCCCTTGTTTTTGTGAGGATGAAACACCTTGTCTGGCCACGTGTGCTTTTGGGGAAGAATTGCAGGCTGTGCGAATTGTGGAAGCTTCAATCAGGCATGTTAAGTCTAACCCTTGCAATGTTTTGCTACCTTTTTATAATTCCATGAAATGAATGGTTCTCCTTCTTGAAATGGCGTCTAGAAATGGGATTTTGTGGTTGTTTATAATCACCTTGAGTGTATTGGTTGTCCCTCTATTTCTTCTTCTGAATCGCTAGTTTTGAATGATTGGCTTGCAAAAGGGGGATTTCACCATTTTTTTAATCTTTTACATTTATTGGTTGTTAGCAGTATTTTATGGATTTTCATTCTTGCACTGATCTTCCCATAGGGCGAGCTAGTAATGGGTTTTGAAGTTACAAATGCATAGTTTCTTAGAATGTTGGTAAAACCTTGGACGCCATGAGGAAAAAATGCAAATAGTATTAATAGCTCTTAATTTTCTTATTTGAAATTGTTATATATTAGTTCTATTCATGTGTGGAAATGCCATTTTGAGTGAATCTATTTTCATCAAAAGTAATCTTGTATTTTCTTCCTTTTGGAGGTAATTTATGCCATCTGTAAATGACTCCTGAAATTTGGTACTCTGCTGGGTGTGTTTATGCATTAATGTATTTTGAAGGTGTGTATTCTATTGATTAAAACAGAGGTCTCAAAACCTTGTCTGTGTATTATTATTTACTACTTTGTTAGCTTCACCTCTATGGTGACTTGCTAGAGATCTTGGCCGCTAGTTATACACAAAAACATGGAGTTTAGGAATTAGGAACCCAAGTTGTAGTGCCCACTTCCCTTTGACACTTTTGATATTGATCATGACAATGTTGACTATACCATGGACATTGTTATAGTTTTGATTTAGTATGATAATTAGATGTTAGAACATGGATTATTGCTAAATCTGATTCATATATGATGCATGATGATAGTTAGAGACATTTTATATAGATGTTGACATGCTATTGGACATGGTTATATATATATTTATGGATGTTGTTAGGACATGTAATAATTGGATATATTGAGTAGACCAAGAAAATTGAATTTTAAAATTGATGATTATATAGTTCGTTGATGAAATTGTAAGTGATATTGTTGATTGTCTGGATGTTGTTGTGATTCATATATATATATATATATATATATATATATATATATATATATATATATATATATATATATATATATATATATATATATATATATATATATATATATATATTGATTATTTTGAAATTATATTATATTCATTTGGATGTTCTAATATGGCCACGAGGCCGAAGGAGGTATTTGTGTTTTGCAGTTAAAATATCACAACAAACATTGGGGGATTGGAGACCAACCACATTGGAATTCTAGATGAATTCAACAAGGTCACCATGGCAACTAGTTTTGTTTGTGTGTGTTTGTTTTTGTTAGGGATTCCCATGGGGATTACCTTTGAATGTGACAAAGGGTTATGTGTATTTATTTATTGGGTTCCTTTTTATTGATGTTTGTATGTGTTTATTAAGTGATGTGTTTACCCTTTTCATTATTTATTAATTGTGGTAAATTAATGTGAGTAATCATATTGTTAAAAGTTAATTAATTAAAATATGTCATAAGAAAGTAATTAGTGAAGTGGTTGGATATTGTATTACATGTTGTAAGTATGTGTAAGTGAGCTTGTAAGTAATGTGTAAGTTTACATGTCAGAACGACCCAAAAATTCACATAGGAACAACACAAGAAAAGATAGGATAATTTTTTTGACTTGCTTCGACACATAACGACACAACATGTCGTCACCAAGGATACAACCAACTCGGGAACCACTTGTTACGGGGATGACCACAAGGTCAACATGGAAAGCGTTCACACCTAAAAGGATAATACGCTTTTTCTTTTTTTTAATAGAACAACATAGAAGTCCAACCACATGACACTCTCACAACTAGGGCAAGCCAGTAAGAAATGATTGAAGGTTATTTATTTTGATAAAACACCCTTTAACTCATGACTTATGTTTTGAGAAAGATTCAATATATGATTCGCACAAATTCATCTTACCAAGTGAGTTAATTTCTTATACCTTTGTAGAGTAGTTCACTTAAAGTCTTCTCCTACTTGCTAAATCTTATTATCTTTCGAAACTAACCATTGTTTTCCCTTAAGCTTGTTTAAGAGTTCACCCAAAAGGAGTAGTGTTCACTAGTTTAGCTAGGGATATCAATTTATAAAATTTTACTTTACTGAGGATAGTTTCACCTTTGATCATTTCAGGAAGTCTCTTGTTCTCAAGTAAGTCATCTCTACATTATATATATATATATATATATATATATTTTAGTTAACTTCTATAAGGGTTAACCACTCCATTTAATTTTACTTATATCACATCATTACAAGGTGTCAGAGAGTTTTGACTTAACACTTTATTCTCAAAATCAAGGTTTTACAATACTTATGCCAATGTAATGATTGAATATCATTTCTCACCAAGGTAAGTTACTAGTCTAACAACAAAAGGGAAAGAACACTTCACCACGTAGTTTTCCGAACATACCAAGACAAGAGATCTTCTAAACTCCTTGCAAGCAAAGTTACAAAATTTACAATGCATTGAACTTTCTACAAAGAACTTCATAATTTGAACTGATGAAACTTTTACACTCTTTTCTTTAATCTACTCGCATAATCCATCTGCACAAATATTTATTAGAGTCAGTTCGCTAGAACTGAGCATGATAAGATATAAACCTCACCTAATAATTTATGCCATCTAGCATTTAAATAAATGAAAGTTTGCAATACTCCTTATCAAATAAATTTCTAACATACATTTAAAACTTAACTGCACATCTCATGATAATACATTTCATACTCATTAATGTTCACTTCCTTAAGATCTGCTTACATAAGAACACAATTCCAAGTGACTAGATATACAACCTTAACCATGCAATTAATCATACTTAAATTACAGTAATAATAATAACGCTCACCTAATACCCTCGACCTACTTCACATATATAAGTATCCAAAAATATTATCTTTCAATTAAATAAAAGCACCAACGACATTAAGTTTATATAATAAATACAAGTATCAATCTTATACTATTCATCGATATTACCCAAGTATCAAACCTTCATAGATAATCAGTGATATGTAAGTATAATTTGGATATTTATCTCACAATTTTAAGAATATACTTATGTTAACAAAGATTCCACCAATCCACAAGTTCATGTATTATTTAGGTATCCTTTTGGTTGCTTATTCCATGTCTTTATATATTTCTTCTAGTAAAAGAGTCCAACTCATAAGAATGAGTTATGATCGACAATACTGTCATCTGTTGGTAATATGCCAAAGATACATTTGACTAGCTAAGATATGCAAGCGCGGTCCAAGCCACTATGAATACAAGTATCAACATTATCTCAACTCCTAATAAGATGCGAGTATCAATTTTTAGCTAACATAATAATCATCGTAAATGCCAGAAAATATTCCACTCGTTAACCAAGTATTGAAATAACATATTTATCCTTACTGGTTACCTGATAACATAATATACCCTGTTATATAATTCAACCTCCACTTGCATACCCCAATTTATGGGTATTAATTATTGTTCTATAAAATGAAGTTAAATAATTTCAGGTGGACTTATATCCTTACTGTCATACATGGTATGCACAGTCCCATTATGGTAGCTGTCACCTTTACTTAAGGCTATGCATGACTCCATTTTAGGGTAGTTATCTTAACTTCCCTATTCATCTATTTTCCTACCAAAAGTCTTTCGACAAGCTTCAAGGTCAAAGTATAAGATAAATTTATAATTTCATATTTCAAGCATTGCCTGAATTCATATGCATGAGGACATCACATATCAATCAAACTTGAAAGAATGTCGATGTATCAATATTAATATTACTTTAATCGATTCAAAGATCCAAGTAGTGCCTCAAAATTAAGCCAAGAATTATCCCACACGGGATAATGACTTGCGTGCTTAACATATTCGTAAAGGTCATAGAAAACCCATTAACGCATGCTTCGGAGGGTTCCGATCTAATAATAAGCTCATAGTAATAATAATAGCAAAGGGCACGGTGAGGGTTTCAATAATCCCAAGGAAAATGATAATCGAATGACTCGGATGGAGCTATCTAGAAAGACCAATAAAACTAGTATGACTCTTCCCAAATAGAAGCCCTCAATCCTAATGGGAGTTTATATTATTATAAAACCACAGTAAAATCCAAATACATTCATATCGAAATTCCCTTTTCAAGCCATGTTCTACATAATATAAACAATACAAGAAAAATTATAAACCTCATTCACGCTCCATACTATTTTCTACAGAAACCATCATTCAAAGGAATAATCAAGGCAAAAGATAAACCAACATTATAAGATCAGTAGGCAAGAATCGATGTAGAGATTTCTTCTACTCAAATAGTAAATAAGATAAACTGTAAAGGGGAGAGAGATAAGTTCATGCAATTATGATTAAAAGTCATTTGGAACCCATCTCTTTTGGGCATCTCTTTCAAGAAAGAGTCAATAAATGTAAATGCATGTTATATAATATCCGAGTCAAACGCTATTTATTTAGTAAAACAAAAACACATCAACATTCCAAAAGAAACCCACATCTCTGACATTCGAACAAAATTGCAAAGATCGATTTATCCAAATGCTAAAGGAAATAAATCATTAAGAGAGAGGGTTAGTCTTATCATGCCTGTTTGGGGCTTCCTCAATGCAGCCACGTCGAACCAAGGCTCCAGCAGCTACAACATATTCCAAAAACATTCATTTCCTCAGCACGTAGATCTCTCATGCAAGCTTCATGGCAGTGCCTGGTACAGTCAGGGAGAGGGCGGCCACCATGTCTAGATCTTACAAGTGCTTAGAATAATATATTTTTTTAAGAAACTGGAAATAAAATCTGGTCCCTTATTTATCACTACTGAGACTGGACACTTGCAGTGCGCCTTGTTATAGTGCGGACTATATCGAGATTATTGCTTCACATGGCATTACCAATAATCTCTACAAGAACATTTTCCTTTTTTTTTTTTTAAAGTGATGGAACCGCTTTGCATCTCTCACAACAATTTGCTTTGCAACAATCTTGGACAAAAACTTGGTGCAGTGTGGCAGTCAACACATACATTAAGGTTCTTGACAACTCTGAGAGTTGTCCCACGGGGAAGGCTTAACAATCCAAATGCAATTGCCATCTTCTCACTATGGTGGCAGAGGAATACTTTTACTTTCCCGTTCACTCAGTACATGTTCTGAATCTGAAAAATATCCTGCTACCTTCATCTCCCAAGACATTTTCTCCAACATTGCATAGATCTCCTATGCCTGTGGGTGTGATCTGTCACCTACACAAAAAGCATGCACCATTTTATTGCCTTTAATCCAACTACATCCAAGTTTCTTTTTAATTCCTCTATCCTTCATCAATCTCCTAATAAGTTCATAATTGCAAAGAAATTGTGCTTCATGAATATTTTGATAAAACTCAGATCCACGTTATTAAGCTTCTCTTATGAGTTACATCGTAAACAAGTAAAGTCTCAATAGAGAATCTTTGCAATAAAATGCCTCGAGGTCTCCAACTGGTAACACTCTCTCATTGTCACATAGTCGATTTTGATAAAATATCTTGAAGGAGAATCTCGAATTTGAGGATGCATTTTCATAAGTTAGCATGTAGATAACAACATAGTTGGTGTCATATTATTGGAAGCACTCATAAAAGCTTCTAGTGCATGCAACAAACCGCAATAATCATCACCCCAACCTTTCTTGAACCATTTTCCTTGACCACTTATGGAATGACGTCATAATATCTTTAAACACTTGCTAATCAAGGTCATCCATCAAATGTTGCACTTCGCAAAGATCTAAACCAACATTCCACCATCGCAAGCCGGGAATGAGCGTCTTATAACCATAATCCAGTTTAGCTATATGCCCATATAAATTCTTAATCTCGTAGTCGCGCCCACCACTCCCGCAACACCACAATCCGGGTGCATCTTCTTTACCCATCACATACGCATCAAGGGTTGATAAAATCATCTTGAAGGGAATTTTTGAAGCTTGAGATGCAGATGCAGCGCACAGATAACAACATACGGACAGCACCAGTGAGATTTAGTGCTCGAGAAAAGAGAGATCGCAATGGATATCGAGATGCCCGAGGTTTGACAACACTCTTACCCACCAATCTCGTCACACTCATCCTCTAGCCACTATCACTTGTCTAACATTCACGAGCTCCTAGAGACTTGATAGATCAATCTGGAAACTTCGAATGAAGGTTCTCTTACCTATTCCTTTCTTCCATGCCGAAAATCACGCCTTCTTCACTAGCCTGTAGCTTCATCTAAAACCGCCATACAAACCCACACGGCCAGCAGGGAAGGCTCCCAAGGAGGAAGGGGAAGCCGGGAAAAATGCTGGACATAACGAGGTTTCGATGGCCTCTCTACCCACGCAACCAGAAGAAAACGCCTCTCAACCACTCACACACGCATCCATTTGAAAGAAAATCTCATGCGGTCGAGAGAAGGATATAAATGAGTCGATCAAAGAAACAAAAAGAAGATTTGCAATCAGAAATAATAAATGAAGTGTGGCAGCAAAAGAAAACAACGCTCAACCACTCCCAATCAAGACCCCTACCAAAAAGAAAAAATACAGTCTCCCCTTTGTCTCACTGCTTCACGCCAAACATGAAATTAAAATTTCATTAAAGAATTGACAAGCAATACCTCCCATAAATCAACTAACCACATCACAAGGATAATACATTTCATTATATTTTATTTTGGAGCCCACACGCTTTGGGGACAGCCGCTTGCACCAGGGAGAAACAAGGCTGGTATATAAAACATTAGTTTTAGAAATTACAAGGGTCCATCATCATTAAAAAAATAGTCCCCACCTTCAAAGGCGCCACCACAATTCATACTCTTCCTCGTTTGCATGAACGAGGCTCGAAAGCGGGAGCGACAAACAAATTAAAGCGATAGTTTAAAGATATCAAAGGATGATGTCGATAACAATCGACATAAATAAAAAATAATAACCAAATACAATCATTGATCGATAATACAATCATAATGTCATTATTATTATTATTATTATTATCATTATTACTAGCAACCAACGAGTTAAACTCGAAGAAGAAAGGCTAAAAAAAAACACTAACGTTTCGAAGGAAATGCAACAACGTTCAACTCTAAGAAGCACGGTCGTCGCAGAAGCAAAGGAGCAACGATGAATGGGGCATTACATTCTCCTCCCCTTAAGAAAGCATCGTCCTCGATGCGACATTACACAGAGGAAAGGAAATGGTACGCAACAAGGAATAGATAAAGAAGAAAACACACCCTATGGTTTAAAATTTTAGTCGATTAAAGCACGGCCACAGGGTAGCCTTAGGAACATTTGGTAGAAATTTTAACTTTCAAGGTTCTGTGAAGATTGGCAGTTCCCTCTTATTTATTATTTCATTAGTTCCTTTCCATTAGCATTATTCTTAGTTTAATTTCTTTTAAAATTTCATCATTGAAGAGTTTTGGTTTATTCTTATTGTGGGTGCCCAACATGAACTGCTAACACAACACCCTATCAGGTTCAAAAAGGACACTACAGATTCACAAGCACACAAGTATATTCTTCATGACTGTATTACACCACAAAAGGTTACTCAAATACGGAATGGATTAGGCACAGTCCACATAACATAGTACTCATCATCACATCATATGATGGTGACATATTAAATACTTGAACAAAAGAGTACTACAATCCACCAGACATTTCCTCAATTTGCATCGATGAAACAAATTCACATAACACCAAACAAATGCTACAGGTACATAGTGTCCACAAGGGAATCAATGACATGTCCACAACATCACAACACATATCCATTTGACATGAGTAACACATACATCAAAAGACCACTACCAAAACATCACAATAACTCAACATATATCCGAAACATCAACCATACACACAAATATCATATGCCTCCCTCAAACTCTTATGCCTCCCTCAAGTCTCTTATGCCTCCCTCAAACTCTTATGCCTCCCTCAAGTCTCTTATGCCTCCCTCAAACTCTTATGCCTCCCTCAAGTCTCTTATGCCTCCCTCAAACTCTTATGCCTCCCTCAAGTCTCTTATGCCTCCCTCAAACTCTTATGCCTCCCTCAAGTCTCTTATGCCTCCCTCAAGGAGGCCGGTTGACCCTATGGTCTAAGACACATAGAGTTCGAACACTCCTAACCCAAGTGACATAATAACGCGTGGTTCAACAACCCGCTAGTTATCTGTAACTCCTTGGGGCATACCCCCATACAACGAAGCGGGTCCATAGGTCCAACCATTCCATGGTGCATCCCATGACCCTATTCCACACATCATGACAATAGAACCAGCACAACAATCCAATCTAAGTGCCAAGTGGCAAAGTACAAGCCTTGGGCAAGGCGGTAAAAATTCCAAATTTAAAAGAAGACCCAAAATCAAGCAAAATAAATGGCCAAATAGCCATAGTTAGTATCAAAATCCACATGTTAGTGCCATAAACCAAGGAAATGCCCAAAATTGTAAAGCATGGCAATCAAGAAAAGTTCTTTGGTCCTTACAAAATAAAGTAAAAAGCTCAATTTACGAATAAAATCAACTTATAATAATGTCACATTATGATAAGCGTGTGGCCTTATCTAGCCACCAAAGGGGTACTCAACGAGTTCTAGCTTTTCGGAACATCGAGCCTCGGCTCGTAAAATACATATCAATAATACAACTGTCATCACCTCACCATCTGAATCATCCGCCACCACCACTTGACAAGGCTAAACATAGTCATAGTTGCACTTAGGTTGCATACATACAACCACATAGGGAGAGAGGAAAGAATCACATGTTATCTACTAAACCGAATTTTGGCTCGAGTTATTGACCCATGGTACACCATTCCTCACTCTCAACATACACTTCTATCGATTTCCCTCAGGGTCGGTTAGCGTAAGGTTCACAACATAACATGTAACTACATCACTAACACAATGGTGGTACATATACAAGGTAGATCACAATCATACATTCACTGGAGTGTAACACATCACTTTACCACATTCTGCACCCAAAGTGCAATCACCATACGATAGGGTTCATACACTCACCGTATGACCCTAAATCACAACATGAAGCATTACATATTTGCACAAATCATACATACGATGAACATAGTACATCACAACATAACATCCATTGCTACATAACAAGGTGGTACACACATTTCTTCAAAACATGGTAAAAACATCATGATACAACTCATCTCTTTTAACATCAATCTAGTCATACAACACATTGATACACCTACATATCACAATATGTCACAATGCTCCAACACTACGTCATCCACATTATAATTCTTTTCACACATCACAAACAATAATTCACACGTGAAATCTTCATAGAATCCACAAGAAGGAGAGAGAATACTCCCATCCCCAATATATCAACATGATAACAAATACGCACTAAGTGACATACACATCACGTGCGTTCACAATATCACAATTACGATAATAATCACATCACGCTTGTACCACATTACTCTTCCAATATAAACCATCATCATGCAATACCATCATCTCCATGAAATAGTATCATGTAACACCATCACCATCATGTAACATCACCATACAACACCAATCCAGCCCATAGGTTCGAGAGCATGAACCTACGCTCTGATACCAAGTGTAACGACCCAAAAATTCACACACGAACAACACAGTAAAAGACAGGATAAATTTTTTTTTACTTGCTTCAACACATAACACGACACAACATGTGTCACCAAGGATACAACAAACTCTGGGAACCACTTGTTACGGGGATGACCACAAGGTCAACACGGAAACGTTCACACCCAAAAGGATAATACACTTTTTTTTTTTATAGAACAACATAGAAGTCCAACCACATGACACTCTCACAGCTAGGGCAAGCCACAGTAAGAAATGATTGAAGGTTATTTATTTTGATAAAACACCCTTTAACTCATGACTTATGTTTTCAGAAAGATTCAATATATGATTCGCACAAATTCATCTTACCAACTGAGTTAATTTCTTATACACTGTAGAGTAGTTCACTTAAAGTCTTCTCCTACTTGCTAAATCTTATTATCTTCCAGAAACTAACCATTGTTTTCCCTTAAGCTTGTTTAAGAGTTCACCCAAAAGGGGTAGTGTTCACTAGTTTAGCTAGGGATATCAATTTATAAAATTTTACTTTACAAGGATAGTTTCACCTTTGATCATTTCAGGAGTCTCTTGTTCTCAAGTAAGTCATCTCTACATTAATTTATTTGAATATATATATATATATATTTTAGTTAACTTCTATAAGGGTTAACCACTCCATTTAATTTTACTTATATCACATCATTACAAGGTGTCAGAGAGTTTTGACTTAACACTTTATTCTCAAAATCAAGGTTTTACAATACTTATGCCAATGTAATGATTGAATATCATTTCTCACCAAGGTAAGTTACTAGTCTAACAACAAAAGGAAAGAACACTTCACCACGTAGTTTTCCGAACATACCAAGACAAGAGATCTTCTAAACTCCTTGCAAGCAAAGTTACAAAATTTACAATGCATTGAACTTTCTACAAAGAACTTCATAATTTGAACTGATGAAACTTTTACACTTTTTCTTTAATCTACTCGCATAATCCATCGCACAAATATTTATTAGAGTCGGTTCGCTAGAATCGCTGAGGCATGATAAGATATAAACCTCACCTAATAATTTATGCCATCTAGCATTTAAATAAATGAAAGTTTGCAATACTCCTTATCAAATAAATTTCTAACATACATTTAAAACTTAATTGCACATCTCATGATAATACATTTCATACTCATTAATGTTCACTTCCTTAAGATCTTACATAAGAACACAATTCCAAGTGACTAGATATACAACCTTAACCATGCAATTAATCATACTTAAATTACAGTAATAATAATAACGCTCACCTAATACCCTCGACCTACTTCACATATATAAGTATCCAACAATATTATCTTTCAATTAAATAAAAGCACCAACGACATTAAGTTTATATAATAAATACAAGTATCAATCTTATATTATTCATCGATATTACCCAAGTATCAAACCTTCATAGATAATCAGTGATATGTAAGTATAATTTGGATATTTATCTCACAATTTTAAGAATATACTTATGTTAACAAAGATTCCACCAATCCACAAGTTCATATATTATTTAGGTATCCTTTTGGTTGCTTATTCCATGTCTTTATATATTTCTTCTAGTAAAAGAGTCCAACTCATAAGAATGAGTTATGATCGACAATACTGTCATCTGTTGGTAATATGCCAAAGATACATTTGACTAGCTAAGATATGCAAGCGCGGTCCAAGCCACTATGAATACAAGTATCAACATTATCTCAACTCCTAATAAGATGCGAGTATCAATTTTTAGCTAAACATAATAATCATCGTAAATGCCAGAAATATTCCACTCGTTAACCAAGCATTGAAATAACATATTTATCCTTACTGGTTACCTGATAACATAATATACCCTATTATCTAATTTAACCTCCACTTGCATACCCCAATTTATGGGTATTAATAATTGTTCTATAAAATGAAGTTAAATAATTTCAAGTGGACTTATATCTTCTTTATCATCATACATGGTACAGTCCCATTATGGTAGTTGTCACCTTTACTTAAGGCTATGCATGACTCCATTTTAGGGTAGTTATCTTAACTTCCCTATTCATCTATTTTCCTACCAAAAGTCTTTCGACAAGCTTCAAGGTCAAAGTATAAGATAAATTTATAATTTCATATTTCAAGCGTTACTAAATTCATATGCATGAGGACATCACAAAATCAAACTTGAAAACTCATTGAAGATGTTCGATGTATCCAATATTAATTTAACCTATCCAAAGATCCAAGTAGTGCCTCAAAATTAAGCCAAGAATTATCCTCACACAGGATAATGACTTGCGTGCTTAACATATTCGTAAAGGTCATAGAAAACCCATTAACGCATGCTTCGGGGGGTTCGATCTAATAATAAGCTCATAGTAATAATAATAGCAAAGGGCACGGTGAGGGGTTTTCAATAATCCCCAAGGAAAATGATAATCGAATGACTCAGATGGAGCTATCTAGAAAGACCAATAAAACTAGTATGACTCTTCCCAAATAGAAGCCCCCAATCCTAATGGGAGTTTATATTATTATAAAACCACAGTAAAATCCAAATACAGTCATATCGGAAATTCCCTTTTTCAAGCCATGTTCTACATAATATAAACAATACAAGAAAAATTATAAACCTCATTCACGCTCCATACTATTTTCTACAGAAACCATCATTCAAAGGAATAATCAAGGCAAAAGATAAACCAACATTATAAGATCAGTAGGCAAGAATCGATGTAGAGATTTCTTCTACTCAAATAGTAAATAAGATAAACTGTAAAGGGGGGAGAGATCAGTTCATGCAATTATGATTAAAAGTCATTTGGAACCCATCTCTTTTGGGCATCTCTTTCAAGAAAGAGTCAATATATGTAAATGCATGTTATATAATATCCAGAGTCCAAACGCTATTTATTTAGTAAAACAAAAACACATCAACATTCCAAAAGAAACCCATATCTACAGCATTCAAACCAACTTGCAAAGACCGATTTATCCAAATGCTAAAAGAAATAAATCATTAAGAGAGAGGGTTAGTCTTATCATGCCTGTTTGGGGCTTCCTCAATGCAGCCACGTCGAACCAAGGCTCCAGCAGCTACAACATATTCCAAAAACATTCATTTTCCCTCAGCACGTAGATCTCTCATGCAAGCTTCATGGCTAGCGCTGGTATAGTTAGGGAGAGGGCGGCCACCATGTCTAGATATTACAAGTGCTTAGAATATATATTTTTAAGAAACTGGAAATAAAATCTGGTCCCTTACTTATCACTGCAGACACAGTGCACGGTGCGTCTTGTTATAGTGCGGAATATGTCTGTAGATTGCTTCATGGCATTGGCATTACCAATAATCTCTACAAGAACATTTTCCTTTTTTTTTTTAAGTGATGGAACCGCTTTGCATCTCTCACAAAAATTTTCTTTGCAACAATCTTGGACAAAAACTTGGTGCAGTGTGGCAGTCAACACATACATTAAGGTTCTTGAGAACTCTGAGAGTTGTCCCACGGGGAAGGCTTAACAATCCAAATGCAATTGCCATCTTCTCACTATGGTGGAAGAGGAATACTTTTACTTTCCGTTCACTCGGTACATGTTGCAATCTGAAAAATATCTCTACCTTCATCTCCCAAGACATTTTCTCCAACATTGCATAGATCTCGTGTGCTTTTGGGTGTGATCTATCACCTACACAAAAAGCATGCACCATTTTATTGCCTTTAATCCAACTACATCCAAGTTTCTTTTTAATTCCTCTATCCTTCATCAATCTCCTACTAAGTTCATACTTGCAAAGCAAATTGTGCTTCATGAATATTCTGATATGAAACAGATCCACGCCTATGAGCTTCTCTTCCATGAGTTACATCATAAAGCAAGTAAGGTCTCAATAGAGAATCTTTGCAATAAAATTCGTTAGGTCTCCTGGTAACACTCTCACTGTCACATAGTCGATTTTGATAAAATATCTTGAAGGAGAATCTCGAATTTGAGGATGCATTCGATACTGAACAGATAACAACATAGTTGGACATCCTGCTTATTGGAAGCGCTCAAAAAGCTTCTACCAAACTGCAACATACCTGCCGCCTGGCTAAATCCTGTCACCCCAACCTTTCTTGAACCATTTTCCTTCAACCACTTCACAGACGCCATAATATCTTTAACAACACCTTGCCAATCAAGGTCATCCATCAAATGTTGTGCTTCTGCAGCATCTAAACCAACTTTCCCACGGTACAAGTCGGGAATGAGCGTCTTATAACCAGAATCCAGTTTAGCTATATTAGCTGCATGATTCTTAATCTCGTAGTCAACTCCCCACCACTCCTGCAGCACCACAATCCCAGGTGCATCTTCTTTACCCATCACATACGCATCAAGGGTTGTATCATCACGCTGAATCTGAATTTTTGAAGCTCTGGAGTTGCAGGCGCAGCCATTGCACGCACGAGAACAGTAGATTTAGTGCTCAGAGAAGAGAGAGATCGCAATGGATATCGAGATGCCCGAGGTTTGACAACACTCTTACCCACCAATCTCGTCACACTCATCCTCTAGCCACTATCACCTGTCTATCGTTCACGAGCTCCTAGAGACTTGATAGATCAATCTGGAAACTTCGAATGAAGGTTCTCTTACCTATTCCTTTCTTCCATGCCGAAAATCATGCCTTCTTCACTAGCCTGTAGCTTCATCTAAAACCGCCATACAAACCCACGCGGCCAGCAGGGAAGGCGCCCAAGGAGGAACCAGGAAGAAAACGCCTAGAAAAGGTTTCGATGGCCTCTCTGCCCACGCAACCAGGAAGAAAACGCCTCTCAACCACTCCACACGCAGTCCATCCCAGGAAAATCTCACGGTCAGAGAAGGATATGCAGGCAGTCAATCAAGAAACCAAGAAGATTTGCAAATCAGAAATAATAAATGAAGTGCGGCTAGCAAAAGAAAACAGCGCTTCAACCACTACCAATCAAGACCCCTACCAAAAAGAATAAAATATAGTCTCCCACTGTCTCACGCCAAACATGAAATTAAAAGTTCATTAAAGAATTGACAAGCAATACCTCCCATCCGCCAACTAACCACATCACAAGGATAATACATTTCATTATATTTTATTTTTGGAGCCCACGCTTTGGGGACAGGCCGCTTGCCAGGAGAAACAAGGCTGGTATATAAAACATTAATTTTAGAAATTACCAAGGGTCCATCATCATTAAAAAAAATAGTCCCCACCTTCAAAGGTGCCACCACAATTCATACTCTTCCTCGTTTGCGCAACGAGGCTCGATCAGCGGGAGCGACAAACAAATTAAAAGGATAGTTTAAAGATATCAAAGGATGATGTCGATAACAATCGACATAAAGAAAATAATAACCAAATACAATCGTTGATCGATAATACAATCATAATGTCATTATTATTATTATTATTATTATTATCATTATTACTAGCAACCAACAGTTAAACTCGACAAGGCGAAACACCAACGTTTCAAAGGAAATGCAACAAGCGTTCTACTCTAAGAAGCGCGGTCGTCGCGAGAAGAAAAGGGCAACGATGAATGGGGCATTACAACTTCTGAGTGTGAAACACTCCACCTTCTTGGAATTTCGAATTTGTCTTTGGAGGCTGATTTTGGAGTTTTGTGGGACAAGTAAAACTTGTCCCATACCTCTTAATTTTATTTACCAACCATACCTATGGTTGGAGGGCTGAATTTAGACCTTCTTTATGCATTTTTATATGACTAATTGTAAGTTTTAATTGCACTCTTCTTAAATTTTATTAAATTTTGTCCTTATGGGGTGTGGGCTTTTTGGAGTGTGTAAGTTTATTATCATATTATTCACCCACCTCTTTATTGTGCATTGGAGAATGAATTTGACTTTTGTGTTGGAGTTGAGGATGTGTGATGTGGCATCTTACATGGATCCACATCATCCTCTTCTCTTCCCTCTTCTATAAAATTAGAACTCCTTGCTTTGTTTTGGGGTTTTTGAACATTTTACATACTTCCTTTTGGGTGAAATTTTGTTGTGTGGAGCTCTTGCTTTTGGAAGGAGATTGGAGACCTTTGTATGCTTGTTGGTTGTTGATTTTGGATTGTATTTTGGCATTGGAAAGCTTTTTGTTTTGGAACTTAGACAACTCCATCATGGAGAGGTTATTGCTTGGCTCTTGGAAATACTCTTCTTTTCCCTTTTTTGAATATGTAATTTTTAGTATGTTTGTTATTGTTGTGGGATGTGGGTAGATGGCCTAGGAATGGTGTAGGAGAAGACTATGGGGTACTCTTGAGGGAGGCATAAGTGTTTTGGGGAGGTATAAGTTTGGAGGGAGTTGGGATTGGGTTCCACCTTGTAAAAGAAATAGCTTGCATTTCTTTACTCGTTATGGGGTGCCATAAGAGGTTGGGGAGGCATAAGAAAATGTGAGGAATAAGGGGTACTTGGGGGAGGCATAAGGGCATGACAGGGTTTGAAATGATATTCATATATATATATATATATATATATATATATATATATATATATATATATATATATTGGTGGGTTGTACTCGGTGGTGATACCCATTTCCCGTTTGGGAGGCATAAGAAACATCCCCATAGTTTTTCTCCTTTGGCTTGCTGGATGAAGCATTAGTATTTTGTTGTTATGTGTACTTAATCTAGTTGTAAAACTACATTACGTGTTGGTGTGTTTTATTGTGAAAATGTTGTGTGTATGTTTTGTGGAAGCCTGTTGTTGCCATGAGTTGGATCACATCTTTTATTACTTTGTGGTTGGGGCTCGGGGCCAATGAAGAAGGATGGCTTCTCCTTTCATTGGATGTCTTGGTTGGGTGGAGAGCGTTGCCTTTCCCCTACCTTTGTTGTGATCAAAATTGGAAGAAAGAGAAGAATGCATGTTGTTGTTCTGGAGCTGAGAAAAGACAGTTTGACAGTCCCTTGTGAAATGAAATCTCATTGTAACCTTTCCCACTTGAAGTGGATGACCTTGTAAATGTTTGTAATGGAAAGATGTTGTACTGACTGCAAGTGGAAATTGGAAATGTAAAAGAGTTATACTTTGTATGTTGTTTTGGAAAGAATGTGAAAGAATGATATTGTTTTGTATATTGTACTTTGAAATCAAATGGAAAGGAGGTTGTATGAGTTTCATTGGAATTATTGGAAGTGTTTACCTTGTTCATATGATATTATTCAATTGGAAATTTGTGTTTATCATGCACTAGGAAATCCTGTTTTGAAAGTGGAAATGTGCAACACGTGAAAAGAAAATGTATTATTCTACTGTGTCAATAAATGATTTTTGGAAGGAATAAAAGAAATTGAAGAATGTAAAGTTGTATATTTGAAATCAATAAAAGATTGCACTACCTTTATCAATTTACATTGTTGTATTGAAATTGATCATCAAATTGTGATTTGAAATCTCTGTTTTGGAAAATTGAAATGAGGAATACGTATGAAGGAAATATATGTAACTCTGTTCTTTTGAAATATGTTAAAATTGGAAATCAGACTTTGTATTTTGGCTCTTAAATGGTTTGATTAAATCACTTAAATGTATTAGACTGGAATGGAAATGAATCTCCATACTTGGAAGGTGAAAAATGATAAATAAATCCTTTAGAAATTGATATCTATTTTGTATTTCATCCTGGCAAATAATTTATCTAAAATGAACAATTTAAACCTGTAATTCAAGAAATAAAAATGAAACATTAAAATTGAACATGATATGATGTAGATGAATTCAATTTGGGCTAAAACACTTAAGGAAATATGTCAAAACATTACAAAATCGGGTCAAAACCTCTTACAATTGTTTTGTTGTCAAGGGATGTATTACTTTAATTTGCAACTCAATTAAACCAATTGGATCTTGAAAACATCTTGAAATACATATAAGAACAATCCTCCATATCATTTGACATGTTGAGAGAGGAAGAGGATCAAATTGAATAAATCTAACAAGTCAAAATTTACCAATTCGCTTTGTAAAAACTGCGGGCGGTTTTCTTAAAATTAACCCCTTAAAATTTATAAAAACAAAAATTAATGAGCTTGGTGCAAAGAGGACGTTGAGTGATTTCTAGAAAGTCATCATTTTCTGAAAACCGAGCTCTCTATCAAAAGTTATGGCCTTCTGAAGTTTTCTTCGTTGGCATTGATATTTTGGAAAAAAATTCCTTGGCGGGCCTGCGGCCTGAATTTTTCCTTTGGGACTTAGGAAAATTTTTGGGAAAACTTTCAAAATTTTCTCTGCCGCCTCACCAGCCCAAAGCCAATCGAGAGGTTGTCACGTGGCACCATGAGGGTTAGCGGTGGGACAGATCCCCTTTTTAACTTAGCACTTTCGAAAAAATTTAGGAAAAATTTCTAAGTTTTCCCCACCGGCCCGCAACCAATCAAGTGATGCCACATGGCGTCAGGAGGCATCGAAGGAGGAACAGGTTCCTTTTTTCCTTTGCATCTCAGAAAATTTTTGGAATTTTTTTCAAGTTTTCTCCACTGCTCTGCCATCCCACTGACCCAATCAGGGGTTACCACGTGGCATTCGAGGTGCCGGTGGAGGCGCGGGTCTCTATACCCTCTTAGCCCTTCGGGCGTTAAGTCATTTTTCCCCCCACCACCTCACCTTCCCCACATTGGATTAGGAGATGCCACGTGTCCTTTGCGGTCTTATGGGAGCGCGGGTGCAAAGATGACTTTTCACCTCGCGGGAAAATTTGCAAATGTCTCCGTCACCCCGCCTTTCCTCGTTTTTCCCCGTGCTGCCTTAGGGAGTGCCACGTGTCCTTTACGGACTGCGGGAGCGCGAGGCTCAAATGTGAATTTTAACCCGCGTGGTAAAAATTTTCCCAAGGTCTCCCCGCAGCCCGCCAACCCGCCCTTTGGGCAAATTTTCACCCCTGGGCCCGCAGGCCCACCCTTGGGGAAAATTTTCACCCCAAGGCCCGCTAGCCCATAACTTGAAAAATATGAGGAGTTAGGAGGAATTATTTATATCACTGGAAAGGTGAGGAAATTTCCTATCCAATGGGAGTAATTTAGGAAAAAATTGAATGCGTTAAGGGTGAGAAAAATCAAGTTGAAACCTTAAGCTTGTTAGAGAGTGGGTATGGAGTGGAATTTCCCTCTGAACCTAATTGAAACTTCTAACCCTAAATTTTTGACCTTATGACCTCTAATAATTATTAACAAAATGAAAATATACTCTAGTAGATTTGAATTGTTCTGAGAACCTATTAGTGGCAACTGTTGCCTTGTAACATGATTGTAGATTCTTTTAATTAAAAAAAAATTATTCCATAATTTTTCTAACTAATCCTAGGTTGTTCTTGGGTCTTAAGTGGGTTATTTTAAGGCGTTACATAAGTGCTTTATCCCTGAAATCATACCTCATTATTTTGGTGTTCCTTTGAGGTATTTTCCATTTTACATGGCATGGGTTTTGGATTTCATCCCCAGTTCTCTATTATGATACTTTTATTGGGGATATTTATGAACCCTTATCTCTACCTTGGAGATAGTTACTACAATATGAATCCATAATCGTTTGGGAAGATCTATCATTATGCTTATTCTTTTGAGGTTTTCATTTCATATGTTTGTATTACCTGAATCTCTGGAATTGGTTGTAGGTACATTATAATTTACATCATGTAACCTATATGATATTGTGGCCTCTATGATCAATTAATATTTTCATTCTGGAACTTTTCTAAGTTTCCGATCTTGAATGTGATGTCATATTTCTTTTTGGGAACTACGACTAGATCGGTGGGTAATTGGGTTTCTCTACTTTGAGTGGTCTCCTCTGTTAGAGTGGATTGATGTCTTTGGAAGGGGAGCTTTGTAACCCTGGCCCTATTATAATTACTCTTACCTTAACTTGGTCAAATTATTCCTTGTTGAGAGGTTATTGATAATATGTGAATCGTTAGTGAACGTATTATTAATGGTCATAAGTTTATGACCAAACCTCTGTGTTGGATTTAGAATTTGAAATGTGTTTGGGATGAATGTAGTCATTATTGAAATAGGAATCTTGTTAACTCATGACATTTGATGATACGTTATGAGGTCACGAATGTAATATATTTATATAAATACATTGTTGGCCTATGTCGAAATATGTTAAAATTATTAATGACATTTGGGGGTACTTTTCCTTTATATTATTTAGATAAGTTGATGATTATTATGGGGTTTGTTGTTATAATAATGCCTTTTTGTGACTTCAATAAATGCATTTGAAGAGTGGTTTTGATTATGTTAACAAGTATTATGTAACGCCCATAAAAATTGTCTACACAAGACCCAAAACAACCTAGGGTTAGTTAGAAAAATTATGGATTTTTTTTTAAAAACGTGCCCACAAAAGTTTTCAAAAATGACAGTTGCCACATTAATGTCTCTAAGGTGATGACTTTAATAAATAATTTTCCATGATAACACAATATTTAAAATCTACATTATACTTTAATACATTGATTTGACTAAGCATGTTTAATCTCCCTAAGGATTATTTAAATAATAAATTAATTCCTACTAAAGTTGAATATTCCCCATGGGGTGTCAAGGGTAAAAGTGGCCAATGAAATTAAATCCCAAGGTTATTTAATTTCTACAATGTTGAAACAACTAGCAAGGTCCCTTATTAAATGTTGGGTTAGGATAATGAACACTTCCCTTACCCCATAAAGTGACCCCTTAAAAGTCAACTCATGTTTTAAAATTAAGACATTTACACTACAACAAATCAATCATTTTGCCACAATTTTTCAACAATAATATCGTGGTTATATAGTATATCAAAAACTAAACTTGTGGCATTGGAATTGTAGTTAGTTTACATTCCAATATATTATTGTAGTTTTTCCACAATTCATTATACCATTGATAGTCCACACTTTATAAAATTTATAACTAATCTACATTTTTTAGATCGGACATTCTCCACATTTCTATTGTACCATTTCTACAATTTCTTATTTTGTTATTATTCCACAATCTTCACAAAAATGTAATTTTTCTATATATTCCTTCTTTGTAGAAATTCAACAATTTACAATTTCGTAACTCTCATCAATATTATATTGTGGAAATTTCAACATTTTTTTCTACTGAATTTCGAGTTACCACATAAAACTTGTAGGTGGAAGCTACAATTTGATTACCACAATAATTATTTGTAAAATTATCTTTTAAAAATATAGAAAAATTACTATTTTTTAATTAATTAGTTGAAATATTTAATAACCATAATACCAACTAAAATTTTAATTAATTAGTTGAAATATTTAGTAACCACAATACCAAAAAAACCAACTTAAAAATTATAGTTGAAACATGATTTCTATTTATTATATAAATCATACATATCACATATTTTACACTTCCTCCAATTCTCACACTATTATAGATAAAACACAACCTTTCTCAAGATGCAACTCCTATCAAGAGTTTTTGGCCTTGGATTGACTAGTTCACTCTAAATTTCACCTTGCCGATTGAATTACAAAAAAATATCGAAGATATTTATCATTCAATGATTTGGAAAAAACCTCGATTCGGAAAATATCGGAGATAGGTTTCATCCAATATTTGGAAACAACCTCATTTCGGGTAAGTTTTACATGTCTATACATGTAGCAAACCCTTTTTCTTTTGCAAAACATTATGCAATTCTGGATTTTCAAGAGAAGGAGCTCACCAAGAAATACTTGTAGGCCTCAACAATTCTAGGATGATGCAATGTAATTTACATATACATCCTCCACTTTTCCCACTCATAATCATACTTGTACCTCTTCATACGAGAATGAAACCCCATCAATTCCACCTCAGAAACGTCCCTTGCGTGATTGTCCACCAAAGGCTTCACGATCTTTAAATCATTTCGAATACAATCGATGCTTAATCATTTGTGAATACAGACCATGTTTCATATTTATTTTCTTGCATTTTGGATTTGCGTGCTGACCTTCTTTAAAATAAAATTGGTCTCTTTTCTGCATAGAGAAGGTAGAAGGTTCCAGATACCTCCATGGACGGAATTTTTTTCCTTAGGATTCAAGGTCATAATCCAGACCTCTAATTCTATCTCCTATGTTTTTCTACAAGAATTTTTCCTGATCACGTGGTGTTCCCAATTAACCACTAGAAAAAAATCTGTTAGTTCTAAACATCACAATGACCAAGTCATTACACATCTATAAATGGAGAAAACTTGTTAATTGATAAATTAAAATCAAGATTAGAATGCTAAAGGTGGGTAAAATAATGCAATTGAAAGGACATCGTGCAATCCATTACCATTATCTTCTTCATATTCAAAAGAGGATGGCCGATATAAAATATTTGATAGGTGCCTTGGGAAAGCAGGTAAGGCCATGTTTTAAATTTTGTGTCAGCATATGCATAGTGAACCATCATTTTGACCTCTTCCTCCTCCAAATAACCCGAGGCTACATAGTTGATGCCTTTGAATGACAATTTTATTGGTACATTCTATGAAAGGTTGTTTAGAGGTATTTATATTTTCTTAGCTGTAATGGGATTCGGGGTCACAAATATTAAGGAGTAAATGTTGTAGAGGAAGTCAATATGAACAACTACTTGAAACAAGATATCATTTGAGGCATTCAAATATTTAGAAAAGCATCACAAACAATATTATTGATTCATTTGATGTATAAATCATTCTCAAATAGAAAATCATATTAAAGATGACAACCAAATGATATGATAAAACATTATAACAGAGGCGATGTATTTAATCGAATCCTCAGAGATTATATTACAACCATATTTTACAAAAGAGGAAGGAGCCAACAGTTTAGCTTCCTTATAAAACCTATCTAGATGCTAGGAATTGTCAACTAAGCCTACATATATAACAAAATCCTTGTTGCTTCAACAACCATCTTAAATGGTTGAATAAACATCTTAATTCATGCTTCGTTTCCATTTGCCTTGATTTCATCAAACTTACTTTTATATATAATGCCATATAAAAAAATGAAAAGATAAATGATAGCATTTATATTGATTTCATACCTATAAGGATGTCAATGGTAGATTTAGCTGGAAGTTGCCTTCCATCCACTGTATCCTCCATAAGAAAATCAAAAGGGAGCCATGTGGAAGCCCGACCTAGTCCATAACTTAGCCCAAATGCTATTGTCCAAGAACCTGAACCAATAAGTTATCTCGATTCCCTAGCGATTTCTTGGTTGATATTCTCGACTTAAAGAGACAAAATACCTGCAAATCCATGAGAGTTAAAATAAGAAAACTGATAAACGTGAGGCAACACATTTGCATTCAACACAACCTGAATAAAGGAGTACCATCGCTGCTAGATAATGAATCCCAGGAATGGTACAACAAAATGATAGAAAGAAATCGAGTTTGAACTTCCTACAAATAACAAGAATGGGCTCGTCCGATTGATTTTATGCCCAAAAAAAACTATTCATGTGACAAGTGTCTCACATGCTAATGTTTCGATGCCATTTGGTGAAATTGTATTAATAACATGCACATTTACAGAGCTTCATCTACGGCCAAATGTTGGAGCTAGAAAATTATTAGCTAGTAGTGGTAATTATATATTTATTATTTTAAAAATAATTAATATTTTTGAAGAAATATATTTATAACAATAAAAATAAAATTTTAAAGTTCTTAGTTTTTATTATAAATTGGATTTTCAAAAATATTAGCTATGTTTAATAAAATATGTAGAGTTATATAATTAACAAAAATAAATTAATCTTCCTAATAGATGTAATAAAATATATATTTTTAATATACATGAATTTTTATAATATTTAAAATTTAATTTTATTTAATGTATAAGTTTTTGAAAATCAGTAAAAAAATATTTAATTTTTATAATGCGGTATATCTATATTAGTTGATTTTGAAATTTAATATCAATATAAAGTTAAAGTTGTTTTTTTAAATATTGTATAAATGTAATATAGTAAACTAAATTTCAATTTTTTTCTATTTTCGATAAGTTGTGGAATTTCTATGTTGAAGTGTTGGATACATGATTTCTCTACAAAGTGTTTCATTACATGTAAATTGTAGCATATCTACAAAACATAAAATTGAATAAAATAATTGGTAAAAAAAAGTTTATATGTTGTAGTGTTAAATTAAAAAGGTAATTTCCACTCACCCACTCTCCACCTACTTTTTGTAGGGATGAATCTCATCCCTTGGATGGATTCAATTAGGACCTTGATGAAGAAAAGAGGGCAACTAACCCTAAAACATGCTTATGAAGTCTTCTTTCTCTTTTCATTTGTCTCATTGTTTCTCTTTTGTTTTGTAGGTTATTGGAGGAGGAAAGGAAGCCATTGAAGGCCATTCCAAGATTTTGGAGGAGCTTACAAGTTTCATTTATTTTCTTATTTTGCTTACACCCTCTCCTAGGGTTTCAAGTGTTTGTAAATTTTATTTAGCTCATTTTTGTTTGGGTTTTCCCCAAATGAATTTGTTGATAATATCCTATTTTGTTGATGTAGCTGGGTTTAATCTATGTTTTCATTTGAGGGTAAAAAAAAATGTATATATATATTCTCTTATTAGGTAAACCTGAAATGGGTTAAATAGAGAGAAACAAGATTTTATACATATATTTAAGTATATATAAGCATATATCTAAGTAAATATATATACATATACATATACATAATTACAAAGGATTCGTACGCGGCCATACATAGTGTGCATGGTTTGTTTGAATGTTGGCAGCTTAAGACGACCCCCCCACCCTATCTATCTGCTCCTCCACCAAGGGCTGCGGCTTAGGTCCCTTCCCCCCACGGCTTACCTTAATTTTTTTTTATTTTGTTTTAACTTTTACCACAAAAGCTTTGTTAAGGAAAACATAACCACACATGGATTATATATATATATATCTTATAGAAGCACACTTTCATTAATGTAATAATATTAATATTACATGAATATTAATATATTTTCACAAAGTAATAAGTTCCTCAATATCAAAATATTTAATTGTTAAAAATATAAAAAAGAATATTAACCCTACTACCAAAAGTAATAATGGGATATATTTATCACTATTGACAAATAAATACTTGCACTTGTTTTCTCCTTTAACAATTTGATAACACTTGTATAGGGGTAAAATAGATTCCATTTCATTTCCTTTACTAACTTGAAATGGATTTACAATGAATTATAAATGAGGGTAACATCCTAAAGTTAGAACTTAGATCACTTCATTGGCCTATTCCAAGACTAATTAAAACTTAAGCAATTTCCATCTATTGGGAATGAAGTTTTAAAGTATATTTCATCCACTACATGAAAATGAGCCTGTTGGTGCTCAGATTTGTTTCACCCCATTTTCCATTATTTTCATCTAATCTACATGTTCTGAAACATTTTGTCTCTCGATGTGGGTGTTCTGAAAGCCTCTACCTCATTTGAAATGCTTCAAATTGTTTTCAGAATCCATTGTCATGTCCCTCCTTGAAGGAGTCTCGAGTTTTCCCTGTTTTTTCCCTAATTTCTTCAAAATCCACGGGCTTTGTCATTTTCCCTATCTTTCCCCAACCATGGAAGCTCGAGAATGATCAATTTACATTTTTATGCCTTTGAAAATCCAAACCCATGGTGAAAGATGCTCAAAACCATGATTCACTTGGTTTTGTTTCAAAAATTTTCATCCTTAGTGAAAAAATTGGGTTATGGGCATGAATGGTGAATTTATGTGTTTTTGATGGTCTGGTGGGTGTCCTTTTCCTATCAAAATTATTCCTTAGCATTCGGTGGTCACGTGGCTTCTTTTGGTTGGTCAAGGGGATGGTGGGAAAATGCTTTAACTTATTACTTTTTTTTTTTGGCAAAAAGGAAAATTTGGTCCCATGGCTCCGCTCAATTTTGATTGGTTCTTTTGGTGCTTACGTGGCTTCTTCTAATTGGATGGGGCATGGTGGGTTTGTTTTTGAACTTTTTCCTTTTATCTACTTTGGCAAAAGTTTGAACTCGCTTGAGTGGGCCCGCCAGCCTCGATTAAAGCAAATTTAAGTGGCAAGAAAAATTTATTATTTTCACCCGAGGGTGTCCACGTGTTCATTTTTTATTTGATGCGGCTCAGCGGGGCACTCCTAAAATTTGTGGAAATTTTTAACCCAAAACTGGTCCACGTGGAGGAACGATGCTCATTTGAAGATTTTCTTTTTGGTTTGGCCTTGGAGTTGCGCCGGGAGGACACATGGAGGTTTCTGTTGCTTTTCCCAGACTTAGAAAAAAATTAATGTAGTTGGTACAGTTTGGCGGAACAGGTACATGTGGTGAGCCCGTGCTCATCCAAGGTCTCAAATTTTGGGGAACATCTCAAGATGCGCCATTGTGACACGTAGCAGTTTGAAAAGTCAAAGGGGTGGGGAAGCGGACCATCGGAGGTAACTTGGATTTTTGCCTCTTGTCATCAAAAGGATTAAAATCTCAAAATGGCCTACAAGCCCGACAAGAAGGAGGTCAAAGTTGGTGTTGAAAATTTCAAAAGGTGGGGAGGCGGGCCATCGGGGGCAACTTGGATTTTTTGCCCCTTGATATCAAATGACTAAAATCATCAAAAATGACTTACGGGCCCGATAGAGAAAAGTTAAAACTTGCTCTAATAAACGGCGAAGGTGCGAGATCTTTGGAGGAAAATTGGAAAAAAATCTTTTGTGGAAAAGGAGTTAAAAGTGAAAAGGGAAGCGTGGTTCGATGGGACCCACATTGGGACACGTGTTAGGCCCATTTTTCAAGGGCGGAGTTGTGGGGAAAACTTGGAAAATTTTCCCTTTTCCAAAAAAAGAGATGAAATGGCAGAATTTGGCCACGGTTCCTTTGGGACTTGACAAGAGTTTGTGAGAATCGAATCAAAAACGAGGCACCATGAAGTAGTTACACTCCAACGGAATCGTGAAAGCTCCAACGATAACAAGGAAAAAATGATCGATAATGGAAGAACTTGCTCAACGAAACAAAGCTTGCATAGAGGAAAGACATCGGAGTGTCTTGGCATACTCATAAATGAATAGAAAAGGGGTACATATAGGGTCTTTGAGTAACCTAGTGCATGACACATATGAAACCATAAACGTAACCTTAAACCTAACCCATGTGAGATGACCCTCCAATATGAGAGGAGGACACATAGGATAACTTACACTAACACCCCCTTCATCGAAGATGGGGTAGCGGTGTGATGAGTCGACGAGTAAGAGGAAGACACTCCTAAACAACTAAGAAAGATGTGCCAATGGGGCCTGGTAACTAAAGGCCTGATAAGGTACCCATATATAAACACAATCTTCCTAGAAGAAGAAGAAGAAAAGAAGGACTACATAGCCCGAAGAAGATGGGTAGCTGCAGAAGACCTCACCCCAAGGAGAGACCATAAGTGAAGAAAATTCATCTCAGTGAAGGGCTTGGTGAATAAATATGTAATCTGATCAGCTGTCTGAATGTATTGAATGTCGATGATACCATCATGAATAAGCTCCCTATGAAGTGCATATGGATTTCAATGTGCTTCGTCCGCATTTATCTATTGAATTGGATTTTTGCAAATAGAGATTGTGCTCGTGTTATCACAATAGATAGATAATGGTAGGCCACTTTGAAAGTGGATGCCAAACTCTATCGAGAATACCCCCGTAGCCAAATAGCTTACGTGGCAGCATTAATCGATCCTCTGTATTACGCCTCTATAGATGATATCATGATTGCATTCTACTTCTTGCTTTAGGCCAACTAATATGACTGAACCAAGAGAGAAAGCGTGGCGAGAAGTAGATTTTGATGATCTAAGTCACCGGCCCAATCAGAATATGTGAATCCAATAAAGTCAATATCAACCCCTCCATGATAGTGAATGCCATCGGCATAAGTTCCATGAAAATAATGAAGGATCGTTTATTTGCTTTCAAGGCAGCTCATGTGGCTCTGCATGAATCTAGACACGATCCCAATAGCATACGATAAATCCGGTCGAGTGTGAGTCAAGTAGATCAAGCTCCCAACTAAGCGTGTCGGTAAAGAGTACCATCAACCAAGGGAGTAGAGCAATTTGAAACCAATTTAACCCCGAGAAATAAAAGGAGTAGAGAAGACTTGCAATCGGACACTTAAAAGCCGAGCTAGCAAATCAAGAGCATACTTAGGTTGCGAAATCAAGATTCTGAGTCAAAGTTTGAAATTTGGATCCCAAGGAAGTAATGACGCTTGAGACCTAAGTCGAGTCATGGAAAACTTGTTGGCTAAGGCGATCTTTGTTGGGAATATTATAGTGTAAACATTATATTATGATTTGTTGTGGAACAACAAATTATTACAAGAATTATATGTGAAGTTGTTGTAAACAACTTCACGTATTAAGCTTGTTGTTTACAACCACTCCTAAATTATAGGAGGTTGTTTTGCTATTTGCTTGGCTATTTATTAGCCATGTATTGTGTGTATGTGATGGAAAATGAAGATCAATATATTATATCATTCTGATTCGAACCTGTCATATGGTAGTAGAGCGAGTTTGATCTGAGAATAATTTTGAAGGGGCAGTTGGTACGCAGGCTGTGCAGTGTGGAGGATGTAAAACGTATGCAATAGAAAACAGTCGCAGGTTTCTAATGTTTACTTGCCACTTGCCACAAGAAGTTTTTCCACTTGCTGCACAATCTGCCACGCAGCCACACGTTTTGAGTCTTACTGCGCATCGTTGGAGCAGTCCACACAATTGGAGAACATAGTGAGTGACAGCTGGAGAAAAAGAACTATTATGTAAGCTAGCAGTCAGTTAAGACTCGTTTTATATTTTATATTTCAGTCGCAGTTTTATCTAAGCATGAATAAAATTATTATTGAAGTCTGAGGAGATTGTATGGACATGACATATGTATTTTTATATGCTACACAGTTCGCAATTCACAGTCGCCACTTAGAGCAGTCACATTTGTTTATGGGTTGCAGTTTTTCAGAAGGGATCCTTCACACAACAAATGGCTGTATACAGTGAATTGAATTTTTTAAGATTGATTAAATTGTTTAGAGTATTTAAAAAGTAATTTCCCTTTATTACTTTTTAAATAGTGATTTATTGATATAGTCTTCTTGTAAAACGTATTATATCCATCAATTGGAGTTGTTTTGTTTACAAATACAATAGTTGTGAAAATGGAGAAATCGAGTCTCGTTGAGAAGTTTGAAGGACGTGATTTTCACACTTGGTGAATCCAAATGCAAATTGACCTTGATTGAAAAAGATTTGCGGGATGTGGTTAAACCAAACGTGACAACACCAACAAATCCAACAGATATCGCGAAGTGGAATATCAAGGATCAAAAGGCCTTGGGAACTATTGGTCTCGGTTTATCTAAAGTGTACCTGCACCACGTAGACTTCACAAAGTCTGCAAAGGAAATCTGGGAGACATTAAATAAACTATTCGGATCTGAAGCAGAAAGTGCAAAGACAACATTGAAGCAAAAATTATACGGGTTAAAGATGGATGAAAGTATAAAAATGGTAGAACACATCGAAAGCTCCGCTCTCTTCTCAATCACTTGCAGTATTAACGAGAAGGTAAAGTAATGATGATGATGCCAAAGCAATTCTTTTGAATAGTTTGCCTAAAAAAATGTCTCATATGGTTTTTACTTTGAGCAAGATTAAAATTGGTTTAGAAGGAGTAGTTTCTACTCTTCTTGATCAGAATGAACCTTCAGAACCAGAAGAAGAGGTCTTATATGTACACAATAAAGCTAGTACATCATCAAAGAAGGGTAAGTACAATTCGAAAGCACATTCCTACAAAGGAAAAATCAAATGTTACTATTGTAAAGAAGTGGGGCATGTCATTTTAAATTGTAAAAAGTGGGCACAAGATCTACTGGATGATAAGATTGATCAAAAGGCTTATATTGTTGAAGAAGAAACTGACTGGGAAGATTATGCAACTGATGAAGAACTTTCTTGCCCTAGCGATGAAGATTATCTCTTCTAAAAATAACCAAACTGGAGGTAGGAGGAAATGGAGGATGGAGGCTACTCAAGCACCTCTTTTCGATCGCATGAAGACGAGGTCGTAGTTTGTGGTGGTGACATATTTATTTCTATTTCTGTTGTGTGTTTATTTTATCTGGTGTGCAAAATAAAGAGCAACAATTTGTGTATGTTTTCTTGGTACATGTGAGTATTCCTATATGTTCTCTTGAAGTGTTATGATGTGGTGTAGAAGGTGTCATCGGTGAAAGCTTGATTGTATAGAAGTCATGGCAACATGGTGTCCAGAGGAGAGGAGCGGTAGATGCGAGACCTAAAAATATGTGTAGGCATATGATTCTGGTTTCAACTACACTTCACCCCATGTTCACACTAAGGGGGTGTGTGTTGGGAATATTATAGTGTAAACATTATATTATGATTTGTTGTGGAACAACAAATTATTACCTGGAATTATATGTGAAGTTGTTGTAAACAACTTCATGTATTTAGCTTGTTGTTTACAACCACTCCTAAATTATAGGAGGTTGTTTTGCTATTTGCTTGGCTATTTATTAGCCATGTATTGTGTGTATGTGATGGAAAATGAAGATCAATATATTATATCATTTTGATTCGAACCTGTCAATCTTCATAGAATCAATAATAGAGGAAAAGCTGCCTGTGATCAACAATTCATCAACATATAGAACAAGAACGAGTATGGAGTCATCTTGCCATAGAATATAAACATTTAGATCAGAGTGACACCTAGTAAACCTTGATGTAAGTAAGAAGGAGTCCATCTTGGCATACCAAGCCCGAGGGGCTTGTTTAAGGCCATAAAGAGACTTCTTTAACTTACAAACGAGGGAGGAATCTTGGACATAACCTAGAGGTTGTTCCATATAGATATCTTCCTCTAGGTCACCATGAAGGAAGGCACTCTTAACATCCATTTGATGGACTTTCCATCTGTTTGCTACGGCAATGGCTAGGGTCAGTCGAATAGAAGTCATCTTCACAACCAGAGAAAAGGTTTTTGTATAATCAACCCCAACTATATGGGAGAAACCCTTAGCTACTAATCGCACTTTAAAATTTTCAACGTCTCCATCTACTCCATACTTTGTTCGGAACACCCACTTACACCAAACGATTTTTCTTCCTTTCGGAAGAGTGGTGACATCCCAAGTATCGTTCTTCATGAGAGAGGAATACTCCTCATCCATGATAGAATCCCACTCAGAATACAAGAAGCCTCCCGGAAGACTGTGGATTAGAAGCAGAGGCAAAGAAAGAGTGGGGTCCAATGAATTTTGAGCGAGTACATCTCATATCTGAAGTATCTCCAACTAAATCTCTATCACTTTGTAAAGTTTTCCTAGCCCAAAGGGGACCAAGAGGATCAGGCTCAGAGTCGGAAGATTCTTCACTTGAGTGAGAAGGGACATAGTCCTCATCATCACTACTGTCAAAATTAGAAGACTCAAGGGTCTGATGGTCGGGAGGATCCAGAAGAGGAGCACGCTCAATAGTATCATCATCGATGAGTCGAATCGAATCGGTGAGTGAAGAACCTCAATAGGTGGAGAAGTAGAAGTCGAAGAAGATTCATCAAACTTAACACTTCTCTCAATATATAGCTCATGAGAAGTAGGATTCATCAATCAATATCCCTTCACGCCATCAAGATACCCTACAAAGATACAAGGTTTGGATTGTGGTTCTAGAGCCTTACGTTTCTTCTTGGGAATCGAGCCATAGCCTTGGATCCGAAGACTCAAAAGTGCTCAACATCAGGCTTGCGTCCAAACTAGGATTCAAAGGGTGTCATCCCTCTTACTACCTTGTGTGGAACATGGTTCTGAATGTAATTTACACAATTCACTACTTCAGCCCAATACTATGGAGGAAGAGACTTTGAGTGAATCATACAAGTGGCCATCTCCTTGAGTACGGTTCTTTCTTTCTACGAATCCATTATGTGAAGGGCTATAAGCAACTGTATGTTGCAGAGAGATCCCTTCAAAAGTATAGAAATCCATGAACCTATTGTTTACATATTCACCTCCATTGTCGGTTCGAAGAACCTTGATAGACCGTTCCATCTATTTCTCAGCAAGAGCCTTAAAGTCCTAAAAATGTTCAAAGACTTCAGACTTAAGCTTAAGAAAATATACCCAAGTATATCGTGAATAGTCATCAATGAAGGTTAGCACATAAAGAGCTCTAGTAAATGAAGGAGAAGGAAATGGACCAGAAACATCACTATGAACAAGATCCAAGGGACGAGTGGATCTCCAGGATTTTCCTTTGTCAAATTTATTTTCAGGATGCTTTCCAAAGTACTGACCCTCACAAATACCCTTAGAAAACTTGACGCGAGGCAACCCATTGACCATTTCATTTTGACTCAATTGTTCAAGGTAGTGATAATTTAGATGTCCAAAACACTCATGCCATAGCTTACTAACCTCATTTGCATGAGTGAGCAAGGTAGTGGGTGTAGAATTAGAAGTAAAGTGGGAGAAGGTGTAAAATCGTGAACGATGATCTGCCTTTCCCTTAGCCACTGTAGTATCATTGTTAAGCTCATGAATAATCACCGAGTTAGGACCAAATTCCACTTGCATTCCTTCACCAAGATGAGTAATTTGGTAAACTGATAGGAGATTGGTAGAGAGATCAGGAACACTCAACACTTGGTTAAATGTCCCCCCATCCATCTCTACCAATCCACTACCAGAAACTGACACTGTCATGTCATTACCCATCATGATTTGGGACATTCCACAAGGTTCGATGTTGGAAAATTCAACATGTGAAGAACCCGTGTGTGGTGTGAGGCACTGAAATCTATAATCTATGTCGATGAAGGAGCAACTTTGGCTACAAGGGCCTTTCCTTTCTTCTTATCATTTTTATCACCTTTTACAGTAGAAGACTCAACCTTCAGAGAAATTTCTTTTATGGATTCAGGAACACTTATTTTATTCTTCTC
The DNA here is from genome assembly GCA_018340775.1 of Taxus wallichiana var. yunnanensis. NCBI lineage: Eukaryota > Viridiplantae > Streptophyta > Pinopsida > Cupressales > Taxaceae > Taxus > Taxus wallichiana. The sequence continues at coordinate 806,899,020 of CM031239.1, read as the reverse complement.
AAGTAAATGAGATAAGTGATCAATCTATTTCTTAAAACATTGTTGCTCGTCATGACCAGTCTTCTTACAATAGGAACACAAATACTTGTTTTCTATGCCTTGGGCTAAAAAGTCAAAGTGTTTGTGTCATTTTTAGGTTTGATCATGGTTTCTTTCTTAGGTTGATCCTTAGTTTCTTTCTTCTTTTCGAGTATTCTTTTCCTTACTAGTACTTGCTATAAGGGCATGTGACTTGGACTTGAGAGACCCCATTTGAATGAGTTTTTCCTGTTCTTGAATGAGTTGGGATGAAAAACATTCAAAGGAGGGCATTTTCCAAGTATCGCCCAAGGCAGCTTTTTGTAGCATAGAAAGTTGACACGAAGACGAATATTTGGGACCTAGCTTAGAGAGAATCGACAAGATCAATTGAGAATATTTCTTTTCTACTTGACATCCTTTTAACAATAATCTAATGTGGACAAATTTTGAGAAGAAAGCTTGTAGGTTTTCAAAGTCACTAGGATTTAACCCTAGTAGTTTATTTTCCAACTCATGCGCTCTCATGTCATCTAGTTGTCCAAACATCACATCCAACATTTTCCACAGATTTAGGTGTTTCGGACGCCTCAATGTGGAAGAGCAAGTCAGGAGAAATGGACATGCAAAGAATACCTAAAGCTTCATCACTACGGTTTAACCACTTATATTATTCGGAGTTCATCACCAGTTGATCTCGGTTCCCTATTGGTGATGTAGAATAACCCTTTACCCCTTAGTTTCATTATTATTTTTGATCTCCATTCAAAAAAGTTGAACGGCGTAAGCAAAGGAATTGAAAGTGCATCCATAGTGAGAGAGAGAGAAATAAACGCAGAAAAGAAACACAACCACCCAGGACAATAACAACCCCCCCTGCTTTCAGAACTTTATAGTTTAGTGTGTTGATTACAATCGGGTCAGTGCGTGCGGTTTGAAACACTTGGTAACTTGTCTTACAATTAGCGTAATAATGCGCAAGAGAGGAGACCACAATAGTGTTTCATGGAGCGCAACAAAAAAAGAACACCGTAAACAAGCACAAGAAAAAAATAGAAAGGAGATGAAAGCCAACCCTGGTTGTGAGAAAAAGCGTCTCACATCGCAAACGGAAACCCTCTTGCTGCAGACTATGGAAGACGCGCTCACTAGTCGCAAGCAATAATAAGGGTTGAATACAAGGTTTGGGAACTCAAGGAGTTCAGATAGTCTTCAAAATGCTGGAAAAGAGCTCGAAAGGTAAATAAGGTGCTGAAGTGTCACTGCACACTTGAGCGCACGATTAGAGAAAAAAAACCGACAATAACCCCTAAATCTTATCGTTTGGAAACACCCAATTTTACTAGTTTTAGAGCTATTGGAGTTAAGGAAAAATGATAGAAGGATGATATAGAGTTGATTTTTAAATTTCCAGAAGGTAAAAAGATATGATCAAATTAATTTGCAATTAATAAAAAAAGATTTCATTAAATTAAATCTAATTAATGACAAAAATTAATTTTAGATCTAAAAATAAATAAATTCTAATAAAAAACTTCCCGTTTTGTTTAAGTTTGAAAGGCAATTTTAAAACCAAATAAATCTTCTTCTTTTTAAAAAGAATTTAAAAAGGATGTGTTGAAAAGAAAAGGAAAGGGATTTAGTTTTATTTGTTTTAAACTTTTTAAGAAAGCTTCCACGTGTTATAGAAAAAGATAATGAGATAAAAGAGGAATTTTGTGTAAAAGCTTTCCTTAGTTTTAAAAAAATTAGAAAGAACCTAATTTATCCTATCTTTCCAAAAATGAAAAAACGAGTTATACTTTCTTTCCAAAAAAAAATTTCAAAAATCTTCAAACGTTTTGATTTGGAATTGAAAAAAAAGCACAATGGTTTGAAGAAACGTTAAAGAAAGGCGTACATACAGATGTATTTGACAGTTAAATGCGTCATTTTGTTATTCAAACAATAAAGGTTACAATATGAATAGTGTGCAATAAAAACCGTTTGCAATGAAACCGAGCCACGTGAGGGTTAAAGACCACGCCAAGGAGAGGATTTAGTAGGTCATGTGTGTAATTTGGTGTTAGCAGAGGTGTGGGCACCAAAGGAATGATCTTTGACAACATTACAGTGAAGAAGAATGAACAGCCCTTTCAAGCAAAAAAATGTGGTGGGTTGTTTAAAACACACTGTGTAGGTAAAAAAAGTTCTGAGTTGCGCGTGTATGAGTAGTGATGGCAGGCCGCGCATGGTATTTGGCAAATGCAAAGAGTTATACAATAAAAACAACCATCTACGCAAAGAGTTTACACATCCATAATGTTGAAAATAAATTTGAACAGTCCACACAGACCATGTACAACAAAAGTTTGTCTATGAGCAACCACGACAGAAGAACACAAAGATCCTGTAGCCATAGACTATCATGCAAAGACAAATATCCTTCAAAAACCAGAGATCTTAAAAAAAATTCACTTCCATTTTAATAAATTAAAAAAATGAAAAGAATATCTATCTTGGATTCGTTACATAAAAAAAAAGCAGTAAAAACCTGATTTTTCAAGGTATTTTGAAAAACCATCACATGCACAAGAAAAAAACACAAAAACTTTTCGAGAAAGCTTGTTAGATATATTAGCAAGATAAGTTCTAGAAAATAGTGATCAAAGGACTTGCATGCGCAAAGTAAAATAACGAAACCATGTAAGAGTTATAAAGAAAAAAACAAATCAAGTGCACGTTTACCCGAAAAACTCACGAGTGCACGTTTACTCATAAATGAATAGAAAAGGGGTACATATAGGGTCTTTGAGTAACCCTAGTGCATGACACATATGAAACCCTAAACCTAAACCTAAACCTAACCCATGTGAGATGACCCTCCAACATGAGAGGAGGACACATAAGATAACTCACACTAACATGACCCACCTTAGGACACGTGTCGACTCATTTCTCAAGGGTGGAGGCGCAGAGCAAAATGTGAAAATTTTACATTTTTACAAAAGTTGTAAAAGGAAAAAAGGAACCCGTAAGCCCGCTCTGAATTAGATTTCCCACATGGACGATCTGAATTCAAAGTAGAAAATCAATGGCAGTTGTGCATCTGTATCTGAATTTTTCACCATTTTCACTCCAAAGCTCCTGGGGATGCGTATTCTTGAGGTTTTTTTATCATTTCTTGGAGTCTCCTGCATGCCAAATGAAGATGAACATTAATCCGGTATCCTGGTTTGGTGGGGAAGGTCTGTAAACGTATCTCACCATTAATATGCAATTTGACTGTCAGATTCAGCTTGATTTTTCTTTCCTTGGCACGCGAAAGCCCTGTTGATATCTGGGTTTGGTGAGAAAAATCCGGGGACATCTTTTACTATTAAGATGAGACCTGACCTTTGAGCTTGATCTGATCTTCCATTTCTTCTTCTCGAGCATGCAAAGAGCCAGATTTGACAGATTAGGGGCGGAAGTGGTTAGCAAGTAGAGGGGAAAAGTGATCTACAGAAGAAGGAGTTGAATGTGGGAGATATTCAAAGAGATCCACCCCTTGAGGACCTGAAATTTTTTTACAGATCTGATTCTAGGAATTGCGATCGAGAATCATGGCGAGCACTGGTGCATTAATGTTTGGATTTTTTGGGGAAAGGCCTTGTTGTAAAATGATATAAATAGGCATGATTTTTCCATGAAAAGGGTTACGAGTTTGTGAATGTAGAAGTATTAGGAGTCAGAAACTAATTTCCTAAGGAAAAAGCTTGATAGAGCCCGTCTTTCTGAGAAACTATCTGAAGAAGCCTTTTTATCTGCTTTTTGTTACATTTGATCATGTCAAGGTGGTTGCGAGTGTACAAACATTGAAAAGATCTGAGATTGTTTTGAGAAACTTTCCCTGTTGATAAATTTAACCAAACTTGAGTTAATTTGTGTTATTCTTGGGAAAAATTTGTGTTTGCTTCATTTTTGAATGTCTGCAAGTAGTTTTTCTTGTTCCCATTGCATTCTTACATTGAAATATGTGTGAATCACACAAGATCTTATCCTTTTGATAGTTTGGTGGCATTTTCAATTTCATTTATCATAATATATTTGATTTGATAGTGAAATAAACAAATTTAAAATCATTGTGACTCCTAGCATGACTATAAGATTTTTTTAGCCTTTAAGGGTATCTTAGGCATGATGAAATAGAGATTGATAATGTTCAATTAAGTTTTCCAATTTGATCCTTCATTTTGGATCCTTGAAGTTTGTGTGAAAAGTGTTGATCTGGGCCTCCATTAGAGCACATATTTTGGTTAAAGTAACACCCTAGCTACTCTGAAAGTATTCTGCTATTTGAGGTTTCCACTTTTGTAAAAGTTCTCAAAGATTTGGTATAATCAACTTTATCCTACTTCACCTCCCACAAAAATTCATTCAAAAACAACTAATCATACCCATACTACCCCTATTTGTCATGTATGTATACAAATGCATAATTTTTACTACCAAAGCACACGAAACAATCAAGTTTTCATTGTCTTTAGTGGCCTTAACCTTTCCTATAAAATATCCCCATTATCTATAGTGACAACTCGTGAGAGTTAGGTTTTGTTGCATTGATCATATTTTCTTCAAGGTCTTCTTAATAATTTCACAAGGAAGGATATCTCCATCTCCTCCACAAACAATAGGCTACAAAAGGGTCCTCTCACCCTGGTTGAAAGGCACAACCATAACGTAGTGAGGATAGGTGAAATCCTCTTGCGCGTGCTACCCATTTCTCTACATCTCGAGTGACAAAGAGCAAGTTGCATTTCATCCCAGCTACTGAAAATGACACATTACTGAGGCTTTGTTTGCCTCTAAGTTTCTGCCCTGAGACCTATGATGTTGCTCGGCTTACGATGGAGAATCAATTTGAGTACCAACACCTTATTGGCGCCATCGCTGGGACATAGTGGTTACTGAGTTGTATATTCAAACCCTAGTAAAACACTTCTTATATGCTCCAAGTGCTATGTGCAATTCTTTCACCTTTCACACCTAGTGCACTAGCTTTCATTGACAAATCTAGGTAAAGAAAAGTCAGAATCTTTCCATTTCTAGTTTCTAGTATTGTCAGACATTTGATGAGATCATATTTTAGTGAATTTTCACAAATAAGATGGAAATCCTTAGTGGTGACTCCCTGTTGATTTGATTCTTGATGAATACCAGTGTCTTAACCTCTATCAAGTGAGATTTGTTACTAACCTTTGCAAAGTTGGAAGGAAGAAGGTCTTTCTTTGCTAGGGATCCTGCTAGGACACTATTTCCAAAGCTAGGAAAAGAAAAATTAGAAGGAAGAAAATCCTGGAGAGTTGTTGGAGATCAGTAGACAAGAAAAGGGATCTCCATTGATGAAATTGATCATCCTATTATTGAATATTGCAATTCAAGTGCTTCTAAATCAGATAGCCTCCTTTTGGAATTGAATTCTCCAATTGGAGAGGGGCCATCATTTGATTTTGAAAATTTTTCCTCTCATTCTACACATGTCTAAGTTGATAGGGATTTCAAGAAACAAGGCCTTTAGGGGATATGCATTTTTAAAGTTATACTCTTGTGTTCTAAAGAACCTCTGCCCCTTATCAATTTGTCACCCCTCCGGGTCACTTCCTCAAAACAACATGGCCCTCCCCCATCCGAGATCCCCTTTTGTTGTAAACACCTTTGATCCTATAAATTTTTACAGGATGGCTGGTTACCCAAATGCGAGTTCCCAGGATGTGAGAAATAGATTACCAAATTTCCAAGGAAATAATGTTACAACCAAAGTGATCAACATCTAAAGATTTTTATCAATATGATGGAAGAATTTGAGATTAAACATGAAGATATATATATATATATATATATATGTTTATCCATACCTTAGAATAAGATGCCATGGACTGGTACAAAGCTTCACTAGATAATTCCATAGATTCTCGCCGAGATGAATAATGCATTTAGATTGCAGTATGGTGAGAAACTGACCCTAGATTTCTTCGTCGAATTTGAAAACATCAAGAAGAATCTTAACGATTCAAGTACATGATTTCAACACAAGGTTTAATAAGACCTTGAGAAGATTTCTGTTAGGATAAGGCTATGTGATGAATCATGTTTGATCAAATATTCGAGATGCATTTGATAAAAAGTGCTTATTACTTAAGGGAAAAAAACCTTACTAATTTGAGGCAAGCATTCACCATGGCTATGCAAATAGATAACAACATCAAGGCAATTGGAAAGCCTCCAAAAAGAGAGGGTGTAAAACTAATAAACCTAGAAAATCCTCAAACAAGTAAGGTTGCTCATTTGGAGGAAGTTGTGAAAACTTTGGCAGGGGCTGTCAAAGAAATATCATACAAATTAGCTTAGGAAGAAAAAGGGAATTGGGCGAGTTCACAAGGTCAACACAAGCAACAGGGCTAAGACATGTTTACAAATCACCAAAGATCTGATGATAGAGGAAAGGGACCTATTGGATTTGGAAATAGGCAATCCCAGGACAGGGAAAATAGAATGGTACCTAATCCTTTTATTGTCGTAGAGTTGATGTTATGGAGGAGACATATGTTATTAATTGGTGTGATAGATGTTTCATGCCCCATGCTCCATGTGAGGAAGATCAACAGGAAGAAGAAGAAGCAAATGATGAAAATGATGATGATGTTTGCATGATGGGTTGCTCCATGAGCTCACAATGAGGGGTAACTTCAACTGAGGTAATAAGTGCCAAAAATGTTGCTGATTTTTGGGATTGCATCCACCAGGTACCTATTCTTCTCTCTCTCATACTTTAGAAGTAGATATTGTACAAGCTTTTGAATTACCCAATAATGACTTTGAATATTTGAGGGCTTTAATGATAAAGAAGTATGATGGAGGCATCCCATCTGAGGAGGAAAGGTAGTTGTTGATGAATTATTTTGTGGCTCAAGAAAAGTAACACAACAAAAGTAGGGTTGTTAAAGGGACAAGGCCTCGAGGCCAAGACAAAAACTCCATTGCTTTCAAATGTTCCAAAAAGGCTCTAAGAAAGATGCATCTACCAAGGGCCTTGCTTGAACCAAACAAAAATCATACCCCTCCTCATGCCCAAGTTATCAAAAATCTTGTGCCATCTAATGAGTGTGTCAACCTTCCTTCCAATGTTGTCTTGCCAAAGTTTATCCCTTATGATATTGCCCAAGTCTTGAGTCAGATCAAGATCTCAGTTCCAATTGTTGAATTGCTTAGGATTCCTGAGCACAAGAAGAGGGCTCTTGAGTATTTGGGGCTGAAAGAGGAGAATACTACCCTAGGCAGAAATATAAACATTATGGAGACTCCACTAGTCATTGAAGAATTAGAGGCACCACCAAAGCATCAGAAGAGCTAGATGAACCACCTGAGGTTTATTTGGGGACATCCTTGGTAGATTCTTAGCTGAATGTGGATCCATTCTTTACCACCCGATCATGAAGGACAGATTGCTGCACAGTTGTATGTTTGATTTGGGGGCATCATGCAATGTTATGCCTCTAGAAGTTATGAATGAACTGAATATAAAAGTAATAACCACATATGGGAAGTGCACTGCTATGGATTCCAGAGAGGTGCCAGTGGTGGGATGTGTGAAGGGTCTGGTGGTACAACTTGTAACCTATCCAGGAAGGAATTTGAAACTTGATGTAGTTATTGTTGATTGCCCAACCAAGTGGGGTATGTTTTTATCTAGAAAATGGGCTGCAAGTGTTGGTGGGAGTGTTCAAATGGATATGTCCTATGCCACCATCCCAATTGAGGGCAGACTTGTCAAGTTATATGGGGAAAAGAAGATGTTACACCTTATTGAAGATCCCAACAATGCATCTTATGAAGTTTTGTACACAAGTGTTGATGCTGATAACTTTGTAGGATTTTTTGATGGAAAAGAGCACAAGATTAAAGAATGAAAGTGTCTTGAATAGGCGGAGGCTCTCCATGGACTTTATTTCTTGATGTAGCGTGCTCCAAGTTTGGAAATGGTCTTTGGTGTTGTTCTGATCTCTCTAGGCCGGGAAGAGTTTGTCTTTTCCTTCAAACTCAACTTTGAGTGCACTAATAACATTTCTCAGTATGAGGAACTATTGTTAGGTCCGAGGATTGCTTCGAAATATGGTGTTAAATACATCATTGTCAAGGAGAAAATTGTAGCCTTTACAAAGAATCAAACGAATGAAACAATACAAGAATGCAGTTTGGGATTTCATTGAGATGTTTGTTTCATTCAACATTGTGCATCATGATAGGAATTTCAATGATCTAACAGACAAACTTATAGTAATAGGATCTCATTTTGATAATTTTGCAGTGTCCCCATATTGTGAATATGATGTTGAGGTGTTAACAAGGCCATCTGTACCTGACAATATTAAGCATTGGCAGGTTTTTGATGATGATGCTCAGGTCAGAAGATTTCTATAGAATAAAGGAGAGTTTGTTGATCAAAATATTGATTGGGAGCCAATGGTGTGTGTAGCAGAGGGTAAAGAAACCTTGTTTGGAAAATAAATCATTCAACTAAAGACTAATACCATTCCCAGAGGGATGGTTGCTCTTGAGTCCAATTTTGATAATGTTGATCACATTATTAATAGATGCATGACAGCCTCAAGGGATATTGAGGAGCATGACCTTGGCACAAAGGAGAAACCAAGGAAGATTTGGTTAGGTAGCAATCTCAGCAAGGAGGAGAAGCAGTCCTACATCTAATTGCTGAAAAGGTATCAAGATTGCATGGCTTGGACTTATTTTGAGCTGAAGGCATACAAAGAGGATTTATTTCAACATGAGATTCCCTTGGAATCTAATGCAAAACCATTTAGGTAGAAACAGAGGCCAATCAATCCACTCCTATCTCTTAAGATGCAAGAGGAACTGAAGAAATTGAGGGATGGAGGGATTATTCAGCCCACAAGGTATTCTTCTTGGGTTGCAAACCTAGTACCAATCAGAAAGAAGAATGGTGACATCAGGTTGTGTGTGGATTTCAGAAATCTAAACAGAGCATCAATGAAGGATAATTATCCTTTACCAAACATGGAAAACATGCTGCAGCTAGTGACTGGTTTTGAGCTACTTTCTACCCTGGATGGTTTCTCTGGTTATAACCAAGTTGTGGTGAAGGAATCAAAAGAGAGGATTAAAACAACCTTTACCACCCCTTGGGGAACATATGTATATGTTAGGATTCCCTTTGGACGATGAATGATGGAGCAACCTTTCAAAGAGCAATGGACATTGCTTTTGCTTGGTTACATCAATGATTTTATTATTTTCTACCAAGATGATGTAATTGTGTTCTCTAGAAGAGAAGTGATCACTTGCTTGCACTTGGAAAAGATGCTAATAAGATGCTAGAGAATATGACATTTCACTCAATCCAAAGAAGTTCCATTTTGGAGTGCAGAAGGAAAAATTGCTTGGTCACATTATGTCACAAGAAGGGGTAATGATTAATCCAGAAAGGGTAGAGGCCATCAGCAAGGTTCCAATCCCAAGAACCAAGAAAGGAATTCAGTCCTTCTTTGGGCAAATAAACTTCATCAAAAGATTTATATCAAACTTTGTTGAGTTGACCATTCCAATCACTTCCATGTTAAAGAAGGACCAGGTCATCAAGTGGGAGGAGGATGCCATTCAAGCTTTCAATGGGATTAAAGAGGCACTAAAGCATGCACCTGTTCTAGTAGCTCTAGATTATAAGAAGCCCTTTCAACTGTTCTCTTTTGCTTCAGAGAACACTATTGCATCTATCCTATTGTAGAAAGATGATGAAGGGGCTGAGAGGCCAATTGCCTTTTTCAAGTAAGGCATTGCAGGGGGCTGAGCTGAAATACACTATTATGGAGAAACAAGCATTTCCTTGGTAAAAGCAACAAAGGTTTTCAGGCCTTACATTTTGAGTTCTAAGATTGTTGCTTATGTTCCCCACACCATGGTGAAAGACATCTTATCAGAGATGGAAGTCTCAAGAAAAATATGTAGATGGGTGAACAAGTTGCAAGAATATGACATGGATATCTAAACCACGAAGTTGGTGAGAGGTTTGGGCTTAGCTAAGATTATGGTTGAGAGCAACTTGCAAACTATTGAGGTAAATGAGGTAGAAGAAGGTAGGGTAGATGTTTTTGAAAAATTGATGAGTTCTGAGTGGTACAAAGATGTAATTTTTTATCTTAGACATCTGAACTTGCCCTGAGTATTTAAGTAAGAACTAAAAAATAGCCCTTAAGTTGGCTTCCTAGAAATATGTCATTATTGATTATGGGTTAGCTTGGAAGAACCCCAAGGGAGTTCTCTTAAGGTGCATTACTGAAGATGAAGTCCCCGAGATAATTGTTGGTCTTCATGGAGGAGTTTGTTGGGGGCACTTTGCTGGAAGAGTCACAACACACAAGATCTTGAGGGTTGGTTATTGGTGGCCAACCCTCTTCAAGGATACAATGCTTTTGGCTAAAAGATGAATGAGAGTTGCCAATGCTTCTCTAGAAGATTGAAAGCTTCAGGCTCCCTTCCTTTGCAGCCTGTATCAATTGAAGCCCCATTCAAGCAATGGGGATGTATTTCATTGGTGAGATTTCAGACCCTTCAAGTGCTGGCCATAAGTGGATTCTTGTAGCCATTGATTACTTCACCAAATGGGTGGAGGAAATCCCCACCAAAAGAGCAACACACCAAATTGTCATGGATTTTCTGTTGAACCATATCATCTGTAGGTTTGGGGTGCTAGTCAAGATTGTTGCTGACAATGCCATGAGATTTAGAGCTAAACATTTGGTGGCAATGTGTAAAGAATATGGGATCAACTTGACATATGCATCTAATTACAATCCCTAAGGAAATGGACAAGTTGAGTCCAGTAATAAAAATTTCTTTGAAGATTATCAGAAGAACCTTGGAGCTAAACAAGAGAAAATGGGGTGAGTAGTTGAAGTTTGTTGTCTGGGTAGACCGCATTACTATTAAAAGAGCCACTGGAAAGAGCCCATTTGAGTTGGTGTATGGAAATCAGCCCGCTGCCCCCTGCATATGCAATTATCCTCATATTAGTTCATTCAACAATTAGAAGATCAAGAAGTAAGTCCATATGATGCCCGCATTAACCAGATTGTTGAGCTTGATGAAGAAAGGAGGGCATCCCACCAAAGGCATGTAAAGTTTAGAGAGAAGTTGAAGAAGTTGTTCGACAAGAAGGTCACCCCAAGATATTTCAATGTTGGAGATCTCGTGCTGTTATGGGATAATAGGCATGAAGATAAGGGCAAGCATGGTAAATTTGATGCACTGTGGATGGGCCCTTACTCCATAGATATTCGGATTGGTGAGCATACCTTCTTCTTGAAGGATTTGGATGGAGAATTGCTCGAATTTCCTGTTAATGGTAGGAATTTGAAGCATTTATTGGATTGATTCCCAGAACCAAGGTGAACATCATCTGTATAGTGTATAGTTTGTTGGTTTGTTTTCTGTCTTTCGTGTTCTTGTTCGTTCTGGCCCCGGTGGCCTATTTTTGCTAGTTTCTCTATTCATTTTTGGGGGATGGTCCTAGTTTTTTGCTCTGTAAGCTGAATCCTTTACCCAATGGATATTTTGGAACTTGGTATACCTTTGTTCTTGTGGCACTCGCAGGGAGTGCCCATCCCCGAGTCGGAGCCGATGTTGGTGCTCATATTTGTTTCACCCCATTTGCCATTATTTTCCTCTGATCTGCATGTTCTGAAACATTTTGTCTCTCAATGTGGGTGTTAAAAGCTTCTACCTCCATTTTAAATGCTCTAGTTGTTTGCAAAATCCATTGTCATGTCCCTCCTTGAAGGAGTCTCCGAGTTTGCCTTGTTTTTGCCCTAATTTCTTCAAAATCCGTGGGATTTTCCATTTTCCCTATCTTTCCCCGACCATGGAAGCTCGAGAATGATCAATTTACATTTTTATTCCTTTGAAAATCTAAACCCATGGTCGAAAGATGCTTGGAACCATGATTCACTTGGTTTTGTTTCAAAAATTTTCATCCTTAGCGAAAAAATCGGGTTCTGGGCATGAATGGTGAATTTCTATTTTTTTACGGTCTTGAGGGTGTCCTTCTCCTATCAAAAGTATTCCTCAAAGCATTTGGTTGTCACGTGGCTTCTTTTGGTTAGTCAGGGGATGACAGAAAAATGATTTAACTTATCACTTTTTACTTTTTTGGCAAAAAAGGAAAATTTGTCCCGTGGCTCCACTCAATTCTGATTGGTTCTTTTGGTGCTCACGTGGCTTCTTCTAATTGGATGGGGTAAAACAGGTTTGTTTTTGAACTTGTTCCTTTTGGCTACTTTAGCAAAAAAAAAAATTGAACTCACGCCGCAACCCCGCCAGATCGATTAAAGTAAATTTAGGTGGTAGGGAAAATTTCTTATTTTTTTCCCGAGGGTGTCCACGTGTTCATTTTTATTTGATGTGGCTCAAGCGAGGAAATCCTAAAATTTTTGGAAATTTTAAACCCAAAACTGGTCCATGTGAAGGAATGGCGCTCATTTGAAGATTTAATTTTTGGTTTGGCCTTGGAGTTGCATCGGGAGGACACATGGAGGTTTCATTTGCTTTGCCAGAACTTAGACAAATTTTTATATTGTACAGCATACGGATTTGGTGGAATAGGGACATGTGGTGAGCCCACACTCATTCAAGTTTTCCGCTTTGGGTCTCTATGTTGAAGTTACGCCATAATGACACGTGGTGAGCCCGCGCTCATCCAAGGTCTCAAATTTTGGGGAACATCTCAAGATGTGCCATTATGACATGTGTTTGAGTTTGAAAAGTCAAAGGGGTGGGTAAGCGGACCATCGGAGGTAAAGGATTTTTTGCCACTTGTCATCAAAAGGATTAAAATCTCAAAATGGCCCGTAAGCCCGACAAGGAGGTAAAAGTTGGTGTTGAAAATGTCAAAAGGCAGGGAGGGGCCATCAGGGGCAACTTGGATTTTTCCCCTTGATATTCAAATGACTAAAATCATCAAAATGACTGCGGGCCCGATAGAGAAAAGTCAAAACTTGCTCCAGTCAACGGCGGAGGTGCGGACCTTCAGAGGAAAATTGGAAAATTTTCCTTTTGAGGAAAAGGAGTTAAAAGTGAAAAGGGAAGCATGGTTCCGATGGGACCCACATTGGGACATGTGTCAAGCCCATTTTTCAAGGGCGGAGCTATGGGGAAAACTTGGAAAATTTTCCCTTTTCCAAAAAAGAGGTGAAATGGTAGAATTTGGCCGCGGTTCCTTTGGGACCCACCTTAGGACACATGTCAGGCTCATTTCTCAAGGGTGGAGGTGTGGAGAAAAATGTGAAAATTTTACATTTTTCCAAAAGTTGTAAAAGGAAAAAAGGAACCCATGAGGCCCACTCTAAATTAGATCTCCCACATGGACGGTCAAAATTCAAAGTAGAAAATCGATGGAAGCTATGCATCTGTATCTGATTTTTCCACCATTTTTACTCCAGAGCTCCAGGGATGCGTATTCTTGTGGTTTTTATCATTTCTTGGAGTCTCTGCACGCCAAATGAAGAGGAACATTAATCTAGTATCCTAGTTTTGGTGGGAAGGTCTGTAAATATATCTCACCATTAATATGCAATATGATTGTCGGATTCAACCTGATTTTTCTTTCCTTGGCACATGAAATACCTATTGATATCTGGGTTTGGTGAGAAAAATGGGGACGTATTTTACTATTAAGATGAGACATGACCTTTGAGTTGGATCTGATCTTCCATTTCTTCTTTCCCGAGCACAAAGATCCATATTTGACAGATTAGGGGCAAAAGTGGTTGGCGAGTAGAGGGAAAAGTGATCTAGAAGAAGGAGTTGAATGTGGGAGATATTCGAAGAGATCCACCCCTTGAGCACCTGACAACTTTTTACAGATCTGATTATGGGAATCGTGATCGGAATCATGGCGAGCACTGGTGCATTCAATGTTTGGATTTTTGGGGAAAAGGCCCTGTTGTAAAATGTTATAAATAGGCATGATTTTTCCATGAAAAGGGTTGGGAGTTTGTGAATGTAGAAGTATTAGGAGTCAAAAACTGATTTCCTAAGAAAAATCTTGATAGAGCCCGTCTTTTCTGAGAAACTATCTGAAGAAGCCTATTTATCTCCTTTGTGTTACATTTGATCATGTCAAGGTGGTTGCGAGTGTACAACCATTGACAAGCTTTGAGATTGTTTCGAGAAACTTTCCCTTACTGATAAATTTAACCAAACTTGAGTTAATCTGTGTTATTCTTGGGCAAAATTTGTGTTTTCTTCATTTCTAAATGTATGCAAGTAGTTTTTCTTGTTCCATTGCATTCTTACATTTAAATCTATGTGAGTAACACAAGATATTATCCTTGTGATAGTTTGGTGTCATTTGTAATTTCATTTATCAGAAGAGCTTTCATTTGATAGTGAAATAAACAAATTTAAAATCACTGTGACTCCTAGCATGACTATAAGATTGTTTGTTAGCCTTTGAGGGTATCTTAGGCGTGATGAAACAAAGATTGATAATGTTCAGTTAAGTTTTCCAATTTGAGCCTTCATTTTGGATCCTTGAAGTTTGTGTGAAAAGTGTTGATCTGGGCCTCCATTGGAGCACATATTCTAGTTAAAGGAACACCCTAGCTACTCTGAAAGCATTATGTTATTTGAGGTTTCCATTTTTGTAAAATTTCTCAAAGATTTGGTATAATCAACTTTATCCTGCTTCACCTCCCACAAAAATTCATTCAAAAACAATTAATCATACCCATACTACCCCTGTTTGTCATGTGTGTATACAAATGCATAATTTTTACTACCAAAGCATGCAAAAAAATCAGGTTTTCATTTTCTTTAGTGTCCTTAACCTTTCCTATAAAATATCCCCATTATCTAGAGTGACAACTCATGAGAGTTAGGTTTTTTTGCATTGATCATATTTTCTTCAAGGTCTTATTAATAATTTCACAAGGAAGGATATCTCCATCTCCTCCACAAACAACAAAATACAAAAGGGTCCTCTCACCCTGGTTGAAAGGCACAACCATAAAGTAGTGAGGATAGGTGAAATCCTCTTGCGGGTGCTACCCATTTCTCCACATCTGAGTGACAAAGAGCAAGCTGCATTTCATCCCGACTACAAAACAACACATTACATGCTTTGCTTGCCTCTAAGTTTCTTGCCAGACCTGTGATGTTGCTCAGCTTATGAGGGAGAATCAATTTGGGTACCAACAGAGCTAATGTAATTTAATTCACTACATGCCTTTGAGTAATTGTTAGTGAAGAATGACAGAACCCCCGAATGGCCTGATTTTGAGGTGGGGAATCCAATGTAATTGCACAACATGGGACCATCTCTCAAGCTGTGGGACTTGCAAATCCCGAGATGGACCTCAGGGAGAAAGTTGGTTCTTACTACCTAATCTACCTGTCACAAGATACTCTAGTGTAGACAGAACCTATTTTATCCTAATCTAATCATTCCAAGGGGAGAGAGAGAGAGAGAGAGAGAGAGAGGGTGAAAGAGCCTACACTAAGCGGTGATACACTAGAAAAGGAAGTGGTGAGATACTCTATTGAGGGAGAATGAAACAGGGAAGAGGGGAATGAGAGAGGTTAGATAGAAGTGACACAGACCTAGATCCAAATCCACTTTTGAAACTCCATAAAGCACGACATCTTACACCTGTAAACGTGAAATACATGCACAAGGAGAAAACATGAGATAGAGAGGCACAGAGAAACAACAAAACAATGCCAAGGGTTGAAAGACGCCACAAAACAAGATTTTATTGCTCTATAAGGTTTACAAACTATTACATGTGATGCTCAGAGGCATAAATATTCTCTCCAGGCATAGGATAACTCCAACAACTCAAATCAAGTCAGAAACAACTTTGACAGAGTTTCCCTACACCCATAATGTCTCTCCCTTCTCAAATGAGAAGTGTTACAATATATAGACGATAAAAATCAGAGAGAGAGAAGAGAAGTTTGACTCTGCTCTAAAAAATCCAACTACCAACCATCAATGCCCACCACGAATCCACCCACAATCTGTCAATTCTGGTTCCCTATGTCTGTTTGGCATGTTGAAGAAGGAAGAGCGGCAAATTGAATCAAATCAGATCTAGTAGTTGAAGCAATCAAATTCTGCATTAATGGCTTGAAATATATTTTCCCATTTTCACCCACCAAATCCTATTAAGAATGATATTTAATGTTTCCATGGCATAGAGGGTGTCAAGATGTTTCCAAAAAGTCTTCTCGCCCAAATCTGAGTCTCCAGTCAAAAGATATGGCCATTTGAATATTAGGGTTACGGGAGCATGATATTAAAGGAGTCTATCCATACAGGGTCCATATGGCAGCCTCGTGCTTCTTGGAGATTTGGCCCCTTCCTTATGCTCTTGAAATTGTGTCAAATCGACACATGGCAGATTTTGTGAGCTCCTTGGGCTTCTTTGTATTTTCCTTGGTCTCTTTGTTTGGCGGGCCCAAAGTCGACCCTAGACACGTGGTGGCTTGGCGCTTGTTTGAAAACAACCCTAGATTTTACCTTTGAAGTTACGCGGTTGAGACACATGGAGGCCTCTACTTTCTTTTGGACTTTTCAATGGCCGACTGCACCTCTTCGGACTCTGGGACACGTGGTGGGTTGGCACTCATTTAAAACCCTCTCGGGCTTTACTTTGGAAGGAGCATTGTTAAGACATGTGGCATCTTCCACCTACACTCTATACTTAGTCATTTTGGGCCCACTCTCCTCTTTGACCTTTTTGACCATTTTCTACGTGGAGGGCTAGTGCAAGTTTGAGTCTCCATCCTGGATCCTGCTTTTGAATGTGCGTTGTTAAGACACTTGGCACCCTCCACTGAGTCAAAGACTTTTCAACGGCCGGTGAAAATTTTTGGGGCTCTAGACATGTGGAGGCTTGGCGCTCATTTGAGTCTACCCCTTTGGATTTAATATTTGGAGGTGCGCCATTTGGACACTTGGCAGCTTCCATTGTCTCCTCCATACCTAGTCTTTTTGAGCACATTGCGAACCATTTACGAACCCAAAGACTTTGAACCTTTTCCAGTCCTTCTCCTTTGAGCCTCTAGCTTCTTTGACATTTTCTTCACCTCCTCGACCCTGCTATTCCCTTTTAGAGTCTGCATGTAACTTTGTATGTCGGTTTTGAAGCATGGGCTTGAACAACGGAAGCTGTTCTTTTGAATTTATTTCTACACGGGTCGTGGGTGAACCAATTTTGCTGGGGGTAAAAATTGAGATAATGATAATATAATGAACTTTAATATTTCTTCTTTCTCATCTTCAATAATACAAATAAAACCATGAAGGCAAAATTTCCTTTCCCACAATACAACTTTCAAATAAAGATAATAAAATTTCTTTTCTATTTCACAAAACTAGCTTACAACACATATCTTTCTTTCTCTTTTTCAATACACAATACAACTTTCATATCCAATAATTGAATGCAAATTTTCTTCACAAGATTAATACAATGTCCTCCACTTAAAGTGGGAAATAATACAAGGATGTAACCTAAAAGAATACAAGGTTACAAGTCCCTTCACCCTAAGTGTGAACAAAAAACGACATTTCACAAGAATGAATTTCTTAAGGATTCCAAAAAAAGTTTCAAGCTTCACAACACCAAAAAGAGAGTTCATTCAAGATTTTCTTGATCCAAAACAAAATGGGGGGAGAGGCAACACTCTCCACCCAACCATAATATCAATGAGGTGGATAATCCATCCACCTCATTGGACCCCAGCCCCAACCACATTACAATGAGAGGTGATTCCAACACATGGCAACAACAAGCTTCCACATCACAAACCAAGTATTTCACAACCATTCCAAATTCACATTCAAGTCAAACTAAAAACACAATAAGGAGATATAACCAAAATATACAAGTATTCTAAATGAAGAGCCAAAGGAGCAAGAACCTATGGGGAGGCCACTTATGCCTCCCAATGGGAAATGGGTGCCCACCTTAAAACCTCCAATACAAATCTCAAATCCCCTACATACTCTTATGCCTCCCTCAAGTACCTCTTATGTCTCCCACATACTCTTATGCCTCCCTCATACAAGAACAAGTAAGAAATGCAAGCATTCCTTGTCCAAGGTGGGGCACCCAACCCAAACTCCCTCCAAAACATGAAATAACTCTTATTCCTCCCTACATGAATTCTCCCCATAGTCCCCTCCTACACCACACTTATGAAATCTACCCAAGCACCCAACAAGCATTTCAAAACACTCAACAAAAACAAGCACACAAACACAAAATAAAGGAATAACATAAGCAAAAGTAAAGCTCCTACCTTTCCATAGTAGAGATTGTTCCAAGAGTCAAACTCCAAGCTCCTTCAAACCCAAGCAATCACCAACAAGCTCCCACAAGACCACAAGCTCTCCAAAATCCTCTAACTCCAAGAAATGAAAGAGCACAAAATAATGAAGTAACCCCCAAACAAGAAAAAGAACTTGAATAAATAGAAAAGGGAGAGAGGAGGGTGAGGTGGCTCCATGTAGGATGCCACATCACTCATCCTCAACTCCACCTCACAAGTCAAACTTCAAACTCCAAAGAACAATTAATAAGTGGTTGAAGAAATGACATTTTACTTACACACACAATCTAAGCCCACACCCCTTAAGGACTAAAAGTAATTACATGTAAGAAGGTGCAATAAAAACTTACAATTTGTCTTCCCAAAACACATAATGGGGTATAATTTTGACCCCCAACCCATAGGTAGGGTTGGTATAGAAATTTAAGAGGTGTGGGACAATTTTAACTTGTCCCACAAGCCTTCAAAATTAGCCCTTAAGGCCAAATTAGAATTTCCATGAGGGGTAGAGTGTACAACACTCAAGGTCACAAAGCACTCAATCTTACAACACAAAGCCCGAGAGCCATCTAGTCTAATAAATGAAAATTTTTGTCACATCCACAATTAGTTAATAACAAGATTAATTAACTTAAATAGGACACTAAAACCCATTAAGATAAAGGGGAATAATACATCATTTTCTAAATAATTAAAACAAGGAAATTACATCACTAAAAATCACATACTACATTAAGTAAAGGAAACTAAACAAAATACAACACATAACCCCTTGGTCATAATTTCCCCTAACAATAATTCAAACACACACACACAAAAACACATGTTGCCATGGTGACCCTTGTTGAATTCACCTAGAATTCCAATGTGGTTGGTCTCAATCCCCCAATGTTTGTTGTGACATGTTTACTGCAAAACACATAACACCTCCTTCGGCCTCATGGCCGCATCAAAAACATCTAGGATAAAATATACAATATAAATCCACAATCATCTATATATGAATCAAATATCATCTAGGAAAATACGATATCATTTACAATTTCTAGCAACATTTCTATTCTACATCTCATCCATGTCAAAATGATCACAACATTAGTTCAATTATCAAAGCCTACTCAGTGTGACAAAATATCACATGTCTAAAATATATATATATAACTATGTCAACAACATATTAACATCAATATAAAATGTCTCTAATAATCCACATGCATCATATATGAATCAAAATCAACAACAGTCCATGATCTCTAACATCTAACATCATGCCAAATCAAAAGCTACAATAATATCCATAAGTATAGTCGACAATATCAAAATTAATAACAAAAAAGTGTCGAAGGGAAGTGGGCACTACATATTACTTATAAAAGATCTTGTAAGGAGGAGGTGGTAAAATTCTTGTTTAGACTGAAAGCGTAGATTGTTCTTAAGGATGGTTATGAACCCATAATGCTATGAAACTCAGATCGATGTTTTAATGCTAATCTCGGCTTAAATGGACTTGAATGTTAGGAGGCTTACCGCTATCCCATGCTTGGTTATATCAAGTATCTTGGCTGTTTGGTAATGCTCATTTTGGGTTTTGTTAGCTACCATTATCCTCTTATCATTACCTTGTGGAGTCTCTTTTCAATGAGAGAATATAGTTGTGGATTGAATTTCTGTTTTCAACTCCTCTGATCATGTGATGGTTTTCCCTTCTTACACTTGTTTGGTTGCTCTAGATTTTAGGCCAATGAAACCTCCCTCCTGGAAGGATTGATTAACCTTTATTGTTTCATGTCTATGATCGTAACTAGTATGTTTTGACTTCTCAAAGAATTTTTTTAGATGGATGGTTTGAGTATTATATTTCAATCATGTAATCTATAGGATTACATGATTGAAATCCCAATACTCTTGACCTTTTGTTTCTAACTTATAAAGTCTATGGTCTTTCCTTGGTTAGTTGAGATATTGTTCTTAACTGGAATATTTGGCTTCCTTCTTGTTGGTTGGTGAAAATTTTTATCTCGTGTGAAGAATTTGATTAGTGGTTTTTTCTTTGATCCATTTCTTGAAATAGAATGTTCCTTTCATGATATTGTTAAATGTTAGCATACTATTTCAATGTGTAGCCTTATCATGCTCAGTTCTCACAAAATAACTCAAGTTAATACTTGTGTGTATGGATTTTGTGAGTAGATAAAAGGAAAGATTGATAAAGGTTGCATCGGTTTGATTTATGAAGTCCCTTGTACGAATGTTTAATGTACTATAAATCTTGGATTGGTGCTTGTAGAGGAGTTTGGAAGGCCTCTTGCCTTGGGTTTTTTGTTTTTATGATGAAAGGTTGTCTAACCATTTGTAAAAAAACTTGAAAACATTATTGTGAGGAATAAAATTCGATCACCACCTTGTTATGAGTATTTTTATGATATTATAACAATCATGAAAATAGTGTAGTGTGGCTTGACCAATTTTGTTACTTTCTTGTTCTCAGTCAAAGTTCAATCGAATCTTTTGACACCTTTGGTTTGTGTGCCATGTTGAATAGAAATGTTATACCCGTGTATAGTTTTCTCGATAAGTAATGGTAAATTCTTCTTTCGAGTCATAAAAATTTCTTGTATAATAACCCTCCATGGTCTTAGCATCAGTGTAATTCTAGGTATATTTTAGTGGGTTGGCAATCCTTTTCTAAAAGTTAATCAAAAATAAAATAAAATGAATACATAGATGAATAAATAAATAAAATAATAATGAAGTTGTGATTTTGTAGATAAAATTAAGAGTCTTTAAGTGGAAATAAGGGAGTTATCTTCGGTGTAAAGAGAATCTCCCCTCGCTAACCTTAAGCTATAAATTAAACTTTATCTTCATTGTTGTGAAACGTTAATTAATTTTAAGAGTAATATCATTGTTGGCTTTGGGGATATAGTTAGATCTTAGTTAGTAGGGGAGTTTGAATAAGAAAAATTAAGTTTAATGCTTCCATTTTGGGAACCCCATGTGTATTCTTTGACAAACTATAACGCCATTGCTAGAACACACCCCAATTACAACACCAAAAACTCGGATAATGTTTTTGACTTGCTTGAGTTTACACAACAACACCGGTGCCCAAAAAGGGCTACAACTAACTCTCAATAATCTTGACACAACATAGGCAACAAGAAATCATACAACACCCATCACGAATAGTTCACTTTTCTCTTCGACAAGGCACAACGTAAAATTCCAACCACAATACATAGTTACAGTTAAGGACATCCCACAGATAACACTATTTTAAGGTTATTTATTTCTAAAAACATCTTTCAAAACTTGACTTACAATCTAGAAGATTTATGTTATGATTCGAGAAATTCTTCTTACAAAGGCGAACTTATTTATTTTATACTATTGACTAATTAGCTTAAGATCAAGTTTTCTGAAGGAGGATCATTCTATAATATATCAATAAATTTCTTAATTCGTTGATTTAAGGACATTTTCAATTTCTCACAAGGTTATTTATTTATACACAAGCTACGACCTTGTTTCCTACCTCCATTGCACAAGGAGACGAGTGCAAGCTCCAATTGAGGTAAGGTATCATTTAGCTTTGGAATTATAACCTCCTTGTGCAAGGGTTAAACATTTATCAACACTTAAGAGAAGATTACAAAGCACTTTTAAAAGAAGTTAGGGGAAGAAGATCGAATTGGATTCATCTTTAAGATCTCATTAGTTATCAACTAGGATTTTATTGGGGCTAAGGATTTATCCAAGATGATTAGAAATTTTACTAGGCTTCACTTGACGAGTTTGACAAAAGTATACAATTTACGTTTCAAACGGGAGAGATAGATTGCATGGTTTCTTAAACAATTTCCTCCTACTTATTATAACCTTATTATCTTCTAAAATATAACCATTGATTTCACCTTAAGGTCATTTAAGGACTCACCACAATAAGGATTATACATTACAAAAGAATAACCTAACACACTCTTCTCCTAGCACACTGAAAGAGGTTACAATCCTACAACCTACCAACACTTCAAAGTTGATAACGGTTCACAAGTAACACAAGCAATGATACATAAACCCAATTGGTGACCAAATGGGTAACGATTTTAAAAGTGATTCCAACTTTGAAGGTGAAATTCAGGGTTAGTTGACGGTCAAGAAAAAAACTACAGGAGGTCAAACCAAGGGGTTTTATAATATGAAAGAGGTTGGTTTTCTGAGGACACTACCCTAGAAGAAGGCATCATCCATAATGCACACCCAACAATCAAACCAAGGGGGAAACAATATGTTCTAGGATAAGGTAAACTAAGTCATCCCTGATTTATAGGTTTATGATGATGATATCAAGCATACCGGCTATGGAAACCACACAAACTTGGCTCTTATTTTCTTAAGCTAGGAGGTGTAATTAAGCGTAAGAAAAGAAGAAAAATGTTAATAATTACAATTTAGATTTTATAACTTGATAAATTAGTTTGTGATGTTTTCTTGACCAATTACCCCATTTAGCATGACTTCATTAACTTTTCAATTTACCTTACATTAATTTACAACTTACTATAATTTTCATCCCAACTCAGAAGGTGAAACTACCAACATAGGTTGAGAGTAATAAGGTATATTGTTTTTTGACACAAGACGATAGTTTCCTTTATTCCACCTAAGAACTCTTTAGTTCATCAACTTGTTTATAACGTTATATATAATTATATGAATATATATATATATATATATATATATATATATATTAAAACCATTAATAGGATTATAACAACCTCGTATTATGCCTAGCGTTACATTTTTTCCCTACTCTATAAGGGTTTACTGCTCAAGTTATCACTTGAAGGAAACATTTACCGCTTCCCTTCTAAACTAGACATGGTTACATCATTCCTATCCAACATGACACACAATCCAAAGATGGTAAATGATTCTATTGAAATTTGAATTGGGAGCAAGAAGGTAAACAAAATTGGTCAAGCAACGCTATAATATATATACATTTTTTTAAGGTTGCTATAATACAATAAAAATACTCATAACAATACGATGATCAATTTATACCTTTCACAATAGTATTTACAAGTTTTAGTTTCAGTTAGTTATGACAACATTACTCCACAATACGGATCGTGTCTTTCTAGCTGTCCAAACAAACACTAATCTAGAGTTTTTTTCAACATATTTAAACATACAAGAAAATGAACTTCATAAGAAAAACCGATGTAACTCTCTGTTATCCAAATTCACCCCCAGGGTTGATTTGATAACATACATCAGAATTCTCAAGTCCCAGGAAAATGGATTGATTCAGGGAAAAAATCATGTTTCTAGGGTCCCCTCAGATTTTTTCTAACTCCCCTGGCCGAAGAAGGAAAGAGAAAGCTCTGAGAAAATGTGAAAAAGTTGCAGAAAATAAGCTTGGGCCAGGAAAAATTGTGAAAATCAGCTAAGTCCTAGTCCTTGCAACAGTCGAGACATTTGGGACGTTGAGGCGCGAAGCCGAAAAGCCGCCAGAAGTCCTCGTGGTAATTGGGATGGATTGGGCCATAGGTACGGGGACGTGAAATGCCTGAATCGGCTGAAAGAAAGAAAATTTGTCTAAGTCTTTAGCGGGAGCAAGCGGGACAAAGTGCGCGGCGGACGCGAACTAGCCGGCCTGAACAAGGCGATTCGGAAGAATTTGTCCCAGACAGTCCAGGAGCAAGTGGGACAAAGGTACACGAAGGACACGAACCGGGGTTCGGCCGAAATGGGAACTTTCACACAAGGACATCTCGGGCCTGCGAGTGCCGAGTGCGAACGCGAGCAGTGGGTTCACCCGAAATAGAGAAATTTCATATTGGGACAGTTGGGACAAAGGGACGCGTGGGACGCGGATAGCCGAAAAAGCTGAGAGCCAATCAGATTGCGCCACGTGTCATCGGTAGATAAGGGACAAGGAAGCCCATTTTAGGCAGATCGGAGGATTTTGTCCCAAACAACACTGGGACATCCGGGACAAAAAGACGCGAAGGGCGCGAAAAGCGGCTGGCGACTCGCGGACCAATCAAATCGCGACACGTGTCACAAGGGAGAAAGTCCAAAAGTCAAAGGGTGAGGTTTCAAGCACTGACCGGAGCCAATCAAAAGAGGACACATGTCCAATGAAGTAGGAAAACCCATGGGATAGAGAGGAGAGAGAATTACATATCCAATCAGTGCGTGCCACGTGTCATCCAGGTGGCAGAGCGCGGGAAAATTTTCAAAACGCATTTTCACTGTTTTGTTCCCTAAATCTTCAGATCGACATATCTTTCGATCCAGAGCTCGGATTTGCATGTTCTTTATATCAACAGAAAGCTTGTGAAATTATCTACATGATTTTGGGGTTAATCTTGAGTTTTGGTGTAGTCTAGAGAGATAAAATTGAGAAACGGCTCTGACGCGTGTTCATGGCCAGAAGTGACATTCCAACGACAGTTTAATGCGAGAATGGGTCACATTCTCCTGTAATCCGGTCAAAATGACAAGTATGGGTTTGTAAGGTCCCCATGCTGTTTTAATGCACTGCGATTAAGAGGGATGGGCTCTCATGTTTTTGTATTTTTATCCACAGGCTCGACCCATGCAATGTAAAAGCGATTTGGCTCATTTTCGAAAGGGGGAAACATTTTTGGGCATAGCAGACTTCTTCTTTCACCTCCAGCAAGTGATTGATGCAAGGATCAGACCTCTCCAAAGATTGTAACAGTTTTCTTTTACCTCTCTGAGGGTGTAATGCGTGTTTTTGACACTGAAATGATAATGCAAGCTCTGTGAATGAGTTTTAGTCCTCTGTTTGTATTATTTGTTTCATTTCAGATCCTAAATTATACCTTATCAATCTGTGTATGTTTTATGCTGTGAACTTTGATCTGTGTCTATTTGCATGACAAATATGTTTCACCACTCCTTTTGGTGCATCACCATCGTTAGTTAGTTTCAATTTTTGCACTTCTACCCCTGTCTCCTTGCAAGTTAGAGTAGGATTAGGATCTGAACCTCTGTAGTTGTGTAAGCATTAGATCTAAATCAAAGGAGTTTGAGGAACCAACCTCTAATCTGGAGATTCCTCTCTCAGTTTCACAAGTCCCACACTTGGAGAGAGGTTTCCATGTTGTGTGCAATCACACTGGATGCTAGAGTGATCAACCTAAAAGCCTCGATCTACATCCGGGGGTCTTTGTGAGTCTCAGTAACAAAGCTTTTGAGTTTTGGCATGCCGGTGGGACCAGAGGTCTCATTTTTATTTAGCAGGGGTTGATGTGCATCTGCTGCATTTTCTTGCTTAGAAAAGAGCTATTATTTGCATATCTGGCGACTCGAGGGGAAGAATCAATTGGTTCCAAGTGCGGGCACTGAAAACTCATGAGAAGAATCACCACAAGGTCAAGAGTTGGAGAAGAAGAAGTGTTGTTTGAATACCTGCAATTACCTCCGAGAAGAAGGCAAAGAGGAAGAAGGATTCAGAGGTCTCCATCTCCACCAAATAGAACTCTCTCAACTCCTCCACCTAAGGCCTTTCATTCGAGTCAACAAGGGTTTTAAGACCAATAGAATGGCTCAAAACAACCCCTACGTCAACTTCACGAGGCAAGCAGCCCACTTGCTCTCAATGCACAACATCCAGTCCTATTGCAGCCTTGAAGAACATTCCCTACTTCTTGGAGAAAATCGGACTACTCAGGTGATCATGTTAAAGATATTGCTAACCTTTGTGCAATTCATGAAATCAATGAAATGCAGTGGTTGTCAAGTTCTTGGCATCTTCCTTCAAGGGTAAAGCATTACTGATGGTTTAGGAGCCTTGGAGTGGTTCTATCACAAAGCTGGAATCATTTGTGTATTGCACTTCATAAGCAATTTGGAGAGAAGGGAGACAACTTGTCTCTTTTGGAGCAGGTGACAACTATCAAGAGAGCCCCCAATGAGCGGTGGTGGTGACTTCAACTTCAGATTTCAAAGGTCTTGGGATAGGATTCTTGTGGCAGTCAGGCCAACAACTGAAGGTGCTTTTCTATATTACCTTAAAGCTTTGAATTCTAATATTTCTATGTTAATTCAATCTATGGGAGGCACAACCTTACCTGTTGCTTATAGCATTTCCATTAGAGCTGAAAACTATCTTATTCAAGCTGGTAAACTGGCTCCTAGGCCTCCCATGCCCTTGTATCCAAACTTAGAAAATCAAGCACTAGTCAATCACCCACTTTGGCTCTGTTCCCACCCCTAGAAATCAAAGTTCAAGTGAAACTTCTACTTCATCCTCTAGTGCTTCAAATGAACTCTAAGAGGTCATGAAAGCGATTTGCAAAATTTGGGAAATGAGCTGGTTACTATCAAAAGAAAGCAAGCTCAAAGTGCTAGACCGTATCGACCTCAAAGCGAAATACCAGGCTAGGCCCCATACCAACAAAATAGGTCACCAAATCAGGCTGCAAATCAAAATCAAAGCCAAGTAAGGCCTCCCGCTAATAGACCATTTCAGCCCTATAACCCCAATGTCGTATCTGCTTCTAAAGCATTAGTGCCAGTCCAAAATAACATGGCCCAAGAATATGATTGGTGCTTTCCATGCAACGAGCCTCATAACCAATCCATGTGTTTCAATGGTGCTCTCAATCAAGCATTGATGGTGACAACTACTGGTGTGGAGGGTGAGGGAAGTCAAGGAAACAGACCAACAACAAGAAACATTCCAACAGCAATCAGCCCCAAATGACACCACATTGGTGGCGGCAAGCGAGAGGATTTCTGTGGCATGAATCAAGTAGTTTCTCAAGGTGTTGCAGCCAACACAAGGTCAAAGAGGAGGAATTTGGGTGAAGAACAACCATTAGCCCCAGCCAATCCACAACCTCCCATGGTTCCACAAGTGGTTGGCAAGCAAAATCCAAGTTCAAATGCACAAGGGCAGCCAAGAACAGCCCCTAGGCCAACTCAAATGCCAGCTGTTGCTGCCCACGTGCAAGGAGTAAATGTGCAAACCAAGGGACAACAGAGAGATCCTTCATCACCATTCAGTATCATTGATCAGATGAAGAAGAAAAACGTCAACATATCAATGTGGGAATCCCTATCCATCCCAGGCCAAAGAGATCTGCTGCAAGCTGCCATGAAGGACTGGCCAATTTCAAATCAGCGGGTTCAGATGCAAGACAAAGTGCTTACAAATGCTGCCCAGCCTAAAGGAAGTCATGGAGGACAACAAGGTAAAATGTTGAAGCCCCCTCCTTTCTATGTTTCATTGATCATTGGAAATCAGCTAGTACACAATTGCATGATTGATTCGGGGCAAGTAGTTCTGTCATGCCCAAACAAATAGCTGATCAGCTAGGGCTCCAGTATGAAATAACATCCAAAGGGGTAGTGCAGTTAGATGGAACAGCAGTAGCAACAGTTGGAGTGATTAGAAACTTGAGTCTTACCTTGCATGCATGTCCAAATGTTGTTGTTTTACAAGATGTATCAATCATAGACCTTCCACCACTCTTTCCCTTTTCTTGTCAAGGGACTTCACAGCCAAGATTGGGGGGTATTTGTCTACTGATTGGTCACACATGCTATTCAGAACAAGATATGGAACTAAGGCCACAATCAGATCCGAACCTATTGCAAACTTCCATATTGAGCCTTACACTCCAAGTCAGATTAATGCCAATTGCTCAAGCATTTGATCAAGAAGATCACCCTAGCAGCGATGAAGGTGACACAAGGTTGGAAGTATCCGGATTTGACTCTTGATGAATGGGCAAACAAGTGCATGCTTTTGATCCTTATCAAGAAGTAGAAGAATCTGAGCTAGGAGTCTATTGTATACATGAAGAAAATCAACCTATTCCTAGCATCACCAAGCCAAGATCATAAGGACAAGAATGAAGTATGGAAATTGTTCTTTGATGGATCAAGGAGTAGACAAGGTGTAGGAGGAGGAGCTATGCTCATTTCACCGCAAGGTATAAAGTATTACTCAGCCTTCCATTTTCAGTTTTCTTGCTCAAACAACACAGCTGAGTATGAAGCCTTAATTCATGGACTGCACTGGGCAATGAAGAAAGGCATCAGGAATTTACAAGTATTTGGTGATAGTGAGCTGGTCGTAAACCAAGTCAAAGGAAAAATGCTGCCAAAAATGATCTGCTTCAAGTGCTACAAAAATCGGGTATGGGATCTTATTGAAGATTTTGAAGCTTTTAGCATCAATTCCATCCCAAGAAAAAAAAATGAAGCACTGACAGACTTGCAGCAATTGGGGTTACGTTTGATGTTGTAGAAGTATCAAAAGTGAGAAATCTTAGCCTCATATCAAATTGGTTGTGAGACCAGCTTATTCAGATAACAACACAAGTTCGCAAGTCTTCGAGAATGATCAGCAAATTGTTAATTTCCTACAAGAAGAAGCTGAGTTCTCCGCGAGAAATCAAGACAAATTTGGAGCAGCAATATGGTGATCGGGTAGTACGGTGAGAACTAACAAATTACCAAAGGCCTCATAACCTTGGAGTCAATCTTCAACCCGAATGATCGAGTTCGGAAGGAGAAAGCAAACATTAAGTGAAGGGTGAAGATTGAGCCTATTTTAGTGGAAGAAGGCAAAACATTGCAGATTGGCAAAGTAAGTACCTCACAAGAGAAATCTGATTTTGTTCGGCTTTGTCAAGATTCCCGAGATATCTTTGCTTGGACTTACAAAGATCTAAGGGTTTCAACCCAAAGTTGGCACAACATACTATTGGTGGATCTGGAATCCAAGCTGTGTTAGGAAAAAGCAAAGGCTAGTGAATCCCCATATTGAACCTCTCATGAGAAAAGAGTTAAGCAAGCTTATTAAGGCCAAGTATCATCTTCCCCTTCAAACACTCAAGTTGGGTTGCCAACTTAGTCCCGATGAGAAAAGAAGAATGGAGAAATCGGGTTGTGTGTCGACTTAGAGTTTTGAATAGAGCCTCTCTCAAAGATCATTATCCAGTCCCTTCCATGGAGCAAATATGTAGGTAGTAGCTGGTTTGAAAGGTTTTCACTACTTGATGGCTACTCGAGGCTATAATCAAATTATGGTGAAGGAGAAGACCAATTCAAGATAGCCTTCACAACTAAATGGGGCACATATGCTTACAAGAAGATGCCATTTGGGTTGTCCAACGCTGGAGCTACCTTTCAAAGGGAAATGGACATGGCATTCAAAGGCTTGATCAACAAGATAGTGCTTTGGTATACCTAGATGATATCACTTTGTCTTCTCAAAGAATGCGGTGAGACCATCTCTTTCACCTCAGGAAAGTGTTTCAGAGGTGTAGAAGGTTTAGAGTGTCATTGAATCCAAATAAGTGTATATTCTTGGCACACGAGGGAAAATTGTTGGGCCACATTGTCTCTAGGGAAGGGCTAACAATTGATCTTGAAAGGGTTGAAGCCATCTGAACGCTCCCATTGCCACACCACAAGAAATCTCTTCAAAGCTTCTTAGGAAGGATAAACTTTGTCCGTAGATTTGTGCCTAATTTTGCCACTCTTGTGAAGCCTCTAACAATGATGTTGAAGAAGAGTCTGGCATTCAAATGGACAGCAGAAGGCAAAGAGAGTTTTGAAAGCATCAAGCATGTAATATCACAAGCTCCAACTCTGATCAACCCAGACTTTTCAAAGGACTTCATGTTGTATGCGTTTGGAGGATTAGACACAATCTCAGCTATCTTAACACAGCTGAATAGAGAAGGTTCAGAACAGCCCATAGCATTCTTCAGCCAAACCTTGGAAGATTACGAAATAAAGTATTCTTTCATCGAAAAGCATGTCCTTGCTGTCATTAGGAGCTTGAAGAAGTTCAGACATTTGGTCTCAAACAATAAGATTCAACTGCTGGTCTCACATGTTGGGGTTAAGGATTTCCTCCTCAACAAGGATTTGAATGAGAAAAGGGTAGGTTGGATCACACCGTGTCATGGAGTATGACATTGAGATCAAGATCACCAAGCTGGTAAGAGGAAAGGATTGTGTGAGCAGCTGGTTTTGGGGAAATAAAAAGAAGTATGCAATGAAGAAGAAGAGGCTGTTTTGACAGTCCAAGACAGCCATGAGCCAAGTGGCAATCAAGAAGAAGACAATGCTTCCCCACTCCTTGCTGGACCCAAGGTATTATGCACTTCCTAAGCATAGGCCTATGCCCTCCAGAGATGAACAAGACCCAAAGGAGACACTTCAGATTGCAGGCTGTCATGTATGCCATTGTTGATGGAGTTTTGTTCAAGAAAGATGTGAATGGAGTGCTGCTGAGATGCATTAGCACAAATCAGATTCAAAGGGTGTTGGAAGAGTTTCATGGTGGACCAACTGGTGGCCATTTTGCACCAAGAGTGACAGCTCTAAAAATCATGAAGGCTGGTTATTATTGGCCTAAAATCTTCAGTGATTGTTATGCATGGATCAAGAGGTGTAAGAATTGTGCATTCTTCACAGGAAAAGAGAGACTTGCTGCCCTCCCATTGCATCCAATCTCAGTTGACCAGCCATTCATGCAATGGGGTTTGGACTTCATTGGAGTCATTAATCCCAATTCAAGCCAAGGGCACAAATGGATTTTGATGACCCTGAGACTACTTCACCAAATGGATGAAGCAGTAGTAGCGCTCAAAGAGGTGAATGAGTCTAGCATCTTAGACTTTTATGAGGGAATAACAACCAGATTTGGTGTACCTACTACGATAATCTCTGATAATGCATTGGCATTCATTGGATCTAAGGTGACTGAGTGGGCTGTCAAGAACGGTATTTACCTAAGCACTTCATCGAACTATTACCCTCGGGGGTAATGGCCAAGCCGAGTCTACAAACAAGAACTTGTTGAGGATCATTAGGAGGACTCTTGATGAGAATCAGAGGTCTTGGCATACCAAGCTGAAATCAGCCTTATGGGCTGATAGGATAACTCCCAAAAGATCCACAGGTAACTCTCCATTTAGGCTTGTCATGGAAGAGAGGCAATCTTGCCCATGTCACTTGAGTTGCCAACGTTGGAACTCATGAAGCAGCTGGAGTTGCTTGAATTTGAGCCCATGGAGGTGAGGTATGCAGAGTTGATGGAGCTGCAAGAGATCAGAAATCAGGCATCCCAAGCAATGGAAAAGGATCAAGCTTTGATCAAGAAGACCTTTGATAGAAGGCCAAGGATAGATCTTTTCAAGTTGGAGATCTAGTGTTGAAATGGGATATGGATAGAGCAAAACCGGGAAGGCATTCAAAATTTGATGCCATTTGGAGTGGCCCATACATGGTCACAAAGTGCAAGAACAGCAATGCTTTCCAATTGGCCTCATTGGATGGTGAAGAACTGCAGATTCCAGTCAATGGAATCTATCTCAAGTGTTGCTTCTAGAGGGAAGTTCACTACCTTTGTAAATATTAGATTAGATTTTCTTTCCTCCAAGTGCTTGTGCACATTGTTTTGTTGTAGGTTAGTCTTGTTTTTCCTAAGTGCTTTGGCACAGCTTGCTATCCATAGAGATGTTTAGCAGTCCTTGCTGTCATCAGGTGACATTCCATCTTCCTCCTTGCACATTCTGAGTCAGTTAGGGTTCTAAAGCAGAATATTTGATGACTCCATGCCCAATGGAATGCTTGAGCAAGCTGGTCTTTTCATCTAGCGAGCGAGATGACCCCATTTGAGTCGCCAAATTGTTATCCAAATTCACCCCGGGGTTGATTTGATAAAATACATCAAATTCTCAAGTCCGAGGCAAATGGATTGATTCGGGGAAAAAATCATGTTTAGGGTCCCCTCGAGATTTTTTTCTAACTCCCTGTCCAAGAAGGAAAGAGCAAGCTTTGAGAAAATGTGAAAAAGTTGCGAAAAATAAGCTTGGGCAGAAAAATTGTGAAAATGGCTAAGTCCTAGTCCTCGCAATAGTCGGGACATTTGGGACGTTGGGGCGTGACCGGCCGAAAAGCCTCCAGCGATCCATGAAGCGGCAATTGGGACGATCAGGCCATAGAAGTACGAGCGAGGATGTGAAATGCCCGAATCGGCCGAAAGAAAGAAAATTTGTCTAAGTCTTTAACCGGGAGCAAGTGGGACAAGGGTACGCGGGACGCGAACCGGCTGAACCAGGTGGTTCGGAAGAATTTGTCCCAGACAGTCCGGGAGCAAGTGGGACAAAGGTACGCGAAGGACGTGAACCGGCCGGTTCGGCCGAAATAGGGAACTTTCACACTGGGACATCTAGGCCATGAGTGCGTGAAGGACACGAACCGGCCGGTTCGCCTGAAACAGAGAAATTTCATACTGGGACAGTTGGGACAAAGGGACGCGTGGGACGCGGATAGCCGAAAAAGCGAGAGCCAATCAGATTGCGCCATGTGTCATCGGCAGATAAGGGACAAGGAAGCCCATTTCGGGTGGATCAGAGGATTCTATCCCAAACAGCACTGGGACATCTCGGGACAAAAAGACGCGAAGGGCGTGAAAAGCCGGCAGACCCGCGGACCAATCAAATCGCGACACGTGTCACAAGGGAGAAAGTCCAAAAGTCAAAGGGTGAGGTTTCAAGCACTGACCCAAGCCAATCAAAAGAGGACACATGTCCAATGAAGTAGGAAAACCCGTGGGACAGGAGAGGAGAGAAATTACATATCAATCAAGCGCGTGTCACGTGTCATCCAGTGGCAGAGCGTGGGAAAATTTTCAAAACGCATTTTCGACCTGTTTTGTGCCCTAAATCTTCAGATCGACATATCTTTCGATCCAGAGCTCGGATTTGCACGTTCTTTATATCAACGGAAAGCTTGTGAAATTATCTACATGATTTTAGGGTTAATCTTGAGTTTTGGTGTAGTCTAGAGAGATAAAATTGAGAAACAGATCTGACGCGTGTTCATGGCCAGAAGTGACATTCCAGTGACCAGATTTAATGCAGAATGGGTCGCATTCTCCTGTAATCCGGTCAAAATGATAGGGTATGGGTTTGTAAGGTCCCCCATGCCGTTTTAATGCACCTGCAGTCAAGAAGGGATGGGCTCTCATGTTTTGCGTTTTTGTCCCACAGGCTCGACCCATGTAATGTAAAAGCCAGATTTGGCTCATTTCGAAAGGGGGAACATTTTTGGGCATAGCAGACTTCTTCTTTCACCTCCAGCAAGTGATTGATGCAAGGATTAGACCTCTCCAAAGATTGTAATAGTTTTCTTTTACCTCTCTGAGGGTGTAATGCGTGTTTTTGACACTGAAATGATAATGCAAGCTCTGTGAATGGGTTTCAGTCCTCTGTTTGTATTATTTGTTTCATTTCAGATCCTAAATTATACCTTATCAGTCTGTGTATGTTTTATGCTGTGAACTTTGATCTGTGTCTATTTGCATGACAAATATGTTTCACCACTCCTTTTGGTGCATCACCATCGTTAGTTAGTTTCAATTTTTACACTTCTACCCCTGTCTCCTTGCAAGTTAGAGTAGGATTAGGATCTGAACCTCTGTAGTTGTGTAAGCATTAGATCTAAATCAGAGGAGTTTGAGGAACCAGCCTCTAATGGAGATTCCTCTCTCGCCACAAGTCCCACGCTTGGAGAGAGGTTTCCATGTTGTGTAATCACACCTTTGGATGCTAGAGTGATCAACCTAGAAGCCCGATCTACATCCAGGGAGGTGCCGTGAGTCTACAACAACACTCTCTACAAGTCATTCCTTTTTTAACTCGTAAAATCCATCTCGCACAAGTATTAACTTGAGTCAATTCACGAGAACTGAGCATGATAAGACTACACATTGAAACAATATGCTAACATTTAACAATATCATGAAAGAAAAACTTCTAATTAATGAAATAGTTCGAACTCTAAAACATTAGTAATTTTTATTCATGCTAAAATTTTCATAATACCAACAAGAAGGAAGTCATAAGTATCAGTTTTAAACCTTGTCTCTAAATGAAAAAATTTAAACAATCAAACAAGTGGGAGCCATTGATATAATAATTCAAACATGGGGTGTCAAGTGCATTAGGATTTCAATCATGTAATCATGTAGATTATATGATTGAAATCTAATACTCGAACCATCAATCAAAATTTCATTATCTCACAAATTATATTATAGTTACTAATGGTAAAAAAACTAACCAAGATGTCAATAAGTCATAACAGAGTGTCGGGTGTATTGATATTTCAATCATATAATCATATAGATTATAGGATTGAAATCAATACCCAAACCAACAATTAATACGAACATTTGAACATAATCTACCTTGTTCACCAATCAATATTTTTCTTGCAGATCACTAAAGAGAAAACAACTCATTTTTGACATTTGAACATAATCTACCTTGTTCACTAATCAATATATTTACTTGTAATGCTAAAGAGATAAGGGGAAAAATCTCATTTTTGCTACTTGTATTGACATTAAACACCTCAAGCATCACAGGATGAGGTGGGCTGAAAAGACATATTTTCATAGTTATCAATCAAAGTTCCTTCAAATCTACTTATTTTATTGTTCAACCAACGTTCCCAAAAGATTTAGAACTTAATAATATATTTACCCCACAACAGTATCTAGCTTCAAAGTATCATTTTATCATGATTATTCATGATAGAAAAATAAACTCAATTTCCTTAGTCTCATAGTTTGGCCTCTTATTCATTAATGTATGTGAAATATTTTACCCAATGAAAGAGTTAGGGGGGGAAGTTATAAACCAAGTGGAATGGTTTCATTTCCAAAATACAATAAGATAGATGTTCTTCTGAATACTATTTGATCAGGTTAGAATGCAAGAAAAAAATGGTTCCAAGGTCATGAATTGAGCCAAATAGAGAGACTTAATGTCCCTGATTTAAGACATGGATGAACCTAGTGCCCTCAGACTTTAGTGATCTCACTAAAAAAAACTCTCTCTCTATTCTAAAGACAAAGACCATGAAAAGATAAGTTCAGGATGAAACAGTTGGGTGTGGGGTTACAATAGATAACCCATCAAGCTAGATCCACACTCGAAAATGTAGAGGAAAGTTTTAAATTTGTTTAACTTAAAAGGAGAACAATTACATGTGTCTACCAGACCATATTCCTCCAAACCACAATGTAACCTTATAAAAAGGGATATAAACTTTATTAAAAATTTAAATATAGAAAACCAGCTACACATCATAGAGTTCCCAAGGGTATTTTCAGTCAACACCCTATTTGTTTTGCACAACGATTCAATCATTTCCTTCCACATCTCCATACAAGAGAGAATTTTATCAATATCTAATACCCACATTCAGAAACTAAGGGCTTAGTTTCAACAATATTACGTAGACCCCAACAATACGAACTTGAGGTTTAAAAATTCCTCCATTGAAATTTTACTAGAAGACAGACTCGAAGGAAACTACAGAAAATATCTTCCAACAATGGGAACAATAAATCATTACACATACCTTCCAAAGATTTTTCATATATACAGGAAGAAAAAAAATACCAGAGGTAGGGAAAAATAACCCACATGCGCAGATCCATTCTTATTTTTTTATTTTTGTAAACAAAACCATTGAGAACCAGATAATCAGAGAAACACAAAGGGACAACCAGTACTATCAAGGTGAAAAATAAAGCAACCAAAAAAACCAAATCAAAATGCCATTTCAGGAAGAGAACAATTCATTTCATGGGATTGTTAAAAATAGCAAAATATTGCAATGGTTAGGATTATCATTCCTGATTTAAATGCCTCCAACTTGCAACCACGTCGACCAGAACCCAGGAACAACACACTTAGGAAACATCCCTTGTTTTAGCTTGTTGGATGACCATATTCAGCTAGCGGCTAGGTTTAGCACAGGCAGGGAGTTTTATGACAAGGTAAAGAGTTTAAAACCTACAAAAAGTATTTGATTGGAAGTTTCAATGTTTATTATTTTCCACAGACCCCTGTTTGCAATCCTCTACCAAGGAAGTCACGTGGAAAGGCATTCTATATTTTGGTGTATGTAACTACTAACCAGAAGCCAGGGAAATAGTTTTATAAAACAACCAAAATTAATGTTTGCGGCCAATAACCAAAAGGGAAGAGGCTTTTCATACCCACAACACGTGGGACAAATCAAGCATTAATGAAATAATAAAGGAAGTAGGTGGAAAAATCCCCACGCACCCACTTTTCCAAATAAAAACAAATTTCAACAAGGAATCCAAAGCTGGAGGTAAAAACACAAGTGTGCCCAACAAGAAAATAATGGTTGGTGGTTGGGAAATAATTAAATCCACCACTAACTTGTTTAAAATTTGGGCATACATGGAGACCAACTTGCTAACAAGGGGAGAAAGTAGCGGTTGGAGAAATTAACTCAAACATTTACCAAGAAATAGACCTCCCAATCAATAGCACCACCAAACACAACTCTCCATTACTCAAATCAAAAATACGTTAATCCTAAAATGCGGATGCTCGTAAAAATGCTAAGGGGCACCCTCGACAATGAGAAATCACAACGATGGCACTAGGAGGTATGATGGAAGGAAAGGACTCTAAAATAACTTCATAATAAGGTCATAACCCCTTAAAGATCAAAAGGGAACTCAAACAAATGTTCAATGCTTAGTAACATGGTCAACGAAAGAAGACTGGAGTAAACGTCGCACGGAGCATTACACAAACCTAATCAAGAGAAGGTTGAATGAAGCTTTTACCCAATCCAAATAAACTCATAAATCTCATTAAAAGACTAGTTAATAACTAATGAGATCATGATGATGAAATAAATTTGACCTTCTCACTCTAACCTTTGCCATAGTACATTGTAATCTTCTCTTAAGCGTGGTTAATTGTTGATCCTTACACAAGGAGGTTGTAGTTCGAACCTTAATGGCACTCCACTTCAGTTAGAGATTATGCTCATCGCCTTGTGCAATGGAGGTCTGAATCAAGATTCAGTAGCTTGGGTATGAATAAGCAACCTTGTGAGAGATGGAAGGTGTCCCTTTTGATCAAACGAATTAAGCTAGTTTTTCCAGTCTTTAGATGATCCTCATTTAGAAAACTTGTTCTCAAGCTAATTAGTCAATAGTATAA
This sequence comes from Taxus wallichiana var. yunnanensis, assembly GCA_018340775.1. Lineage (NCBI taxonomy): Eukaryota > Viridiplantae > Streptophyta > Pinopsida > Cupressales > Taxaceae > Taxus > Taxus wallichiana. The sequence continues at coordinate 806,861,539 of CM031239.1, read as the reverse complement.
AATAAATAAGTTCACCTTTGTGAGAATAATTTCTCGAATCAAACATGAATCTTCTAGATCATAAAGTCAGGTCTTGAAAGACATTTTTAGTAAATACATAACCTTAAAGGATTTTACACCATGGGGTGTACTTAACTGTGACTGTGTATTATGGTTGGACTTTTTCATTGTGCCTTGTCAAAGAGAAAAGTGAATTGTCCTTGATGGGTGTTGGATGTTTCCTTGTTACATATGTGGTCATCGTTGTGTCAAGATGTTCGAAGAGTTAGTTGTAGCCATTGTGACCACTGTAGTGTCGTTCTATACTTGAACAAGTCAAAAAAAAATTATCTTGTATTTTTACTATGTTGTCTTGTGTGTTTGGTTTGTGTGTTACATATCAGTAAGACATATACATTCATTTATCATTAATATGCTAAAATTATTTTGCGAGATGGACTTCAAAATTGATTATTAATTGTTATACCTTTTTTATTCTATGTAATGTGCCACATGTGAGAGGATTCTTTAAAAATATAATCCTAGTCACATATTATTAGGGGTTTTCCTATGAAATTGTTGTTAAGTGCCTTGATAAGGTGTCATTTTTTCTTCATCGGACTCAACAAAATTATGTGAAGTGGTAAATGGATCCTAAAGGTTGTTGTGTTATCACATAACCAAAGTAGCTTACAAAACATTCATTTCATTAAAATTTTAGGCAAATAGTAGTAGTTTGGAGAAAAAATTGTATGATTAAAGGTCCTCATAAACACTAACATTTTGTAACTTGTCCTTGTCAGGCAATGCAAAATTTGACAATGCTCCATTACTAAGAAAAATTCTCACATTCAAAATCCAATCACCTCATCTCTCTAGCACTTCTATATATTTCTTATCTTTAAAATATTTTTTGTCATCAATTCTTAGAATATTATTTGAGAAAAGAAATATTAAACCTTTGATATTCATGTCAAAAATTTCAATTTTGGTTTTCATCTCTCGATTTGAATGAAGGGTTGAGATATAAGGTTTAACCTTAGCCAACCTATATGGTCTTGATAAGAACTATGAAAGCATTGCATAGACAAAACACCGCACTATAAAACAAATAAATAACGAATATCGAGAGAATTTAGAGATTTAATTCATTCGGGATGATAATTGATATTGATAGAGGTTACATATATAGTGTTTGATCTCCTACAATGGTGGAGTCAACACTCATCTTCAATCCCTATAATCTCTCAACATTATCTCCTAATATATCTCTAGCTAATCTCTAGGATATCTCTCACACTAAAATAACTACGTGAGTTGTTCTCACAACTCACCAATAATAAAACTATTACAACTATATTATTAATATGAGTTCTATAAACTCATTATTAATAATATTACAATTTATTTAATAATGTTACATAATGTTTTGATAACATTCATGCCCCTATTGTTAACATTATTTATTCCCAATATACACTCCCCTAATGTTGACAAGGTAGAAAAAATAATCACACTTCCTTCTGCAGCTTTCCACCCATGCGTGCTCATGATTTGGATGGTTTTGTAGGACAGCCAACAACCTCAACAAGGATGGTTTTACAGGACAACCAACAACCTAAAACAAAGGATGGTTTTACAGGACAACCAAAAACCTAAAACAAAGGACAACCAACAACCCAAATATCATGTTGTTGCTTTTCCTTTGTGCTTTCATCTATCCACTATGTCTTTCCTTCAAGGAATCATGTAGGAACCACTACTTACTGAATAAAAACTGAATAGAGGGAAAATTAAACATTGAGACCATGTTCTAGTTCCCCCCCTCAATGTGAACATTTCACTTATTCAAATAGGAACTCTGAAATCATACTACAAATCTGAAATAAAAGAAAACACACATACACACACACACACACACACACACACACACACACACTGCCACCACAACTTCATGTGGCCCCATCGTTGGTGACTGACGAGAGGTCGTTGATTGACCTCCAGCCTCCATTGCCTCGTCCTCCAATTAATGCACTCTTTACTTAATACAAGAAGTCTTCATCACTTTGTTGAGCATTTGTTTCCTCATTATCAGAGTGGGTAGACTTCATATCCCAATCACTTTCTTCGTCTTTGTTTTTATAAATGAAGGCTTTATCCTTCAATTTACCATCAAGTAAATCTTGTGCTCTTTTCTTACAATACATAATACCATGTCCAAGAGCATTACAATAGTGACAAAGAAATTTTTGTGGATCTTGGGAGATTGATTTTTGTTTAAAAGAAGGCTTGAATCTTCCTTTAGAATATGATTTGTTTCTACCATACATTACAGTTTCTTCTAGATCAATCTTCTTAGTTCTATTTTCTTCTTCTATCAGAGAAGAAATTAAATTCTCTAGACTCGGATTTATTTTTCTCAAAGTGAAGACCATATTAGAATAACTAGGAGGCATGTTATTAAGTAATATTGCTTTTTCATCATCATCAAGCACATCAACTTTGATTCTAGCTAATTGATTTGAAATATAATGAAACTTACTGATATGTTCCACCATACTTTCTCCTTCCTCCATTTTGAGTCCGAAAATTGTTGCTTGAGTGCCACTGTTGTTCTCTCTGCTTGTAACCCAAATAGTTTTCTCAATATCGTCCAGATCAAATTTGATGTCATTGTTAGATCTGCATGTGATGCAGGTAGGCATCAAATAAACCTAGGCCAATAATCACCATTGCTTTTCGATCCTTGATGTTCCATTTTGCTGCTTCATCTACGTCACGTGGTTTATTAATTTTTCCTTCCACAATCTCCCATAGATCTTTGTTAATTAACAAAAATTGAGTTCAAACATGCTATGTATGAAAATATTTGCCTTGAATTTTTCAATTCGATTCAACTTTTCCATGTCGATTTATAGAATTGGACGTCAGTTTCAACTGAAAATATGTCCCCGAGGCAATTGTTTTTCGACAATGAATCTTTTGACTAAACAATAGATAAATATCCTAAAATCACCTATTTGACAATATAATGAATGACTTAACAATAAACACAACAATTATTCAATAATACTTAATTAATTTTTATATATTAACTCCTTATTGTAATTCCTCGTTCAATGTTACCCTAGCTCTTGACCCGACGACCCTGTTGCTAAGCATGGGAAGGTTGTGTGTGTGCTCTCATTGACCGTTAGTTGACTTTGTCCTTGTCACAGTGAAGATTTAGCACCCTCCCTCTCCATCTTGCCTTCTCGAGTCATAGTCGACACCTCTAACTGTGGACCTTGTAGCATCCTGTATGATTATCCTATTAAAGGAAAATATTGTTCTCGCTTCTTCGAGCTTGCTTGGTTGTCGTCATTAATATGATTAATAATTATTATTTTTAGCCATAAAATCATAAAAATAATGTTAATAATAATATTATAATTTAAATTGTCAATTGACGATCATTTTTTAGTGTCAATTTTTATCAATATTGTTATTAATTACCTTTAAGATATTTTATTTTAATGTTGATCACTCTTGTGCTCGAGCCTCCTTTCACAAAAAAGAGGAGGATATTATTCATTGGTGGTGCCATTTTTAGGAAGTGGTACTCTTTCTTATCATTTTCTCCGCATGCCGTCTAGATGTCCTTGGATGCTTTGTATATATAAAATTTTTGTCGGTAAAACATTTTGGTGTATGGGGCATCCACCCACCCCACCCTCTTTCTTCCCGCCAACCGCATACTATAGTTTTTATTTAATTCCTTGGTCTATAGTAAAATGCATTAGAGGAGGAGAACCTACCACTCCATAAATTTTTTTTTAAGGAAAGGAATGTTGGTATTTTCCTTGGGCTTAATGCCAAGTGGGAGGTTGGCCGCCTGTCTTTCCTAGCTGTATTTCAAACTAATTCAGACCTGTTTATCCTTTATGACCTGCACTACCTTTTTGAATTTCTCACACCTTGTTTTGCCTCGTTTTGAGGGAAGGAAACACCTGATCTTGGAGTCTTTTGATTGGTTTATAACTATTTTTATTCAATCACGCTTTTTCTTGACATGTGAACTTCTCAGAGAAGGATCTGCACTTAGGGTTGTGGAAGGGATGTTGAAACCGTAGATGTTGTTAGGCACCTGGTTCTTTTCAAAAAAATTAATGTATGCTCTGGATTTTGGGTTGGTGGCTTGTATACACCAGTGTGGGGATTGGTTGCCTCCTTGTTACTTCTTTCTGGCTCTACTTGCAAGCCTACAACCATCCTCCTAGTGCTCTAATGAATGCCTCTGTCCTACCTTTGTCCCTTTATAGATGCAGGTTGTGAGAAGGTTCAACACTTAAAGACAGTTAAAGAGGAGCCAAGGATCTCTTACTTCTTATTTGGTGCTCTAACCTACGTGGAGAGGATCTCTGATAAAGCATTCAAGTTATTGCAGGCATGGAAATATCCTTCCCTGCTTAACTCTTTCATTGCAAAGTAGGTGAATAAGTCCCTGTGTGAATAGTGATAAGTGGAAGTCATATTAATGATCTCTGAACTAGGTATTTTCCTTTTGTTGAGTTTTAGAATTATTACTCTTTCTTCGTTCTCTGCACTCTTTACTTTTTATATATAAGTATTGAATAGATCCTCCTGATAATTTGACCTGGGTACTCTAATATTTTTAATGAATGTTTGAGATAAGTTATAACTCATTCTCACTATTAAACCAAGCTGGGAATAATAGTTGATAAATAATTTAAAATTTAGGAGTTGTTCTATATCTATGGGGATATTAATGGTGTACAAGAGATGATATGGGTAAGGACTTGAGACTTTAAGTAGCCATCTAATTTTTAATAGTAATTGTGTTCATCTCGAATCATATTTGATAAAGGGGTAGCCTAAAATAGACTACCATCTAAGCTTGATATTGTATTGCTTTTAAATAGATTTATTGAAATGAGTACTCTTACGACTGATATAAAATAGTTGGGATGAGGTTTTGTGACCCCTCCAGTAGCTCCAGATGGTTTCCCTTCCATGTGTCAACCTGAGCAGATTACTTTCTTTTAAATCTATAAACAAACCCTAAAGTTGTGAATAAATATGTTCATAAGATTACACTCTTGAACATATCTAATGTCCTGATTTGGTACTACCTTGAGTTTATCTTCCTTATGTGGGCTGAGTTTAAATTTTGAGTTCAATCTTGGCTGCGAGTTATAGTGTTAGGATAAGCCAATCATATACAGACCCTGTAATATGAAAACTATGGGAAGGTAATTAAGTGGCATATGGAGTTTTTGTGGAATCAGTTACTTCAGGGCTTGACTTGGAAATTATTTAATTTTTGGTAATCTTGACTGTTTATATCCTTGTGATTTTCTTTAAGGCTCGTTCTGAACTTGAAAATCTGCGTAGATTAGGAAATCTCTTATGTAATACTTTGCTTGGTGCTATCATGTGATTACATAGGCTTGATAATAAGATCTGTAACACCACTTTGAGCACCCCATCCTTGGGGATAAGATGGCTCTTAAGCCATGATAGTAGTTACCTTAGTGGATCTTGCATATCGAGCATGGTTTGTAGGGATATAAGTTAATTGTATTATATCTTTTTGTTACTTGGTGACTAAGCTTATGACTTGGGTTATTCAAGTAGGGCTAAAATTTCATAGCATTGAATTATATATGTATGGATATGGATATATATCGAGTGGAAGGTAGGGGATGAACCTTTTGTTGGTTAACTTAGGTAATATAATGATCGGAATACCTTGTGATTGATTGTTGTTTAAATTTCATAGAATAAGTAATCTCTTATAAATATAACAATTGTCTTAGGGACATAATCTATTACATATATCCTTACACATGTAGCATTAGTATATTATGATAGAAGATGGGGAAACTAGAGATTTTAAACTTCTAGGCCTGATCAACAACATGTAAGTCTAGTAGGTTGTTTGTGTTTTGTTTCTTTTACAAAGGACACTCTGATTTTTGAATCTCCAGACTCAAATGTACGTTAAATGTTAACAATTACAGTGCTAATATTGATCACCCTAGATTGTAGCTTGAAATGGCATTATCTTGAGTCATGTATTGCCGATGCTTGCACCTCTTTGAGGGGTATAAATATCTTTGTTATCTTCAATAATTTCTTATTGGGTAGGTTGAGAATATCTTAATTTGGTTGATAGCTTTAGCCCTTTCAAATCGAAACATACCCTTGAGCTTGCTTTTAAACTTGTGGGGAAATGTTGTTATGAATTACCCTCAATTCCTAATACAATTTTATGTGAGATAGTAATGAGAGAGGTTACCTTAAAAGAAGGTGGGGTGAAAGAGTTCATACCCTTGTTTTAATGATTTTTGTTTTCATTTTAACGTGGAAGTTTGAGATTTTATAGGTATTGAAGAAAAATCAAAAAAAAATCCTTATCGTTGGTTGAATTCTTTCTCATGAGTTGTTTTCTTTAAGTAAATCAATTAATATTTAATTATCTTGTATTGAATTAGTTAGGCCGGGAAGTGTATTTCCATGCCAGTTCGTATGAACTGACAGTTGCCAACACTTCTTGCAGATGGATCACTTGAAGGATGAAAGGAAGACGGAGCTTAAGATGTTGCATTTATTCTATTGACTGAAGAAATATGAATTGCATTACTTGTTGTATTCATTAACAAATTAATTACAATTGTATTGTTTTATTAATGAGGGCCATCCACTAGTTAAATGTATGTTTTCCAAAAAGCAAAATTGTGAGACTTACACCGTATTTCGAAAAATATGTTTACCTTGTTTAAAAGAAATGAATAAAAAGGCTTTCTTATAATCATTGTGTGTTAATTTGAGTCAGTTGTAGCATGGTAGTATTTTTAAAAACAACTTAAAATTGCATATATAGTTGTAATTAGGAGGAATCACACATTAATTTATATATATGTTAAATGTATTGGAGATCAACATCTTACATTGTCCATTTAGGGTGGGTATGATGACACAATCTCTTGTGTGTTGTGTTAAATTCCTTGATAACATAGAAATTCAATCTAATCAACAGTCAACCTTGGTTCAAGATTTGTACACAAGTGCCTTTCTTGTGTGATTCTTTTACCTTTAAGAACTAAAATCTTAGGATGATCTTAAGCCTTTTTCTCTATTGTACCTTCTAGTTAAGTATGTAAAGGCCCATGTTTGAGTCCTTGGTGCATTGCTATGAGTTAATGGTGAAACTAAACCACTTTTTAGTAAACAATTAGTTGTGAAAATGTAACTATGTGGTGTTGTGCTTGAGAAAGGTGAAATTTGTTTTTAGACCGTTCTTATATCTGTTTAAACTATCTTGTGGTGAGAAAAAGGGGATCCACGTTGTGTAAACTTTAATGCAAACCTTAACTCTTTAAATGATGGACTACTCCTTGTTTCTCTCCCACTTGTCCTATTATGTAATGGTTGTATGATGTGAACTTGTGGTCATGTCCTTTGATTCATTTTCCCTATGTTAGGGACTAGTAGTTTCATGGTGATGCAAATGCCATTTTTTTGTAATAGGTGTTCTAATTAATTGCCAAAGGCATACAAACCTAGTTAAGGAAGAACTATCCTTTTTGGATGTAAAATGTTACTTAAACAACCTAAGTTGGAAACAAAAAGGGTAGTGTGTTGCCTTGTTAAGTGCTCTTGAATCCTTAGCTTATTGTTGGAGCCCACTATAGTAACTTTTATAGATGTTTTCCCTTAGGAGTGGATCTTAGAGATAATACCTAATAGTCTTGTGTGTAATTAAAGATCCCTTTTAACGAATGAGCAAATCAAACAAGTAATTGAAATAAAAGTTGGTAATCATTATTCAATAAGTTACACCATAAGTCAAATGTTAATCTTTATAATGGGAATATGGAAAAAGGAAAAGGATTATATGTTGCTCATAGTATGAACTCTTCTAGATCGTTAAGTCGGGTCTTGAAAGATGTTCTGGTAAATGCATAACATTAAAAGATGTCACATCGTGGGATGCCTCAGCTATAACTATGTATTGTGGTTGGTCTCTTATGTTGTGCCTTGTCGAAGGGTCAAGTGATTTGTTCGTGATGGGTGTGGTTTGATTCCTTGTTGCTTATGTGGTCAAGGTTGTGTCAAACTTCTTGAGTGTTGGTTATAGCCCTTTCTAGTCACCTGCATTGTCGTGTGAGCTCCATGCAAGTCAAAAACATTTATCTGAGTTTTTGTGTTGTATTTGTGTGTGATTTAGTGGGTGTTACACTTATAGACACAAGAAAGATGATTAAAATGAAAATAACGATTTTGACTATGACTTAATGGAAATATATGACACAAAAAAATATTAATATGGTATTTAAGACAAAAATACATGGCAAATAAAAAAATCTTACGTCGATTGGTTTGACTAAGAGGAACACATAGATGTTTTATGTAGATGGATGACCAAATGAGTAGGAGAATGTCACATATCTGAGAATCAAAATTTGTTTTGGTGTCCAAGCCCATAAGAACTCCACATATTAACTGGTGGTTGCGTATTCCATGAACCAAAAACTTCACAAAAACTTTATCATTGGCACATAATTTCTTGAAATGGACGTGCTGAAGAAATAAGCACGAGAAAACATAGATCCAAAACCATAGCTAAGCGTGCATAGAAAATTGAATACAAATTGAGCTCTACAAATTTTCTTGGAATTATCTTGTCCAAATCAAGATTTGGGAGCACAGATCACTGATTATCTATTTTTTCCTGTGCCAAAACAATAGATGGTCCTTGTCAAACCTCACAAAATGATGTTTCTCTATTCCAATGTTTTGCGAGACCTTCTTTCGCAAAGTCGATCATCATTATCTCTCCACTATATGGATAAGAAAATTCTTTGATACCATTGATAAGAAATATGAAAGCATTGCATAGATAAAACACTACACTATCAAACAAATAAACAATGAATATCAGAGCATTTAGAAATTGAATTCATTTGGGATGATAATTGATATTGATAGAGTTTACATATATAGTGTTTGGTCTCCTACAATGATGGAGTCAACACTCATCTTCAATCCCTAGAATATCTCAACATTATCTCCTAATATATCTCTAGTTAATCTCTAGGATATCTCTCACACTAAAATAACTAAGTGAGTAGTTATCACAACACACCAATAATAAAACTATTACAACTATATTATTAATATGATTTCTATAAACTCATTATTAATAATATTACAATTTATTTAATAATGTTACACAATATTTTGGTAACATGTCTTGTCTCTTCACAAAATATCATTTGGGTCATTTCATCCTTCTAGACCCGAAATTACTAGAATATTTCACATTATGAGGGCTATAAAAGAAAGTTAATTGATGTGGATCAAATTGCAAGAGGTTGAAATGCCTCCAAAATATGTGCACAATTTACAACAACTCTAGAAGCTTCAAAATACTTTCTTGAATCCACACTAATATTTTACAACATTACAATTTTCCTTTTATTTCACACTATCTCTAAGAAAAACCGTAAAATGCCAAAAAACCTAAAACACAAAAAAACCTAAAAATTAAAACACCTTGAATGGGCCCAAATTTTACGTAAAAATATGCCTTCATAAATGAAGGATCATGCCAAATCTTGGCTTATTCTATAAAGTGGAGAAAAAGATATTAAAACTCTAAGTTCTAGGAAAATCCAAAAAAGGTTTCGAGTCAATTTTAGACCACTAGATGATGGAATTTGGCCCCCAAAAATATGCCGGAATGACACTCAAACTCCATGAAAGTATTAGATATGGCATGTTAAGAATCAAGATCTAACTCCATGGAAAATTTTCAAGATGATTTTGATCAGTCGATCAAAAGTTATGGTCTTCAAAAGTTATGCTCCCTCATCACTATCCTTTGGTTGAAAAGAATTCTTGTCTTCGAATTCAATTGATGGAATTAATCCAATTTTCAATTGGAAATATTCTTCAACTCCCACTTAGGAATCCAAGTATTTTCTTCTTGCTGCAAACCTTCCCATTGTACCAAATATCTATTATAGCTCCCATGCCTAGTAGTGACTTTTTTTCTAGTATATGCATTACTGTAATGCCCCTTTTAGTAGAAAATTTAATATTAAATTCTCTAACCCCAACCAATAACCTTGTCAAGTTTTAATGCAATTAATTTCTCTCCCTCTCCATATACCTTTTCCCCCTGTTGGTCGCCTATCTTTCAAGACTGTATTATTGTTGCATCTAAATTTCTTCTTTATTTTTTCACCAAACATGCTTCGACCTGTCGGTGGTACTTCACACACCATTTTAGTGCTGGCCATATGCTTTGGACCGATTGTTTCCCTCTTGTTTTCTGCCCCAGCTTCTTTTTAGCATGAAAACATCTCGCGTCTAGTTTAGTGGTGGTTTGGAAAGCCTTGTGGAGACTGGACGTAAAGCCTTGTTTAGTTGGGTCATTGTTTTTCCTGCATGTTTCCTTATTACCTTATTGGGAGGACGCCCATACATGTGTCAAGATCTTTTCAGCACCTGCTACGTGCATGCTGGTAAAGGAAAGTTGAATAGATTAGACACTTGTTTGGTTGTTTTTGGTGATGCAAGGTTGTGTGTAAGATCCTGCTTTGTACAAATCCTACAAGTCATGGCAATCTTGCGACCTCATCTCTTTGAGGATTTTTGTCAAATAGTCCTCCTCGACTTGTGTTTGCTTACAAATTTTACATGCGTGGCCGCTTAGGCTCTGGACTCGCAATCGATTAGAAAACAATTTTCATTGTGCTTTGATGGATGTTCTTACCCTATTCCTAAGTTGTTTACTGAGAATCTTTTGTTATTGCCTTGCATTCGTGGCTATTCCATGAGACCCCCATCACTTTGTGGCATTTTTTCAATGGTTTTCATGCTTTGTGGATGCTCCCACACTTTGCATATGTTGTTTTGGAGGCATCTTCTTCTACAGATAACAAATATCCATGTTCCTTTGTGCTCGTTGGATGTCCTTTTCCTTCTCGGCACCGGTTTTGATGCAGGTGGAAGGATGTTTGGAAGGTTATGGAGTTTGAATTTTCCCCTGGCCATCGTGTTTTTTCATGGGTGCTTTCAACAAACCCATTTTTGAATACCATAGTCATGGCAGTCCATGAGACCCTTTGCTCTTTCATTCGACGTTACTTCTATATTAGAGCTCTCTGCTGTGCTAAAAATGGATAGGAATGGAGTTGGAGCACCCAGCCAGTAGAAGAGGGGAGATTTGACCTAAAGATTGTTGTTGTTGGTCCGTGCGGTGTCCATGTGACAGGTAGAAGATGGAAACTAGGTAAGATAACTCTACCCTTTGTTACAATTGCTAAAATTTAAAAATATCAGGAAATAGAAATTTCTTTTCCCCAAATTTGGTTTGTGTAATGCCCACATTTTTATACACATAAATACAATAGTAAAACTACTAGGATAAATTTTTTTGACTTACATTTCTCATTACACAATGCTACAAGGGCGCCAAGTAAAGAAAACTCAACAACACATACGCCACTTACATAAGTCATCGACTCACATAGACACATGAAAACACCATATACATGTCCATGCCACACTTTCCCCAATGAACGAATGCTAGCAATAACCCAACCACAAGAAAAGGGACTCAAGGATTGGCAACCCCACAACACATCATTACCATGATTACATCTTCGTTATGATTAATCTTCCAATAACATTATTATGTAAGTATAATTTTTCTCTCTTTTTTCACCTACACATTCATAAGTTCATTCCACATTCAATTTACAGATTCGACAATTTATGTTTTCTCTCTATCCCTTATGCCAATCTTCATAACTTACATTAAAAAAATTCATATTTAAAATTTCCTACAAAGTTCCTAATTCTCTCGTTCTTATGCTAAAGGTTTGTTTCTTAAAAATATGTTTAGTTGATGTTTAATTTTACCCTCATTATGCAACGGGACCAACCATAAGTTTTCGAGGAGAAAAAATACTATTCAAGAAGGTGAAGGTTAAAGTTTCCCTTTCCTATAAACTTACTTACATTAGAAGCACAATTGTTCTCGTACTATGGTTGTTTTAGTTCCAAATTTAGTTTGATTCAATTAAGCATTTACATGACATAATTTTATTTTATTTTATTTTTAGTGGACTCTATATTGGCTCGAATGCCTAGTCCCACCAAGAACAATTTGTATCCATTCTTAACAAAAGTCAAAGCTTAAATCAACCATAAGGACTTCACATGATAATTTGTTCCTAAACCATTATCACATATAATTTTGTTCCTCATTTCATTGACATTGTTTCTTAGGTCTCTTTTGGCATCACTTTATAACATGAAGAGTTACGAAAGTACTAGTCTAACATCTTGAAGAAGTATATCTTTGTTTTCTCAAAGTTTTCTCTAACCAAGGAAATTCATATTCTTTTTAACATAAGGAAATGTCTAATTGAGTTATAAGGATTCCAAGAGTGACATTATTACTAACCTCAAATATCATTTGAATCTTATATGATTTACTCTTACATCGCACTAAGGTCTCATTTTTAGCATCGTTTTATAACATTTGTAAACAAAATAACACATACTTTTCACTAATGGATTCACTGCTACAAGGAGTATAACCTATCACGAGACAACTCAATTCCTTACTCTTATACACTGTAGTGTTACGCATGCTACGCAAAAAATACATCCACTTTTGTAATTTAATCACACAATGAGATCAATCATAGGAATATCATAGGAAAACTACCTATGTTTTGTTTAATTCCAATTGCACATAAGGATCTATTCCCCAACTACAAAAGAGATTTAAGGTGAGAAGACATGTTTAAGGTATACAACCTTCATTAAAGACCAAGGTGATATGTTGTTAGTAACTAGGGTGACACATTTAACTGAGAGGGACTAAAGAGTTCATTAACAAGAGTTTAAGTCATAGAACAACTATTTCACCATCTCCATTTGTGTCATCTTGATCCCACAAGGAATTCATTTCGATATTCGTAAGACTAAGTAGTCCACAAGGATACTAAGGAATTCCTAGTTCTGTTTATACCAAAAATAGTTGGACCATGTCTTTCCTAATTATCGGGTTTAAGACGATGTCGCTAAACATACCAACCATGAAGATAAATCAGACTAGGAATCTTGAGTACTTAAACTAGAAGGTACCATAGAGTGCAAAGTTTAAGTTCATTCTATGTTTTCAATTTATTCTATGCTAAGAAGGAACGTGCGAGAAGGGGTAAATATGCACAAGTTCTAAACTAAGGTCAATTGTCTTATTTAGATTTCTCTATTACATTTTTAAGGTAAGGAACACAACACCAATTATTTAATCATCTATTGCACACTAAAAACACACTACAAGATATTTGATTCAAATTTATTTACATATATATATCAATCCTTTTTACCAAAAGTAACCTATGAATCACATTGCACCTATGATTAAATGCACATTTCCCAAGGTATCCCTAAAACTAGCATCTCAAACATATTAGCAATTTCAAACACAACCTTTTTGTAACATGGGACTACATTATACATATATACATTTTACAAGGAACTATATAAATTACAAAAATAAATAATAAATTGCACAACGCCTTTTCACCGTCTTTCTTGCATCCTGCAAAACCATGTGAGCATGAAATCAATGATAAATCGTTGGCATGGCATCCACCCTAATCTAGCATAATTAACATTTTAGTTTCCCATTTACATAATAACATTAATAATTTTGCATTTGAAGGAAAAAGGTTAGAGACACATTTATTTCTTTTTAGTTTGCTTCATTTCCTAACCAAGGAGAGAGAAGAAATAGGGAAGAGAGAGAAACACTATTTTGCCAAAAGTTCAATTTCACACAACAAATCACACAATAAAGTTTCAAATAGTTATTTATAAGTGTCAACAACTTTCCATGATGGTTTGGGCAACCCGACATGGGTCATACAACTTCCTTCTTATGTTTCCCTGCTAGCTGCAAAAACATTCAATTAACGCTCGGAGGCTAAGAAGCCAACTTCAAATGTTGTCCTCTAATGAGAAAACACACTCCAGGTAAGTTTCTACATGTCCTCCTATACACCAATAATTCATAGGAACTGATGGAATTTAGAACTGGAAAATGGTTTACAAACAATGACATGCCTTTCTAGAGCCTCTGGTTGTAGTTGGTCAAGTTTGACCTAGTCAACTACAACCGGAAGCCTACAAAATGGCTTTTCCAAACTATCAGGAAAAGTGTTTTTCCTCAGAATGAAAGTATAGGAAATTGTCTAGTAAAAATACTAGAGGTTTGCGAAGATGGATAAGCATTTTGTTTTCTAGGATTCAAATGGTGGTTCAAAACGAAAGCCAACTTTATAGTTTTAGTAGCTTCTTACAACTACAAAATGGTGTAACATTGCTCCCAGTAGGGCATCAAAAAGGATCACAAATGTTCATTTGGGGTCAAACTAAAGGTTAAGGTGACTCCCCACATAACAAGGTACATGAATGATGTTTAACATACCATTTTGTGAGTTCGAAGGGTACTTAACGAGTCTCTGAAAAATACAAATTTATCTATTTAAATAGGGAAATGGTCAACATTTTTACCGGGAAGTCAATTTCACCTCAAATCGATAAAAAATATTGTAGAGATCTAGTTTTGTAGGAATTTTTCTAAACCTCGAATGAGGGTTGAAGTTCATGGTTTAATACAAAAGGGTTATTTTGATTGCGTGAGTTACGATACGACATTTATTGATTTGTAACCAATTAATATAAACAATTAAATGTATGATAATTCTAAGCTTTTAAAATTATCTTTCGTCGCAAATGAGAAACTAAAGTATGATAATTACGAAAGACAAGGAGAGATGAACCATGCCTTGAGGAATGAAGGTGGTCAAACCCACGGATTTCGTTCGGCATCACACTTTGGAATTTTGTCAAAAATTTCACAAGCATCAATCAATCTATCATGTTTTCACCTCTTAAAGTTCCCAACGACACACAAATATTCTTGATCCCTTGAAAATTTCAAAAGGATATGTTTCCCATTATTTTTTAATGAACTAAGGCCTACTCAAGACTCCAAATTGAACATACCCTACAATCATTAAATTCCATTTTGACCTAGGTTGGGAAGGTGCTAGCAAGGGTTGAAGAAATATGGATTTGCACCTACCCACCATATTTTCTTGAGAGTTTCTAAGACTTTTCAACGAACTCATTTTTATATATCCAGCAAAATTTATAGTCCATGAGCCATATTTCATGTGTTTAAACGAATAGTTCACCTATCAACGCATGCTTCCACGTTTTTACATACCTATCTACCAGAGCACCTCAAACTACAACATCTGATTCTATTCCTATATCTTATATGCTTTGATGGATGTCCATACTTTATCCCGTAGCCATCGGCATTGGATGGGAGATGCAAATTTTGAGAGGCTTGGGAGCGATTATGGAATGATGGGGGCTTTAAACACTTCATAAAATTTTCTCAAAAATTTTCTATAGCCTTTTCAACAAACCCATTTTGTGTATATCCTAAAATCGTTGTAGGAAAAGTCAAACACTAAGAAGGAACTTACAACTATGAAATATGACAAAAAAATAATTTTGGTGTTGACAGGAGGAGTGGAATAAATTCATATTTCCATTATGCTTTAACGAATGTCCTTTCCCTACTCTAGCACTTCCTTTTCGATGCGGGATGGGATTATGTGGCAAAAGGTGATCTGAATATTTTTGGATTGGGGGAACGCCTATTGTAATGGAGCCCATGGGAAGTATCAAGGAAAACCCATATATTTTGAGCACTTTTAGAAAAAATGTATTCCAACAAAATATGCCCCTTCACATTCAGCCATCACTGCAACTATCCAAACTGCTAAATTTACAACATTTAACCTAGTTTTGTGTGTGGTCTAAGCTCCCGGATCTCAAATTTTACCAAACTGTTTTTTTTAAGCAAGGAGAATGGCGGTCAGACTTGCCTTGTTATTATGGGTTCCCATGTGCCTTCATGTTGGGGGTCACCTACCACACTCACCCACCTTCCCACCTGCCTACGCACCTTTATTTATTTAATATTATTTATCTTTTTTGGGAATTACATTTCCTCCCCTTATAAGAGCGTCGTCCTCGATGCGACAACATAACGCTAAGGTAGAAAAAGTAATAAGCAATAAAGGAAGCTAATTACATGAAAAGTTCCGTCTAAGTATAAGATCTTTATCATTATAACATGACCACAATGAGGTCAATAAAGTTTAAAAAATTCTTAAACTTTTAATATTCTGTGAAGATTGGTAGTTCTCTTTTACTCTATCAATTAGTTAGTATTTTCATTTACTTTATTCCTTATTCTCAAGCTCTTAATATTTAATTGTTTCAAGATTTCACTTTATTTATTTTTGTGGGTGCCCAATAGTAATTGGCCTCAAGATGTCACACAAAACTTAACACAACACAAACAACCCATGATAAACCTTGCTACTTACTTTCATGTGTATCACATCACAAGAACTCAACCAAACCATGGAAGGAACATACACAATCCACACAACATAGTACTTATTGCACATGCCCCCGACACAATAGTACTTGTAACATAAGAAGACTACAACAACATGGAATTCCTAACATGTACACATATGAAGGTTTCACAAAACTCCAGACCATTTTTATAGCTACATAGTGTCAAGATGGAAGCAACATCACAAGACATAGCCCAGACTCACAAATGTACACATAACTCACTATACCAACTCCACACATCACAAGACATCACAAAACAATCTCCATATATCTCCTAAAGCATCACTAAACAAATACATATACCTCCCAAGAATCACATAACAACTCCATATACCTCCCAAAGCATTAATCACACCCACACAAATCTCTTATGCCTCCCTCAAGTCTCTTATGTCTCCCTCAAGTCTCTTATGCCTCCCTCAATTCTCTTATGTCTCCCTCAAGTCTCTTATGCCTCCCTCAAGAAAATAAAATAAAGATAAATTTTCCTTTTCGCTCCCCAAAAGAGGTTGGTCACCCTATGGCCATAAGCGCATAGAGTCCAAATACCTCTAACCCAAGTGACATAATAACTCGTGGTTCAAAAACCCGCTAGTTATATGTAACTCCTTGAGGCATACCCCTATACAATGAAGCATGTCCATAGGTCCCACCACTCCATGGTGAATCCCATGACCCTATTCCAACACATTACGACATTAGAACCAACATAACAATCCATTTCAAATGCCAAGTGGCAAAAATTTCAAGCCTTGGGATAGGCTATAAAAATTTAAACTTGATACAAAAATTTAAGAATAAGAAAATCAAATAGCTAATTAGCCATGGTTAGTGCAAAAATCTGCATATTAGTGCAACAACCAAATAAATGCCCAAAATATAAGAACATTTCAATCAAGAAAATTGCTGGTTTTTGCAAGAAAAGAAAAAATGTTTAATTTATGAATAAAATATGTGTATAGGAATAACACATTACAATAACTATGTGGCCTTATATGACCACCAAGGGGGGTACTTAATGAGTTGCTAGAACTCGGAACATCGATCCTCAGCTCGTAATATATCATATAAATAATACAATATAATCATCTATGTCTGAATCATCCCACCACCACTTCGACAAGGCTCAACATAGTCAAAATCACATAGGTTGAATCCATATGATAACCATATCAGGAGAGAGAAAGGAGTACAAGTCACCATCTATTGAGCCTAAGGTGTCTCAGTGAAACACAATATGCATGACACCCGTTGAGCAAGTACCACACATACAAAATGAACAAATGTGGATTTTCAACCTATGTAAGGCTCCACTTCCTATCTCGTACTTGGCTCAAGTGACTGGTCAATGGTACACATTTCCTCACTCCAAACATACACCTTTTACCAATTTCTCTTAGGGTCGGTTAGTGTAGGGTCCACAATATAACACATAACTACATCACTAACACAATGGTGATTCACATAAATTAACCGTAGTGTCTTACGCATGGTATACACATAAGGTAAAACAAAATCATTACTTTCATGGGTTACGATACATCACATTACCACATTGTGCACCCAAAGTGCAATCACATGCAATAGGGTCATACACTCACAATATGCCCCTAAATCACAACATGAACATCACATATTACATGAATTATACGTATGAGGAATATAATGTCTAACTTTACAACATATAGTCAATTGCAATACAACATGGTGATTCACATGATTCATCAAAATATAGTGACGACATCATGATAAAATCTAATTTGCTTTACACCAATATTTTCATGCAATACATCAATACACCTACATATCACATAATGAAAAATTTTCCAACACTTCACAATCCACAATAACATTATTTTATCACACACAATAAGGTGGTACATCACATGTGAAATATTTGTAGAATCCATGAAAAGGAGAGAGAATACTCTCATCACAAGCACATCAACATGAAAAAAAATATGCATTAAGTGACATACACAACATGTGCATTCAAAATTCCATAATTACGACATAGTTCACATCATGCTTATATCACATTACTCTTCCAATATCCACCACCATCATGCAACACCATCACAACTCCAATCTGCCCCATAAGTTTGAGAGCGTGAACCTCTGCTCGATACAAATGTAATGCCCACATTTTTACACACACACAAATACAATAGTAAAAATACCAGGATAATTTATTTTGACTTACATTGCTCATTACACAACTCCTCAAGGGATCCAAGTAAAGGAAACTTAACAACACATACGCCACTTACATAAGTCATCGACTTACATAGACACATGACAACACCATATACATGTCCATGCCACACTTCCCCAATTAACAAATGCTAGCAATAACCCAACCACAAGAAAAGGGACTCAAGGATTGACAACCCCACAACACATCATTACCATGATTACATCTTCGTTATGATTAATCTTCCAATAACATTATTATGTAAGTATAATTTTCTCTCTTTTTCTTTTTTTACCTACACATTCATAAGTTCATTCCACATTCAACTTACAGTTCGACCATTTATGTTTTCTATCTATCCCTTATGCCAATCTTCATAACTTACATTAAAAAATTTCATATTTAAAATTTCCTACAAAGTTCCTAATTCTCTCATTCTTATGTTAAAGGTTTGTTTCTTAAAATATGTTTAGTTGATGTTTAATTTTACCCTCATTATGCAAGGGGGCCAACCATAAGTTTTTCAAGAATAAATAATAATACTATTCCAAGAAAGTGAAGGTTAAAGTTTCCCTTTCCTATAAACTTACTTACATTAGAAGAACAATTATTCTCGTATTTTATGGTTGTTTTAGTTCCAAATTTAGTTTGATTCAATTAAGCATTTACATGACATTATTTTATTTTATTTTATTTTTAGTGGACTCTATATTGGCTCGAATTCCTAGTCCCATAAATAACAATTTGTATCCATTCTTAACAAAAGTCAAAGCTTAAATCAACCATAAGAACTTCACGTGATACTTTTTTCCTAAACCATTATCACATATAATTTTTTTCCTCATTTCATTGACATTGTTTTTTAGGTCTCTTTTTGGCGTCACTTTATAACATGAAGAGTTACGAAAGTACTAGTCTAACATCTTGAAGAAGTATATCTTTGTTTTCTCAAAGTTTTCTCTGACCAAGGAAATTCATATTCTTTTTAACATAAGAAAATGTCTAATTGAGTTATAAGGATTCTAAGAGTGACATTATTCCTAACCTCAAATATCATTTTACTCTTATATGATTTACTCTTACATTGCATTATGGTCTCATTATTAGTGCCATTTCATCACATTTGTAAACAAAATAACACATACTTTTCACTAATGAATTCACTTCTACAAGGAGTGAAACCTAGTATGAGACAACTCAATTATCGTGTTCTTATACAATTGTGTTACACATGTTGCAACCAAGACATTAACTTGTGTAATTTAATCACACCATGAGATCAATCATAGGAATAGTGTAGGAAAACTAACTATGTTTGGTTTAATGCCAATTTCACCTAAAGATCTATGCCCCAAATACAAAAGATATTTAAGGTGAGAAGACATGTTTAAGGTAGACAACCTTCATGAAAGACCAAGGTGATAAGTTGTTAGTAACTAGGATGACACATTTAACTGAGAGGGACTAAATAGTTCATTAATAAGAGTTTAAGTCATAGATAAACTATTTCACCATCTCCATTTGTGTCATCTTGATCCCACAAGGAATTCATTTCGATCTTCGTAACCATAAGGATAATAAGGAAGTCCTAGTTCTTCTTATACCATAAATAGTTGGACCATGTCTTTCCTAACTATTAGGTTTAAGACGATGTCACTAAACATACCAACCATGACGATAAATCAGACTAGGAATCTTGAGTACTTAAACCAGAAGGTACCATAGAGTGCAAAGTTTAAGTTCATTCTACATTTTCATTTGATTCTATGCTAAGAAGGAATGTGCGAGAAGGGGTAAATATGCGCAAGTTCTAAACTAATCTCGATTGTCTTATTTAGATTTCTCTATTACACATTTAAGGTAAGGAACAACAATTATTTAATCATCTATTACACACTAAAAACACACTACAAGATATTTGATTCAAATTTATTTACACACACACACACACACACACACACACACACACACACACACACACATCAATCCTTTTTACCAAAAGTAACCTATGAATCACATTGCACCTATGATTAAATGCACGTTTCCAAAGGTATCCCTAAAACTAGCATCTTAGAAATATTAGCAATTTCAAACACAACCTTTCTGTAACATGGGACTACATTATACATATATACATTTTACAAGGAACTATATAAATTAAAAAAGAAATAATAAATTACACAACGTCTTTTCGTCGTCTTTCTTGCATCTGCAAAACCGCAAAACCATGTGAGCATGAAATCGGTGATAAATCGTTGGCATGGCATCCACCCTAAACTAGCATAATTAAAAATTTAGTTCCCTATTTACATAATAACATTAATAATTTTTGCATTTGAAGGAAAAAGGATAGAGAAACATTTATTTCTTTTCGGTTTGCTTCATTTCCTAACCAAGGAGAGAGAAGAAATAGGGAAGAAAGAGAAACACTTTTTTTCCAAAAGTTGAATTTCACACAACAAATCACACAATAAAGTTTCAAATAGTTATTTATAAGTGTCAACCACTTTCCATGATGGTTTGGGCAACACGACATGGGTCATACAACTTCCTTCTTACATTTCCTTATTAGCTGTAAAAATGTTCATTTAACACTCGGAGGCTAAGAAGCCAATTTCAAACATTTTCCTCTAATGAGCAAACACACTCCAAGTAAGTTTCTATGTGTCCTCCTATACACCAAGAATTCATAGGAATTGATGGAATTTAGAACTGGAAAATGGTTTACAAACAACGACATGCCTTCTAGAGTCTTTGGTTGTAGTTGGTCCAGTTTGACCTAGTCAACTACAACTAAAAGCCTACAAAATGGCTTTGCCAAACTATGAGGAAAAGTGTTTTTCCTCAGACTAAAAGTACTGTGTAATTATCTAGTAAAAATACTAGAGGTTTGCGAAGATGGATAGGCATTTCATTGTCCAAGATTCAAATGAAGGTTCAAAATGAAATCTAATTTTATAGTTTTAGTAGCTTCTTACAACTACAAAATGGTGTAACATTGCTCCTAGTAGGGCATCAAAAAGGATCAAAAATGTTCATTCAGGGTCAAACCAAAGGTTAAGGTGACTCCCCATATAACAAGGTACACGAATGAAGCTTAACATCCCATTTTCGGAGTTACGAAGAGTACTTAATGAGTCTCTGAAAAACACAAATTTATCTATTTAAACAGGGTGATGGCCAACATTTTTACCAGGAAGTCAATTTCATTTTGTTGATAAAAAAATATTGTAGAGTTCTAGTTTGGGCATGAAGTTTTCTAAATCACCTCAGAATGAGGGTTGAAGTTCATGGTTTAGTACAAAATGGCTATTTGATTGTGTGAGTTACGATACAACATTTATTGATTTGTAACTAGTTAATATAAACAATTAAATGTATGATAATTCTAAGATTTTAAAATTATCTTTCATCGCAAATGAGAAACTAAAGTACGATAATTACGAAAGACAAGGAGAGATGAACCATGCCTGGAGGAACGAAGCCGGTCAAACCCGTGGGATTGAGTTCAACATCACACTTTGGCATTTCATCAAACATTTCACAAGCATTGATCTATCCTCCACGACGACACACAAATATTCTCAATCCCTTGAAAATTTCAAATAGGATATGTTTCCCATTATGTTTTGATGATTGACTAAGGCCTGCTCAAGACTCCAAACTGAACATACCCTACAATCATTAAATTCCATTTTGACCCAGGCTGGGAAGGTGCTGGCAAGGGTTGTAGAAATATGGATTTGCACCTACCCGCCATATTTTCTTGAGAGTTTCTAAGACTTTTCAACGAACTCATTTTTTGTATATCCAGAAAAAGTTGCAGTCCACGAGCCACATTTCATGTGTTTAAATGAACAGTTCACCTGTCAATGCATGCTTCCATGTTTTTGCATACCTATCTACCAGAGCACCTCAAACTACAACATCTGACACTATTCCTATATCTTGTATGCTTTGATGGATGTCCATACTCTATCCCGTAGCTCACATCTGGCACTGGACAGGAGACGCTAGTAACGGTTATGGAATCTGGCTTTAAATCTGTCTGTAAAATTTCCTCAAAAGTTTCTATAGCCTTTTCAACAAACCCATTTTGTGTATATCCTATAATCGTTGTAGGAAGAACTGCCAGGGAACTTACAACTACGAAATCTGACAAAATTTTCATTTTGGCATTGATAGGGAGGAGCTAGAATGAATTCAGATTTCCATTATGCTTTGATAGATGTCCTTTCCCTATTCTGGTGCTTCCTTTTCGATGCAGGCTGGGAGTATGTGGCAAAAAGGTGAGCTGATCAAGTTAAGGGCCTACCCGCTTGCAATGTGACCATCTCTAGGAAAACCGATATCTTCGAGCCTTTGGAAAAAATGTATTCCAACAAAATCTGCCCCTTCACATTCATCCATTGCTGCAACTATCCAAACCGTTAAAGTTACAACATTTCCATGGTGGTTTGTGTGTGGTCTAAGCTCTCGGATCTCAAATTTAATCAAACTCTTTTTTATTGTTAGGAAATGACAGGTATGCCTTGGTATTATGGGTGCCCATGTGCCTTCATGTGGGGGGGGTGGTCACCTACCACACTCGCCACCTTCCCATCTCGCCTACGCACCTTTATTTCTTTATTTCTTTATTTATTTTATAGTATATCCATTTTTATCGGGCATTACGGTTTGTCATCTTGCTTTGTGGTGGGTTTGTTCACCTTGCAAGAAATCTCCCCTTTCCCCTTGTAATCTTCTTGTTTTGGCTTTAATCGTTGTCAGTGTTAAAGTGAATAGCATAGATCTATTTTCTTTCTTCCTCTTACGTTGGCTATTGTGTTTTCATGCTAAAGTAAACGACCTCCTACCATCATTAACTACATTTCTGTGTTTGAGTAACAAGGTTATTAAGTTGGTTATAGCTAGTAAATGTTGTGGTGAAAGAAAACCTGATGTATCCTTAAACCTCTTGCTCTTCATACAAGCTTACTATCTAGATTTTATTTTTCTTCCGAGTATGTTGAGCACAATTCCTGCAGATTATGACAACTGGCTTTAATGAACAACCACTAGGTTGAACCCGATCTAGGTTGATTATAGTTTTATGGGCACTTAGTCACCCTTTTGAGTTATGGAAACAAATTTCATAATGTTAGTTGTTTCCTTTGGTGTTTCCCAACCATGGTGAGGTGTGGTTGTTGAGGTCTCTTGGACCTCCATGTTCTCCTTTCTTGGACTAGGTAGGTGCCCCTTGGATATCCAATCAATCCCACAGGTGTACAAAACTTTACGTGTGGTTGACTGCAATGGTTACAATTATGTATGAAGTGTGTTATCGTGGCTAAGGTACTTGATTGCTTAGTCATTTTGCACCTTGGTTATTCCAATAGAATTCATTAGAATAATAGACATTTACCCAATTTCTTGATGATTATTGGTGTAGGTCTAGACGTTTAATTTTTTCCTTAAGGGGAACTTTGACCGTCCCTTATGAATTTTGTCTTTATGCAACTTAATTCTTGGCACCAAGATTTGAAGTTACATATGAGAAATTATGGATAGTACTCTTTTATTATTAAAATACATTGGCCTAGTTTAATTGCGTGATGACTATTGGTGGTGTACATAATTGTTCATCTCACGATTTTGTTGAAAATTAATATTAAATTTTATTGAAAATTGGATGATTCATGTATAGTGAAATATGGTTGACTTATTACAAAATTATTAAGATTATTAAAGACTTTTGGGGTAATTATATTTATAGATGCATTGTTGATGTTATGATGGAAAATGTTGTTGAGATAATGTATTTGGTGATTCATGAAAACGTGTTTTCTTTTATTAAAAGAGTGGTATGATTATGGTAACGAGGGTTGTTTTTAAAAGGAACTTATGATGGGAAGGAGTGATCCACTTTTTGTTTAAACCAAACAATAGGCTTATAGGGAAGGTTTGGAAATCCCTAGTGTGGTAAGACTTGGGTTGATGTTTAAAATGTTAACTTGTATGACGGAACCCTCTTTTACTCTCGCTTGTCGTTACTTGCCTAAAAGGAAAGTGGCCTCTTCTTGAATGATTGTGAAATTCCTTGGAGTCAATGGCCGAAACTAGTATTATCTTCTTTCCCTTTTTAAAATTGTTGAGTAGTGGTCGTGTATTATTTTTCCATCATATAACCTATATGATTACATGATTAAAATTTTAATACATTCAACCTTTCATGTTAACCTTGAAATTCATGCTTCCTCACGGATTAATTGTTCTTTTTGTCATTTTTGAAAATGAGTATCATAGATTGTGCTTTTGGTACCTTTTTCTCGCGAATGTAGAATGTTGGTTTGATTATCGTTCTCAATCTTTTAACCTAATTGTTTATTTGATGGAAATCTCGTTACACTAGATTGTTGTTTCTAACTTATCAAGTCATCGGCCCCTTCGAAATGATTGTTTAATTTGTGTTGTTTTGAGACAATGTTCATAATTGAAGTATAAGGATTTCTTATTAGATTGGCATGGTGGAAATTTTAATTATCTTAAGGGGTTATTAGTATTTAGAGCTTGAGCCAGTTCTCGGAATATAATATTTTCCTTTGTTGATATTGTTAGATATTCGCTTATTGTTGCTTTGTGTAGTATTATCTTGCTCAGTTCTCATGAATTGACTCGGGTTAATAATTGTTGTAGATGGATTATGTGAGTAGATGAGGGGAAGACTTTGTTTTCATGAAAATGTGCAACAGGGAAATTGACAATTTCTGAGCACGACAACTATACCTAAATGTCGAAATTTTCATGTTTTATCATTCCCAGGAACCCCAAGCCAAATCCGTTAGTCTGTTCACCCTCTATTTGATGTCAAATTGGTCCCTAGGTGATTTATGAAATTCTATTCATTCCCCCTAGGTGATTTTAGGGATTTTTAAAAGATGTTATCTTGGCGGTATTGGGAAGGGCTATTGTTGGCCTTCCCAGGACTAGATTCAACCCCAGAGCGGAACATAAGGGCCAAATTAAACATGGACGTGACTTGAATACATTATAAAATCATGGAAATTATTTTGGAAGGATTTGGGAATTTTTGAAATACTTGGAGCAGTTTGAGAGAAAAACAAGGTTCTCAAACCTAGGCAGTACACAGGCCTAAAACAAGCTAACTGGGATTGAGAAGAAGATTTCGGGAGCTCCATATGGATTTGGAAGTAAAACAAAAAATCTTCAGAAATAGGATTCCAATATCTAAATCATGGTGAAATATATTTTTCACAACACCTTGGTGCATATGATTGGAAGGCCATTTTTCTCAGAACAAGTGGAGTCCTAGATCACAAAGCTGATTTTTAAGGAACCATATGGTCGAATTAAGCCATGAGACTCACATAATTGGATTAAAAATGAAATTTAAAGTCAAGATCATATAAAATTTCACCAAGAAATTCCACCAGAGCTCAAGTTATCTTCATTCCAAGTTACCCTCTCAAAGGCAGTTTAGGACTTAGTCATTTTTTCGAGAGGACACGTGTCAACACCAAGAGCCTAGCGGGATTTCATGCCCCTAACATCCCTAAGGTCAGGTACATAAACCCTTGAAAATTCACCCAGCCCTCATGTGACCCTTGGGACCCTCATATGACCTCCAAACCTGGCAGTTCAGCCCTCAGGTGCTTATTTGGAGCATGCCTTCCCTATCGTTGGATCGGGCGCCACGTGTCAGCTCCAGGACCACCATGGAAACTGATTTCCCTTATGCACCTGATGTGGGGGACATCAGACCTTTAAAAATGTGCCCATCCCCCATGGGGAGTCATTTTGACACCACATGACCGTGCTTTCGGGCCCAGGTGCTTATTTGGAGCATGCATTCCCTGTCGTTGGATCGAGTGCCACGTGTCACCTCCAGGACCACCGTGGAATTTTATTCCCTTATGTAGATGAGGTGGGGGACATAATACCTTTAAAAATTCACCCAGCCCCCATAGGGAGTCATTTGAACACCCATGTGACCTCCTTTCGGCTCCCAAGTGCTTTAAATCAACTTTTTCCTCTTTCATTCCCCTGTCATTGGATCTAGTGCCACGTGTCTTGTCTTGATCATTGTGAAAATTGATGTCCCTCATGTCCTTGAGGTTAGGGAAATCAAGCATCAAAATTTTTCCCAAGCCCTACTGTGCATATCTTTTTGAAATTTTTCCAAGTGCCGCTTTTTCCCTTCTAACTTCTATGATTATATGTGCACTTCATTCCTCCATACTTCCTCTACAACATTCTTCCATCACTCCGCCATTGAAAATGCTCAGACCTACTCAACCCAAGAACTGAAACACATTCCCCATAGTAATGTGCAGGTCTCATAAGGAATCCTCATCAAACACAAAAGGAGAAGCACGAAGCACAGAAGGAGAAAACAGAGAAAACTCCATAGCCATGAAATGAGAAGTTGAAGAAATCTCCCAAACAGATGCATGAAACAACAAGATATATTTTTTTTTTCATCCTCTACCCAAGGCCATCAATAAGACACCTTCAAACTCCCCCCATGTGCGACAGAGCATCCACAACGAAGAAATCTCCTTTCCGGCTCAACGAAGAAAGAAGTGGGATTTCCCATCAAACCGATTTCCGGATCAAAGTAAGATTGCACGTGCAGCACCAAAAGAAAAAATCCACATCAAAAATATAATTTTCTTTGCAAATGGAGGATAAAACCAGACCTACAATTTTGAGGTCCATTACGGTTGTCGTACCAGAAGCACTGCCAGGTCTGAAAATTTAAAATTTAAAATCTCCTGGATTATTAAGTGGGCGGGCCTGAAATTTTAGAGGGATGATATTGGGAAAAAAACCCATATCAAAAAAACTTCATTCAATGTCAATCCAACTCTCAAAGGCCAACTTTCTAAAAATAGCAGGTCTACTACTATAGGAATTGCTATTGAAGGAGATGGAAAGTCATTAATAGAAGAACCTACGAAGGAGATGAAGATATCAAAGGTGCACTATAGCATTTGAGAATTCACTTACGTAAATTTTTGGCGAAAGTTTACGAAAAATAGTAAGTGGGCCCTTGAGAACCATTTTTCACAGGGAACTCGAGATCCACCTTAGTTCATTCAATTGGGTGAGCATTCGGGAGCTAATTTGGAGGAGTTTCACAGTGTGCAAGGAGTTCAAAGATTTAGAGTTTCACTACATTTGGAGCTTTCCATCAACAAGGATCAACGGACTTCATCGGGTGACATCTACCTTTTTTCTCTCTCTCTCTCTCTCTCTCTTCTCTCTCCTCTTCCCCCAACTTTCTCTCGCTTTCAAATGTTCTAATTCTTCGTTGGGGTTTGCACTTTTTGATATGCCTTTAAGTCACTTAAAAGTGACTTTAGAAACATAATGTAAATTAAGTCACCTTGCTATTATAAAAGGGACTTAAATATTTAAAATGGAATATAAACAGTCTTAAGTCATATTAAGGCATACGGAGGGTCATGAGGAAGACGATAAGTCACCTCTCATTCTATAAATTATAAAGCCATTCCTATTTCAGAGGGTTGGCAATTGATCTTGTAGACTCAAGAGTGCATTGTACCTAGAGAAAGCAAAGGAGATAGCCATTTTCTTCTACTCTCTTCCCCTCTCAAATTTCTTCCATTCCCACATTATGTACAACTTTGATTTGAGTAATCAATATAAGAAGGAGTTTCTAGCTTTCTTTGACTATGGGGTTTCTTGATACTTGGTGATCAATGAATTCTATTTGGTCTTGTTGCTATTCATAGAGTTGTTTCTTCGATAAATGCATGTGTTGAAGTTTCTAACTAGTGTGTGTGCAGGAATCTGATTTTCTACCTACAACATTAGTTCTCCTACCTCTTTTCTCACTCCCCTTTCCCACTCTACAGACGAAGACTTCCCTAGCAAGAGATTGCTAGCTTTTCCACAGGGTTAGTGGAGTGCCCCTGTTGGATCCCGGTCGAAAGACCACCACAGAAATCCACACTTTCTCATGCATGCACATACAACAGCTGCACCGGTTAAGTAGAGGGACTTAGATTCCCAGAGCGTTGGCAAGAAATCCACAAGTTTGTCCACCCGAAAATTTTTCTCACCAACATTTTTTTTTGCGCCCACCGTGGGGAAAATTTAGCAACATCTGCACCCAATATATGACCACAAGGTCCCAAAATTCAAAAAAAAAAATCAAATATTAAAAAAAGGAGTTCATGAAATTCCATTGCCAAAAGATACACTGTTGATTTCTGCACATGACTTTTCACATTCCACAGTGCCCTTTCGTGTTCCGACTGTAGAAGTTTTCAAAAGTCTATTTGAAAGAAGATACACAGGTTGAGCAGGTCAAGAGGTGTTGCTGATTCCAATTTTGAAGCTTTGAAAAATTAGCAAGAATGAATTAGAGATAATCCATACTTCTTCTCTCAAGCCTCCTCTCCATCTGGCACTTGAGTAGTTCTCCTAGCAATCCTATCCAAACTCCTTCAAATTCTCCAATTTTTCAACCATCATTGAACATCGAGTTCGCGGAAGAAGAAGAATTTGAAGAAGCAAGAGCTGAAATAGAAGCAGAAGAAATGATGGCAGATGAAGAAGAAAGACCTCAACCCATTGTTCCATGGGGAAGGAATACAGGCCCGCTTGCTCTTGAACCCCCTCTTCATGATCTACCAATGGGTTCCGCAAGAACTTTCCAAAGTTCAAAGGTGACAACTCACAACATCCTGAAGAACATGTTGCTACTTTCACGACATCATGTGGAATTCTTGGTGTCCAGCATGAAGATGTTGCTGTAATATTGTTCGTGGAGTCCCTCCAAGAAAAATCAACAAAATGGTTCTACCTCCTACCTTCCTGATCCATCACTGGTTGGGATGACATCAAGGCTGCCTTCGAGAAAATATTTAAATCAACTAAAGATTGTCAAGACCTCTTGGTGCAGTTGGCTCAAATGAGGAAAGGAGAAAGTGAAACGATGAGAGACTTCGTGGCTCGTTTCAAATGGTTGCATCATAGGATATCCGGAAGAAGATTCACCCTCTCAGAACAATATCAAAAGATTCTTCATAAATGCTCAATCACCGGAGGTAGGATTTCTCCTATGAAGTTCAACCAAGGAACATTTTAGAAGCACAAAGGAGGGCCATTGAATTTTATTACGATCTCATCCTCTCTGGAAAGATCAAGAATCCATCAAAGGAAAGGCCCACATTACGAAGATGAGAGAACTAATCCATCACTGCAAAAGTTGGCGAATGAGATGGCCTCTTTGAAGAGGGAATTATTTGAACAAGTTTCTTCTCAAAGAAGCAACAGAAATCAGATTGTAGGAGCACCCCAAAGACTTTCCTTAGAGGCCCCACCCGTGAATGTAAATTGCAGATTTCAAGAAAGTGAAGAAGATTTTGAACAAGAAAGTGAAGGTGGTGATTTCCTAGAAAGTGATGAGTTTGAGAATGATACACAAATCAGATTTTGTGAGTATTCTGGAGGTTATGAAGAAGATGAAGAAGATGCACCCAGTTTCTCATGCACGGTATTCACTCGTTCTCAGTCCGAGAAAAGAGCATCTCCCTCCACTGCTGCAAAATAAAATAAGGTGTATGATCCTCCTATGGTGACTCGAAAAATAAAATAATCAGTCGAGGATCTCCACTTCCATCCTCCATGAAGTCTGCATTGTTAGATCTTGATCCTGTAGCAAGTAAGAAGACTCCCATAATCCCAAGTAAGTCTTTTGATGTCTCTTCCAAGCCTAAATCTAAATCTTCTCCTGTAAAATCTAATACCTTGAAAGCTTCTAGTGTACCTTTCAAAATACCCTCCATTCCCCAAAAATCTACTCTGGCTTCCAAACCTGTCCTAAATCCAAAAGCACTCCCTTCACCCCCTTTGTCGCATCTGCTCCCTTTGACTTCATAGAATATGCAAACAAAGCCAAAGTGCAGATTACTGAAACTGAATATTTGTGGACTCATCCTGAACAATTTGAGAGGTTTGTCCGGTATATCAAGAGTGGTAGTCTAACACCCAATGCTATAACTTCTAGTTCCAAAGGCACGCTGCCAATCTCACCTACACCTCCCTCACAAAACATGCTTTCTCTGAGTGCATCAAAGATTGATAAAGTTGAACCTTTCTACATCTCCCTGCTTGTTGGAGAATATGTACTGAGTAATTGCATAATAGATTTTGGTGCCTCAGATAACGTGATGCCTTTGAAGGTCACTAAAGCTCTCAAACTCACCATGGCTCCACCTGGTGGCTCTTGTTACTCTTTGGAGTCAAAAAAGGTCCCACTTGTAGGGAAGGTCGAAGATGCACAAGTGTCTCTCACCAAATTTCTAGGAAAGAAAATTTCAGCGATGATTTTGGTAGCCGATGTCCCGGCCTCATTCGGAATGTTGTTGAGTAGAAGTTTTTATCGAGACTTGGGAGGTAAAATTCAGATGAATTGGTCATCCAAAACCATACCAGTGAAGGGAGACATGGAGAAATTGCTTCCCGAGAAGAAGATGAGGTACACTATGCAAAATTCTGGAAGCCCAGAAGCTAACATTTTGTACCAAAATACCAGGTGGATGAATCACTTGGTGACAACAGAGGAGGGAGAGGATATCCCCATTTTGATAGGGCTAGACATGCCTTCCCTAGAGAGATTTGGATTTTGAAGAAGCATTGAGGAGATTCAAGTTACAAGAGGGCAGCCCCAAATTGCTAGATGATGCAAACCATGAAGAAGAGGATATGGTTCTTGAAGATTTTCAAAAAGAAAAAACAGCTTATATGCTTATCTGTGATGAAGAAATTTTCTCATTCCCATTTGAAGATGAGGACTCCCTTGATCATGTCACCTAGGAAGAGACCAAGCCAGTCTACAATGAGCCCTTGAGCAATGGGAAAGAACTATCTGTACAAGAACTGCTAAGAGCCGTGGAAGAAACAGAAGACCCTGAGATCAGTCTCGAGCTCTTGATGCAAGCCACAAATCTACAAGACAAGCATGAAGCTAATTTGGAAGCCTTAACCAATGTGAAGGTTGGCCATATTGAAAAATATGATGGTACTCTGGAGCTAATGGTTGATGGATGCAATAACGAAATGGAGATATTTTCTTTCCCTTTTGAGGATGAAGATTCTTTCCATGATGAAGAAATCAAAGCAAGGAGTCTCGAAGCCTCTGAAGATGAAGCTCTTTTTGATGAAGGATCGATAGAGTGCAGTGATTCCCAAGATGATGGGGTAATCCCTCCAGATAGTTTCCTTGAGCTGCATTCCTCAAATGTGTACAAAGATGAGTTGCAGGAAACAATGAAGCATAACTCCGTGAAAGAAATTTTTGATGTAGTAGAATTTGCAGAAGATCCCAAGCTGATTCTTGATCTCTTCACTCATGCCATGGACATGCAAGACAAGTATGAGTTTTCCTCTGATCCTCCCATCAGGACTCAAACGCCTCACAGGGGAATAAAGATAAGGGATGATTCAAATGTTTCTCATGAAGAAGATGTCAATGAGCATAGACAGGAAAGAAATTAACTCAGAAGATTCAAGGAATTGGAATGAAAATCAGCATTGGGGCAGTGATGAGATGCTCTATGGAGAATCAGCTATATTTATAAACATGGAAGGCAACTGGCATAATGAAACCAATTTCAAAGAGCATGAAGGTAGTGGAATTTCCAAGCAAGGACCTGAGCATCAAGAAGATCACATGGACTCACTCCTACCAAGTACAGACAATTGTGAAAGCACCTAGCTTTCATAAGTAGCTGAGGAGGGAGGATACGGAACTCGGAACCCGTCAACGGCCCATGAAAACATCATCATTCGGTGTTGCCTCTTTAGGGGTAACTTTTGAGAAATAAAAAGTACTTCAATGAAAGTGGGTTGTCCCTCACTTTGTACCATAGGTGATTGATAGGTGTTTTTCCCTTTTTGTTGTGTGTGTTTCCCTTCTGTTGTGTGTGTGTTTTTCTTTTTGTTTTTTTGTGTGTTGTATGTTTCCTTTCTGTCATTTTGTGTGTGTGTGTTTCCTTCTTCTAATCTTCCTTTCTAGAAGTTGTGCATGACTCTGAGGCCCAATGGATAAGGCACTAGTCAACGAATTATATGGTCTAAAATTGAGATTCTAGATTCCCATGTCATGTCTCATTATGCTCATTCCATGTCATGTCCCCAAGCTAGAGCCAGTTGTTGTCGTGAAAATGTGCAACAGGGAAATCAACAATTTCCGAGCACGACGACTATACCTAGATGTCAAAATTTTCATGTTTTATCATTCCCAGGAACCCCAAGCCAAATCTGTTAGTCTGTTCACCCTCTATTTGATTTCGAATTGGTCCCTAGGTGATTTAGGAAATTCTATTCATTCCCCTAGGTGATTTTAGGGATTTTTGAAAAGATGTTATCTTCAAGTATTGGGAAGGGCTATTGTTGGCCTTCCCATGACTGGATTCCACCCCCTGGAGCAGAACATAAGGGCCAAATTAAACATGGAAATGAATTGAATACATTATAACATCATGGAAATTATTTTGGAAGGATTTGGGAAGTTTTGAAATACTTGGAGCGAGTTTGAGAGAAAAACAAGGTTCTTAAACCTAGGTGGTACACAGGCCTAAAACAGCTTTGGGATTGAAGAAGATTTTGAGAGATTCGGATGGAGTTGGAAGTAAAAAAAACATCTTCGAAAGAGGATTCCAAGACCTACATGATGGTGAAAAAATATTTTTAACAACACACCTTGACGCATATGATTGGAAGGCATTTTTTCTCAGGCACAAGTGGAGTCCCAGATCAAAAATCTGATTTTTTAGGGATCCTATAGTCTAATTAAGACTTGAGACCCACATAATTGGATTAAAAATTCCATTTCCATTTAGGATAATATAAAATTTTACCAATAAATTCCATCGGGAGCTCAATTTATCTTCATTCCAAGTTACCCTCTCAAAGGTAGTTCAGGAGTTAGTCATTTTTTCGAGAGGACACGTGTCAGCACCAGGAGCCTAGAGGGATTTCATGTCCCCGATGTCCCTAAGGTTAGGTACATCAACCCTTTAAAAATTTTCCCAGCCTTCATGTGACCCTTGGGACCCTCATATGACCTCCAGATGGCAGTTTAGCCCTCAGGTGCTTATTTGGAGCATGCATTCCCTGTCGTTGAATCGGGAGCCATGTGTCAGCTCCAGGACCACCATGGAAACTGATGTCCCTTATTCACCTGAGGTGGGAGACATCAGACCATGGAAAATTCACCCAGCTCCCATGGGGAGTCATTTGGACACCCACATGACCGCCATTCAACCTTCAGTGCTTCTTTGGAACATACATTCCCCTTTGTTGGATCGGACATCGCGTGTCACCTCGGGACCACCGTGGAATTTTATGTCCCTTATGAACCTGAGGTGGGGGACATCATACCTTTAAAAATGCACCCAGCCCCCATAGGGAGTCATTTGGACACCCATGTGACCTCCTTTCAGCTCCCAGTGCTTTAAATCAACTTTTTCCTCCTTCATTCCCTTGCCGTTGGATCTAGTACCACGTGTGTCGCTATCTTGCTCATTGTGGAAATTGATGTCCCTCACATCCCTGAGGTTAGGGACATCAAGCATGGAAAAATTCACCCACACCCTACACTGTGCATATATTTTTGAAATTTTTCCAAGTGCCGCTTTTTCCGCTTGAACTTCTAACAGATGATTATATGTGCACTCCATTCCTCCATTCTTCCTCTGCAACATTCTACCATCACTCCACCATTGAAAATGCTCATAATTTCTCAAAAAATAACTGAAACGCATTCCCCACAGTGATGTGCAGGTCTCATAAGGAATCCTCATCAAACACACAAAAGGAGAAAACGGAGAAAACTACATAGCCATGAAATGAGAAGTTGAAAAATCCCAAACAAATGCACAAAACAACAAGATATATTTTTCTGCTCATTCCTCTACCAAAGGCCATCAAGAAGACACCTTCAAAGTCCCCCCATGTGTGATAGAGCATCCACAATGAAGAAATCTCCTTTCCGGCTCAACGAAGAAAGAAGTGGGATTTCCCGTCAAACCGGTTGCCGGATCGAAGTAAGATTACACGTGAAGCACTAGAAGAAAAAACCCACATCAAAAATATAATTTTCTTCACAAACGGAGGAGAAAACCAGACCTGCAATTTTGAGGTCCATTAATGGTCTGCCGTACCTAGAAGCATTGCCAGTCTGAAAATTAAAACTTTAAAATCTCTGGATTATTAAGCGGGCGGGCCCGAAATTTTAGAGGGATGATATTGGGCAAAAACCCATATCAAAAACTTCATTCCACGTCAATCCGACTCTCAAAGGCCAACTTTCTAAAAATAGCAGGTCTACTACATAGGAACTGCTATTTCGGGAAAGTCATTAACAGAAGAACCTGCGAAGGAGATGAAGATATCGGAGGTGCACTATAGCTGAGAATTCACCAAAACGGAAATTTTTGGCACTTACTAAAAATAGTAAGTGGGCCCTCGAGCACCTGCTAAAAATAGAAATTTGATCCAAAGAAGTGAGGAACACAGGGAGAAAGGGGAATCAAGGTCACAACACTTAACTAAGGATTGAGGGAGTTACTTTTTTCACACTTACTAAAAATAGTAAGTTACACTTAAAGAGAAGTTTTGGCACAATGGGATGTCTGAGGGTAATCATTCGGGGGGACATCATTGTTCAGAGCATCCTAGCTATTTTTCACGAGGAATTTGAGATCCACCTTAGTTCATTCAACTGGGTGAGAATTCGGGAGCTAATTTGGAGGAGTTTCAAAGTGTGCAAGGAGTTCAAAGATTCGAGTTTTATTGCATTTGGATCTTTCCATCAATGAGGACTTCATCGGGCAGACTCTCTCTCTCTCTCTCTCTCTCTCTCTCTCTCTCTCTCTCTCTCTCTCTCTCTCTCTCTCTCTCTCTCTCTCTCTCTCTCTCTCTCTCTCTCTCTCTCTCTCTCTCTCTCTCTCTCTCTCTCTCTCTCTCTCTCTCTCTCTCTCTCTCTCTCTCTCTCTCTCTCTCTCTCTCTCTCTCTCTCTCTCTCTCTCTCTCTCTCTCTCTCTCTCTCTCTCTCTCTCTCTCTCTCTCTCTCTCTCTCTCTCTCTCTCTCTCTCTCTCTCTCTCTCTCTCTCTCTCTCTCTCTCTCTCTCTCTCTCTCTCTCAAATGTTCTAAATCTTCATTGGGGTTTGCACTTTTTGATATGCCTTTAAGTCACTTAAAAGTGACTTTAGAAACATAATGTAAATTAAGTCACCTTGCTATTATAAAAGGGACTTAAATATTCAAAGTGGAATATGAACAATCTTAAGTCATATTAAGGCATACAAAGGGTCACGATGAAGACGATAAGTCACCTCTCATTCTATAAATTGTAAAGCCATTCCCATTTCGGAGGGTTGGTGATTGATCTTGTAGACTCAAGAGTGCATTGTACCTAAAGAAAGCAAAGTAGATAGCCATTTTATTCTACTCTCTTCCCCTCTCAAATTTATTCCATTCCCACATTATGTAAAAATTTGATTTGAGCAATCAATACAAGAAGAAGGAGTTTCTATCTTTCTGTGACTGAGGGGTTTCTTGATACTTGGTGATCGGTGAATTCTATTTGGTCTTGTTGCTATTCATAGAGTTGTTTCTTCCGATAAATGCATGTGTTGAAGTTTCTAGCTAGTGTGTGTGCAGGAATCTAATTTTCTACCTACAAAGCATTAGTTCTCCTACCTCTTTTCTCACTCCCCTTTCCCGCTCTCTATAGACAAAGACTTCTCTAGCAAGAGATTGCTAGCTTTTCCGCAGGTCAGTGGAGTGCCCTTGTTGGATCCCTGGTCAAAAGACCACCATATAAATCCACACTTTCTTGCACATGCATATATGGCAGTTGCATCGGTTAAGTAGAGGGACTTAGATTCCCAGAGTGTTGGCAAGAAATCCACAAGTTTTTCCACCTGACAAATTTTCTCGCAATGAGACTTGTAGAATATTACATCAAACTTGGTTGTGAATTTCTTTTGTATGAATACTTTTATGTTGTAAAACTTTGGTATGGGTTATGTGGGGAATTTAAAGGAAAACCAGTTCCTTAGTAATTTTTGTTGTGGATTAATGTTGTCGTGACTATTGAAACTTTGGCTTATTTTGTTATCGTGGAAAATATTAAATTTGATTACAGCATTGTTATGAATGGTTCCAATGTATTATATTAATTCTAAGAATAGTATAGTGTGATGTGACCAATGTTATTACTCTCTTGTTCCCTAGTCATGGTTCCATAGATTTAGTTGTCCCTTTGGGTTGTGCGTCGTGTTGGAAAGAATTGATGTAACCATGTATAGTTCTCACAAACAAGTAATGGTAAACTTTTCTCTTGAGATAACATTGTTTAGTTGTAAACCCTTCTAAGATGTAGTAACAAAGTAATTCTAATAATAATAAAATGGTTAGATGATCCTTCTAAAAGTTAAGATAAAATATATACATATGAATAAATTAATGTAGATGTAAGCTTCTTAATAACTTTTGGGTTCTTAGGTGATGAAAGAGGGAACTAGCTTATGTAATAAAAATATATTTACCTTGTTTTTCCCCATGCTAAACTAATCAATATTATCCCATTTATGATGAATTCTTAAATGATATTTTTCATGAAATCAATGATTAGTTTTTGGAAGATAATATGGTTATATAAGTAGGAGGGAGATTGATTAATAACCCCTTCAATCTATATCAATCTATTGAAATGTAAATTATTTTCCCATGTCAAACTTAATCAAACAAAGTCTAAATGAAACTTTTAACCAATCTTAATAAATTTTTAGCCTCAATAAAACATTGGTTAATAAGCAATGAGACCACGAAGCTGAATTCTTTTGGCCTATTTCCCTTAACCCTTGCCTTGGTTCATTGAGATCTTTCTTAAGTAAAGTTAAATTTTTGATCCTTAAGAAAAGAAGATTATTGTTCCAAACCTAAAATGATACTTTCCCTCAATCGAGCTTGTGCTTGTCACCTGTGCAATAGAGGTGTGGAACAAGTTTCAATGGCTTGAGTAAGATTAATTAACCTTGTGAGAAATGGAAAATGTTCATAGATCAATGAAATAAGAAAGTTATTGACATATTATAGAATGATTCTCCTTCAAAACCTTGATCATACGCTAATCAGTCAATAGTATAAAAGGAAGAAGTTCACCTTGTAAGAAGAGTTGCTCGAATCATAGCATGAATCTTCTCAATCGTAAAGTCAAGTTTGAAAGAGATTTTTTTAAATACATAACCTTAAAATATTTTACACTGTGGGATGGCCTTAACTATAACTATGTAATGTGTTTGCACTTTTATGTTGTTCCTTGTCGAAGAGAAAATTGAATTGTTCATGTTGGGTGTTGTATGTTTCCTTGTTGCCTATGTAGTCAACGTTGTGTCAAGCTTATATAGAGTTTTTCGTAGCCCCTTCGATCACACTCGTGTTGATGTGTAATGTAATTTCCACTATTTCATATGCACAAGGCAACATAGAAAAATACAGATACTTTTTTGACTTGTTTGACGTATAAAGTGACCTTACGGGGAGGACACAATGGATACCACTAATTCTTCAAACATATTGACATAACGATGACCACATAGAAAAAAAAAAAGAAACATCCAGCACCCATCAAGGACAATTCACTTTTATTTATGACAAGACCGGACATAAAGGTATAAGAACAAGAAAAATTAACGGATAGGGCATCCCACGGTGACGATCCTCTTAAGGTTATTTATTTTACTAAGCATGGTCTTCAATTTAAAACTTATGTTCTAGGAGGTTTAGGATATGATTCTTATAATTCTTCTTAAAAGGATAGAATTCCTTTCCTTTACACTAAAGGAATTTGGCTTTGGGAAAAACTCTCTAAAAAAGGATCAACTTCAATATGGCAATTACTTGATTGATCGCCTATTGGATTAACGCAGAAAGGGATGGGATGAACTAATCCCAACAGTTTATCCTAAACAAACATAAGCTAAAGAATCTCATTCCAACTCCCATTACACAAGGAGACGTGTGTAAGCTCCTATCGAGAGAGGTACTGCTTTAGGTTCGGATCAACAACCTCCTTGTGTAAGGATCAACAATTATCCCTGCTTAAGAGAAGGTTACAATGTACTATGACTAGGGTTAGAGTGAGAAGGTCAAATTTATTTCATCATCATGACCTCTTTAGTTACAACCAACTTTTTTACCGAGGTTAAGAATTTATCAAGAATGGTTAAAGTTTCATTTAGGCTTTAATTGATTAAGTTTGATAAAAATAATACAATTAGGTTTTTTTTTCCAAATTGATGTGCCTAATTTATGGTTTCTTAAATTTTCACCTTACTTACTAAGACTTATAATTTCCTAAAAATTTAAATATAGTTAACACCTTAATACCATTTATCATTTCGCAACCATAAGGGTGAAATTTATTAGTTTATCTTATGGGTGGATGGTAATGACTTTTACATAGGTAGAAGTCCTTTAACCCACTTAAGCACTATTTACTTCATCAACTTGTGTCACAACATCGTATATAATTATATGTATATATTTTTAAATCCCCGAGGTGGATTACAAAAACATTCTATCATGCCTAGCACTACATAAATGCCCTATTCTAGGAGGGTTTAATACTCCAAGTTATCATCACAAACGTATTTACCGTTATTTCTTTTGTCATGGATTCCAAGATCCTTATTCAAAGCGACACACACCCAAAAGTAGCTAAAAGTCTTAAGCACCTTGATTCAGATTTTAAAAGGTAGAACAACATTGATTGAAAAAAATTTAAAACCATCCATCAAAATTGATAATATGCATTAAAATACTCATAATAACAAAGAGTTAATTTTACTCCAATAACAATAATTATTCAAAAGTTTTAGACTTAGCCAAAATGACAACACTACATCATAATTACACAAAAGGCTAAAGCACTAAGACCTTCTAACTTTTCCAAAGAAGATCTATTACAAGATCTTTCAAAAGATTCAAGCATTTCAACAAAGGGACTTCATAATCCAAACAAGAAACTTCTACGGGTCCTTCCGATTTCTACTGACCAAGGCCATCTGCACATTTATTAGCCTAAATGAGTTTGCAAGAATTGAGCATGATAAAGACTACTCATAGGAAAAGAATGCTACCATTAACAATATCACAAAAAGAACCTTCTATTTAATGAAATGGGGATAAGCTCTAAAACACTAACAACACAATTAAATCATGCTAGAAAATTAAACCATGTCAAAAATAAGAAGGAGGTCATAAGAAGCGTTATGAAAAATTGTTTCAAGAACAATAAAAATTCATCCGAAATTCAAGTAGGGTCAACAACCCAATAAGTTTGAAAAAACATATCGAGCGTATTGGGATTTCAATCATATAATCACATAGATTATGTGATTGAAATCCAATACTCAAACATCATTCAAAATTTCCTTCATTAAGTTACTGGTTCCAATGATTCAAGGTTAGAAATCCATCATCATTTACTTAACCACTATTTACCACTTTCGAAAGTGACCTCACAACATTCCACACTTTATTGCTTGCAAAAATATTATTCATGACCTTTCATCATAATCATTCAATAAGAAGAGTAGGGTCAAAAATGGGGGTGTGTTTGGCCAACAAAACATGATTTTAAAAACAATATTATCAATCCCAAGTTTCGTCCTATTTGGGACCTAAAAACATACAAAAAAAGACATTGAGAAGACCAAAACGTTTTACCCCTACTTAATGATTCGAGTTTAGCCATATAATAATTTGAAGGGAAAAAATAATAATACATTCACTAGATCATTCCTTCCGAATGACAATAAGATATTTACTAAGTCATACTTCTAAAAACTATTAAATAACTAACCACAAAATCATCAATTGCAAGATCCCTACCAAGCACATATAAATATTCAAGCACAATTTTGGCACATTATGAGGGCTCATCGATGAGCGTAAGAATCAAGGATTACATATATAAAGTAGGTCAAATACACCAATTTTACCTAAGAAGATCCCACTTCTGGAATACATATTTTCGTCACTAAAATTTTATTCAAGCTTTTAAAAATTTCATTATTTTTTAGTTGTTGTTACACAAAATATCACAACATTATCCTATAATTATGATATTGCAATCAACTACCACAAGAATGATAATAACCATTGTATGATGCATAGCACATAGAGGATTTATCTATAATTAACTCGATCCCGAAGGGGCAAAAATTTTCGGTTATCTTCAAGATAGACTGTATTGAGCATTCCTACTATGAGGCGAAATATAATATATTTATTCATCTTTATTTTTATTTATTTTTATTCTTATTTTCTTCTTAGGAATTTGGGAGTGTAGCTCATTCCAAATAATAATTTATCGCCCCAATATGCATTTTCAAACACGGGGTTCTCATAAGATAAACCAACAAAGCCCCAAATTAATTTATTAAATCTAGCCTCTTCCACGCATATCAAGAAAGTAAGGTAAATTCCCCTTTTATATTCCTATATAAAAAATGGTGATAATAAAACGAGTAAAGTTGTATATAACACACGGATCTGAAACCATTTCTCAAAGGATTTAACATTAGTAATGGTCCCTGACCAAATCATGATAATGCACAATTTTTCATAACATAACAAAGTTTTACAGAGGTACATTTAATGTAATCTTCAAAATTTATAAACTAAAACCCATTATGGGTAAACCACGTATCCACTGCTGAAAATCATTCATCGAATGACCCAACAGGTCTAATTTATTATTAAGTAAATGTAACAAAACACACACTAGCACCACAGGAGTAGCAGAGGGAAGAAGACGAGCAACCCATATTCCAAATCTTGGAGGGATTTAATGCTTAATCTAGATAGAAGTTTCATGCAACTAAGGTTTTGCATACAACAACAAATGCAATACCCTAAGCAAACCTACATGAAATCCATATATATATATATATATATATATATATATATATATATATATTTATTTATTTATATTTATTTATTTATTTATTTAGCAAGAAGAAAAATTAGTTTAGCACGAGGTGATCATA
Source organism: Taxus wallichiana var. yunnanensis (assembly GCA_018340775.1). Lineage (NCBI taxonomy): Eukaryota > Viridiplantae > Streptophyta > Pinopsida > Cupressales > Taxaceae > Taxus > Taxus wallichiana. The sequence goes on along the minus strand of CM031239.1, from coordinate 806,819,724 downwards.
AAAAGTTAGAGGAAGGCATGGAGAAAACAAATAAGGCGGTCAGCTCCGATAAGGTTCTTAAACTCACAAAGAAAATCCCACCACGTTTTCTTATACAAATAGGGGAAATAAACACAAATGAAGGGTCAAAACTTCCTCCCACTATACCCACGCAGCCAACATCCAAACTGGTGAGCAGGTCCTTCAAAGAGAAGGGGGATATAATTAATAACTAATAATTTCTAGAGTAAGACCAACTTTACCTTAAGCGCCTAAACCGAACAACAAAGAATGACAAGAGGTTTCATTAATGGTCAAAAGGAAAAGGCTGGCATGGGTGGTGGAGAATTAAAAGCAATCTCACAAAAAAAGGAATTCTACAACCACAAAGCCTGCGTGGAGGCTTGACCGACCAAGGAAAAGAAATGGTGGTTGGAGCCATTAATAAAACAAAAAGACATGAACAATACATTCCACGCAAATTAAAACCAGCCAAACAATTTACTAATCATAGTTAAAATTTAGCTACCAAATAAAACAAAAAAACCGCATACCTTGGAAAAGGGTTTGAGAATAATTCCTTTAGAATTTTTAACAAAATGTCCATTTGCAACCCGAAAATCGGGAATATGATTAGCCCAAAAGAGGACGCTTGAAGACGACACTACGAAGTTCCCTCGACAACGAGAAAGCACCCAACAACACCAAGAGGTATAATAGAAATAAGAGACTCAAAACTAACTTCGAAAACACGACACAATCACTTAACGACAAAAAGGGAACTCAAATAATCAATCAAAATTTAGCAATAAAGAAGGGGGTAGAGGTGAAGTCCACACCGAACAAGCATTACATTCTCCTCCCCTTAAGAAACCATCTTCCTCAATGTGGCATGACATTGAAGGAAGGAAAGGCGGTAAGCATCAAGGAATAGATAAAGGTGAAAGTGCACCTTATAGTTTAAAATTTTAGTTGTTAAAGCACGGCCACAAGGTAGCCTTAAAAACATTTTGGAAGAATTTTAAATTTTTCTGTGAAGAATGGTAGTTTTCTCTTACTACATCATTTAATTAGTCTCTTTCTATTTACCTTATTCTTATTTTAAGTTCTTTAAGATTTCATTGTTGTAGAGTTTTAGTTTATTCCTTATTGTGGGTGCCCGACATGAACTGTTATCACAACACCCTACCAGGGTCATACAAAACACTACAATTTCACAAGCATACTAGTACATACTTTCATGATGGTACCACACCACAAGAGATTAGTCAATTTATGGAAGGGAACATGCATGGTCCACATAACATAGTACTTGTCACACATCTAAGACTGACATATAGAATACTTGAACAAAGTGTACTACGACAACTAGACATTTCCTCAATTCCATAGATGAATAATTCACATAACTCCGAACAAAAGCTACAGGTACATAGTGTCACATAAGGACATCAATGCCATATCCACAACATCACAAAACATATCCAACTAACATGAGTAGCACATACATCACAGGACCACTCCCAAGACATCACAATAACTCAACATATCTCCCAGAGCATCAATCACACACACACACACAAATCTCTTATGCCTCCCTTAAGTCTCTTATGCCTCCCTAAATCTCTTATGCCTCCCTTAAGTCTCTTATGCCACCCTCAATCTCTTATGCCTCCCTTAAGGAGGCCTGTTTCCTATAGCCCTAGGCATATAGAGTCCCAATATCCCTAACCCAATTGACATAATAACTTGTGGTTCGATAACCCGCTAGTTATTTGTAAATCCCTGGGCGTACCCCATACAAAGAAGTGGGTCCATAGGTCCAACCATTCCATGGTGCATCCCATGACCCTATTCCACATGTCATGACAATAGGACCAACATAGCAATCTGATTCAAATGCCAAGTGGCAAAGTACAAGCCTTGGGCAAGGCGGTAAAATTTTAAAATTTTAAAGAAGATCCAAAACCAAGCAAAACGAATGGCCAAATAGCCATAGTTAGTGTCAAAATCCACATGTTAGTACCAAAAACCAAGGAAATTCCCAAAATGTAAAGCATGGAAATCAAGAAAACTATTGGTCCTTACAGAAATAAAATAAAAGTTTAATTTATGAATAAAATACATATATAATAATATCACATTACGATAACTATGTGGCCTTATTTGGCCACCAAGGGGGTACTCAATGAGTTGCTGGCACTCGGAACATCGAGCCTCGACTTGTAAAAATAACATATCAATAGTACAACCGCCAACATCTTTATCCGATTCATCCCGCCACCACTTTCACAAGGCTAAACACAGTCATAGCTACACTTAGGTTTCATCCCTACAACAACCAAATAAGGAGAGAGGAAAGAAGAACATGTCGTAATCTATGGAACCAAAGGCTGGCTTGAGTTATTGGCCAATGGTATACAATTCCTCACTCCAAACATACAATTTTACCGATTTCCCTCAGGATCGGTTAGCGTAAGGTTCACAACATAACATGCAACTACATCACTACACAATGGTGGTTCACACACATTAATCACAAAGCACCTTCGCAAGGTACATAAAAAGGTTATATCACATACATTACATACATAGTTACAATATACCACATCACCACATGCTGCACCCAAAGTGCAATCACCGTACAATAGGGATCATATACTCACCATATGTCCCAAATTTACGACATTAATCATTACATATTACATGAATTTTACTTATGATGAGCACAATTACAACACACAGTCAACCGCCATATAACATGGGAATGCACACATTTCTACACAAATGATAATGACATCATTAAGAAATCCAGTTCACTACAATCAACCTAGTCACACAACATATCAGCACACCCACACATCATGAATGCCCAAAGGGTCCAACACTCCAAATCAACAATCACATTTCTTCCACACACACAAAAATAATGTTTCACACTCAAATTCACATAGAATTCCTGAAAAGGAGAGAGAATATTCTCATCTTTAACACATCAACATGCCATCAGTTACGCACTAAGTGACATACACAACAATTGTGCTAACAATATCACAATTACGATGTAGTTCACATCACGCTTAACTCACATTACTTTGCCAATATCAACCACTATCACGCAACACCATCACCATCATGCAGTACCATCATGTAATATCATCGTAACTCCAAACTAGCCCAGAGGTTCGAGAGCATGAACCTTGCTCTGATACCAAGTGTAACGCCCACTAGTTCAAACGCACAAGGCAACATAGAAAAATACAAGATAATTATTTTTTACTTGTTCGACGTATAGAGCAACATTACAGGAGGACAAAATGGGTACCACTAACTCTTTAAACATCTTGACACAACGATGACCACATAGACAACAAGAAACATCCAAAGCACCCATCAAGGACAGCTCACTTTTCTTTATGACAAGACCAGACATAAAGGTGCAATAACATGACACATTTACGGTTAGGGCATCCCACAAAGTGACGATCCTCTTAAGGTTATTTATTTTACTAAGCATGGTCTTCAATTTATAACTTACATTCAAGGAGGTTCAGGATATGATTTGTATAATTCTTCTTAAAATCTTAGAATTCCTTTCCTTTATACTAAAGGCATTTGGCTTTGGGTAAAACTCTCGAAATAGGATCATCTTTAATATGGAAATTACTTGATTGATCAGTTATTAGATTAATGCAAAAAGGGGTGGGGTGAACCAATCCCCACAAGGTTATCTTAAACAAACATAAGCTACAGAATCTCGTTCCAACCCCCATTGCATAAGGATACGAGTGTAAGCTCCTATCGAGGGAGGTACCGCTTTAGGTTCAGATCACCAACCTCCTTGTGCAAGGATCAACAATTAACCCTACTTAAAAGAAGGTTACAATGTACTATGGCTAGGGTTAGAGTGAGAAGGTCAAATTTATTTCATCATCATGACCTCTTTAGTTATAACCAACCTTTTACTGAGGCTAATAATTTATCAAGAATGGTTAAAGTTTCATTTAGGCTTTACTTGATTAAGTTTGACAAAAATAATACAATTAGGTTTTTTTTTCAAGTCGATGAGCCGAATTATGGTTTCTTAACTTTTCACCTTACTTACTAAGACTTATAATTTCCCCAAAAGTTAAATATATTTCACACCTTAATACAATTTATCATTTCATAACCATAAGGGTAAGGTTTACTAGTTTATCTTAGGGGTGGAAGGTAATTCATTTTACATAGGCAAAAGTCCTTTAACCCACTTAATAATTATTTACTTCATCAACTTGTTCACAACATCATATATAATTATATGTATATATTTTTAAATCCCCGAGGTGGATTAAAAAACATTCTATCATGCCTAGCACTACATAAATGCCCTATTCTAGGAGGGTTTAATATTCCAAGTTATCATCACAAACATATTTACCATTATTTCTTTTGTCATGGATACCAAGATCCCTATTCAAAGCGACACACACCCAAAAGTAGCTAAAAGTCTTAAGCACCTTGATTCAGATTTTAAAAGGTAGAACAACATTGATCAAAACAAATCCAAAACCATCCATCAAAATTGATAATGTGCATTAAGATACTCATAATAACAAAGATTTCATTTTACTCCAATGACAATAATTATTCAAAAGTTTTAGACTTAGCCAAAACGACAACACTACATCATAATTACACAAAAGGCTAAAGCAATAAGACCTTTTAACTTTTCTAGCAAGATCTATTCCAAGATATTTCAAAATATTCAAGCATTTCAGCAAAGGGACTTCATAATCCAAACCGAAGCAACTTCTATAGGTCCTTCTAGTTTCTACTCACCAAGGCCATCTGCACATTTATTAGCCTAAATGAGTTTGCAAGAATTGAGCATGATAAAGACTACTCATAGGAATAGAATGCTACCATTAACAATATCATAAAAAGAACCTTCTATTTAATGAAAAGGGACAAGCTCTAAAACACTAACAATGCCATTAATCATGCTAGAAAATTATACCATGTCAAAAATAAGAAGGAAGCCATAAGAACGCGTTATGAATATTGTTTCAAGAACAACAAAAATTCATCCAAAATTCAAGTAGGTTCAAAGACCCGATAAGTTCGAAAAATAGTGTCGAGTGTATTGGGATTTCGATCATATAATCACATAGATTATGTGATTGAAATCCAATACTCGTACATTATTCAAAATTTCCTTCATTAAGTTGCAGGTTCCAACATATTCAAGGTTAGAAATCCGTCATCATTTACTTAACCACTATTTACCACTTTTGAAAGTGACCTCACAACATTCCACACTTTATTGCTTGCAAAAAGATTATTCATGACCTTTCATCATAATCATTCCATAAGAAGAGTAGGGTAGGTTTAAAAAGGGGGTGTGCTCGCCAACAAAACATGATTTTAAAAACAATATTATCAATCCCAAGTTTCATCCCATTTGGGACCTAGAAACATACAAAAAAATACATTGAGCAAACCAAAACGTTTTACCCCTACTTAACAGTTCGGGTTTAGCCCGTATAATAATTTGAAGGAGAATAATACATTCATGAGATCATTCCTTCCTAAATGACAATAAGATATTTACTAAGTCATACTTCTAAAAACTACTAAATAAATAACCACAAAATCATCAATTGCAAGATCCCTACCAAGCACTTATAAATATTCAAGCACAATTTTGGCACATTCTGAGAGCTCATCGAATGAGCGTAAGCATCAAGGACTACGTATATAAAGTAGGTCAAAACACCAATTTTACCTAAGAAGATCCCACTTCCTGGAATACATATTTTCGTCACTAAACTTTTATTCAAGCTTAAATAAGTTTCATTATTTTCCAGTTGTTGTTACACAAAATATCACAACGTTATCCTATAATTTCGATATTGCATTCATCTACCACTAAAGGATAATAATCATTGTATGATGCATACGGCATAAGCGGATTTATCTATAATTAACTTGATCCCGAAGGGGCGGAAAAATTTCGGTTATCTTCTAGATAGACCCGTATTGAGCATTCCTACGCTGAGGTAGAAATATAATATATTTATTCATCCTTATTTTTATTTATTTTTATTCTTATTTTCTTCTTAGGACTTTGGGGAGCGTAGCTCATTCCAAATAATAAGTTATTGGCCCCAATATGTATTTTCAAACACGGGGTGCTCATAAGATAAACCGGCAAAGCCCCAAATCGATTTATTAAATCTAGCCTCTTCCATGCATATCAGGAAAGTAAGGTAAATTCCCCTTGTATATTCCTATATAAAAAATGGTGATAATAAACGAGTAAAGCCATATATAACACACAGATCTGAAACCATTTCTCAAAGGAATTAACATCAGTAATGGTCCCTGACCAAATCATGATAATGCACAATTGTTCATAACATAACAAGTTTTGTAGAGGTACGTTTAATGTAATCTTCAAAATTGATAAACTGAAACCCATTATGGGTAAACCATGTATCCTCGCTAAAAATCATTCATTGAATGACCCAACAGTATAATTTATTATTAAGTAAACGTAACAAAAACACACACTAGCACCATAGAGCACCAGAGGGAAGATGATGAGTAACCCATATTCCAAATTAATGCTTAATCTAGATAAAAGTTTCATGCAACTAAGGATTTGTAGACAATAGTAAACGCAATACCCTGAGAAAACCCACATGAAATCCAAATTATATATATATATATATATATATATATATATATATATATATATTTAAGCGTAAAACTTAGTTTAGCACCGTGTAATCGGGGAAAGTCAAAGGAAGGCATGTAGGATCCAATTGACTAAAAACAACCATAGGACCCAAGTAAACTACTATTTTAGCAAATAAAAGTAATTGAATTTAAGATGTGGTTAAAGATAGCATAAAATTTATATGGTGGAATTTTTCATGCCTGTAAAATGCTCCAAGACTAGTTAACAATGTCAAACCAGCGCATGCAATAGAAAAATTAGACATCCTCCTCGGATGTTTCTTGTTGGGCATCCAAGACATCACACCAGGCTCCTCTCGAAGGCATGGTTAGGGAGAGAAAAAATAGCAGGCGACCAGCTCCCATCAAGTGCTTAAACTCACAACAAAATCCAACCACGTTTTCTTATACAAATAGGAGAAAGCAACACAAAGGAAGGGTCAAAACTTCGCCCCACTATACCCACGCAACCAACTTCCAAACTAGTGATCGTGTCCTTAAAAAGAAGGGCGAGATATTATTAATAACTAATAATTTCTAGAGCGAGAAGACCAACTTTACCTTAAACACCTAAACTAAACAACAAATAATGACAAGAGGTTTCATTAATGGTCAAAAGGAAAAGTTGGCATGGTGGTGGATAATTAAAAACAATCTCACAAAAAAAAAAAGGAATTCTACAACCACAAAGCCTGGCACTGCGTGGAGGCTTGACTAAACAAGGAAAAGAAATGGTGGTTGGAGCCATTAATAAAACAAAAATAACATGAACAATACATTCCACGTAAATTAAAACCAGCCAAACAATTTACCATAGTTAAAATTTAGCTACCAAATAAAAAAAAAAACCCTCATACCTTGGAAAAGGGTTTGAGAATAATTCCTTTAGAATTTTTAACAAAATGTCCATTTGCAACCCGAAAATCGGTAATATGATTAGCCCAAAAGATGACTCTTGAAGATGACACTACGGAGTGCCCTTGATAAAGAGCAAGCACTTGATGACACCAGGAGGTCCAACAGAAAGAAGAGACTCAAAACTAACTTTGAAAACATGAGACAATCACTTAACGACCAAAACGGGAACTCAAATAATCAATCGACATTTAGCAATAGAGAAGGGAGCAGAGGTAGAAGTTGACACCGAATAGGCATTACATGTAAACTCCAAGTAAGTCAAAAAAAAGTTATCTGAGTTTTTCAGTGTTGTATTTATGTGTGTTTTAAGTGGGCATTACAATTACCCTCTCCTTTTTCTTATTTAGCATCTGCTGCTCCCATTTTTCTTCCTCCTCAAAATTTTCATCATGATTTGGAAACTTATACAAGTTAGATACATTAAAACTGGTGAAATAGCAAAGTTGTTAGGTAACTCCACCTTGTAGAAATTATCACTCATTTTCTTTAGAATCCTACATGGCCTAATCTTCTTATACTTGAGTTTATTATACGCCCCCTTTGGAAAAGTCTCCTTTCTGAGATGAACCATCATTATATCTCCTTTAAAATCATTTAATATCTTACTTGCATCCGATTGCTTTATATTTTACATAATTATATTTTAACTTCTCCTCATTTATTCCTACAATTATATATTGTGTTATACTGTATACTTTTGCATCATCATTGGTTTTATCTTCACTAGGCAACACAATCGATCTAACACTCCCTTGGGGTTATTACCATAGACAATCTAGAAAGGAGACCTTCTCATTGACCTATTTACCAATCTATTATAAGCAAGCTCATCCTGTGGTAAATCCCAATCCCATTATTTCATCTTTTATCCAACTATTATCCAACTTTACATCATAGAATATTTCAAGCTACTGCTTATTTACCACTTTTTTTTCCATTATTCTAGGGGTGATATGCACTAAAAAATGTAGTTGTGTATTCATTTTCATCCACCAAGTCTTCAAAAAGTGACTCAAAAAAATTATCTCCCGATCCGAAGTGATCATTTTGGAACTCCATGCAACCTAACCACTTATGAAAAAAATATCTCTCGATCTCTTTTTATGATATAAAGTATTCTCTATACTCTCTAACTTTTATCCCACACCACGAGGAGAGAAAACTTCTTTAAAATCTATAGGTTACCTTAGGTGTGCATCCCACTAACCTTAGGTATCCAACGAGTCCGACGGTTCATATGTAAAGATAATTGTCACAACATGATTACGAAGACTTTTCTATTTCACCAATTTTTAATGTTTGAATTGTATAAGTTTCCAAGTCATGATGAAAATTTTGAGGAGGAAGAAGTCAACCGGGAGTAAAATATTGCAAAGAATTAAAAGGAGAGTGTAATGCATGTCTTGGACAAAAAAATAGTCACTATTAGGCATGGGAGCTACAACATATATTTGGTACAGGGGGAAGGTTTGCAGCGAAGAATACAATACTTGGATTACTAAGTGGGATTTGAATAAGATTTCTTGTGGAAAATTGGATTAATTTCATCAACTAAATTCACAGGAGCGGAATTCTTTTCAACAGGGGATAATGATGCGAGAGCATAACTACTGAAGACCATAACTTTTGATCCGACCATCAAATCATCTTGAAATTTTTCTAGGGAGTTAGGTCTCTATTCTTAATATCCCATAGCTAATACTTTCACATATTTTGAGTGTCATTCCTACATATTCGGTGCCAAATTCCATCATCTAGTGGTCTAAAATTGGCTCGAAATGTTTTTTGGATTTTCCGAGAACTTAGAGTTTTAATATCTTTTTCTCCACCTTAATGAATAAACCAAGATTTTGCGTGAGCCTTCATTTATGAAGGCATATTTTGTACACAAAATTTGGGACCATTTGAGGTGTTTTAATTTTTAGGTTTTTTTTGCCATTTGAGGGTTTTTCTTAGAGATAGTGGGAAATAAAAAGGCAAATTGTAAAATTGTAAAATATTAGTTTGGATTCGGGAATGATAAGGAAAGTATTTTTAAGCTTCTAAAGTTGTTGTAAATTGTGTGCGAATTTTGAAGGCATTTCAACCTCTTGCGCAGTTTGATTCACATCAATTAACATGCTTTTATAGCCTTCCAAATGTGAAATATTCTAATAATTCTAGACCTAGGAAGATGAAATGACCCAAATAATATTTTGAAATTGAAATCAAAATTAGTGAATGTGAAGAGACAAGACCGTTTAGGTTGGTTGAGACCGAACCTTATATTCTGACCCTTCCTTCAAAATGGAGAGATGAAAACAAAAATTAAAATTTGTGTCATGAATATCAAAGGTTTAATATTTATTTGATCAAATAATATTCTAAGAATGATGATAAAAAAGAGTTTAAAGATAAGAAAGTTATATGAGTGCTAGAGAGATGAGGTGATTGGATTTTGAATATGAGAATTTTTCTTAACAATGGAGCATTGCAAAATTTTGAATCGCGAAGGACAAGTTACAAAGTGTTAGTGTCTACGAGGACCTTTAATCATATAATTTTTTCTCCAGATTAATACTATTTGCCTAAAATTTTGATGACATGAATGTTTTGTAAGCTACTTTAGTTATGCAATATCCCAACAACCTCTCGGGACCCATTTATTGCTTCACATAATTTTGTTGAGTCCGACAAAGAAAAACAACACCTTATCAAGGCATTTGACAACAATTTCATAGGAAAAAACCTAATAATATGTGACTAGGATTATATTTATAACAAATCCTCTCACATGTGGCACATTATGTAGTACCCATAATTAAATAATACTAAAATAGAATTAAAAATAAATAATATACTTTGTGAAGTGACGTGGGGGAGAATTGAAGAAGGTTGGTGGGTGAGTAAGAGGGGAGGTAGCGTGTTATAGGAAGTGGCGTATGCCAGGAGATGGACAGGGCATGCGATCCCATCCACATCCATTCAAAACTTCCATTTTATTTGTATAATAAAAAAACTTTATTTGAGATCCAAAGTTGTTTAACATGCAAGTACCTAGGTCAATGTTGGAATTTATCAATTTTTGGATAATTGCAGTGAGTTAAATCCACCGACACACAGAGATGAAAACTAGAACCCAAATATCTCCTCATTTTCTATCTAAAAATTGATTGAACCGGTATGTATCTATCTGAAGTAGGTTCAATGGTCTCAGGGAGGTGGTGTGTTAGGGTAAAATCTGCAAGTTTTCATCATGGTCACCATGGAAAAAGGTTTTTCGAGATCTGTACTCGAATTTGTGCTTCTATTTTTAGTATTTCAGTTATGGCTGCCATTTTCAAAGGTGTGGAGCTTTGTAATTTTGATCCAAGTTTTATCCTTGTTGGTTCATTGTTTAGACCTAAGTATATTCTCTCAATCGTCAGGGATAGTTATGGTTCGTCATACTTGTTTGTGCCCTGGTGCCCCTTTTTTAGTTCAATGCTTTACTTTTGTCCATGTGGCTCGCATTTTCAATCTCAAGAATCTCCTTATCCAAGCCACTATTATCAAAATATGGGATCTGGTCCATCCTTGATAATCTTATGTTCTTCATGACTACTTTCCATAAATTTGTTCTGGGCTCTACGTTTTGTGTGTTGGAAGATATGGGCTTAGTCAATGTCGGGATTTTTATAGCTGCGAGATGTGCACAAAATGGTGGTTTCTTTCTAGTTCATGTCTTTCCACCATTATTTGGTATTTCCCTTTAAAATCTTGGCCTCCATGGAGTTTTTCTCTATCTTTCATTCTCATCTCATGTTATGGGCTGGGCCATGCCATTTATGGTTGATATGAAAGAGCTCGGTTACATTTACTTCACCGACTAGGATTATCATCACCAAGCTCGATAAATGTGAGAAACTAAGTGCATTGAGGTGTGAGATCTGTTCTTACCATATTAAATACATCAGATCCTTTTCATTTCAGTGAGTTTATCAGAGGAGCTTATGGGATTCTCATCATTTGTAATCATATCAAGAACGGCCTTTCAGATTTAGAGGACTGTAAGAAAAACTATTTTGTTGGTTGGGGTTTGTTGAAGAATATTTGGAGATGTTTTAGCAAAGGAAAGTATATGGGAGCTTCTTAATGCTCGCAAACTATTTTACGAAATGCTAAAAGAGATTCGGTTCCTTTTGGAATGCAGATGAACCCACCATATACCGTAGACACTAATATCTGTCAGGCATGGAACTTTCGGTTTAGGGAAAAAAACTTTTCTGGATAGTTTGGAAATGGCATTTTGTAGGCCTATGGTAGAAGTTTGACTAAGTCAAACTAGACCAATTAGGACCAGTGACTTCAGAAAACTTGTCGCCGTTTGAAAACTATTTTCTAGTTCTGAGTTCCGTCGATTCTGTTGAATTCTCCTTATATAGGGGAACTTGTAGGAAGTTTTCCGTGTGCGTTCCTCCATTGAACGTCAGTTTTGGAAGTGGTTTTCTTAGCCCTCGAGCTAAATTTTATTCATTTACAACTGGGTCAATTACAACCAATGGTCCTAAAACTAGCCTACAAACATAAACCGTTCACCAATTCTAAATTCCGTCAGTTGCTATGAACTCTTGGTATATAAGCATACACGTAGAAATTTAACCGTGGTGTGTTTTCTCATCGGAAGGAAGCGTTTAAAAGTTGTTTTTAGCCTCGACCTGTTTTGAAATTTTTGTAGCTAGCGGGAAAATGTGTGTTATTTCCATGGTTCTGTTGAATTGTTGTACGATATAGTTGTGAGGGTACATATCGTGATGTCTAGTGAACCATTAGTGTTGTGTGTGACCCGATGTGATATTGTTATGTCGCTTTTTTTGGGAACCTATGATCATAAGTCAACTCAAATCCTAAGAATTGAAATACTAATGATTCGAGATTAAGAAATACTTTAAAGGAAAAAAATAAATAAGTAATAAAGTAAAAGTGAAATGCCAATCTTCATAGGACGTTAAAATTTATGATATCACAAAATTTAGTTTGTTTCCTTGTGGTCATGTTATAACGACAAATTGTTTTGCTAATCGACATGTCTCATTATAGACTTGTTTTCCTACCTATGCTTCGATCTTCGATATTGTGTTGCATCAAGGACGATGCTCTTATAAGGGGAGGGAAATGTAGTACCCGTAATTAAATAATACTAAAATAGAATTAAAAATAAATAATATACTTTGTGAAGTGACATGGGGGAGAATTGAAGAAGGTTGGTGGGTGAGTAAGAGGGGAGGTAGCGTGTTGCAGGAAGTGGCGTATGCCAGGAGCTAGACAGGGCATGCGATCCCATCCACATCCATTCAAACCTGCCATTTTCTTTGTATAATAATACAAAAACTTTATTTGAGATCCAGAGTTGTTTAACACATAGTTACCTAGGTCAACGTTGGCATTTATAAGTTTTTGGATAATTACGGTGAGTTAAGTACACCAAAACACAGAGATGAAAAATAGAACCCAAATATCTCCTCATTTCTATCTAAAATTGATTGAACTGGGTATGTATCTATACTGAAGTAGGTTCAATCGTCTCAGGGAGGTGGTGTGTTAGGGTAAACTCTACAAGTTTTCATCATGGTCACCATGGAAGAAGGTTATTCAAGATTTCTACTCGGTTTTGTGCTTTTGTTTTTAGTATTTTAGTTATGGCCGCCATTTTCAAAGGTGTGGAGCTTTGCAATGTTGATCCAAGTTTTATCCTTGTTGGTTCATTGTTTAGACCTACGTATATGCTTTTAGTCGTCAAGGATAGTTATGGTTCGTCATACTTGTTTGTGCCCTAGTGCCCTTTTTTTTAGTTTAATGCTTTACTTTTGTCCATGTGGCTCACATTTTCAATCTCGGGAATCTCCTTATCCAAGCCACTATTATCAAAATATGGGAGCTGGTCCATCCTTGATAAGCCTATGTTCTTCACGACTACTTGCCATAAATTTGTTCTGGGCTCTACGTTTTGTGTGTTGGAAGATCTGGGTTTAGCAAATGTCAGGATTTTTATAGCTGTAGGATGTGCACAAAATGGTGGTTTCTTTCTAGTTCATGTCTTTCCACCATTACTTGGTATTTCCCTTTAAAATCTAGGCCTCCATGGATTTTTTCTCTATCTTTCATTCTCATCTCATGTTATGGGTTGGGCCATGCCATTTATGGTTGATATGAAAGAGCTCGGTTACATTTACTTCACCGACTAGGCTTATCATCACCAAGCTCGATAAATGTGAGCAATTAAGTGCATTGAGGTGTGAGATTTGTTCTTACCATATTAAATACATCAGATCCTTTTCATTTCAGTGAGTTTATCAAAGGAGCTTATGGGATTCTCATCGTTGTAATTATATTGCAACAGCCTTTCATATTTAGAGGACTGTAAGAAAAACTATTTTGTTGGTTGGGGTTTTTTGAAGAATATCTGAGACGTTTTAGTAAAGGAAAGTATATGAAGCTTCTTAATGTTTGCAAACTATTTTACGAAATGCTAAAAGAGATTCAAGGTTGCCTTCGGAATGTGGATGAACCCACCATATATTGTAGACACTAATATTGTAGGCATGGTTCATCTCTCCTCCTCTCTCATAATTTTTGTTATTTAGTTTTTCTTTTGCATGAAATGAAAATTTATAACCGAAGGTTTTCGTATATTATATTGTATAAAATAAACTTGTTTTAAAAATAGTAAAACCTTGTATCGTGACTTACAAGATCCAATATTTCTTGGTAGACAATAAACTTGAGCACTCACGTCGTGATGATCTAGTAAATGTCACAACCAAACTAGATTTCTACTTTACCCTCTTTAATTGACAGGCTGAAGTTGAGTTCCCTATAAATGACTTGACCGCTCCCTTGTTTAATTAGATAAATTACAATTTTTGGGGACTCGCAAAGTAACCTTCGTAACTCTGGAAAAGGGAGGTTAAGATTCCTTCACATACCTTGTTATGTGAGGTGTCACTTCAATCCTTGGATTGACCATGAATGAACATTTGTGATCTTTTTGATGCCCTTATAGGAGCCCTGTTACACTATTTTGCAGTGGTAGGAAGTTGTTAAATCTAGAAAGTTGGCTTTCATTTTGAACCGCCATTTGAAACTTGGATAGAGAAATTATTATCCGTCTTCGTAAGCCTCTACCATTTTTACTAGACAATTACATGGAACTTTCAGTTTAGGGAAAAACACTTTTCTGGATAGTTTGGCAATGGCATTTTATAGGCCTCTGGTAGTAGTTTAACTAAGTCAAACTGGACCAATAAGTACTAGTGACTACAGAAAACTTGTCACCTTCTGAAAACTATTTTCTAGTTCTGAGTTTCATCGATTATGTTGAATTCTCCTTATATAGGGGAACTTGTAGGAAGTTTCTCATGCACGTTCCTCCATCAAACATCAGTTTTGGATGTGGTTTTTTGAGCCCTTAAGCTAACTTTTATTCATTTACAACTAGGTCAATTATGACCAATGGCCCCAGAAAAATAGCCTACAAACGTAAACCATTCGCCATTTCCAAATTCCGTCAGTAGCTATGAACTCATTGTATATAAGCATACACATAGAAATTTTAACGTGGTGTGTTTTCTCATCGGAAGGCAAAATTTGAAAGTGGTTTCTTAGCCTCCGAGCCTATTTTGAACGTTTTTGTAGCTAGCAGGAAAATGTAAAAAAAAGAAAGTTGTAGGGCCCTGTCGGTTACTGCAGGACCATCGTGGAAACTTTTGAAACATGTAAATAATTGTTTGAAAACTCTATAGTGCAACTTGTTGTGTGAAATAGAACTTTTGACTAAATGGTGTTTCTCTCTCTTCCTTCCTCTTTCTCTCTCCAATGTTACGAAATAAAGTGAAATGAAATTAAATGAATACATGTTCCTAAACTTTTTTTTTGAATGAAATTGTAATTATTATTATATGTAAATGGGAAACTGAACAACGTTAATTATGTTAAATTAGGGTGGATGCCATGCCAGTGATTTATCATTGATTTCATCCTCACATGGTTTTGCAGGATGCAAGAATGATGGCGAAAAGGCAATGTGTAATTCATTATTTAACATTGTAATTTATATAGTTCATTGTAAAATGAATATATGTATAATGTAGTTTCATGTTACCTAAAAGTTATATTAGAAATTGGCTAATTTGTATGAGATGCTAGTTTTAGAGACATCTAGGAAATGTGTATTTAATCATAGTTTCAATTTGATTCATAGGACGTATGGTAAAAAGGTTTGATATATATATGGTAAATGAATTTTGAAGTTAATACATTTTAGTGCTCTTTCAGTGTTCAATAAACCATTAATTAATTATTGTGTTGTATTCTTACCTTGTAAATGTAATAAAGAGATTTAATCGAAACACTCAACCCTAGTATAAGATCTTGTGCATAACATGTCTTCATGTGTGATTTTTTTACCATAGAAGAGATTGAAACCGTAGAATGAACTTAAACTTTACACTGATGGAACCTCCTAGTTTAGGTAAATAAAACCCTAGTTGGAGTTTACCATCATAGTCATTATGTTTAGTGACCTTGTCGTGAATCCCATCTTTTAGGAATGACATGGTCCAATTTTTTTTTCAGAGTGTGGTTTCCTTCTATTTTTGGTAACCATGAGGAGAATGTCCTCTTCAATTCCGACACCGTGTTGAGTGGCCAAGACCACCTTGGAAGTCACCTTATGAGTCCTTGTTCGAAGGAACGACTATTCAATGTAATCTTACCATCTGTGGGGTAAGTAGAGCTAATACCCCCTTAGTATCCTTTTGGATTGCTATGTCTTATGAGATAAGATCTAGAAATTAACTTCATTAGTGAATAAAGTCCTTGTTGGATCTAGACGACATAATTGGAGATCGTGAAATAGTTGTTCTAGGTCTTAAACTCTCATTAATGAACTCCTTAGTCCCTCTCAGTTAAATGTGTTACCTTGGGTTCTATCAACATAACACCTTGGTCTTTTCTTGAAGGTGGTTTAGCATAAATATGTCCTCTCACCTTAAACTCATATATAGTTGAGGGGTAGGTCCTTAGGTGCAATTAGAATTAATCTAAACCTCAATTGATTAGGAGGTTAACTTGGGGTTTGTGTGTAGCTTCAAGGCTTCTAATCTTATACGTCTTCAAGATGTTAGACAAATATTTTGTAACTCCTTTTACAAGACAATGCTAATAATGAGACCATAGTGTGTGGTAAGAGTACATCATATAAGTTGAAAACATGATTTGAGGTTAGGATTAAGGGCACTCTTGGAGTCCTTATAACTTAATGAAATATTTTCTTGAGTTACAAATAATATGAATTGCCTTGGTGTGATCAAACTTTGAGAATATAATATATCTAAATGGAATTCAACAAGATATTGAACTATAACAACTATGGTAGGGAAAAAATTATCTTGTGATCAAAGAATATATATATAAATATATATATATATATAATATATATATATCTTAATGGAATTCAACAAGATATTGAACTATAACAACTATGGTAGGGAAATAATTATACCGTGATCGAAGAATGTTTATGGAAAAAAATATCTTGAATCTAAACCACCCTCCTTAAATCCTAATATTGCGTTCTGGACATCAAGTCAGATTCACTTGAGTTGCAAGGGTAAAAAGGTAGACATTGATTAAATGTTTGAGAAACATATTCTTAACATAAGAACAAGATAATTAAGTACTTTATATGTAATTTGAAATTATGCCAAATAAGTATGTAAGTTATGGAAATTTTCCGTAAAGGATAAAAAGCCAACTTAAAATGGTCAAACTGTAATTTTAATGTGGAATGAACTTAAGAATTTATAGATGGAAAAAGGAGAAAATTTTCCTTGCACAATAATGTTCTTGGAATGTTGATCGTAACTAGGATGCAATTAAAGAAATGATGTGTTGTGGGTTTTCCAATCCTTGAGTCCTTTTCTTGTGGCTGGGTCATTGCTAGTATTCATTCATTGGGAAGAGTGTCGCATTGACATGTCTATGGTGTTTTCATGTGTCTATGTGAGTCGATGACTTATGTAAGTGTCGTATGTGTTGTCGAGTTTCTGTATTTGGAGCCCTTGCGGTGTTGTGTAGTGAGCATTGTAAGTAAAAAAAAATTATCATGGTATTTTATTGTTGTTTTTGCGTGTGAAAATTTGGGGCATTAAATTTGGTATCAGAGCAGAGGTTCATGCTCTCGAACCTTGGGATAGTTTTGAGTTGTGATGGTGTTGCATGATGGTGGTGGACATTGGAAGAGTAATGTGATATAAGCATGATGTGAACTATGTCGTAATTGTGGTATTGTGAATGCACATGTTGTGTATGTCACTTAGTGCATATTGTTATCATGTGTATGTGCTTCTCATGAGAGTATTATCTCTTCTTTTTGTGGATTCTATGAAGAGTTCATGTGTGATGTATCGCCTTGTTGTGTGTGAAAAAAAAAGAATGTTGTTGTGGATTGTGGAGTGTTGGAGCATTTTGGCATTATGTGATATGAATGTGTATTAATGTATTGAATGAAAAAATTGGTGTAAAGTGAATTGGATTTCATCGTGATGTCATCACCATGTTGTGATAAATCTTGCATGTCACCATGTTGTAATTGGAATTGACTATATGTTGTAAGGTTATACATTGTGTTCCTCATACGTATAATTCATGTAAAATGTGATGGTTCATGTCATGATTTAGGGGAATATGGTGAGTGTATGATCCCTAGTGTATAGTGATTGCACTTTGGGTGCATAATGTGGTAATGTGATGTATCGTAACCCGTAAAAGTAATGATTATGTTATACCCTATATATATACCATGCATAATACACTATGGTTAATGTGCGTGAATCACCATTGTGTTAGTGATGTAGTTATATGTTATGTTGTGGACCCTACACTAACCGACCCTAAGGGAAATCGGTAAAATGTGTATGTTTGGAGTGAGGAAATGTGTACCATTGATAGTCACTGAGCGAGTATGAGATAGGAAGTGGAGCCTCACATAGGCTGAAAACCCACTTTTGTTCATTTGGTATGTGTGACACTTTCTCAACAGTGTCATGCATATTGTGTTTGGAACACCTTAGGATTATATGGAAACTTGTACTCTTTCTCTCTCCCGATATGGTTATCATATGGATTAACCTATGTGATTTTACTATGTTGAGCCTTGTCTCGGTGGTGGCGGCAGTGATGATTCAGATAGAGATGATGACAGTTGTATTATTTGATATGTTATTTTACAAGTTGAGGCTCGATGTTCCGAGTGCCAACAACTCATTGAGTACCCCCTGGTGGCCATATAAGGCCGCGTAGTTATTGTAATGTGTTATTCCTATACACGTATTTTATTCGTAAATTGAAACTTTCCTTTTCTTGCTAGAACCAACAATTTTCTTGATTGACATGTTCTTATATTTTGGGCATTTATTTGGTTGATGCACTAACATGAAAATTTTTGCACTAACTATGGTTATTTGGCCATTTGTTTTCTTAGATTTAAATTTTCTTTTTAAAGTTTTAAAATTTTATAGCCTAGCCCAAGGCTTTAGATCTTGCCACTTGGCATTTGAATGGTTTTTATGTTTGTTCTAATGTTGTAATGTATTGGAATAGGGTCATGGGATTCACCATGGAGTGGTGAGACCTATGGACCCGCTTCATTGTATGGGGGTATGCCCCAAGGAGTTATAGATAACTAGTGGGTTGTTGAACCACAAGTTATTATGTCACTTGGGTTAGAGGTGTTTGGACCTTATGTGCCTAGGGCCATAGGGTGACCGACCTCTTTTGTGGAGCTAAAAGGAAAATTTATATTTATTTCATTTTACTTGAGGGAGGCATAAGAGACTTGAGGGAGGCATAAGAGACACTTGAGGGAGGCATAAGAGACTTGGGGGAGGCATAAGAGATTTGTGTGGGTGTGATTGATGCTTTGGGAGGTATATGGAGTTGTTATGGGAAAGTATATTTAATTGTTTAGTGATGCTTTGGGAGATATATGGAGATTGTTTTGTGATGTATTATGAGGTGTGGAGTTGGTATAGTGAGTTAGGTGTACTCTTGTGAGTCCGTTTGTGTTTTTTTATGTTGAGGATTGATGCTCCTCATTGTTGGCATGATGTTGTTTCCATCATGACACTATGTAGCTACAATTATTGTCCCTAGTTGCATGAAACCCATGTATGTGTACATGTTGGGAATTCCATGTTGTTGTAGTCTATTTATGTTATGAGTACCTTTGTGTCAGAAGCATGTGTGACAAGTATTGTGTTGTTAGGGATATGTATGTTATTTCCATGGTTCTGTTGAATTGTTGTGATGTGATATAGTCATAAGGGTACATATCATGATGTCTAGTGAACCATTAGTGTTGTGTGTGACCCTGATGTGATATTGTTATGTCATTTTTGTTGGGAACCTACGATCATAAGTCAACTAAAATCCTAAGAATTGAAATACTAAGAGTTCGAGATTAAGAAATACTTTAAAAGAAAAAAATAACTAAGTAATAAAGTAAAAGCAAAATGCCAATCTTTATACGACATTAAAATTTATGATATCACAAAATTTATTTTGTTTCCTTGTGGTCGTGTTATAATGACAAATTGTTTTGCAAATCAACATGTCTCATTATTGACTTGTTTTCCTACCTATGCTTCGAGCTTCGATATTGTGTCGCATCGAGGATGATGCTCTTATAAGGGGAGGGAAATGTAGTACCCATAATTAAATAATACTAAAATAGAATTAAAAATAAATAATATACTTTGTGAAGTGAAGTGGGGGAGAATCGAAGAAAATTGGTGGGTGAGTAAGAGGGGAGGTAGCATGTTGCAGGAAGTAATGTATGTCAGGAGATGGACAGGGCATGCAATCCCATCCACGTCCATTCAAACCTACCATTTTCTTTATATAATAATATAAAAACTTTATTTCAGATCCGAAGTTGTTTAACATGCAGGTACCTAGGTCAACATTAGTATTTATCAATTTTTGGATAATTACAGTGAGTTAAATCCATCGACACACAGAGATGAAAACTAGAACCCAAATATCTCCTCATTTTCTATCTAAAAATTGATTGAACTGGGTATGTATCTATACTGAAGTAGGTTCAATCATCTCAGGGAGGTGGTGTGTTAGGTAAACTCTATAAGTTTTCATCATGGTCACCATGGAAGAAGGTTTTTGAGATCTGTACTTAGATTTGTGCTTTTGTTTTTAGTATTTTAGTTATGGCCACCATTTTCAAAGGTATGGAGCTTTGCAACGTTGATCCAAGTTTTATTCTTGTTGGTTCATTATTTAGACTGCGTATATGCTCTCGGTTGTCAGGGATAGTTATGGTTTGTCATACTTGTTTGTGCCCTAGTGCCCTTTTTTTAGTTCAATGCTTTACTTTTTTCCATGTGGCTCGCATTTTAAATCTCAGGAATCTCCTTATCCAAGCCACTATTATCAAAATCGGGAGCTGGTCCATCCTTGATAAGCCTATGTTCTTCACGACTACTTGCCATAAATTTGTTCGGGCTCTATGTTTTATGTGTTGGAAGATCAGGTTTAGCAAATGTCAAGATTTTTATAGTCATGCAAGATGTGCACAAAATGGTGGTTTCTTTCTAGTTCATGTCTTTCCACCATTACTTGGTATTTCCCTTTAAAATCTAGGCATCATGGAGTTCTCTATCTTTCATTCTCATCTCATTTTATGGGTTGGGCCATGCCATTTATGGTTGATATGAAAGAGCTTGGTTACATTTACTTCACCGACTAGGATTATCATCACCAAGCTCGATGAATGTGAGCAACTAAGTGCATTGAGGTGTGAGATCTGTTCTTACCATATTAAATACATCAGATCCTTTTCATTTCAGTGAGTTTATCAGAGGAGCTTATGGGATTCTCATCACTGTAATTATATTACAATAGCCTTTCAGATTTAGAGGACTGTAAGAAAAACTATTTTGTTGGTTGGGGTTTGTTGAAGAATATTTGGAGACGTTTTAGCAAAGGAAAGTATATGGGAGCTTCTTAATGCTCGCAAACTATTTTACAAAATGCTAAAAGAGATTCAGTGCCTTCTGGAATGCGGATGAACCCACCATATACTGTAGATGCTAATATTGTCAGGCATGGTTCATCTCTCCTCCTCTCTCATAATTTATGTTCTTTAGTTTTTATTTTGCATGAAATGAAAATTTATAACCAAAGGTTTTCGTATATTATACTGTATAAAATAAACTTGTTTTAAAAATAGTAAAACCTTGTATCGTAACTTACAAGATCCAATATTGCTTGGTAGACAATAAAATTGAGCACTCACATCGTGATGATCTAGTAAAATGCCACAACCAAACTAGATTTCTACTTTACCCTCTTTAATTGACAAGCTGAAGTTGAGTTCCTATAAATGACTTGACCTCTCCCTTGTTTAATTAGATAAATTGTAATTTCTATGGGGACTCGCAAAGTAACCTTCGTAACTCCAGAAAAGGGAGGTTAAGATTCCTTCGCATACCTTGTTATGTGAGGTGTCACTTCAATCCTTGGATTGACCTTGAATGAACATTTGTGATCTTTTTGATGCCCTTATAGGAGCCCTGTTACACTATTTTGTAGTGGTAGGAAGTTGTTAAATTTAGAAAATTGGCTTTCATTTTGAACCACCATTTGAAACCTGGATAGAGAAATTATTATCCGTCTTCGTAAGCCTCTAGTGTTTTTACTAGACAATTACATGGAACTTTTACTTTAGGGAAAAACACTTTTTAGATAGTTTGGAAATGGCATTTTGTAGGCCTCTGGTATAAATTTTACTAAGTCAAACTAGAACAATTAGGACCGAGCGGTGACTTTAGAAAACTTGTCTCCGTTTGAAAAATGTTTTCTAGTTCGAGTTTCCATCGATTCTGTTAAATTATCCTTATATAGGGGAACTTGTAGGAAGTTTCTATGCACATTCCTCCATCGAACGTCAGTTTTGGACGTGGTTTTCTAAGCCCTCGAGCTAACTTTTATTCATTTATAACTGGCTCAATTACGACCAATGGCCCCGAAAAACTAGCCACCAAACCTAAACCGTTCGCCAGTTCCAAATTTCATTAGTTGCTATGAACTCTTGGTATATAAGCATACACGTAGAAATTTTAACCGTGGTTTGTGTTTGCTCATCGAAAGCAATGTTTGAAAGTGGTTTCTTAGCCTCCGAGCTTGTTTTGAATGTTTTTGTAGCTAGCAGGAAAATGTAAAAAAAGAAATTTGTAGGGCCTCTGTCGGGTTACAAGACCACCGTGGAAACTTTTGACACATGTAAATAACTATTTGAAAACTCTATAGTGCAACTTGTTGTGTGAAATAAAACTTTTGACAAAATGGTGTTTCTCTCTCTTCCTTCCTCTTTCTCTCTCCTTGGTTACGAAATGAAGTGAAATGAAATGAAATGAATACATGTTCCTAAACCTTTTATTTTGAATGCAAATTGTAATTATTATTATATATAAATGGGAAACTGAACAACGTTAATTATGTTAAATTAGGGTGGATGCCATGCCAGTGATTTATCATTGATTTCATCCTCACATGGTTTTGTAGGATGCAAGAATGATGGCGAAAAGGCGATGTGTAATTCATTATTTAACATTGTAATTTATATAGTTCATTGTAAAATGAATATTGTATAATGTAGTTTCATGTTACGAAAAATTATATTAGAAATTGGCTAATTTGTATGAGATGCTTAGTTTTAGGATACATCTAGGAAATGTGTATTTAATCATAGTTTCAATTTGATTCATAGGACATATGGTAAAAAGGTTTGATATATATATGGTAAATGAATTTGAAGTTAATACATTGTAGTGCTCTTTCAGTGTTCAATAAACCATTAATTAATTATTGTGTTGTATTCTTACCTTGTAAATGTAATAAAGAGATTTAATCGAAACACTCAACCCTAGTATAAGATCTATGCATAACATGTCTTCATGTGTGATCTTTTTTACCATAGAAGATATTGAAACCG
This sequence comes from Taxus wallichiana var. yunnanensis, assembly GCA_018340775.1. NCBI lineage: Eukaryota > Viridiplantae > Streptophyta > Pinopsida > Cupressales > Taxaceae > Taxus > Taxus wallichiana. Next base: position 806,796,077 of record CM031239.1, on the reverse strand, counting down.
TAGAATGAACTTAAACTTTACACTCAATGGAACCTCCTAGTTTAGGTAAATAAAACCCCTAGTTGGAGTTTACCGTCATAGTCGTTATGTTTAGCGACCTTGTCGTGAATCCCATCTTTTAGGAATGACATGGTCCAATTTTTTTCAGGAGTGTGGTTTCCTTCTAGTTTTGGTAACCATGAGGAGAATGTCCTCTCTTTAGTTTCGACACCGTGTTGAGTGGCCAAGACCACCTTGGAAGTCACCTTATGAGTCCTTGTTCGAAGCAACAACTATTCAGTGTAACCTTACCATCTATGGGGTAAGTAGAGCTAATACCCCCTTAGTATCCTTTTGGATTGCTAGGTCTTACGAGATAAGATCTAGAAATTAACTTCATTAGCGAATAAAGTCCTTGTTGGATCTAGACGACATAATTGGAGATCATGAAATAGTTGTTCTACATCTTAACTCTCGTTAATAAACTCCTTAGTCTCTCTTAGTTAAATGTGTTACCTTGGTTCTATCAACATAACACTTGGTCTTTTCTGAAGGTGGTTTAGCATAAATATTCCTCTCACCTTAAACTCATATATAGTTGAGTACTTAGGCTTAGGTGCGATTAGAATTAATCTAAACCTCTATTGATTAGGAGGTTAACTTGGGGTTTGTGTGTAACTTCAAGGCTTCTAATCTTATACATCTTCAAGATGTTAGAAAATATTTTGTAACTCCTTTTACAAGAAAATGCTAATAATGAGACCATAGTGTGTGGTAAGAGTACACATATAAGTTGAAAACGTGATTTGAGGTTACGATTAAGGGAACTCTTGGAGTCCTTATAACTTAATGAAATATTTTCTTGAGTTATAAATAATATAAATTACCTTGTGTGATCAAACTTCGAGAATATATATATATAAATATCTTAATGGAATTCAACAAGATATTGAACTATAACAACTATGGTAGGGAAATAATTATACCATGATCGAAGAATGTTTATGGGAAAAAATATCTTGAATCTAAACCACCCTCCTTAAATCCTAATATTGCATTCTGGACATCAAGTCAGATTCACTTGAGTTGCAAGGGTAAAAGGTAGACATTGATTAAATGTTTGAGAAACATATTCTTAACATAAGAACAAGATAATTAAGTACTTTATATGCAATTTGAAATTATGCCAAATAAGTATGTAAGTTATGGAAAATTTCCGTAAAGGATAAAAATCCAACTTAAAATGGTCGAACTATAATTTTAATGTGAAATGAACTTAAGAATCTATAGATGGAAAAAGAAGACAGTTTTCCTTGCACAATAATGTTCTTGGAATGTTGATCATAACTAGGATGCATTTAAAGAAATGATGTGTTGTGAGTTTTCCAATCCTTGAGTCCTTTTCTTATGGCTGGGTCATTACTAGTATTCATTCATTGGGAAGAGTGTCTCATCGACATGTCTATGGTGTTTTCATGTGTCTATGTGAGTCGATGACTTATGTAAGTGTCGTATGCATTGTCGAGTTTCTGTATTTGGAACCCTTGCAGTTTTGTGTAGTGAGCATTGTAATTTATCATGGTATTTTAATGTTGTTGTTTTTGCATGTGAAAATTTGGGGCATTACATTTGGTATCAGAGCAAAGGTAAATGCTCTCGAACCTCTGGGACAGATTTGAGTTGTGATGGTGTTGCATGATGGTGGTGGACATTGGAAGAGTAATGTGATATAAGTGTGATGTGAACCATGTCATAATTGTGATATTGTGAATACACATGTTGTGTATGTCACTTAGTGCATATTGTTATCATGTGTATGTGCTTCTGATGAGAGTATTCTCTCTTCTTTTTGTGGATTCTATGAAGAGTTCATGTGTGATGTACGTTATGTTGTGTGTGAAAAAAAAATGTTGTTTTTATTGCGAAGTGTTGAAGCATTTTGGCATTATGTGATATGAATGTGTATTAATGTATTGAATAACAAAATTGGTGTAAAGTGAATTGGATTTCATCGTGATTTCGTCACCATGTTGTGACAAATATTGTGTGTCACCATGTTGTATTTGGAATTGACTATATGTTGTAAGGTTATACATTGTGTTCCTCATACATATAATTCATGTAAAATGTGATGGTTCATGTCGTGATTTAGGGGAATATGGTGAGTGTATGATCCCTAGTGTATAGTGATTGCACTTTGGGTGCATAATGTGATAATGTGATGCATTGTAACCCGTAAAAGTAATGATTATGTTATCCGTGATGCCGATAAAACGATTTGACGATCTAAGAACTTGCTTCCACAAAACACATAACCCGAAAATATGACTAATTTTTTTTTACAATACAAGAATAATGCGGGGTTTTCCAACTTTTATAATTCATTAACTTACTTTCATTACTTAACTTAGGTTCAAGATTGATAAACTAGATTCCAGGTAAGGAGTATGTATTAACACAATACTTTCAGGGTTCATTAAACAACCGTTCTAAGAAAGATGACAAGGTTAAAATAATTTAACAAAGGTTTTCTATTCTTTCCATTAAGCTTAGTTATTACATGGTTAACCTTGAACTATATTAAAAATAATACATTTTTATATTTTGGTGTATGATAATTTATTTAAAATTAATTTTAGGATATAATTTGTGTTAATTTTTATAATTAAAATTTTAAAATAGAAATAATGATGAATCCAGCCCATATGTATTCCGATCATATTAGCTTCCTCAATTGTCCAGTATTTTGATTTGCATGGCATATGAACTTTTAGGAAAAGAAATTATACCATGGCATATGGCCTTTTCTCTTAAACTCGTCTTTATGAATATTTATTGGTGTATCCACACTCAAGTTTGTACACTATGCCGAGTCCTTCCTTTTTGATAATAGGAGATAGTATTGAGCCAAAAGACCAGTTTATTAAAAAAAACATTTAAATCGGGTCACTTAGTAGAATCCTCTAAAGAAATCTTCAACGTAGGAGGAGAAGATAAGTTTGTTCCATTATTTATGGCAAAGATTCTTGAGATTTGCCAAGATGAGAAAGTTAGTTTGGAGATGATTGGGCTTTTAAATAAAATGATATTAAGTTAAATCTGCTTATAACAGACCCATATTCAAACAATGATGAAATGGAGCCAATATCAGAATATATAATAAATTACGGGTGGATTCAAATTCCAAATTATGTTTGAAAATTATGGTTGGGGGTGGGTGGCTCTAATAATCACCTGCCATTCCATTAAGACCCCATTCCCCTTGCGTGCAGGATACTCCGTGCTGGGCCGCGTATCTTTATTTATTGCATTGTGGATCCGGAGATCTTCTGCCCCCCCTGTTTGGTCTGCCTGCTTGTCTTTACTCGCCCGGTCGCAGTCGCTGCGGTTGGACAAGGTGGTTATAGATGAAGCTATAGCTAGTGGGGTAGGTGTGTTACCCCACTTCCATTGGGTGTTGTGAGGTGTGTTCTTGGCGGGGATCCATGGCCTCGGCTGCACGGCAGCAATAATCGGCCAGCGGCGGTCAGTCAAAGTCGCAGTGGAAAACAAAAGCCTTTGAGCGCTTCCAACAAAGCAGTTATCCAACCCCCCTGTTATCCTGCTCAGATCGATATCGAATGCATCTTCAAATTCGAGGATTCGCCTTCAAGATATTTTTATCAAAATCGATCAAGGGACAGTGAGAGTGTTATGAGAAGACCTAGTGAAATTTATTACAAAGATCTTCTATTGAGATCTTTGTGTTTACTATGTAGCTCGTGGAAGAGAATCTCATAGAGGTGGACCTGTTTCATATTAGAATATTCATGGAGCACGGTTGTTTTTCAAAATATGAACTCGCCAACTCGTTAGTTCGTTGTTTTCCGCGTGCTCAAATCTTAGGAGGCTCTGTAAAAATGTATAAAGATACGTAGGGTTTATTATATATATATATATATATATATATATATATATATATATATATATATATATATATATATATATTATCATTTCCTTGGCTATAGTTGTATTAGCATACTTTTGTTAATATATATAAAAAAGTATTAATAGTACATTAATATTAATATAATTTAATAATAATAAATCCATTAGTTTTAGTATTACTTAAATATGAATAATATTTAAAATATTAGTTCCTTATTAAGCATTAAGGACATATGGGTAATGAACTTAATAAGTTTAGAGCTTTTACATTAAAATTTCTTTCTACACAATTTAATAGGCATGGTACGGATTTCAATTAGATTTGATTTCATTTCCTTAACAATTTGCAAATAGATTTGTAATAAATTCTTAATATGAGGAAAAACATAATAGAGCTAAAACCTAAATTACTTCATTGACATATTGAAAACTATTTAAAACTTAAGTCTTTCCATCAACAATACAAGAATAGAAAATGCACTAATATTCCAACTTTTTCAATACATCTCTTTTAAGTAACAAAATGAAATTCAATATTTTTTTTTTTCAAGTAAATTTCCCAACATTCCTCAAGAGGGTTTCAACAATATTTCCATTAAGTTTTAAAGCAAGAACTACTAACATTTCAACAAGATCAACATACTCATATGAGGTTCCAAGCCAAGTTAAAGGAGAATAAATAAATTGTCTTTCCTTCAACTTTCAATTCCATCCACATTACAACCTTACTAATGAAGATCAATACAACTTTCCTTCAAAATCTTGTTACAACATTTTCCACTTAATGTGGGAACAAATTTACAATAATGGAAGCTAAAATACAAGCAATATTTCACTTTCTTCCACTCTAGGTGGGTAAAAATACAAGGTAGTTTCACATTGTCATCAACAAGGCTCCAATGCTACAAACATCAACAAGGTAGCTCCTCCAATAGTTTGCTTGATTCACAACAAATAAGGGGAGAGGCAACGCTCTCCTCCCAACCAAGATACCCAATGGAGAAGAGAAGCCATCCTCTCCATTGGCCCCCGAGCCCCAACCACATTACAATGGGAGAAAATCCAACTCATGGCAACTACTAGCTTCCACATAACTTAACATGAAATTTCACATTCATTCCATAATCCTTCAAATGAAAAAAATTCAACAACTCAATAAGAGGGAAACCATCAAAACAACAAAGTCACAAGGCTTATCAAGAAAGCCATAAGAGTAAGACCTATGGGGAGGCCACTTATGCCTCCCAATGGGAATGGGTGCCACCTAAAAGCCTCCAATGCAAAACACAATACCCCTAACAACTCTTATGCCTCCCTCAAGCACCCTTATCCATCCATCCACTCTTATGCATCCCTTAACTCTTATGGCTCCCCAAAGTAAGAACAAGGAGAAAATGCAAGCATTTCTCATACTAGGTGGGCACCTAACCCAAACTCCCTCCTCAAGAAAATGATCTCTTATGCCTCCCTCAAATAAACTCCCCATAGTCTCCTCCCACTCCCAACTTAGGCATTCTACCCATTCCCAACAAGCATTTCAAACAACAACATTCAACACAACATATAAATACATTCATATAACAAAAAAGAAACATAATACAAACAAAGGTGAAGCTCCTACCTCTCCATGGTAGAGCTTGTTCCAAGTATGAAGTCTCAATTCCCTCCAAACATCAAGCAAGCATCCACAAGCTCCAACAAAATTCCCACAAGTATCAACAAGCTCCAAAAATCCACAACTCCTTCAAAATCCTCTCCTCTCCAAAATACAAGAGACAAAAAAATGAAACCTCTAACCCCCAAAACAAACAAAAGGATCCAATAAATAGAGAAAAGAGAGGGAGGGATGATGTGGCTCCAAGTAGGATGCCACCTCCTTTTCCCTCCACTCCACATCACTTGGTCAACCTCATATTCCAATGCACCATTAATAAGTGGTTGAAAGAAAGGCAAGCACCTTACACACTCCATCTAAGCCCACTCCCCAAAGGACAAAATTAAATTTTTGAAAGAAAGTGCAATTAATATTTTACCCTTTTTATCCCCCCAAAACACCTAAAAGACCCTAAATTTGGCCTTCCAACCCATAGGTAGGGTTGGCATGAGGTTTTAAGACGTGTGGGACAAGTTTGACTTGTCCCACAAGATTTCAAATTTGGCCTCTAAGGCCAAATTCGAGTTTCCCATGTGGGGTAGAGTGTGCTACACTCAAAACTCAAACACACATCAATCCACACAAAATCCAAAGTAAATCAAGCCTAATAAATGAACTCTCTTTTGGTCATGTCTTTTAATTTTCTTAGGACAAATTCAAATTAGTTTAATTAAGACACTACAACCCATGACTAATAAAGGGGGTAAACACCAATCCAAAGGATATGAATAATAACACAAGTAGAATTTCACTTACTAAGAGAAACACATACTAACATACTAGAAAGGGAAAATTAAAACAAAACAACACATAACCCCTAGGTCACAATTTTCCCCTAACCAAATAATTCTAACACACACACAATTACTTGTTGCCATGGTGACCTTAGCTGGATTCTTCTCGAATTCCGATGTGGTTGGTCTCCACTCCCCAATATTGTTGTGAATATAATATACCCAGAGAACGCAGAGAATACCTCCTTTCTACTGTTGGCCGCATTAAAACATTCATGCCAAATATACAATATAATCTAAAATAAACGACACATGATTTACTATCATCTATGCAAGTATGATATCACTTACACTTTCTAGCACATTTCTATTCCACATTTCATTTATGTCAAAACGATCATCACATTAATCCAATTATCAAGTTCTACCCAATATGATTAAATATATCACATGTCATAATTAAAGATAAATAACCATGTCAAAAGTATACCAATATCATCATCAAATGTCCACCAGGAGACCATATGCATCCTATAAAGATCAAATCAATAACGATTAGTGTCTATGATATCTACTAGCATGCTAAATCAAGAAGCCATAATAAATCCATAAGTGAAGTAACCAGTCTCGAAAACAACAAAACGAAAATGGTGTCGAAGGGAAGTGGGCACTACATCCACCTCCCCTTAGACTCGACTTCCTCCCGGAAGTCACCTTTGGAAAAGGTGTGGAAACTGTCCTCGTAGCAAAGTAAAGCATCCTCCCAAGTGGCTGCAGCCTCATCATACCTGTCCCATTGGACCCGAACCCGATCAATCTCTACCGCGAATGCCTGTGGTCCTACACTCTATAATGCGTACGGGATCCACCATCACCTGCCCCTGATCCTGCACCTGCAATGCGGTCCAATCTAGCACATGACAAGGATCAGAAATATATCTCCTAAACACAGAAATGTGAAACACATCATGGACGCGAGATAAGCTAGTTGGCAATGCTAGGCGATAGGCCAAGGGACCGAGGCGCTCCAAGATCTCAAAGGGACCCACAAACCTAGGAGCAAGCTTAGAACCTTTTCCGTAATGGATAGGGCTCTTATGCGGTCTGACACGAAGAAACACCTTCGTGCCCACCTCAAAACTACAATCTGTCCTATGCTGGTCTGCATACTTTTTCTGTCTGTCATGCGCCTCTTGCAATCTTTGTCTGATCAAGGTAACCTGCTGCTCCATGTCCTGTAATAATGCTAGCCCAAGGGAAACCCTATCCTCAATCCTATCCCAACAAAGAGGTGTCCTGCACTCTCTACCATATAATGCCTGAAAAGGAACCATGCCTATCGAACTCTGGAAACTATTATTATAGGCAAACTCCACCAAATACAGATACTCCTCCCATCTTGACTGATGATCCATCACGTACATCCTGAGCATATCCTCCAAAATCTGATTCACCCTCTCTGTCTGTCCATCTGTCTCAGGGTGATAAGCTGTGCTGAAATTAATCCTCATCCCGAGAACATACTGCATGGTGGTCCAGAAATGGGAGGTGTACAAAGGGTCGTGGTCGCAAATGATCTTCCGTGGAATCCCATGTAATCTGACAATCTCATCAAGGTATACTCATGCCACAACACTCGCTGTATAGGTGGTCTTCACCGGAGAAAAATGAGCTACCTTCGTCAATTTATCCACCGTGACCATGATGGCATCGTGATGGTATCTCGACGTAGGTAACCCAACGATGAAGTCCATGGAAATGGTGTCCCACTTCCACTCTGGTATGGCGTGAGGATAGAGAAGGCCAGCCTGGATGCGATGCTTGGCCTTCACCCTCTGGCACTCTAAACAGCGTGACACAAACAAAGCCACGTCTCTCTGAAGTCCTCTCCAAAAATACAACTGTCTCAGGGTGGCGTGCATCTTCTTCACCTCGGGATGGGCTGAATAAGGTGCACGATGAGCCTCTGTCAAAATGTCATGTCTCAAGCCTCCATCTATAGGAACATATATCCGACCTCTGTGTCTGAGAAGACCATCTGCCTCTAATGAAAATCCATCAAATCTCCCCTCAAGGGGTCTCTGAGACTCAATCTCTGCTCTGGCTGCAAGGTAGAAACTATCCTGAGGAAGCTGCTGCAAGATCCTACTCCGTAAATATGTGCCCACTGAGGTGGCCATCGCCACATGTCTCTGCCTACTCAAGGCATCTGCAACCACATTCTCCTTCCCTTTCACATGCTCTATCTCCATGTCATACTCGTAGAGTAACTCCATCCAACGCCACTGACGAGCGTTGAGATTAGGCTGCGTGAAGAGGTGGCGAAGACTCAAGTGATCAATCCTGAGTGTAAATCTCTGGCCAAGAAGAAAATGTCTCCACCACACTAAGGCATGTACCACCGCTGCAAGCTCAAGGTCATGGGTCGGATAATGAGCTCATAATCTTTGAGTTTGTGAGACTCAAAGGCAACTACTCTACCCTCCTGCATCAACACACCTCCAAGTCCTGCCAAGGAAGCATCTGTGCAAACGTAGAACTCACCCTGAGGATCTGGCACTGCAAGAATAGGTGCTGTCGTGAGGCATTCCTTCAAATGTATCAAGTCCCTGCTCACATCTATCTAACCATAAAAACTTCTTCCCTTTCCGCTGAAGGGAAGTGATGGGGTGTAATCCGAGAAAAATCCTGAACAAACCTCCTGTAATACCCTGCTAGACCCATGAAGCTACGCACCTTGGTCACACTAGTGGGTGTTGGCCAATCCATGATGGCTCGAATCTTGGAAGGATCGACTGCGATACCTTCCCCAGAAATGATGTGGCCCAAATACTACACCTCAGGCTGAAAGAACGCACACTTCTCCAAGTTCCCGTAAAGGTGTTGTTCGCGAAGACACTGAAGAACCTGGTGAAGGTGCTCCTCGTGCTCCTCACGTGTGTGTGAGTAAATCAGAATGTCATCAAGGAAGATGAGCACGAAGTGATCAAGGAAGGTCCTGAATACCCCATTCATCAAACTCATAAACACTGCGGGGGCATTCGTCAAACCGAAAGGTACCACTGTGAACTCGTAGTGGCCATATCTCGTACGGAATGTTGTCTTGTGAATATCCTGTCTCCGCAATCCTGAGCTGATGGTACCCTGACTTAAGATCTATCTTAGAGAAAACTGTAGCCCCCTTCATCTGATCAAATAAATCATCAATGCGTGGAAGGGGGTAATGATTTTTGATCGTTACTTTATTCAAGCTGACGGTAGTCAATACACAATCGAAGAGATCCATCCTTCTTCTTCACGAAGATCACTGGTGCACCCCAAGGGGATACACTAGGACGGATTAGGCCTTTCTCTAGAAGGCCCTCAAGCTACAACTTGAGCTCACATAACTCAGGAGTAGTCATCCGATAGGGTGCTCGTGAGATAGGCTCTGCGCCTAGGAACTAGATCTATATGGAAATCTATCTCACGTGGGGGAGGTAACCCCGGTAGCTCCCCTGGGAACACATCAGCAAACTCTGATAAGATGGGATGATCATCGAGGGAAGGTCCTCTTGACTCATCCTCTGATCTGTCACTGACCGTAATAGCAAACAACTGACAACCCGTCGCGCACACCGCTTAAGCTGCATAGCGGAGATGGTGCGAATGGATATGACCCTCCTAACTCCTGATATCACTGACTCTACTCCAAGATCATTTATGCAAGCAATAGTCTTATGGTAACAATCCACTCTAGATCTATGAGCGGACAACCAATCCATGCCTAAAATGATGCCATAAGATCCTAATGGAAGGATCCGAAGATCAGAAGTAGTGGTGAAGGGTCCCAAATCCACTACACACTCCTTAACTAGGAGTCTACAGAAATTTTGGCTCCGAAGCCATCTCAACGTCCCAACCACGGCCCTGCCTAACTGCCACCATCCTACAATGCTCTACTAAGGATGGTGCAATAAAAGAATCAGAAGAACCAGAATCAAATAATATAGAGGTGGAAATACCACCAATACTACCTGTCATCTCAATCACGCAGTACTCGGTGCTCACCTGGCGGTTCTCGACCGTTGCAGATCCGATGACTCCGTGCCATATCTCCAACAAAGAGGGCTCGAGCTCTGCGTCTTACCCTTGTTAGGGTTATGTGGGCAATCTCTCCAATGATGTCCCACAACACCACAACCATAACAGCTACCTGGTCCTCTCCAATGGGAAGCAGCTCCAACTGGTACTCTAGATGTCTGAGCTATAGATCCTGACGATCCGGCTATGGACTGCTGAGGTCTCTGTTGACGAGCTCCTGCTGACTGAGCTCTCGGCGCACCCTGTGTCCTGATGGGACCCCTAGGAGGAGGCCCCATACTACGTCCTCTCTACGCATCAAATCTCTAAGGAGGTCGGTAAGGTGGGCGGGTCCTGTCTCTTCGCCGCTTTTGTGGTGGCCTGAATGAAGCTTGCCCTGAACTTTGTCCACCCCGTGGAGGAGGAACTGACCCCTTCGACCTACCATCCTGCATCTGTTGGATACGGCTCCAAACTCTGTCTCTAGCCTATTGCGTCTTCCCCCGTGTCTCCTCTGCAATATAGGCCTTCTCCATGGCCTCTGCTAATGTCTGTGGGCAGTGAATGCGCTCTCGCACCACCTAAATCCAATTTTAGGCCCCAGATGAACTTGTGAATCCGTACATGCTCATCCTGCATATAGTCGACGCATCTTGGAGTAGGTCCGTAAATCGACTCTCATACTCACCATTGTCATCGATGCCCGACGGAGGTCATGAAACTCGCTCATCTATCTCTCGTTCTTGTATAAATCTCCCGGGTAAATACCTCTTGAAACGCTCCTCAAACAGCTCCTGTAATTGTCTCCGAGTCAACATGGAGCTTCTGCTCCTCGGTCCTCCACCAGACTCTTGCTCCATCCCTCAGAATATGGATCGCAACACGAGCTTTCGTGTTGCTAGTACAAGGGCAAAGCTTGAAGCATCCGCTCAAGCTCACCAACCAGGCCTCTGCCTAAAAACCTCCTGTATCACCCGAATAGTGAGATGGTCGTAGCTTCAGGATCTCCCTGATATGGTCTGCAGCTGACGTATGACGAATCCTAGGTCTCTTTGTATGCTCCTCCCTCTCGCATCTAGGGCTCCGAGACCTGTCCCTATGTCCTGAGATCCTGTCCCCATGTCCTCTCTGTGGTGACTCTGCCCTAGCCGACTCCGCACGGAAGTTCTCTACCCTGTTCTCCTCGCTGTGTCGAGGGGATACCTGGGCATCTACTGATGGCTCCAAACTATGTCTTGCAAGTCGTCCTCCCAAGGGCTCTCCGCGTATAGCAGCATTGACATCCTAGAGTGTCTGCAAGATCTGAGGTAGAATGGCTGCTACAGCCTGCTCTGGCGGTGGTATATCTAGGTCTATATGAAGAGACCCCTCACCCAATCCACGCCTCCTGCACAGATCAAGGCGAGAGTTAGTTCATTGTTCTAGGTCTTGTGCCAGTTTTCTAAATTTGTTGTTTCCTATAATTATCAACATTGTGGTTTTATATATTAAAAGAATCAACTCTGCACTAGGTTAAATGTTCATGTTTCATGTTTTCTACGTGTGCCCAAGGGTCCAAGCTTTGAACCCACGGCTCTGATACCAAGTGTGATGCCGCTAAAACGACGACGATCTAAGAACTTGCTTCCACAAAACACATAACCCGAAAATACGACTATTTTTTTGTTACAATACAAGAATAATGCAGGGGTTTTCCAACCTTTACAATTCATTAACTTACTTGCATTACTTAACTTAGGTTCAAGATTGATAAACTAGATTCCAGGTAAGGAGTATGTATTAACACAGTACTTTCAGGGTTCATTAAACAACCGTTCTAAGAAAGATAACAAGGTTAAAATAATTTAACAAATGTTTTCTATTCTTTCCATTAAGCTTAGTTATTACATGGTTAACCTTGAACTATATTAAAAATAATACATTTTTATATTTTGGTGTATGATAATTTATTTAAAATTAATTTTAGGATATAATTTGTGTTAATTTTTATAATTAAAATTTTAAAATAGAAATAATGATGAATCCAGCCCATATGTATTCCGATCATATTAGCTTCCTCAATTGTCCAAGTATTTTGATTTTCATGGCATAAGAACTTTTAGGAAAAGAAATTATACCATGGCATATGGCCTTTTCTCTTAAACTCGTCTTTATGAATATTTATTGGTGTATCCACACTCAAGTTTGTACACTATACCGAGTCCTTCCTTTTTGATAATAGGAGATAGTATTGAGCCAAAAGACCGGTTTATAAAAAAACCATTTAAATCAGGTCACTTAGTAGAATCCTCTAAAGAAATCTTCAACGTAGGAGGAGAAGATAAGTTTTTTCCATCATTTATGGCAAAGATTCTTGAGATTTGCCAAGATGAGAAAGTTAGTTTGGAGATAATTGGGCTTTTAAATAAAATGATATTAAGTTGAATCAAATCTGCTTATATCAGACCCATATTCAAACAATGATAAAATGGAGCCAATATCAAAATATATAATAAATTACGGGTGGATTCAAATTCCAAAATATGTTTGAAAATTATGGTTGGGGGTGGGTGGTTCTAATAATCACCTGCCATTCCATTAAGACCCCATTCCCCTTACGTGCAGGATACTCTGTGTTGGGCCGCGTATCTTTATTTATTGCATTGTGGATCCGAAGATCTTCTGCGCCCCCTGTTTGGTCTGCCTGCTTGTCTTTACTCGGCCCTGGCCGCGCGGTTGGACAAGGTGGTTATAGATGAAGCTACAGCTAGTGGGGCAGGCGTGTTACCTCCACTTCCATTGGGTGCTGCGAGGTGTGTTCTTGGCGGGGATCCACGGCCTCGGCCTATAACGATGTCGGCCAGCAAAGCGTCAATCAGTCGCAGTGGACAAAATCCTTTTGAGCGCTTCCAACAAGCAGGTTATCCAACCCTGTTGTTATCTGTTCAGTATCGAATGCATCTTCAAATTTAGGATTCGCCTTCAAGATATTTTTATCAAAATCGATCAAGGGACAGTGAGAGTGTTACGAGAAGACCTGGTGAAATTTATTACAAAGATCTTCTATTGAGATCTTCCCTGTTTACGGTGTAGCTCGTGGAAGAGAATCTCATAGAGGTGGATCTGTTTCATATCAGAATATTCATGGAGCACAGTTGTTTTCCAAAATATGAACTCGCCAACCTGTTAGTTCGTTGTTTTCCGCGTGCTCAGATCTTAGGAGGCCTGTAAAAATGCATAAAGATACGTAGGTTTTATATATATATATATATATATATATATATATATATATATAATCATTTATATATGGCTATATATATATATTAGCATACTATTTTGTTAATACTTTTGTTAATATGTATAAAAAAAGTATTAATAGTACATTAATATTAATATAATTTAATAATAATAATTCCATTAGTTTCAATATTACTTAAATATGAATAATATTTAAAATATTAGTTCCCTTATTAAGCATTAAGGACATATGGGTAATGAACTTAATAAGTTTAGAGCTTTTACATTAAAATTTCTTTCTACACAATTTAATAGGCATGGTACGGGATTTCAATTAGATTTGATTTCATTTCCCTTAACAATTTGCAAATAGATTTACAATAAATTCTTAATATGAGGAAAAACATAATAGAGCTAAAACCTAAATTACTTCATTGACATATTGAAAACTATTTAAAACTTAAGTCTTTCCATCAACAATACAAGAATAGAAAATGCACTAATATTCCAACTTTTTCAATACATCTCTTTTAAGTAACAAAATGAAATTCAATATTTTTTTTTTTTCAAGTAAATTTCCCAACATTCCTCAAGAGGGTTTCAACAATATTTCCATTAAGTTTTAAAGCAAGAACTACTAACATTTCAACAAGATCAACATACTCATATGAGGTTCCAAGCCAAGTTAAAGGAGAATAAATAAATTTTCTTTCCTTCAACTTTCAATTCCATCCACATTACAACCTTACTAATTAAGATCAATACAACTTTCCTTCAAAATATTGTTACAACATTTTCCACTTAATGTGGGAACAAATTTACAATAATGGAAGCTAAAATACAAGCAATATTTCACTTTCTTCCACTCTAGGTGGGTAAAAATACAAGGTAGTTTCACATTGTCATCAACAAGGCTCCAATGCTACAAACATCAACAAGGTAGCTCCTCTAATAGTTTGCTTGATTCACAACAAATAAGGGAGAGGCAACGCGCTCCTCCTCCTAACCAAGATACCCAATGGCGAAGAGAAACCATCCTCTCCATTGGCCCCCGCCCCAACCACATTACAACGGGAGAAAATCCAACTCATGGCAACTACTAGCTTCCACATAACTTAACATGAAATTTCACATTCATTCCATAATCCTTCAAACAAAAAAAATTCAACAACTCAACAAGAGGGAAACCGTCAAAACAACAAAGTCACAAGGCTTATCAAGAAAGCCATAAGAGTAAGACCTATGGGGAGGCCACTTATGCCTCCCAATGGGAATGAGTGCCACCTAAAAGCCTCTAATGCAAAACACAATACCCCTAACAACTCTTATGCCTCCCTCAAGTACCCCTTTATCCCTCCATCCACTCTTATGCCTCCCTCAACTCTTATGGCTCCCCCAAAGTAAGAACAAGGAGAAAATGCAAGCATTTCTCATACTAGGTGGGCACCCAACCCAAACTCCCTCTTCAAGAAAATGATCTCTTATGCCTCCCTCAAATAAACTCCCCATAGTCTCATCCCACTCCCAACTTAGGCATTCTACCCATTTCCAACAAGCATTTCAAACAACAACATTTAAGACAACATATAAATACATTCATATAACAAAAAAGAAACATAATACAAACAAAGGTGAAGCTCCTACCTCTCCATGGTAGAGCTTGTTCCAAGTATGAAGTCTCAATTCCCTCCAAAGATCAAGCAAGAATCCACAAGCTCCAACAAAATTCCCACAAGTATCAACAAGCTCCAAAATCCACAACTCCTTCAAAATCCTCTCCTCTCCAAAAATACAAGAGACAAAAAAATGAAACCTCTAACCCCAAAACAAACAAAAGGATCCAATAAATAGAGAGAAAGAGATGGAGGGATGATGTGGCTCAAGTAGGATGCCACCTCCTTTTCCCTCCACTCCACATCACTTGGTCAACCTCATATTCCAATGCACCATTAATAAGTGGTTGAAAGAAAGGCAAGCACCTTACACACTCCATCTAAGCCCACTCCCCCAAAGGACAAAATTAAATTTTTGAAAGAAAGTGCAATTAATATTTTACCCTTTTTATCCCCCCAAAACACCTAAAAGACCCTAAATTTGGCCTTCCAACCCATAGGTAGGGTTGGCATGAGGTTTTAAGAGGTGTGGGACAAGTTTGACTTGTCCCACAAGCTTTCAAATTTGGCCTCTAAGGCCAAATTCGAGTTTCCCATGTGGGGTAGAGTGTGCTACACTCAAAACTCAAACACACATCAATCCACACAAAATCCAAAGTAAATCAAGCCTAATAAATGAACTCTCTTTTGGTCATGTCTTTTAATTTGCTTAGGACAAATTCAAATTAGTTTAATTAAGACACTACAACCCATGACTAATAAAGGGGGTAAACACCAATCCAAGGATATGAATAATAACACAAGTAGAATTTCACTTACTAAGAGAAACACATACTAACATACTCGAAAGGGAAAATTAAAACAAAACAACTCATAACCCCTAGGTCACAATTTTCCCCTAACCAAATAATTCTAACACACACACAATTACTTGTTGCCATGGTGACCTTAACTGGATTCTTCTCGAATTCGATGTGGTTGGTCTCCACTCCCAATATTTTTGTGAATATAATATACCCGCAGAAAGAGAATACCTCCTTCGGCCTATTGGCCGCATTAAAACATTCATGCCAAATACACAATATAATCTAAAATAAACCACACATGATTTACTATCATCTATGCAAGTATGATATCACTTACACTTTCTAGCACAGTTCTATTCCACATTTCATTTATGTCAAAACGATCATCACATTAATCCAATTATCAAGTTCTACCCAATATGATTAAATATATCACATGTCATAATTAAAGATAAATAACCATGTCAAAAGTATACCAATATCATCATCAAATGTCCACCAGTAGACCATATGCATCATATAAAGATCAAATCAATAATGATCCGAAAGTTGTCATGATATCTACTAGCATGCTAAATCAAGAAGCTATAATAAATCCATAAGTGAAGTAACCGGTCTCGAAAACAAAAAAATGAAAATGGTGTCGAAGGGAAGTGGGCACTACATATACCCTGTCTATATTCCATGCATAATACACTATGGTCAATGTGCATGAATCACCATTGTGTTAGTGATGTAGTTATATGTTATGTTGTGGACCCTACACTAACCGACCCTACGTGAAATTGGTAAAATGTGTATGTTTGGAGTGAGGAAATGTGTACCATTGACTAGTCACTCAAGCCGAGTATGAGATAGGAAGTGGAGCCTCACATAGGCTGAAAACCCACTTTTGTTCGTTTGGTATGTGTGACACTTTCTCAACGGGTGTCATGCATATTGTGTTTTGTAGACACCTTAGGCTTAGTAGATGGAAACTTGTACTCATTTCTCTCTCCCGATATGGTTATCGTATGGATTCAACCTATGTGATTTTGACTATGTTGAGCCTTATCAAAGTGGTGGCAGGATGATTCAGATAGAGATGATGACAGTTGTATTATTTGATATGTTATTTTATGAGCTAAGGCTCGATGTTCCGAGTGTCAGCAACTCATTGAGTACCCCCCGGTGGCCATATAAGGCCACGTAGTTATTGTAATGTGTTATTCCTATACACGTATTTTATTCATAAATTGAAAACTTTCCCTTTTCTTGCTAGAACCAACAATTTTCTTGATTGACATGTTCTTATATTTTGGGCATTTATTTGGTTGATGCACTAACATGCATATTTTTGCACTAACTATGGTTATTTGGCCATTTGTTTTGCTTAGATTTAAATTTTCTTTTTAAAGTTTTAAAATTTATAGCCTAGCCCAAGGCTTTAGATCTTGCCACTTGGCATTTGAATGGTTTGTTATGTTGGTTCTAATGTCGTAATGTATTGGAATAGGGTCATGGGATTCACCATGGAGTGGTGGGACCTATGGACCCGCTTCTTTGTATGGGGGTACGCCCTAAGGAGTTAGAGATAACTAGCAGGTTGTTGAACCACAAGTTATTATGTCACTTGGGTTAGAGGTGTTTGGAGCTTATGTTCCTAGGGTCATGGGGGTGACTCGACCTCTTTCGTGGAGCTAAAAGGAAACTTTATATTTATTTCATTTTACTTGAGGGAGGCATAAGAGACACTTGAGGGAGGCATAAGAGATTTGTATGGGTGTGATTGATGCTTTGGAAGGTAAATGGAGTTGTTATGTGATTCTTGGGAAGTATATTTAATTGTTTAGTGATGCTTTGGGAGATATATGGAGATTTTTTTGTGATGTATTGTGAGGTGTGGGGTTGGTATAGTGAGTTAGGTGTACTCTTGTGAGTTCTTTTTTTTTTTTTTTATGTTCAGGATTAATGCTCCTCATTTTTGGCATGATGTTGTTTCCATCATGACACTATGTAGCTGATTATTGTCCCTAGTTGCACAAAACCCATGTATGTGTACATGTTGGGAATTCCATGTTGTTGTAGTCTGTTTATGTTACGAGTACCTTTGTGTTAGAAGCATGTGTGACAAGTATTGTGTTGTTAGGGATATGTATGTTATTTCCATGGTTCCGTTGAATTGTTGTAATGTGATATAGTCGTGAGGGTACATATCGTGATGTCTAGTGAACCATTAGTGTTGTGTGTGACCCTGATGTGATATTGTTATGTCATTTTTGTTGGGAACCTATGAGCATAAGTCAACTAAAATCCTAAGAATTGAAATACTAAGAGTTCGAGATTAAGAAATACTTTAAAGGAAAAAAAATAACTAAGTAATAAGTAAAAGCAAAATGCCAATCTTTATAGGACGTAAAAATTTATGATATCACAAAATTTAGTTTGTTTCCTTGTGGTCGTGTTATAACGACAATTTTTTTTTACAAATCGACATGTCTCGTTATTGACTTGTTTTCCTACCTATGCTTTGATCTTCGATATTGTGTCACATCGAGGACGATGCTCTTATAAGGGAAGGGAAATGTAGTACCCGTAATTAAATAATACTAAAATAGAATTAAAAATAAATAATATTCTTTGTGAAGTGACGTGGGGGAGAATCAAAGAAGGTTGGTGGGTGGGTAAGAGGGGAGGTAGCGTGTTGCAGGAAGTGGCATATGCTAGGAACTCTACAGGGCATGTGATCCCATCCACGTCCATTCAAACCTACCATTTTCTTTGTATAATAATACAAAAACTTTATTTTAGATCCAGAGTTGTTTAACATGCGGGTACCTAGGTTAACGTTGGAATTTATCATTTTTTGGATAATCGCAGTGATTTAAATCCACCGACACACCTTTGAGATGAAAACTAGAACCCAAATATCTCCTCATTTTCTATCTAAAATTTGATTGAACTAGGTATGTATCTATTTGAAGGAGTTCAATTGTCTCGTGGAGGTGGTGTGTTAAGGTAAAATCGCAAGTTTTCATCATGGTCACCATGATAAAAGGTTTTTGAGATCCGTACTCGGCTTTGTGTTTTTGTTTTTAGTATTTTAGTTATGGCTACCATTTTCAAAGGTGTGGAGCTTTGCAATGTTGATCTAATTTTTATCTTTGTTGGTTCATTGTTTAGACATGTGTAATGCCCCATTTGGCATACCCTAGTCCTTGTTTCGGTGACCCTGTTGCTAAACATTGAACATTTGCGAGTGCTCTCATTATTCGTTAGATGACTTCTTCCTTTTCACAGAGAAGGATTAACATCCTTTGTCTCCATCTTGCCTCCTCTTTTTGTTGTCGTTGCCTCTGGTTGTAGACCTCGTAGTGTCCTTTATGAATACCCTGTTAAAGGCATATCGTGTTCTATTATCCTAGTAGAGGGCTGGAATGATGTTTTGGTGTGTTAGGATGTGTTCGGTTAAAGAGGAATATCCATAATAATAATAATAATAATTTTTTCTCTATTGTCGAGCTTGACTTCTGACCGTTACGATTATAATTAATAACTATTTTAAGCTACAAAGTAATAATAATAATAATAATATTACTATTATTATTATTGTCGATTGGTGATTATATTTTATTTTCAATTGTTATCAATTTTAAGTATTAATTATTATCGTTAAGTTTTTTTTTTATGTTGTCGGTCGCTCCCGTAGACCGAGCCTGGGTTCACGCAATTGAAGAGGATGTCTATTATTGTTGCCTTGGTTAGCCATTCAAATGTGTTGCCTTAAAAATTGCAACCTCTAGTCTTTTTCCCTTGGCTCCATGCAAGCTTAAAATTAATGGAAAATAGTTGCATTCACCTACCTTCATGCCATCCTTTATGGCCATCTATGCGACCTGCCTGGCGTGAGGGAGAAGTTGTTCCATGGGTTGTTGTTGTTTTGTCCTTTTGGCAGGTGGTGTGTGGTTGGGCGCCTCCACCAACTATCTTCATTGTTCGACATACCTACTTGTTCACCAATCTACCTTAAATTATAACCCTGACACCTCATTTTGACCTACTCACGCAAAGAAACTTTGGTGGCCGCACATGCCCATTTATTAAAATGTTGACTTACATCTGTTGTCTCACGTGGTCTACTGTTTTTTTCGCCCTAAACCACGAATGCTTGTTTTGGGCTCCATCAAATGCTGCAATGATGAATTGCTACAGCGTGTTCTGGATAGTGGATTCATTGATGGTGAAATGAAGGTCTATCGCCCTGATGTTGCGAGGGTGGGTGTGGGTTCTCAAAATCGTGCTGCACAGGCAGTATCAGTGGAGCGTAGAACTGAAATTCTCCTAGGAAAGTGCCGTGAGGAAGTAATTGGCTATATGCAGCAGCTACAGGGTAGAGAAGTAAACTTATCTCAGAAAATCAGTGGCCTCCAGAGAGAGTTAAGTGCGACAGCTACCGCAGGGTGATCCCAAGGAACCGTTGGTGTTGATCCTGATGTTCTGGTTGCACGCGACCACAGTCGTGATCAGTTGTTGCAAAATCTTGCAGCTGTAGTAGAAGAACGAGATAAAGTTTTAGTTGAGCTGTCTTGCCTTTTCATTTTGGAAAGTCACTTCCGTCCAGGTGGTGAATTTAACATGGAAGAAGCTCGATCAAATCTTGAGGCAAGTTTTGCAAGAAAATACTAGTGAAGCAGAGGAAAAAGGGGGCGTGTGGCTGTAGCAGTCCCTGCTGGATGTACACGACTGGTGGATGCGTTAAAACAAGCAAGATAGACTAACCATATACATAATATGCTAGTATCTAATAAACCTCTTGAAATGAAACTTTTTCTTTCTAGAAATTGGTTTAAATTTGTGATTTTGTGGATTTGTGTTCAGTATATGGTTAATAGTTTGTTACTTTCGGATTTGCCTGTTGGTTGTTCTTGTTGAAGCGATCAAACCCATTTATATATAAAAACAAAGGTTCTCGGTGTATGGTGTATGCTTGATTGATTATATGAAAATGTATATATATATAATTTTAAAGTTTTCCTTCTACCAAAAAAAAAAAAGATGTCATTGTTCATTTTGTGAATCTGGGTATATAATCACCTCGGAAAGTTGCAGCTTTGACTAGCATTGGGTTCCTTTTATGTTACTGCCCTAGAGGAAAATATACAAATAAATTTTTATGTTTTTTTTTTTATGATTATTAATAGGTGGAATATTCTGTAACTTATGGTCTTATTATTATTGTTATATGGAAAACCCTTGATCGATTCTGGTTGAGTTATCCTTTTTTTAAAAAAAAAAGTGGGTCATTAGTCCATATTAATGGAATGATACACTTCTATTTTTTTTTACGATTTGGGTCTATTTTATGATAAGCTTGATTATGCACTTCGTGTATTGTGCAAATTATTAGGGTATTTGGAAATTAGAAGTTCAATATATATGCTTGTTAAGAAGGAAGTTTTGGACTGAAAATATGTCCTGGGTTGATAGAAGGCATATCTTTGATCTTGCTTTAAATATTTTTAAACCTCCTGGGTTGTATGGCTTCATATTTATTGTATTTGGTAGGCCGACTTTCACTCAGTTGAGCCTTAATGTTTTAATCACCCTTAATCGGGTATATGTGTATCATTTCGTTGTTTTGGTGGGCTAAGCCGAGTTGAAGTGCAAGTTTGATTTTGTTACGAGTTTAGAAATTGGCACTTTTGTTTAAACCCGAACTGAGAACTTTGGGGTCAATTATATATATATATATATATATTTTGGGTTTAGACCTCTGTGTTTTCGATTATGTTGTTAGGTCCTGAATGGGATGGAAGCTTAGACTATTATTATTGTTTAAAAGGGCATGATTATTGATAGAATCCCCATTTGACCCTACTCTCCTTAAGAGTAAAATTTGATAATATTAATGGCCTTTATGGTGTTATGATGTGGAATGTTGATGATTCCATATGTGGTTGATTTAATCAAGTATAGACATGATGCCTTGATGGAGTTAAGGTAATATATTTCGTGGTTTGTGAAATTTAAGGATTTCATCGACTGATTAAGGTAACATGGCATTCCTTAATTTAGTCAAAATTGCTTTTGTACTTCGTTCTTGCTGAGTGACTTTTCCTTACAAATTTAGAATGATTGTAATGGAAGGTCGACAATATATTTTGTTGAAAAAAAAAAAAAGGGAAAAGAAAATATGGAATAGTTTGTATATGTATCGAACCTAATGGTAGTGATTACATCTTTACAGAAGATCATCGTGGGAGGATATCTATCTTCAGTGGTGTATTATGAGCTTTATCACTGCGTGGGTTAACACATGTTTAGTGATGAAATGTAAACTAAGAAGAGTGAGAGACTATGTTTTTGTATAACATTTACAATTTTTGGAAGTGAGTTGACTTCGGAAATGTTCAACCAAGCCTAGATTCATGGCTATGTTTCCTCTAGAATGGGAGGGTTATAAATCTAAAGTGTTATGAAAATTGAATGGATGTGTTTAGAATTCTAGCTTGCTTAATGGACTTGGTTAGTCATGGGGCTTGTCTCTATTCCGGTCTTGGTTATGTCTAGTAGGTAGGCTGCTAGGCAATGCCTAGTCCAGACATTGATTTTCTTTTTTTTTCATCCTTTCCACTCATCCTTATTAGCTATGAAGTCACTTGTTAGATAAGAAATAATGGTTTGAGTTTGAATATAATATTTTCAGCCATTTAACCTTTTGTTTACATGATGGAACTCTCTTCTTACCCTCGTTGTTTACTTCTAACCTATTAGGCCTATGGCCTTCTAGAATGATTTATTGAACTATTGTTTGTTTTTGGTGACTAAGATCGTGACTGGTTTTCATCTTTCGACTTCACCTAGAGAATGTTGATTGATGGGCGGCATATTAGATTTCGATCACGTATTCTACTGGAGTACATGATTGAAATCCTAATACTCTCAACTCTTTGTTCTAATATTATAAATTCCATAGTATTGCATATTTTGGTTGTCAACCTTTTGTGGTTTTTGAGATATTGTTCATAATTAAAACATAGGGCTCTCTTCTTAGTTGGTATGGTGAAAATTATATCTTGTTTCAAAAGGTTGTTAGAGGTTAGAACTTTGATCCATTTCTTGAAATAGAATGTTTCCTTTCATGGTATTGTTAGCTAGTAGCTTATTGTTGCTATGTATAGTCTTATCTTGCTCGATTCGTGAACCGACTCAAAGTTATTAATTGTTGCAGATGGCTTATGTGGTTAGATGATGGAAGAACTTGTAGATTATCGCATCAATCTTGGTTATGATGTTCCTTTGTTCGAATGCGTATTATGTTATAAAAATTCGGAAAGGGCCTTTGGACATTTTAGAAGGAGGGTCATAGTGCCTTAGTGGGATGTATTGAGAGTATTGTTGTTAGAATCAGTTAAACTTTGCTCTTGAGTTAAAATGTTGACTTGTAAATCCTTCTAAGGCATAGTAGAAATGAGTTTGTAAGCACTATAAAGTGGACTGGATAGTCCTTATAAAAGTTAAACGAAAATTTATGTATATGAATATATTAATGTAGATGTGATCTACTTGATAACCTTTGAGACCTGGAACAATCAAGAGGAAACTATCTTTTGTAACGAAATATGATTACTTTTTTTTTTCCGAGCCAAACTAATAAACATTATCCTTTTATGGTGAAATCTTAAATGATCTCATGGTGAAATCAATGGTTAGATTTTAGAAGATGATAGGATTTAATAAGTAGGAGGGAAATTGATTAATAAAACCTTAAATCTCTCTCTATCGTTTGAAATGTTTTCCTTTGTCAAACTTAATTAAGTAAAGTCTAGATGGAACATTTAACCAATCTTGATAAACTCTTAACCTCAATAAAAGACGGATAGTAAACAATGTGACCTTGAAGCTAAATTTTGTTGTCCTGTTCTGTTAACCCTTGCCTTGATTCATGGTGATATTTCTCAAGCAAGGTCAAAATTTGATCCTTAAACAAGAAGGTTATTGTTATGAACCCTAAGCGGTACTTTCCACTCAATCGGAGCTTATGCCTTCACCTGTGCAATAGAGGTGTGGAACATGTGTTAGTGGCTTGAGTAAGTTTAATTAACCTTGTAAGAAATGGAAAATGTTCTAAAATCAAATGAATAAAAAGCTTTGGACATAAAATTGATGATCCTAGTTTAGAAAGCTTGGCCTTAAGCTATTTAGTCAATAGTTGAAAAGAAAGAAGTTCTCCCTTGTGAAAAGAATTGTGTGAATCATTACATGAAATTTTATAAGAACGTAAGTTAAGAATTAAGAGACATTTTAGTAAACAAGAAAATTTAACAAGAATTTCCTCATGGGATGCCCTAAATGTAAGTGTGTCATGTGGTTGGACTTCCATGTTGTCTTGTCAAAAAAAGAAGAAAAAAAAAAATGTATTGTCCTTGATAGGTGTGAACGTCTCCGTGCTGCCTTTATGGCCATCCTTGTATCAAGTTGTTCACAGTGTTAGTTGTATCCTTGGTGATGACATGTTGCATCGTGTTATGTGTCAAGCAAGTCAAAAAAAAAAAAATTATCCTATATTTCACCGTGTTGTTCGTGTGTGGTTTTTGGGTCGTTACACTTGGTATCAGAGCATAGGTTCATGCTCTCGAACCTATGGGCCGGATTGGTGTTGTATGATGATGTTACATGATGGTGATGGTGTTACATGATGATACTGCATGATGATGATGATGTTGCATGATGGTGGTAGATATTGGAAGAGTAATGTGCTTTAAACGTGATGTGATTAATGTCGTAATTGTGATATTGTGAACGCACATGATGTGTATGTCACTTTGTGCGTGTTTGTGATCATGTTGATATGTTAGGGATGGGAGTATTCTCTCTCCTTCTTGTGGATTCTAGGAAGAGTTCACATGTGAATTATTGTTTGTGATGTGTGAAAAGAATTATAATGTGGATGACGTAGTGTTGGAGCATTGTGGCATATTGTGGTATGTAAGTGTATCAATGTGTTGTATGACTTGATTGATGTTAAAAGAAATGAGTTGTATCATGATGTTTTTACCATGTTTTGAAGAAATGTGTGTACCACCTTGTTATGTAGCAATGGATGTTATGTTGTGATGTACTATGTTCATCGTATGTAGGATTTGTGCAAATATGTAATGCTTCATGTTGTGATTTGGGGTCATACGGTGAGTGTATGAACCCTATCGTATGGTGATTGCGCTTTGGGTGCAGAATGTGGTAAAGTGATGTGTTACACTCAGTGAATGTATGATCGTGATCTACCCTGTATATGTACCATATGTAAGACGTTATGGTAGTTATGTGTGTGCCACCGTTATGTTAGTGATGTTGTTGTATGTTATGTTGTGAACCTTACGCTAACCGACCCTAAAGGGAATCGGTAAAGTGTGTGTTTAGAGTGAGGAAAGGTGTACAGTTGACCAATCAATAGAGCCAACCTTAGGCTTAGTAGATGGTGGACCGTGCTCCTCTCTCTCTCTCTTTATGTGGTTGTTTTATGGGTACAACCTTAG
Source organism: Taxus wallichiana var. yunnanensis (assembly GCA_018340775.1). NCBI lineage: Eukaryota > Viridiplantae > Streptophyta > Pinopsida > Cupressales > Taxaceae > Taxus > Taxus wallichiana. The sequence continues at coordinate 806,770,571 of CM031239.1, read as the reverse complement.
TGCATCTATGACTATGTTTAGCCTTGTCGAAGTGGTGGCGGGATGATTCAGATAGAGGTGATGACAGTTGTATTATTGATATGTATTTTACGAGTGAGGCTCGATGTTCCGAGTGCTAGAAACTCGTTGAGTACCCCTTTGGTGGCTAGATAAGGCCACACAGTTATCGTAATGTGACATTATTATAAGTTGATTTTATTCGTAAATTGAGCTTTTTACTTTATTTTGTAAGGACCAACAGCTTTTCTTGATTGCCATGCTTTACAATTTTGGGCATTTCCTTGGTTTGTGGCACTAACATGGGGATTTTGATACTAACTATGGCTATTTGGCCATTTATTTTGCTTGATTTGGGGTCTTCTTTTAAATTTGGAATTTCTTACCGCCTTGCCCAAGGCTTGTACTTTGCCACTGGCACTTTGATTGGATTGTTGTGTTGGTTCTATTGTCGTGATGATGTGGAATAGGGTCATAGGATGCACCATGGATGGTTGGACCTATGGACCCGCTTCGTTGTATATGGGGTACGCCCCAAGGAGTTACATATAACTAGCGGGTTGTTGAACCAAGCGTTATTATGTCACTTGGGTTAGGAGTGTTCGAACTCTATGTGTCTTGGACCATAGGGTCAACCGGCCTCCTTGAGGGAGGCATAAGAGTTTGAGGGAGGCATAAGAGACTTGAGGAGGACTTGAGGGATAAGAGTTTGAGGGAGGCATAAGAGACTTGAGGGAGGCATAAGAGAGTTTGAGGGAGGCATAAGAGTTTGAGGGAGGCATAAGAGACTTGAGGGAGTCATAAGAGACTTGAGGGAGGCATAAGAGTTTGAGGGAGGCATATGATATTTGTGTGTATGGTTGATGTTCTGGGATATATGTTGAGTTATTGTGATGTTTTGGTAGTGGTCTTTTGATGTATGTGTTACTCATGTCAGATGGATATGTGTTGTGATGTTGTGGATATGTCATTGATTCCCATGTGGACACTATGTACTTGTAGCATTTGTTTGGTGTTATGTGAATTTTTCATCGATACAAATTGAGGGAATGTCTGGTGGATTGTAGTACTCTTTTGTTTGAGTTTTTTGTGTGTCAGTCATTGATGTGTGACGAGTACTATGTTATGTGGACTGTGCCTATTCTATTCCGTATTTGAGTAACCTTTTGTGGTGTAATACAATCATGAAGTATATACTTGCGTGCTTGTGAATCTGTAGTGTCTTGTGAACCGATAGGGTGTTGTGTTAGTAGTTCATGTTGGGCACCCACAATAAAGAATAAACCAAAACTCTGCAATGATGAAATTTTAAAAGAAATTAAACTAAGAATAGTGCTAATGGAAAGAGACAAATGAAATGATGAACAAGAAAGAACTGCCAATCTTCACAGAACCTTAACAGTTAAAATTTCTGCCAAATGTTCCCTAGGCTACCCCATGGTCATGCTTTTGCATCTGAAATATTAAACTTAGAGCGTACCTTCACCCTTATCTGATCCTTATTGCTTACCATTTCTTTTCCTTTGTGTTATGTCGCATCGAGGACGATGCTTTCTTAAGGGGAGGAGAATGTAATGCCCCATTTGGCGTACCCTAGTCCTTGTTTCGGTGACCCTGTTGCTAAACATTGAACATTTGCGAGTGCTCTCTTTATTCGTTAGATGACTTCTTCCTTTTCACAGAGAAGGATTAGCATCCTTTGTCTCCGTCTTGCCTCCTCTTTTTGTTGTCGTTGCCTCTGGTTGTAGACCTCGTAGTGTCCTTTATGAATACCCTGTTAAAGGCATATCGTGTTCTATTATCCTAGTAGAGGGCTGGAATGACGTTTTGGTGTGTTAGGATGTGTTCGGTTAAAGAGGAATATCCATAATAATAATAATAATAATTTTTTTTTCTCTATTGTCGAGCTTGACTTCTGACCGTTACGATTATAATTAATAACTATTTTAAGCTACAAAGTAATAATAATAATAATAATAATAATAATATTACTATTATTATTATTGTCGATTGGTGATTATATTTTATTTTCAATTGTTATCAATTTTAAGTATTAATTATTATCGTTAAGTTTTTTTTATGTTGTCGGTCGCTCCCGTAGACCGAGCCTGGGTTCACGCAATTGAAGAGGATGTCTATTATTGTTGCCTTGGTTAGCCATTCAAATGTGTTGCCTTAAAAACTACAACCTCTAGTCTTTTTCCCTTGGCTCCATGCAAGCTTAAAATTAATGGAAAATAGTTGCATTCACCTACCTTCATGCCATCCTTTATGGCCATCTATGCGACCTGCCTGGCGTGAGGGAGAAGTTGTTCCATGGGTTGTTGTTGTTTTGTCCTTTTGGCAAGTGGTGTGTGGTTGGGCGCCTCCACCAACTATCTTCATTGTTCGACATACCTACTTGTTCACCAATCTACCTTAAATTATAACCCTGACACCTCATTTTGACCTACTCACGCAAAGAAACTTTGGTGGCCGCACATGCCCATTTATTAAAATGTTGACTTGCATTTCTGTTGTCTCACGTGGTCTACCTGTTGTTTTCTGCCCTAAACCACGAATGCTTGTTTGCGCTCCATCAAATGCTGCAACAGATGAATTGCTACAGCGTGTTCTGGATAGTGGATTCATTGATGGTGAAATGAAGGTCTATCGCCCTGATGTTGCGAGGGTGGGTGTGGGTTCTCAAAATCGTGTTGCACAGGCAGTATCAGTGGAGCGTAGAACTGAAATTCTCCTAGGAAAGTGCCGTGAGGAAGTAATTGGCTATATGCAGCAGCTACAGGGTAGAGAAGTAAACTTATCTCAGAAAATCAGTGGCCTCCAGAGAGAGTTAAGTGTGACAGCTGCCACAGGGTGATCCCAAGGAACCGTTGGTGTTGATCCTGATGTTCTGGTTGCACGCGACCACAGTCGTGATCAGTTGTTGCAAAATCTTGTAGCTGTAGTAGAAGAACGAGATAAAGTTTTAGTTGAGTTGTCTTGCCTTTTCATTTTGGAAATTCACTTCCATCCAGGTGGTGAATTTAACATGGAAGAAGCTCGATCAAATCTTGAGGCAAGTTTTGCAAGAAAAGACTAGTGAAGCAGAGGAAAAGGGGGCGTGTGGCTGTAGCAGTCCCTGCTGGATGTACACGACTGGTGGATGCGTTAAAACAGGCAAGATAGACTAACCATATACATAATATGCTAGTATCTAATAAACCTCTTGAAATGAAACTTTTTCTTTCTAGAAATTGGTTTAAATTTGTGATTTTGTGGATTTGTGTTCAGTATATGGTTAACAGTTTGTTACTTCTGGATTTGCCTCTGTTGGTTGTTCTTGTTGAAGCGATCAAACCCATTTATATATAAAAAACAAAGGTTCTCGGTGTATGCTTCGATTGATTATATGAAAATATATATATATATAATTTTAAAGTTGCTTCCTTCTGCAAAAAAAAAAAAAAAAAGATGTCGTTGTTCATTTTGTGAATCTGGGTATATAATCGCCTCTGGAAAGTTGCAGCTTTGACTAGCATTGGGTTCCTTTTATGTTACTGCCCTAGAGGAAAATATACAAATAAATTTTTATGTTTTTTTATGATTATTAATAGGCGGAATATTCTGTAACTTATGGTCTTATTATTATTGTTATATGGAAAACCCTTGATCGATTCTGGTTGAGTTATCCATTTTTTTAAAAAAGTGGGTCATTAGTCCATATTAATGGAATGATACACTTCTCGCTTTTTTTTTTACAATTTGGGTCTATTTTATGATAAGCTTGATTATGCACTTCGTGTATTGTGCAAATTATTAGGTATTTGGAAATTAGAAGTTCAATATATATGCTTGTTAAGAAGGAAGTTTTGGACTGAAAATATGTCCTGGGTTGATAGAAGGCATATCTTTGATCTTGCTTTAAATATTTTTAAACCTCCTGGGTTGTATGGCTTCATATTTATTGTATTTGGTAGGCCGACTTTCACTCAGTTGAGCCTTAATGTTTTAATCACCCTTAATCGGGTATATGTGTATCATTTCGTTGTTTTGGTGGGCTAAGCCGAGTTGAAGTGCAAGTTTGATTTTTGTTACGAGTTTAGAAATTGGCACTTTTGTTTAAACCCGAACTGAGAACTTTGGGGTCAATTATATATATATATATATTTGGGTTTAGACCTCTGTGTTTTCGATTATGTTGTTAGGTCCTGAATGGGATGGAAGCTTAGACTATTATTATTGTTTAAAAGGGCATGATTATTGATAGAATCCCCATTTGACCCTACTCTCCTTAAGAGTAAAATTTGATAATATTAATGGCCTTTATGGTGTTATGATGTGGAATGTTGATGATTCCATATGTGGTTGATTTAATCAAGTATCGACATGATGCCTTGATGGAGTTAAGGTAATATATTTCGTGGTTTGTGAAATTTAAGGATTTCATCGACTGATTAAGGTAACATGACGTTCCTTAATTTAGTCAAAATTGCTTTTGTACTTCGTTCTTGCTGAGTGACTTTTCCTTACAAATTTAGAATGATTGTAATGGAAGGTCGAGAATATATTTTGTTGAAAAAAAAAAAAAGGGGGAAGAAAATACGGAATAGTTTGTATATGTATCGAACCTAATGGTAGTGATTACATCCTTACAGAAGATCATCGTGGGAGGATATCTATCTTCAGTGGTGTATTATGAGCTTTATCACTGCGTAGGTTAACACATGTATAGTGATGAAATGTAAACTAAGAAGAGTGAGAGACTTTTTTTTTATAACATTTACAATTTTTGGAAGTGAGTTGACTTCGGAAATGTTCAACCAAGCCTAGATTCATGGCTATGTTTCCTCTAGAATGGGAGGGTTATAAATCTAAAGTGTTATGAAAATTGAATGGATGTGTTTAGAATTCTAGCTTGCTTAATGGACTTGGTTAGTCATGGGGCTTGTCTCTATTCCGGTCTTGGTTATGTCTCAGTAGGTAGGCTGCTAGGCAATGCCTAGTCCAGACATTGATTTTCTTTTTTCATCCTTTCCACTCATCCTTATTAGCTATGAAGTCACTTGTTAGATAAGAAATAATGGTTTGAGTTTGAATATAATATTTTCAGCCATTTAACCTTTTGTTTACATGATGGAACTCTCTTCTTACCCTGTTGTTTACTTTAACCTATTAGGCCTATGGCCTTCTAGAATGATTTATTGAACTATTGTTTGTTTTTTTGGTGACTAAGATCGTGACTGGTTTTCATCTTTCGACTTCACCTAGAGAATGTTGATTGATGGGCGGCATATTAGATTTCGATCACGTATTCTACTGGAGTACATGATTGAAATCCTAATACTCTCAACTCTTTGTTCTAATATTATAAATTCCATAGTATTGCATATTTTGGTTGTCAACCTTTTGTGGTTTTCGAGATATTGTTCATAATTAAAACATAGGGCTCTCTTCTTAGTTGGTATGGTGAAAATTATATCTTGTTTCAAAAGGTTGTTAGAGGTTAGAACTTTGATCCATTTCTTGAAATAGAATGTTTCCTTTCATGGTATTGTTAGCTAGTAGCTTATTGTTGCTATGTATAGTCTTATCTTGCTCAGTTCTCGCGAACTGACTCAGGTTATTAATTGTTGCAGATGGCTTATGTGGTTAGATGATGGAAGAACTTGTAGATTACTGCATCAATCTTGGTTATGATGTTCCTTTGTTCGAATGCGTATTATGTTATAAAAATTCGGAAAGGGCCTTTGGACATTTTAGAAGGAGGGTCAGTGCCTTAGTGGGATGTATTGTAGAGTATTGTTGTTGTAACTGTTAAACTTTGCTCTTGAGTTAAAATGTTGACTTGTAAATCCTTCTAAGGCATAGTAGAAATGAGTTTGTAAGCACTATAAAGTGGACTGGATAGTCCTTATAAAAGTTAAACGAAAATTTATGTATATGAACATATTAATGTAGATGTGATCTACTTGATAACCTTTGAGACCTGGAACAATCAAGAGGAAACTATCTTTTGTAACGAAATATGATTACTTATTTTTTTTTCCGAGCCAAACTAATAAACATTATCCTTTTATGGTGAAATCTTAAATGATCTCATGGTGAAATCAATGGTTAGATTTTAGAAGATGATAGGATTTAATAAGTAGGAGGGAAATTGATTAATAAAACCTTAAATCTCTCTCTATCGTTTGAAATGTTTTCCTTTGTCAAACTTAATTAAGTAAAGTCTAGATGGAACATTTAACCAATCTTGATAAACTCTTAACCTCAATAAAAGATGGATAGTAAACAATGTGACCCTGAAGCTAAATTCTGTTGTCCTGTTTTGTTAACCCTTGCCTTGATTCATGGTGATATTTCTTAAGCAAGGTCAAAATTTGATCCTTAAACAAGAAGGTTATTGTTATGAACCCTAAGCGGTACTTTCCACTCAATCGGAGCTTATGCCTTCACCTGTGCAATAGAGGTGTGGAACATGTGTTAGTGGCTTGAGTAAGTTTAATTAACCTTGTAAGAAATGGAAAATGTTCTAAAATCAAATGAATAAAAAGCTTTGGACATAAAATTGATGATCCTAGTTTAGAAAGCTTGGCCTTAAGCTATTTAGTCAATAGTTGAAAAGAAAGAAGTTCTCCCTTGTGAAAAGAATTGTGTGAATCATTACATGAAATTTTATAAGAACGTAAGTTAAGAATTAAGAGACATTTTAGTAAACAAGAAAATTTAACAAGAATTTCCTCATGGGATGCCCTAAATGTAAGTGTGTCATGTGGTTGGACTTCCATGTTGTCTTGTCAAAAAGAAGAAAAAAAAATGTATTGTCCTTGATAGGTGTGAACGTCTCCGTGCTGCCTTTGTGGCCATCCTTGTATCAAGTTGTTCACAGTGTTAGTTGTATCCTTGGTGACGACATGTTGCGTCGTGTTATGTGTCAAGCAAGTCAAAAAAATTATCCTGTATTTCACTGTGTTGTTCGTGTGTGGTTTTGTGCACAAATTGGTGGTTTCTTTCTAGTTCATGTCTTTCCTCCATTACTTGGTATTTCCCTTTAAAATCTAGGCCTCCATGGAGTTTTTCTCTATCTTTCATTATCATCTCATGTTATGGGTTGGGCCATGCCATTTATGGTTGATATGAAAGATCTCGATTACATTTACTTCACCGACTAGGCTTATCATCACCAAGCTCGATAAATGTCAACAACTAAGTGCATTGAGGTGTGAGATCTGTTCTTACAATATTAAATACATCAGATCCTTTTCATTTCCGTGAGTTTATAAGAGGAGCTTATGGGATTCTCATCACCGTAATTATATTTCAACAACCTTTGATTTAGAGAGGACTGTAAGAAAAACTATTTTGTTGGTTGGGGTTTTGGATAATATCTGGAGACGTTTTAGAAAGGAAATTATATGGCAGCTTGTTAATGCTCACAAACTATTTTACGAAATGCTAAAAGAGATTCAACGCCTTCAGAATGTGGACGAAACCACCATATACCTGTAGACACTAATACTTTGTCAGGCATGGTTCATCTCTCCTCATCTCTCATAATTTATGTTCTTTAGTTTTTCTTTTGCAATGAAATGAAAATTTATAACCGAAGGTTTTCATATATTATACTGTATAAAATAAACTTGTTTTAAAAATAGTAAAACCTTGTATCGTAACTTACAAGATCCAATATTGCTTGGTAGACAATAAACTTGAACACTCACGTCGTGATGATCTAGTAAACGTCACAACCAAACTAGATTTCTACATTACCCTTTTTAATTGACAGGTTGAAGTTGAGTTCCCTGTAAATGACTTGACCGCTCCCTTGTTTAATTAGATAAATTACAATTTCTGGGGACTCGCAAAGTAACCTTCGTAACTCCGGAAAAGGGAGGTTAAGATTCCTTCACGTACCTTGTTATGTGAGGTGTCACTTCAATCCTTGGATTGACCCCAAATGAACATTTGTGATCTTTTTGATGCCCTTATAGGATCCCTATTACACTATTTTGCAGTGGTAGGAAGTTGTTAAATCTAGAAAGTTGGCTTTCGTTTTAAACTACCATTTGAAACTTGGATAGAGAAATTATTATCCGTCTTCATAAGCCTCTACCGTTTTTAGTAGAATATTACATGGAACTTTCAGTTTAGGGGAAAACACTTTTCTGGATAGTTTGGCAATGGCATTTGTAGACCTCGATAGCAGTTTGACTAAGTCAAACTTGACCAATTAGACAGTGACTTGAGTAAAACTTGACGCCGTTTGAAAATTGTTTTCTAGTTCCGAGTTCGGTCAATTTTGTTGAATTCTCCTTTTATAGGGAACTTGTAGGAAGTTTCGGTGCATGTTCCTCCATCGTACGTCAGTTTTGGATGTGGTTTTCTGAGCCCTTGAGCTAAATTTTATTCATTTACAACTAGTTCAATTATGACCAATGGCCCCAGAAAACTAGCCTCCAAACGTAAAACGCTCGCCGATTCTAAATTCTCATCAATTGCTATGAAATCTTGGTATATAAGCATACACGTAGAAATTTTAACCGTGGTGTGTTTCTCATCGGAAGGCAACGTTTGAAAGTGATTTCTTAGCCTCCGACCTTGTTTTGAACATTTTTGTAGCTAGCAGGAAAATGTAAAAAAATAAAGTTGTAGGGCCCTTGTCAAAGTTACTGTGCCACCGTGGAAACTTTTGACACGTGTAAATAACTATTTGAAAACTCTATAGTGCAACTTGTTGTGTGAAATAGAACTTTTGACAAAATGGTGTTTTCTCTCTTCCTTCCTCTTTCTCTCTCCTTGGTTATGAAATGAAGTGAAATGAATACATGTTCCTAAACCTTTTATTTCGAATGCAAATTATAATTATTATTATATGTAAATGGGAAAGCAAGAACGTTAATTATGTTAAATTAGGTGGATGCCATTCCAAGTAATTTATTGTTGATTTCATCCTCACATGGTTTTGCAAGATGCAAGAATAATGGCGAAAAGGTGATGTGTAATTCATTATTTAACATCAGTAACTTATATAGTTCATTGTAAAATGAATATATGTATAGTGTAGTTTCATGTTACGAGAAAAGTTATATTAGAACTTGGCTAATTTGTATAAGATCCTAGTTTTAGAGACATATAGAAATGTGTATTTAATCATAATTTCAATTTGATTCATATGACATATGGTAAAAAGGTTTGATATATATACGGTAAATGAATTTTAAAGTTAATACATAGTGCTCTTTCAAAGTGTTCAATAAACCATTAATTAATTACTATTTTGTATTCTTACCTGTAAATGTAATAAAGAGATTTAATCGAAACACTCAACCCTAGTATAAGATCTGTGCATAATATGTCTTCATGTGTGATTTTTTTTTACCATAGAAGAGATTGAAACCATAGAATGAACTTAAACTTTACACTCGATGGAACCTCCTAGTTTAGGTAAATAAAACCCCTAGTTGGAGTTTACCGTCATAGTCAGTTATGTTTAGCGACCTTGTCGTGAATCCCATCTTTTAGGAATGACATGGTCCAATTTTTTCAAGAGTGTGGTTTCCTTCTAGTTTTGGTAACCACGAGGAGAATGTCCTCTCTTCAGTTCGACACCGTGTTGAGTGGCCAAGACCACCTTGGAAGTCACCTTATGAGTCCTTGTTCGAAGCAATGACTATTCAGTGTAACCTTACCATCTGTGGGGTAAGTAGAGCTAATACCCCCTTAGTATCCTTTTGGATTTCCAGGTCTTACGAGATAAGATCTAGAAATTAACTTCATCAGTGAATAAAGTCCTTTTTGGATCTAGACGACATAATTAGATATCATGAAATATTTGTTCTAGGTCTTAAACTCTCGTTAATGAACTCCTTAGTCCCTCTTAGTTAAATGTGTTACCTTGGGTTCTATCAACATAACACCTTGGTCTTTTCTTGAAGGTGGTTTAGCATAAATATGTCCTCTCGCCTTAAACTCATATATAGTTGAGGGGTAGGTCCTTAGGTGCAATTAGAATTAATCTAAACCTCAGTTGATTAGGAGGTTAACTTGGGGTTTGTGTGTAGCTTCAAGGCTTCTAATCTTATATGTCTTCAAGATGTTAGACAAATATTTCTGTAACTCCTTTTACAAGACAATGCTAATAATGAGACCATAGTGCGTGGTAAGAGTACATCATATAAGTTGAAAATGTGATTTGAGGTTAGGATTAAGGGCACTCTTGGAGTCCTTATAACTTAATGAAATATTTTCTTGAGTTACAAATAATATAAATTGCCTTGGTGTGATCAAACTTCAAGAATATATATAGATAGATAGATAGATAGATATATCTTAATGGAATTCAACAAGATATTGAACTATAACAACTATGGTAGGGAAATAATTATACCGTGATCAAAGAATGTTTATGGAAAAAAATATCTTAAATCTAAACCACCCTCCTTAAATCCTAATATTGCATTACGGACATCAAGTCGATTCACTTGAGTCAGTAAGGTTAAAAAGGTGGACATTGATTAAATGTTTGAGAAACATATTCCTAACATAAGAACAAGATAATTAAGTACTTTATATGCAATTTGAAAAATATGCCAAATAAGTATGTAAGTTATGGAAAATTTCTGTAAAGGATAAAAAGCCAACTGAAAATGGTCGAACTGTAATTTTAATGTGGAATGAACTTAAGAATCTGTAGATGGAAAAAGGAGACAATTTTCCTTGCACAATAATGTTCTTGGAATGTTGATTGTAACTAGGATGCAATTAAAGAAATGATGTGTTGTGGGTTTGCCAATCCTTGATTCCTTTTCTTGTGGTTGGGTCATTGCTAGTATTCATTCATTGGGAAGAGTGTTGCATCAACATGTCTATGGTGTTTTCGTGTGTCTATGTGAGTCGATGGCTTATGTAAGTGTCGTATGCGTTGTCGAGTTTCTGTATTTAGAGCCCTTGCGGTGTTGCGTAGTGAGCATTGTAAGTCAAAAAAATTATCCTGGTATTTTACTGTTGTTTTTGCGTGTGAAAATTTGGTGCGTTACACATTACATAGAATAAAAAAGGTATAATAATTAATAAGCAATCCTTAAGTCCATAAGTAAATAATTTTAGTATTTTAAATTTAAGATCTTTCAAACTTTAAGGAAAAGATTAGTTTTATAAATACAAAAGATGAAGACACAAAAATATTAAAACAAAAAAGGTATATTGATAATAAATGAATATATGTGTCTTACAAGCCAACAATAAAAATCGTGAAATCATAAATTAGATTTAAAAATGACTTAATCATACCATCACTCTATTATCCAAAAAATGACTTGTTTGTTACCATCGCTAAAATGTCTTAATCATCTTATAGTAAACTAAAATATAAAATTAAATTTAATAGCCACTCAACTATATGATTGAACTTTAACATTTAAAAACATCGCCACAAAAATATATAAACAAGAAAGAAAATCACAGATCTACATTATAATCACATCTACATTATTATTTCGGTTGAACATTTTCATTCCTATTAATTTTTCCAACTAGTTGGCCATTCTTGGTCTCATGCTAATAAGCAAAAGAAATATGCAACTGTAATGAAAATAGAAAATACTTTATATCATAAAAACATGGTACATATTAAAAATAAATTTCATCGCCAAAAATTCATAACTCTAAATATTATTAACCAAAAATTACGTAAGTATTATTTTAGACAAATATATGAACATATATGTATATATATTGTGTGTGTGGGTAAGTGTGTGCTTTTCCTACTACAAACAAAAATCCTCATAAAACAAATGGAACCAAAAATGATGACACCAATAATAACAATGACAAACAAAACGAAAATAAATACCTAGACCTCAACTCATTATTAAAATAGAGAAATCTAAACTTCAAAAATGAACTCTTTAATTGTTGATTACCTTAAAATAATACAATTTTCCATTAAATAAAAACCCCACTAAAATAAGATACCTCTATTTACTAAAAATAAAACAATATTAATGGAAATCCTTAGCATTTGTCATACTTCCCCACCATGAAACAATGGTTAAGATAAAGTGTTTTAAATACTTTCGATAAAGCTAATACTCCTAGTTTAAAGCATTTTATCCCATCGTGTGTATCTATAATACTTTTGATTTAATTTTGTTAATCTATGCTAAAAATTAATCCTAAACTCAACCAAGCTAAAAATGACTCTAGAAGATTCGTCTAGAAATAGATATTTTGGAAGGAGCGGCCGAGGAATGATGAATTTTAAACAGCTGTAAAGACGCATAGGTGACTGTTGGTGAAAAAAAAGCACAGAGCCGTTGATAAATGTTCTATATAACTCTGTGTAAGACTGCTCCTCCTCACATTTTTGTTTGGATTTGTCTGAATTTCTTCTTTATTTGAAGTCTGTTTGCAGGGCCCTGCTGTTTGTATTTTGAATAGTTGATTGTGTCTTTGTGAATATGTTTTGAGTCATTCTGTCTTGTCTTTTTTTTTCAATTTTAGTAGCTTTTCTCTGTACTTTTGTGTTTAGAGTCTCTGTAATTGTATTTGAGTTTTATGTATTTGTGTTTAGAGTCCTCTGTATTTGTATTTGAGTTTTCTGTATCCGATTGAGGGAGAAGGATAGCGAAGATATCAGACCAGCTGGATACCGAAGGATGGCGCATCTTCTGCAAGGCAAGTTCCTCTAAACTTCTTCTGTTATAATTTATTTCCATCTTAAACTGCAAATTCTTGATAATTATTTTTATTTGTTTCCCTTCTGTGCGGGTTGTGTTGTAGGCTACTGCTTAGGAAATTTTAGGTTCAAATTCCCCCAGATTTAGGATATAGAAATTTCAATAAGGTAAATGCATCTAAATATCAAGGTTCAAATCTGGTTGGTCAGATTTTTCTAAAAGACAAATGTATGGAAGTGTCTATTCAAGGTTCAGTTCTGCTTTGTCGAAATTAATTTAGGTAAATGCATCTTTATGTCCCTGAATTGCTTTAAATCTAGTCTGTTTTAATATTTTGTTAGTTTTCTCTAACACAGGGTTCAGATCTGTGTTTTCCTGTTTAATGGCTTATGGCCCCATGTGTTCCTTTTGATTGCCGATGTAGAGTAGGCTTTATAAATAATATTCGAAGGTAGACGCATACAGTTGTAGTTTAGGGTTATACACAGGATTTAACCATTATTTCTACTTAATTTCCCCATAAATTATTTTTAATCAAGCAGTTTACTACAGCAGGGTTTAATGTGGTATATCAGGGGCGGTGTTTATTTAAATAATTTATTTTGGCCCTACTTGCTTAGGGTTTTCTATAATTTTTTATTTTCCTGAATGTAATTTTATCTCATGGATGAACTTCCCCACAGCTTATGCTTTAATCGTGTTTTTAATAGGGAATTATATGGTTTAGGTGTCCTGCTTCGTCTTAAAAACTTGAGATAGCTGATCTTGGGTAGGTGGATATAAACTGGGCATGCTAGCTTAGGCTGTGGTGTTGTAGAACCCTGGGTAGGCCTCTCACATTTTTCCTGGCCATGCTGGCCAGTGGCTTACGTTGTGGTTAAACTGACCATGCTAGTGTAGGTTACTGTGCTGTAGAAACCTATCTACACCAATCACATTTTCCCTTCTATGTTATTGAAATGTGCCTCAATTTGAAATAGAAGATGCAATCTATTTCAATTTTTTTTATCCAGCTTTTAGGTTGGGTGCTCCAGGATTGGCAAACATTTTAGGAAGTCCATCCTCTGGAATTGGGCTAATAGAATGTTGTTGAAGCCTATAAAGGCTTTTCAGAGAACATTGTGTAACTTTCAGTTGTCTTTAAACTTTTCCTCGGGTTAGATTCATCTGCATACAGAATGTGGAAGATTTCCTGAGAATCACTCGCCAAGCCTCAAAAATTAAGCGAACAACTTATTTCAATACAGCTGAGCAGTAGAAGACCTTTGCTGTCACATATTCCTCAGGAACTTAGAAAGTTTAATGTTACTTTGATTTAATCTTTTCATTTCTCTGGTATAAATTTATTTCTTGGTAATTTAGATTTGTCTTGTTTTCCCTGGTGTGCCGGGTTTTTGCTGTGGTAGATGATACATTCTGTGTGTACCACCTAGTGGTTTACGAGGGGGTATTAGATAATATAGTGATGTTAAGGCATTCGATTGTTTTTTGCATTAAATAATATAGGTCTGAACAAATCTGTGAATGCGGTTGAGGTGGCAATAGTGATAGAAGCGGACAGGATGCTCAGAGATCTCTCAAGAAAGTTTGCCTTTCTTCTTTTCGACTCCAAATCTCAGACCCTGCAGCTGTATGTCTATCTTTTTCTTTAAAATAGTATGTCAGTTACACTTCCCCTGTTTATCTGGAGGCCAAATTTGAGTGTATGATCTGTCGGTATCCCTATTGAATTTGATCTACCCTTTTGTTAGTATTTATTAACTTTCCTCATTTTATCTCCATCCATATTTTTGGGATTGTTAACATGAGAAAATTTAGTAATTGCTTGTATACAAATGGTCCACATTTCATGAATACACATATATTATTAATTTATTTTATTCCTAATGTAGCTGTACTGTAAATGCCATTAACGTCTTGCTCTGCTTGAGAATATTTCTATGCTCCAAGGTCATCGAATGAGGACTCAAACTACTATTAACCATGTTATGTTTGCCAACAATTGAAATGCCATTAACTTAATCTCTTGCTCTGCTTGAGAATAAGTTTGTTGACATGAATAAATTTTAGGATCATCTTTCCTGTGGAAAGGTGTTATTTATTAGTTCAGGTGTAATTTGTTATTCTCTTGCAGAGCTGGTTCACATTGCCTTACAAGTTACAACTACTAACCTCAGATTATGTTTGCCGGTCGAAATGCCCTGTGACGAGGTATTTTTAGTAGTTCAGGTGTAATTTGTTAACGAAACAGGGGATGAGGTTTTGTCATGTGAAAACAACAGCAAGGAAGAGGTTTACTAATATTATTGTCATGTGAAAACAAATGTAATTTTCCTTTAATAGCTTGGAGGTGAAAATGATCTTTTCGATGAAAGACTCCTTCAGAGTAATTATAATTGAATTACTCCATTGATCCTCGTCTATTTTAATTTCCTGTTGAGCTGTGACTGTTACTGACTCTATTGTCCTTCAACAGCCCTTAAAATGTCCTTGTGACTGAATTCGCATTTTTAAACAGTTAAAACATATAGAAATAGGAATTCAGGGCCATTTCTGCTAAGAGATTTACTCACTGAGATATTCTTCTCTTAGCAGAGATATTCACTGAGATTTTCTTCCGTCATCATCAGAATATAGCGTACTTGATATGACAACGAGTGCTTTAAAGAACATTATGAAATTCCAATTTGGGTGCATCAATTCAGAATTTGATAGGTTTCCCAATGCTGTAAAAGCTGTGTATGTTTCTCACTTTTTTCTTTTTATTATTTGTTAAATCATGCCTTGTATATAGAAAATACAATTTATTTCAAATGTATTTTTGATTCTGTCTCCTCATAAATTTTAGTGTCAGAAAAATGGATACTTTGATCTCTGCAAATTTAGAATTTGCAGACATTTAATAACTCACTTCAATAGATTTTGGCTTAAATGGAATTTTGCTAATGCTAATATTTTGTCTATTTTAGGCTTTCCAACTAAATGTTTTAACGTTCCTCATAGAAAACTGTTTAACTTTCAATTGTTTTGGACACGCGCTTCACAAAAGTGTCTGGAAGATTGTCTGAGAATCACAGAAGTTATTTTTATATAGAAGATACAATTTATGTGAAATGTACTGCTATTTTTAATGGGCAACCCAGCTTTTTTTAATTAATAGGTGGGTAAGTTTTATTTCTCTTGTTTAATTTTCAATTGTCAGTTTAGATTAATGTGCAGACAAAATAACTCACCAAAACTTCAAAAATTAAGATGTCGTCTTATTTCAATACAGCCAAGTAATAAATCGCCACTTCTTTCGAATATTGCCCAGGAATTTAAATTCAATGTTATTTCGATTTTGTCATTTCTTTTGGTAATTTGAGTTTTTCATATTTTAGCCGGTTTGCAGGGTTTTTCTTTGTATTAATATTATATTGTGTGTGTTCAAAGAGGTTGGATAAATATAGTAGGATGCTCGCATATCGAAGTCTGAACAAATATGTGATGCGAATATCCAATGGATCCAGATCTGTCTGGAAAGTTTGTATTTCCCCTTTTCGACTACAAATTTCAGGCTCTACAGTTGTATGTCTCTCTACATCTTTTACTTATCTTTGACTATTAATGTATTAAATGCGATCCTCCATTTTTGGGTTTGGGATTGGGAAGGTAGATTGTCTATTTATATAAATCAGTTGTCCAACAAAGTATATTTTTTTATGTTTATGTTTGTATAAATCAGTTGTCCAACAAAGTATATTTTTTTATGTTTATGTTTGTGTGGAGAGAAATTTAAAGGGATTAAAGAAGCCTTTTACCTTAGTGGAAAAACAACTAAAATTGTGAGGAATTGTATTTTACAGAAAAAGATTCAAAATCAATGAAACAAAATCTCACAATAAAAATAGGAGTCCAAGCCCTCTCTATAAAATACTAAGACCTTTCCTCGATTAGCTCTAACAAGGAGTAAACCAACAACAATCCCTTCCTCTGCCTCTGCCTCTGCCTCTGCCTCTGCCTTTAGCGCATCTGATTATGATTTCGTATTAAAGATTTCCATGCTCCGAGGTCATTCAAAGGAATGATAATCTTAAAACTTAAAAGGATGAAATATTAATCGGAATGCTTGATTAGAGCCACTGGAAGTCAATAGATTGCAGGAACATCTTTCTCTCTTCCCCATACAGGGAAAAGCGATAATTACCAACTGCTCGTCTGTTACTAAAGAGATCATTACTATCACATATTGCCTATTTCGATTTTATCTTTTTGTTTCATTGGTATTCAGATTTATGCCGTGTTAAGTGATGATATACTTTCTATGCTCGAGGAGACGTTGCCTATTATCCAGCTGTAGGTTTTTCTCAACATCCTTTTAATGTCTTTTATCATATATAATATTTTTCTAACGTAACCATTTATTGCCTTTTGGTGGTTTGCAGATTATGGTATCTGGGAAAATTAAAAAAATTAAAAAATTGGGTAAGAGCTGCCCAGATATTACAAACACTCATTAAATAAACTGTTTTTATGATTTTTTGAACTTTGTGTACCTACCACTTTTGTTATATGATTTTGGACAATTTTTGTGATATTTTTAACTTTGTGTATTGTTTAACAGTTGCCATTTTGTTATATGATTTTAGGGTTGTAATAAATAATTTTTTGTTATTTTAGTGGAAGGGTGACCCGGTCTTTGTTTTTTTGTTTTTTAAATTTATTCCGTTTTTCTAAACAATTTTTAATTTAAACAAATTTTAATTTAACTATCAATTTACTTTTTCCATTACCATTAATTTAAGTATTAATTTACTGATTTTAAATCTTAGGAAAATGTTGTCTATTACAATTATAACTAAAAAAGTTTTTTTTACTTAAATATTATTTATAATTTAAAAGTATTATTTTATTATTTATAATATATTTTTAGTTATATTAGTTAATTATATTATCTTCAATTATAATTTAAACATAATGGAATTTCCATCTTTAAGGTTTAAATTTAAGATAGGCTTGGTCTTGGAAATAGAGCTATAAGGAAAATGTTGTCTATTACAATTATAACTCAAAAATTGTTTTTAAAAAATATTATTTTTAATTATGTTTAGTAATACTTAAATTATAATTTAAACATAATGGAATTTCCATTTTTAAAGTTTAAGTTTAAGGTAGGCTTGCTCTTGGAAATAGAGCTATAATAGAGTTCTATATTATTTTAGAATTTATTTATTTGTAAATATATTTGTTTTTAAATGCAGATAATTTTTTTGTATCTTATTGGGTGTATTCTATTTATAATTAAAATTTGTTTTTTATTATTAAATAAAATGTTTTTTTTTAATTAAATGTAATTAATATATATTTGAACCATTGTGTTTTAAAGCCTTGATAAAATTGTGTTTATTGAAATGAGATATAGAATTATTTGATTTAGAATTTAATTTGAGACCTACAATTATAATTGTGTTTGTAATTTTTTCCTGTTTTAATTTATTTATTGTATTTATTATTATATTTAATAAATATTTATTTATTTTATTAAATAAAATATTAAATTTGATAAAAAATAATAAGCTTGTAATTGTGTTTATTGGTTAATATAGAATTATAGAATTATTTGATATACAATTATAATAGGTTTAATATATTGTACTTGTATTTATTGAAATAGAATTATTTGAGATATATAATTATAATAGGATTGCTATATTGTAATTGTGTTAGAATTGATATATTTACTTGTGTTTATTGAATAGAATTATTTGAGATATATAATTATATTATAGGATTGAAATGTTGTAATTGTGTTTATTGAAATGGAATTATTTGAGATATAGAATTATAATAGGCTTGAAATGTTGTAGTTGTGTAATTTTATTTATTAAAATAGAATTATTGTAATTGTGTTTATTGAAATAGAATTATTTGAGATATATAATTATAATAGGTTTGAAATGTTGTAATTGTGTTAATTCTATTTATTCAAATAGGATTATTTGAGATTTTATTTATTCAAATAATCAAATAGGATTATTTGAAATATATAATTGTGTTTAATTAGTATATATGATTAATTTGTTTGTGTTTAAATATAAATAATATTTTTGGTTATTTGTGTTTATTTAAATGTGAATTATTTGTTTTGTATTTAAATATTTTTTGTTTTTGAAATATGAATTATAAAACTATTTTTGTTATTTGGAATGTGAATTATTTGTTTGTGTTTAAATATAAATAAATTTTTTGTTTGAAATATGAATTATAAAATTATTTATTAAATATTTGTTCGATATATTTTTTATTTATTGAAATAGAATTACTTGAGATTATAAAGAGACTTGTAATTGTGTTTAAATAATATTTTTGGTTATTTAGAATGTGAATTGTTTTTTGTTTGTATTTAAATATAGTAATATATTTTTTGTTTGAAATATGAATTATAAAATTATTTTTGTTATTTGGAATGTTTGAATTATTTGTTTGTGTTTAAATATAAATAAATTTGAGATTTTTTTGTTTGAAATATGAATGATCAAATTATTTATTTAATAGTAGATGTTTTTTTTTTTAATTTATTGAAATAGAATTGTTTGAGATTATAAAGAGACTTGTAATTGTGTTTAATCATTATATTATATTAATTTGTTTTTGCTTAAATATAAATAATATTTTTGTTGTTAGGAATGTGAATTATAAAATTATTTATTAAAAAATTAATATATTTATTTGTAGAATTGTATTTTTAGGTTTATAATTGTGTTTTGTGATTATATATAGTAATTTATATTTATTATGAAATAAATTATTGATTTAGAATTATAAAATTATTTATTTAAAAATTGATGTTTATTTGTATTTAAATCTAAATAGTATTTTGATATACAATTATATATTTTATTAACACATTTTATTTGAAATTGTAATTGTGTTTTGTAGTTTTATTGTAATTGTGTTTATTGAAATAGAATTATTTATTATTAATTTGAGATATATGCAATTAAAAAAAATATAATATGTATGATTAATTAAAATATTGATATGTTGTAATTGTGTTTATTGTGTTTATTTTATTTAAATCTAAATAATATTTTGTATATATTTTTGTTATTTGAAATGTTTTTTTATTATTAATTTGAGATATAAAATTAAAAAGTATATTATGTATAATTAATTAAAATATTATAAAAGTATAATATGTTATGATTAATTAAAATATTGATATGAAATTAATTATATTAATATATTAATTATTTAAGATATACAATTATAATGGTAGGCTTGTAGTTGTGTTTAATGAGTATATATAATTAATTAAAATATTGATTAATTTGTTAGTGATATGTTTATTAATATTTATAAATAGTATGTAGTATGTTATTTAGAATGTTTGAGTTGTATTTTTAGGTTTGTAATTGTGTTTAATTTAATAAATTAATTTGTTTTGTTTATTGTAATATAAATAGTCATTTTATTATATGGAATCTTAAGGTCATTTTTTAAGTTTATAATTGTGTTTAATGGTATATATATAATTGGTTATTTAATGTTTTTTAATATGTTTATTAAATTTATAAATAAAAGTAATCTATAATTTTTTATTTATGTTTGAGTTGTATTTTTATTTGTAATAAATTAATTCAATAAATTAATTTTGAAAATATAAATAGTTATTTATATTATATGGAATGGTATTTTTAGGTTTATAATTATGTTGTGTGAATATATATGTTTATTATTAATTATGTTTATTAAATTTGTTAAAAAATTTCTTTTAAAAATTAAATAAAAATAATCTAATAATTGTGTTTACGATTATGTATGGTGGTTGTCTATTTTATTATTCAATAAATTATTAAATTATGAGACGAAAAAAAAAAAAAAGGCAAGTTTAAATAGTATGTATTTATGTTATTCGGGGGAATGTTGTATTTTTAGGTTTGCAATTGTGTTGGTTGTGTTTAATCTATGTTTATTAAATTTGTTAAATTAATATTTGCGTGGCAAAAAAAAAATTAAATAAAAAATAATCTATAATTGTGTTTACGATTATGTATGGTGGTTGTCTATTTTTTTATTCAATAAATTATTAAATTATTAAAAAAAAAAAAAAGAAAAGGCAAGTTTAAATAGTATGTATTTATGTTATTTGGGGAATGTTGTATTTTTTTTTATTTAGGCTTGCAATTGTGTTAGTTGTGTTTAATCAGTAGATTAATTAAAATATTTATATGTTTATAAAAAGTTAATAATTTATTTTAAAATAGATTTAAAATTCATCAAAACATAATAAAAGTTAATAACTAAAAATAAATTGTAATTTCAAATTACAAATTAAACTTTAAAATTAAAAATTGAAATTATTAAAAAATAATTTAAAATGGGCATAAAAAGGAAATTAACAATAATTAAAAATTTAAAAAAAAATTTGATAAAATATTAAAAAATAAACATTAAAACAAAATGTAATAAAATTTAAAAAAATAGAAATCAATAAAAAAATTAATTGTAATACAATTTAATAAAAAAATAGAAATCAATAAAAATATTAATTTAAAATAAAAAATTATTAATTAATTATAAAAAATAACAATCAATTAAAAATCAATAAAAAATATTAATTTAAAATAAAAATTATTAAAAGGGTAACAATCAATTAAAAATCAAAAGTAATAAAAAATAAAGAAAAAATAACAATCAATTAAAAATCAATAAAAAATATTAATTTAAAATAAAAATTATTAAAAGGGTAACAATCAATTAAAAATCAAAAGTAATAAAAAATAAAGATTTGGAAAAATTAAAAATTTAATTGAATTAATATTAAAATTAAAAAACTCTAAAAAAGTAATAATAAACTATAATATGTAATAAAACTTTTTAAATAATTAAAATAGAAATTGAAATTAATTAAAAAACTAAAATTGATAAAAATTAAAATTGAAATTAGTTGAATTAAATAGTAAAATCTCAATTTTAAATAATAATAAATTTAAAAATTGCTAAAAATTTTTAATTTAAAAATCTAATATTAATAAAAAACTAAAAAATTAAAAATTAAAACAAAACAATAATAAAAGTAATAAAAGTTAAAATATTTTAAAATAATAAAATTAAGAAAAATTAAAATAACAACGTAATTTAAATCCATAAAAAAATTAGAAATTAATAAAAAAAAATAGAAATTAATATAATAATATTTAAAATTAGTAGAATAAAAAATATTAAAATCAATTAAAAAATATTAAATCAAATAAAAATAAAAGAAAAAATGATTAAAAATTAAAATTAAAATCCAAAAATATAAATATAAATCTAATTAGAAATAATAATAAAAATTACAAATTGATAATATTGAAATATTTGAATGAATTCATAATTAATTAAAAATATATTTAAATTAATTAATATTAAAAATAAAAAAATAAAAATAAAATAAAAATTTAATTGAATTAATATTATATAAAAATAATAATTAAAAGTTAAAAATGTTACAAATTGTTAAATATTTAAAACAAATAAATTAATAATTAATAAAATATAAAAATATTTAAATTAATTAATACTAAAAATTAATAAATAATACCAAAATTATTTATATTAAAAATTAATAAATAAATAAATAAAAATACAAATTTATTTAAAAATTAAAAACTAAAAAAATAATAAAATTGAAAGTTGAAATTAATAAGTAATAAAAATTTAAAAATAATATAATAGTTGAAATTTAATAAAACTAAAAACAATAATTAATATTAGAAATTGAGAAAATAGTAAAAAATTAAATAATAAATTTAAAAAAAAAAAAAACATATAAATGAAACATTATAATAAAAAATTAAGTAGTTAAAAATAATACAAAAATTAATTGTATTAGAAAACTACATAAATATTAGAGATTAAAAAATTAATTAAAATTAGAAAACTACAAAAATAATAAAATTTAAAATTGGAATTAATAAAAAACAAAAAAAAGAATAAGAAATAAATATTAAAAATGTAATAAAATTTTGAGGAAATTTCTATCAATTTATTTCAAGCCAAGATGGAGGCACAAGGGTTTTGGATCGAGCAATCCTTAATTGGAATTAATTAGAGAGGTGGGAGTGGTAAAATTAATTAAAATTAGAAAACTACAAAAATAATAAACATTTAAAATTGGAATTAATAATAAAAGATGGAGGCGTGAGGGTTTTGGATCAAGTAAGCCTTGAGGGCTTACGGCAGTAATGAAGCGAGAGAGGTGGGAGTGGGTGAAATGGTTAAGTTTGGACCATCTCGGTTCATGCATGGCAGAGCGTTGCATGGAAGGATTGATGGTTTAATATGGACCGCTTGAGGAGACATTGGCGAGATAGGCTATTGGAGGAAGTTTGTCGGTTACAGGGTTCTTTCTTAGTCATGACGTGAAGGATTTGAAGCGGTGATCGAGAAAAGATTATAGCCTTGTTTCGATGGCTCCTTTTCCGAGTAGAAGATATGGTGTCAACTTTCGTTAAGTTTTATTCTCGTTTACATCGTTTGTCAATTTTAGAGGTTCTACAAGGAGTGGAAGCTCGGTGGTGGAGTGGCACACGAATTAGGCACTCGGCTCTTCCTCTTACCCTACCTACTAAGGGGCTTTCCTTACAATCTTTTGGATCAACCTTTGATGTTTCATTTTTTTGAAAGGGGATGATAGCGGTTGGGTTGAAGGGATTTAGGTAGAATCTTGTTTCACTATTTAGATGGGGGATTGTTCTTATTCTCTTTTTCTTATTATTTCAGGATCAACCGTCCCGGTTCCCTAAGTGTCGAATTAGGAAGAAATCTTTGTCCTTAGTGGTTTTCGTTCGACGCGTCCTCGACTCATGAATGGGAGTTTAAAGGTTCAACGGGTTTGGTATTTTAGAGTGAATGTGGTTGGGGGATTGTTCTTATTCCCTTTTTCTTGTTATTTCAGGATCAATCGTCCCGATTCCCTAACCGTCGAATTAGGAAGAAATCTTTGTCCTTAGTGGTTTTTGTTTGACGCATCCTTGACTCGTGAATGGGAGTTTAAAGGTTCGATGGGTTTGGTATTTTAGAGTGAATGTGGTTAAAGAGTGGAATGGTCCCCCTAGGCATGCACTAGCTACTATCCTCACCCCGAGCGTGGTACATAGTGGAGTAGATTGTTTTTGGAGGTGGGTCGTTCGGAGTTGATGTTGTTGTCTTTTGGCTTCATGGTTGTGATAGGTTGGGGTTTGCCTTCACTAGTGTTGGGCCTGCGAGTGGGGTTGTTGGTTGTCGGTGTTGGAGTTTTTGACTGGGTTCTGTTTCTTTGCCTTAGGATTTGCATGCTTGGTAGAGTCCCGGTAGCGGTGGGGCTTTCTTTCTCCGGATTGGTGTAGCAGTGGCTTCGAGGCTACTTTTTGCTTCTTTCACTTTGCTCATGCACGATCTCGTAATGCCCACAATTTTGATGTTCTAAAACCACATTAAACCTTAATAATTATTTAAAATATTGCAAGGATGTCAACCCTATAATACATTTAATTAACTCCTATCAGTAATCTACTACATTACATTAAATGGAACAAGTCTAGATTAATAATTAAATATTCTTAACCCATTTCTAAAGTCAATATAATTTATGTCCGCTAGAAAAGTGTCCATTGATTCTTTTACTTGGTTAAATAGTTTCCCCTCTCAAATTAACATTCAAACCCACAATAATTAAACCCTTAACCTTAGTTACCTTAGTTCCCTTAAATTACTAGCTTTAATGTTTCCATTGAATCATTTACTAAAAACATACTAGAAGAGTTACATAATTAACTTAACATATAAGGGTATTAAGTGGCCCCATTCACCCATTTTCACATACATTTAAATTATTTAATAGTCCATAATATTCATTCTTACCTAACAATTATAGGGTTGATTCTTAACCCTTGGATCAAATCAATTGTGGTCACTAGATCTTAGAGTTCCAAGCTAACCCTAACCATCCTTATGGAATTTTTATTAAATCATTTTTCTTTCCCTAGCCTATTTGCAGAGTTAGAGGAATGAAAGCCATAAAAGTTGTCACACACACGAGACCCAAGAACAACCTAGGGTTAACTAGAAAAATTATGGAATAATTTGTTTTGGAAAGCATGCCCACAAACAGGGTTTGAAATTACAACTATCAAATTAATGTTTTAAATTCATTTATATTTAATTAATAGAATTTTCCCATTATAACAAATATTAAACCCACATTAAAACTAATGAGCATAATTAATGTAGCCAAATTCTAAACAAACTTGATATACTGCAAATAATATGAACTCCAAAAGAAAATAGATCTCCTTTTTATTATTCAATAATGAATTACAATGTTTCCTAAATAGGAAAACAACACCCAACTCGAGTTGTCAAGTAAACTCTAACTAAATTTGACTAAATCTACTCTAGGTGGCGGAAATTACTATTTTTAGCGAGTTTACTAGAACCTCGCTATTCTTAGCAAGTTTGAATGCTTATTCGTATGGGCACAAAAATTCCACGCATCTTCCACATTCCTAAATTAGAGGAATTTCTAAATTTCTAACTCATAATGTAATTAATAGAATAAAATTAACTAATGCCCAAAAATAAGAAAAAACTGAACTACAACTTAAATCCTAATTTTTGGCCTCAAGATGGTGGATTTCGGGCCCAAAAATGTGTTGAAACTTGCTCCAATCGGTGGGGCATGTTGATTGGTCCGTTCGTCTCATCAAAACATGTGGTTTCACAAAAAAGGACTCAAACGAGCACCCGGAGCTCAAGTTATGACCTTGTCAAGTTCCTGCTAATTTAGGTGCATCATCCTCCCTTGCTTGAAAAAAATGTAGCTCCTACAAGTTATCTTCTTCAAACTACTTCCATTTATCTGCATCCAACTTCTTAATCTCCCACTCTGTGACCCAAGTATTTTCCTCTTGTTCCAGTCCTTTTCAATCGACCAACTATTTGTTGTATTTCCCATGTCAAGTGTCCATTGTTTTCTTATCTAGAATATGATCCACTTCTTCTTTCTTCTTCATCGAAACCTGCTGCCTCCAATCTACTACTTCATCAATAACATCCCCTTCTGCACCATCCCCATGAAAAGAATACAAATCTAAAACATCAAACACCTGGAGAAATGTCAAAATTCCCTGGCGTTCTACCTCATAAGCATTATCCTTTTTTCACGATTTTGTAGGGACCAATCTTCTTGTACTTCAACTTGTTATAGGTTCCTTTTGGAAACCTTTCCTTCCACAAATATACCATAACCAACTCACCAACTATAAATACATTTCTCTGTTTGTGCACATTAGTTATTTCCTTATACTTATCATTACTATTCGCAAAGCATCTTACGCACTTCTTCCCGCAATTGTTGTATATGTTCAAGCAAATGCTTCTTCATCATCTTGACTCTACCATCAATTGGTACCTATACCAAATCTAACACCCCTTTTGGATTACTCCCATACAAAATTACAAATGGAGACTTTCTGTGGATCTATTTATGGAACTATTATAAGCAAACTCGGCTTGTGGTAATGCTAAGTCCCATTGTTTGAATTTTCCTCAACGATGCACCTTAACAGGTTTCCCAAACTAGAAAAATTATGGAATAATTTTTTTTTTTGTTCAAGTGAGGCTACAAACAAGCCTCAAGCAACAATTGACACAAGGAAGTACATCAAGGTCAATCATGTTAAGAAGATAAGGTTTTCCATTGGAACAAACATATAAAAGACCACATTACAATTAGTGGGTATAATTAACCAAGTATAGTTTAAATTTCCTTTAGGTGTTAATTTAATAAATAATTAAATTAACACTAGGTTAAATATTTCTTAATTACACTTAGAGGGCTACAGGGGCCAAAACAATAAAACAAGGCTCTCATTACAAGGGGGTAGGAAAAACATCCCCTTGCCCCATAAGGTGGCCCAGAATGGTCAACTCATGCTTTTAGAAATACACATTGAAAATAAGGAAGGTAATTTTCCTCTTACCCACTCACATGTTGACCTAAAAGATTCAAACTAGTTTTTCTCATATTTTCCACACTCAAAAAATCCTAAACACCATTCCATTAGATAGGAAATTTCTTCCCCTTTCCAGAGATATAAGGAAGTCCTTCTAACTCCCTATAAAACTCAAGTTATGGGCCGGCGGGCCTTGGGAAGAAAATTTTCCCAAAGGTAGGCCTGCGGGCCTAGGGGAGAAAATTTTTTCCCCAAGGGCATTTGGGTCGGTGGAGTTGGGGAGGAAAGTTGGATTCTTGGTGCTTGGGAAAAAGTGAACTTTACCCCTCGTGAGACCCACGCGCATGAAGTAATCCGGGTCGTAAGGGACATGGCAGGACTAAGCCCGCGCAAAAACAAATTTTACCCCTTAAGGATTAAAAAGGGACTCATGGTGATCAGCATGAAAATGAAATTATGCGGATTGGTAGGTCGGCAAGGGATTTGGGAAAAGTTTCCTTTTAAAGCATGAAACATTCGGACAAGCCAATGTGCGTGGTCAAGTGGGTCGGGCGGGGACAAAAGGACATTTTTTTCCTTAAGAGGGATTAAAACTCACTGGAATTTTACCAAATTTTCGCCCGATGTACCATGACCACGTGTCGAACATTCATTAGCACGGATCGGGGCGAGAAAATTTTCCAGGAATTTTGGACTTAGAAAAAGCTCAAGGAAATTTGGGCATGGTGGTGGGGTGGTGGGAGACTTCATGATTTTTGTGCCCTTTGGAAAAAAAAAAAAAAAGTGTTTTAACCCATGGGTCCACCCGAATATTTTAATAATTTAAATTTGACAGTTAGATTATTTTTGAGCCCGAAATGAAGTAAAAACTTTCAGAAGGCCATAACTTTCGATTGGAAGCTCGGTTTTTGGCAAACGAGGACTTTTGGAAAGCTCTCGAAGTCCTCTTTGCACAAGAAACTCAAGATTTTAATTTTGATAAGTTTTGAAGGGTAAATTTTGAGAAAACGTTTTGTTGTCACTTAGGAAGTGAACTATTCTTTTTTTAACTTATAAATTTTGTTCAAATTTTCCATTAACTCTCTCTCAACATGCCCAATAGGCATGGAGGATTTTACTTGGAATATTTTAGGATAGATTGAAAGGTTAAAAGGTTTGATTGATTTGCAATTCAAATTTATCAATTTTATACAACAAGGAGTCTGCAATTTTTCTTTTTGCCCATTTTGAAAGGTTTGATGGAAATTTCTTAAGTGTTTTAGTTGTTTGGGGTCATTTTGATCTTACAAGTCCAATTCGGTATTTAATTTTGTCTTTCTGATGTTGCAGGGTCATTCTATTCAATTTGCTAATTAATTTGTAGAGTTTGAAATTTATCTAACAGAGATCAGATTCGAATGGGTCTATTTTCATTTATCATCTTCTAAGTTTTAAAAAAATTCATTCCAAAACCAATTCTAACCTATTAAGTTGATTCAAGCAAGGTATTCAAATTGCCAAATTACAATTCTGATTTCTAAAACATTCATTTCTAAAGAATAGAGAGCATTATGACATTTCTCCATACGTATTCACTTTTTCCTCTTTCAACAAAACTTCAAAATACATTCAACAATCAGATTTCAATACCTGATAATGCCAGTTGAGAAAAGTAATACAATATTTTATTGATTTAAAAAGATACCTTTACAACTTCTTCTTTCATTCCTAAATTTCAATATACATAATACAATTTCTTTCTCATTCAAAAAAAAAATAGAAAAAAAAGTATATCTCTTTCACATTTCGAATTACAACTTTCATAGCCAATACAAAACATCTTTCCATCACAAATAATATACAAGGTCATCCACTTCAAGTGGGAAAAAGGTTACAATAAGAAATAATCTCAACAAGGATTGTCAAACTTGTCTTTTTTCCTTTGCTCCAATACAACAACATGAAGATCCTCCATTTTCCAGTTTGATCACAACAAAGGTAGGGGAAAGGCAACGCTCTCCACCCAACAAGACATCCAATGAAAAGGAGAAGCCATCCTTCTTCATTGGCCCCGAGCCCCAACCACAATGCAATAAGAAATGTGTTTCAACTCATGGCAACAATAGGCTTCCACAACACACATGCAATTTCACATTTAAAACATAGTCCAAAATAAAACTGCAGTTTACAACCATAGATAAAAGACAACAAACAACACTCAGGCTTCCTCATGCAAGCCAAAGGAGAAAGAACTATGGGGATGCTACTTATGCCTCCCAAAGGGGAAATGGGTATCACCACCTGATTACAAACCACCAAAAATATAGTATATCAAAACCCTGACATGCCCTTATGCCTCCCCAAGTACCCCTTATTCCTCACATTTCCTTATGCCTCCCCAACCTCTTATGGCACCCCATAATGAGTAAAGAAATGCAAGCTATTTCTTTGTAAGGTGGAACCCAAATCCCAACTCCCTCCACACTTATACCTCCCCAAAACACTTATGCCTCCCACAAAATACCCCATAGTCTCCTCCTACACCATCCCTAGGCAATCTACCCAACCAACCAACAATAAAACAACACATTCAAACATTCACCATTCCTAAGTGCAAAGAAAAATGAAAAGAGATCATTTCAAGAGCCAAGCTCCTACCTCTCCATGATGGAGTTTATTCCAAGGTTCCAAAACAACAAGCTTTCCAATAAAAAAAAAGTCCAAGATCAACAATCTACAAGCATGCAACAATCTCCAATCTTCTCCAAAAGAAAGAGCTCAAAACAACAAAAGAATTCACCCCAAAATGAAGTATCCAAAAGTGAAGCACCCAAAACAAGGTAAGGAATTCAAATTTTATAGAAGAGGGAAGAGAAGAGGATGAGGTGGATCCATGTAGGATGCCACATCACACATCCTCAACCCCAACACCCAAGTCAACTTCATTCTCCAATGCATAATAATTAGGTGGGTGAATAATATGACAGTTTACTTACACACTCCAAAACAAGCCCACACCCCAAAGGACTGAAATTAAAAATATGTAAGAAAGTGCAATTAAAACATACAACTTGACTTACAAAAATGCATAATGAAAGTCTAAATTTAACTCTCCAACCATAGGTAAGGTTGGTATATAAATTTAAGAGGTGTGGGACAAGTCTAACTTGTCCCACAAGCCTCCAAAATCAGCCTCCAAGGACAAATTCAGATTTCAAAGAAGGTGGAGTGTTTCACACTCCAAAATTAACTTACACATCTCTTACACACAACACTTAAACCAAGAGCCAACAACTCTATTAATTACATTCTCATGACCCATTTACTTAATTAACTTAACAACATGATTACTCACAATATTTACACACCATTTAATAAATAATGAAAGGGGCAATGCACCACTAAATAAACACATGCAAACATTAAACAAAGGAACCAAATAAAAGAAAACATAAATCCCTTGGTCACATTCGAAGGGGATCCCCCCCATGGGAATCCCTAACAACTATAACAAACACACACAAACAATTACAAGTTGCCATGGTGACCTTGTTGAATTCATCTAGAATTCCAATGTGGTTGGTCTCAATCCCCGATGTTTATTGTGATATATTTTAACCTGCAAAACACAAATACCTCCTTCGGCCTCGTGGCCATATCAGAACATCCAAATGAATATAAATATAATTTAAAAAATCATATATATATATATATATATATATGAATCACAACAATCATCAAGACAATCAACAATATCACTTACAATTTCATCAACAACTATATCATCATCAATTTTAATTCAATTTTCTCGGTCTACTCAATATATCCAAATATCACATGTCCTAACAACATCCTATATAACATCCATATATATAATATATATAACCATGTCCAACAACATGTTAACATCTATATAAAATGTCTCCAATAAACATCATGCATCATATATGAATCAAAGTCAACAATAATCCATGATCTAACATCTAACATCATACTAAATCAAAACTATAACAATGTCCATAATATAGTCAATAGTATCATGATCAGGATCAAAAAAGGTGTCGAAGGAAAGTGGGCACTACATCCCCCTCCCCTTAGACTCGACTTCCTCCTGGAAGTCACTGGAACAGATGTGGAAACTGAACTCATAACAATGTAGCATCCTCCCAAGTGTGGCTGTCTCATCTCATCATATCTGTCCCACTGCACCGGACCTGATCAATCTCTCTACCTCGAAGGCCCAGGGTCCTACGATCTATAATGCAGATGGGCTCCACCATCACCTACCCCTAATCTGCACCTGCAATGATGTCCAATCTAGCACATGAGAAGGGTCTGCAACATATCTCCTAAGTACTAAAACATGAAACACATCATGAATGTGAGACAAGCTAGGTGGCAATGCTAGATGGTAGGCCAAAGGGCGATACGCTCCAAGATCTCAAAAGGACCAACGAATCTAGGAGCTAACTTAGAACCTTTTCCATAATGGATAGGGATCTTATGTGGCCTGACACGAAGGAACACCTTCATGCCCACATCAAAACTATGGTTGGTCCTATGTTGATCTGCGTACTTCTTCTACCTATCATGTGCCTCTGCAGTCTCTGTCTGATCATAACCACCTGTTGCTCCATGTCCTGTAACAAAGCTGGTCCAAGAGAAACCTTGTCCTCTAACTGTCCCAACTAAGAGGTGTCCTGCACTCTCTTACCATACAAATGCCTGAAAAGGAGCCATGCCTATAGAACTCTGAAAACTATTATTGTAGGAAAACTCCACCAAGTACAGGTACTCCTCCCATCTAGACTGATGATCCATAACATACATCCTAAGCATATCCTCTAAGATCTTGATTCACCCGCTCAGTCTATCCATCTGTCTCTGGGGTGATATGTTGTGCTGAAATTGATCCTCATCCCGAGGGCATGCTGCATGGTAGTCCAAAAATGGGAAGTATACAAAGGATCGCGGTCACAAATAATCTTCCATGGAATCCCGTGTAGTCTCACAATCTCATCCAGATATACCCATGCCACTGCACTAGTTGTATAAGTGGTCTTCACTGGAGAAAAATGAGCCACTTTTGTCAATTTATCCACCGTGACCATGATGGCGTCATGGTGATATCTCGACATCGGTAGCCCAACAATGAAGTCCATGGAAATGGTGTCCCACTTCCACTCTAGTATAGCATGAGGAAAGAGAAGGCCAACTGGATGTTGATGCTGGCCTTCACTTTCTAGCACTCTAAATAGTGTGACACAAACTGAGCCACATCTCTACAAAGTCCTCTCAATGATACAATTGTCTCAAGGTAGCGTGCATCTTCTTCACCCCGGGATGGGCTGAATAGGGTGCATGATGTGCCTCTATCAAGATGTCCTACCTCAAGCCTCCATCTCTGGGAACATAAATCTGACCTTTGTGCCTGAGAAGTCCATCTTCCTCTAATGAAAACCATAAAACTTCCCCTCAAGGGGTCTCTGAGACTCGATCTCTGCTCTAGCTGTAATGTAGAAGCTATCATGAGGAAGCTGCTGTAGAATCCTGCTCCAAAATATGTGCTCACTGAGGTGGCCATAACCACATGTCTCTGTCTACTAAGGGCATCTGCAACCACATTCTCCTTCCCTTCACATGCTCTATCTTCATATCATACTCACAAAGCAACTCCATCCAATGCCACTGGTGAGCATTGAGATTGGGCTACGTGAAGAGGTGGCGAAGACTCAAGTGATCTATCCTGAGTGTGAATCTCCGACCAAGAAGAAAGTGTCTCCAATGAACCAAGGCGTGAACCACTATTGCAAGCTCAAGATCATGAGTTGGATAATTAAGCTCATAATCTTTGAGTTTGTGAGACTCAAAAGAAACTACTATGCCCTCCTGCATCAACACACCTCCAAGCCCTGCTAAAGAAGCATCCATGCAAATGAAAAACTCACCCTGTGGATCTGAAACTGCAAGAATAGGTGTTGTCGTGAGGCATTCCTTTAGTGTCTGAAGGCTTGCTCACATCTATCTGACCAAACAAACTTCTTCCCTTTTTACTGAAGGAAGTGATGGGGTGCGCAATCTGAGAGAAATCTGAACAAATCTCTTGTAATATCCTGCTAAGCCCATGAAGTTGCATGCACCTCTATCACACTAGTGGGTGCTTGGCCAATCCATAATAGCTCAAATCTTGGAAGGATCAATAGTGATACCTTCCCCAGAAATGATGTGGCCCAGATACTACACCTTTGTTTGAAAGAATGCACACTTCTCCAAGTTCCCGTAAAGTTTCTGCTCACGAAGACATTGAAGAACCTGGTGAAGGTGCCCCTTGTGCTCCTCATGCGTACATGAGTAAATCAAAATTCATCAAGGAAGATGAGCATGAAGTGATCTAAGAAGGTCCTAAATACCCCATTCATCAAACTCATAAACATTGTGGGGCGTTGGTCAAGCCAAAAGGTACCATTGTGAACTCATAGTGGCCATATCTCATACGGAAGGTGGTCTTATGAATATCCACCTCTGAAATCCTCAGTTGATGGTAGCATGACTTAAGGTCTATCTTAGAGAAAATTGTGGCTCCCTTCATCTGATCAAACAAATCATCAATACGCGGAAGGGGATAATGATTCTTGATCATTACTTTGTTCAAATTTGGTAATCGATACACAACCGCAAGGATCCATCCTTCTTCTTTACAAAAATCACTCGGTGCACCCCAAGGGGATACACTAGGATGAATTAGGCCTTTCTCAGAAGGCCCTCAAGTTGTAACTTGAGCTCACAGAGCTTAGGGGTAGTCATCCGATAAGGTGCTCGTGAGATAGGCTCTGCTCCCGGAACTAGATCTATATGAAAATCTATCTCACGTGGGGGTGGTAACCCCGGTAGCTCCCCTAGAAAGACATCAGAAAACTCTCTCAAAATGGGATGGTCATCTAGTGATGGTCCACTAGACCCATCCTCTGATCGGTCACTAACTATGACAAAACAAACATCTGACAACCCCATCACACACACCGCTTAAGCTGCATAATGGAGATGGTGTGAATAGAAATGGGTCTCCTGACCCCCACTATCACTACCTCAACTCCTAGATCATCTGTACAAGATATGATCTTGTGGTAATAATCCACTCTGGCTCTATGTGTAGATAACCAGTCCATGCCCAAGATGACTCCATAAGAGCCCAACGGAAGGATACGAAGATCCGAGGTAGTGGTGAAAGGTCCCAAATCCACTACACACTCCTTAACTAAGGAGTCTATAGAGATCTTGGCTCCAGAAGCCATCTCAACATCCCAACTATGACCCTTGCCTAACTACCACTAGCCTGCATCGCTCTACTAATGATGGTGTAATAAAAGAATCAGAAGAACCAGAATCAAATAAAATGGTGGTAGGAACACCACCAATGCTACATGTGGTCTCAATCACGGTACTGATGCTCATGCCTGGTGGTTCTCGACCACTACGTAGATCGATGACTACGCCCTAAGTCACCAATGGTAGGCTCTGAGATCTGTGTCTTACCCTTGTTATTAGGGTTCTGTGGGCAGTCTCTCCAAAAGTGTCCAGCAACACCACATCCAAAACAACCACCCGATCCTCTCCCATGAGTAAAACTCCAGTCGGTGCCCTAGAGGGTTGTGTTGTGGATCCTGATGACCCGATGGGGTGGACTGTTGAGGTCTCTGCTGGTGAGCTCCTATTGACTGAGCTCTAGGTACTCCTGTGTCCTAATGGGACCCCTAGGAGGAGGCCCCATACTCCGACCCCTCTGTGCATCAAATCTCTATGGAGGTCTGTAAGGTGGGTCGGGACTGCATTGCTGCTGCTATTGTGGTCTAAAAGATGACTGTGATGAGCCCTATCCACCATGAGGAGGAGGAGATCGACCCCCTCGATCTGTTGTCCTGCATCTACTAGATGTGGCTCGGACTCGGTCTCTAGCCTGCTGGGTCTTTCCCGAGTCTCCTCTGCTATATAGGCCTTCTCAATGGCCTCAGCTAATGTCTATGGGCAATGGATCCGAACCGCACCTCCAATGTCTAGATTCAGGCCCCGGATGAACCTGTGGATCCACACCTGCTCATCCTGCATGTACTCAACATACTAGAGTAGGTCTAGAAATCTACTCTCATACTCAGCTACTATAAGAGATGCCTGTCGGAGGTCATGAAACTCATCGATCCTCTATTGTATGAACCTCCATGACAAATATCTACTCTGAACCACTCCTCAAAGAGCTCCCAGGTGACCGAATCTGAATCAATGTGGAGCTTCTACTCCTCGGTCCTCCACCAAACACTAGCTCCATCCCTCTTAGAAGATGGATCGCAACACAGATTTCATGTTGCTAGAACAAGGGCAGAGCTTGAAGCACCGCTCAAGCTCACCAACCAGGCCTCTGCCTAAAACCACCTATGTCACCCGAATAGTGTGATGGCCAAAGCTTTAGGATCTCCCTGATATGGTCTGCAAGTGGTGGTCTGGTGACCCCTAGGCCTCTCTGCATGCCCATCTCTAAGCCTAGGGCTCGAGACCTATCTTTGTGCCCTGAAACTCGGTCTCCCTATGTCCCTCTGCGGTGACTCTGCTCTGGCTGACTCCACATGGGATTTCTCTTCTCTGTGATCATCACTATGTCGAGAAGGTGCCCGAGCCTCATCTGATGGCTCTCTATCATGTCTAGTAAAGTATGTGTCTCCCACGGACCCTCCGCGTAAGGTGACATTAACGTCTGGAGTGTCTGTAAAATTTGTGGTAGGATGGCTGCTACAACATGATCTGGTGGTGGCAAGTCTAAGTCTATGTGAAAAGACCCCTCATCTTGTCCATGCCCTCCTACACAGACCAAAACTAGAGGTTAGTTCATTATTCTAGGTTTCATTAAGTTTTCCATGTTTACTAAGATATGTAATTTCAAACAAAGTTGTTTTCTAAGTTTAAAAGTGTGTTAGGTTTAAAGTTCATGTCTCAAGTTTTCTAGTGTGCCCAAGGGTCCAAGATTTGAACCCATGGCTCTGATACCAAGTGTAACGCCCGCTAAAACTCCCACTCGAGACCCAAGAACAACCTAGGTTAGTTAGAAAAATTATGGAATAATTTTTTTTTGTTCAAGGTGAGACTACAAACAAGCCTCAAAGCAACAATTGACACAAGGAAGTACATCAAGGTCAATCATGTTAAGAAGATAAGGTTTTCCATTGGAACAACATATAAAAGACCACATTACAATTAGTGGGTATAATTAACCAAGTATAGTTTAAATTTCCTTTAGGTGTTAATTTAATAATCAGATTAAATTAACACTAGGGTTAAATATTTCTTAATTACACTTAGAGGGCTACAGGGGCCAAAACAATAAAACAAGGCTCTCATTACAAGGGGTAGGAAAAACATTCCCTTCCCCATAAGGTGGCCCCAAAATGGTCAACTCATGCTTTTAGAAATACACTTTGAAAATAAGGAAGGTAATTTTCCTCTTACCCACTCACATACTGACCTAAAAGATTCAAACTAGTTTTTCTCATATTTCCCACACTCAAAAACTCCTAAACACCATTCCATTAGATAGGAAATTTCTTCCCCTTTCAGAGATATAAGGAAGTCCTTCTAACTCCCTATAAAACTCAAGTTATGGGCGGCGGGCCTTGGGAGAAAATTTTCCCCAAAGGCAGGCCTGCGGGCCTAGGGAGAAATTTTTTTTTTCCCCAAGGGCGTTTGGGTCGGTGGGAGTTGGGGAGGAAAGTTGGATTCTTGGTGCTTGGGGTGAAAATAAAAACTTTACCCCCATGCGCCCATGAGTCCATGGGGGACTCCATGCTCTGAAAATGAAATTATACCTCAGGGCCGTAAGGGACACGTGGCATGTTCTAAGCCAATGCGGGGAAGCGGGTTAGTGGGGACAAACATGCATTTTTTCCTTAAGGATTAAAAAAATGCAAGGGATTAAAACCCACCCGTGCCGCCTCCCGGTGTACTCGTGCCACATGTCATGATGTCATTCATTGGATGCGGATCGGATCGGGTCGGTGGGGAGATTTGGGAAAAGTTTCCTTTTGAAGCGTAAAGCTTCGAACACTCCGCACCTCTCCCGATGCGTCATGTGGAGACACGTGTCATCCAGCCATTGGTCGTGGGTGTGGGCCTGTGGGGAAAATTTGGGAATTTTGCCAAATTTTCTTTTGAAGTGCTAAGGCAAAAAAAGGATCCGCGCCTCCGCCAATGCCTAAGCCACGTGTCAGTCAATGATTGGCTGCGGGGATGCGGGGCCGATGGAGAAATTTTTTCCAAAAGAACTTTTTGGACTTAGATTTTTTTTTTCAAGTCAAGGAAAGAAGGTTTGGGTGACAAGGGGTGGGGGGAACTTCATGATTTTTGCCCTTTGGGAAAAAAAAAAAAAAAGGAAGGTTTTAACTGGGTGGGTCCACAGTGAATATTTTAATAATTTAAATTTTGACAGTTAGATTATTTTTGAGCCCAAAATGAAGTAAAAACTTCAGAAGGCCATAAATTTTGATTGGGAAGCTCATTTTTTTTGGAAAAACGAGGACTTTTTGAAAATCTCTCAAAGTCCTCTTTGCATATGAAACTCAAGATTTTAATTTTGATAAGTTTTGAAGGGTAAATTTTGAGAAAATGTTTTTTGTCACTTAGGAAGTGAACTGGTCTTTTTTTTTTTTAACTTATAAATTTTGTTCAAATTTTCCATTAACTCTCTCTCAACATGCCCAACAGGCATGGAGGATTTTACTTGGAAGATTTTAGGATAGATTGCAAGGTTAAAAGGTTTGATTGATTTGTAATTCAAATTTATCAATTTTATACAACAAGGAGTCTACAATTTTGCTTTTTCCCGATTTTGAAAGGTTTGATGGAAATTTCTTAAGTGTTTTAGTTCATTTGGGGTCATTTTGATCTTACAAGTCCAATTTGGTATTTAATTTTTTCTTTTTGATGTTGCAGGGTCATTCTGTTCAATTTGCTAATTAATTTACAGAGTTTGAAATTTATCTAATAGAGATCAGATTCGAATGGGTCTATTTTCATTTATCATCTTCTAAGTTTTTAAAAAAAATTCATTCCAAAACCAATTCTAACCTATTAAGTTGATTCAAGCAAGGTATTCAAATGCCAAATTACAATTCTGATTTCTAAAACATTCATTTCTAAAGAACAAAGCATTATGACATTTCTCCATACGTATTCACTTTTTCCTCTTTCCAACAAAACTTCAAAATACATTCAACAATCAGATTTCAATACCTAATAATGCCATTTGAGAAAAGTAATACAATCTTTTATTGATTCAAAAAGATACCTTTACAACTTCTTCTTTCATTCCTAAATTTCAATATACATAATACAATTTCTTTCTCATTCATTCAAAAAATAGAAAAGAAAACAGAGTATATCTCTTTCACATTTCAAATTACAACTTTCATAGCCAATACAAAACATCTTTCCATCACAAATAATATACAAGGTCATCCACTTCAAAGTGGGAAAAGGTTACAATAAGAAATAATCTCAACAAGGACTATCAAACTTGTCTTTTTCCTTTCTCTAGTCAAGACAACAACATGAAGATCCTCCATTTTCCAATTTTGATCACAAAAAGGTAGGGAAAGGCAATGCTCTCCACCCAACCAAGACATCCAATGAAAAGGAGAAGCCATCCTTCTTCATTGGCCCCCGAGCCCCAACCACAATGCAATAAGAAATGTGTTTCAACTCATGGCAACAATAGGCTTCCACAACACACATGCAATTTCACATTTAAAACATAGTCACAGTCCAAAAAAAAATTTGCAGTTTGCAACCATAGATAAAAGACAAAAAACAACACTCAGGCTTCCTCATGCAAGCCAAAGGAGCAAGAACTATGGGGATGCTACTTATGCCTCCCAAAGGGAAATGGGTATCACCACTTGATTACAAACCACCAAAAATATAGTATATCAAAACCCTGACATGCCCTTATGCCTCCCCAAGTACCCCTTATTCCTCACATTTCCTTATGCCTCCCCAACCTCTTATGGCACCCCATAATGAGTAAAGAAATGCAAGCTATTTATTTTTGTAAGGTGGAACCCAAATCCCAACTCCCTCCACACTTATACCTCCCCAAAACACTTATGCCTCCCACAAAATACCCCATAGTCTCCTCCTACACCATCCCTAGGTAGTCTACCCAACCACCAACAAATAAAACAACACATTCAAACATTCAACCATTCCTAAGTGTAAAGAAAAATGAAAAGAGATCATTTCAAGAGCCAAGCTCCTACCTCTCCATGATGGAGTTTTATTCCAAGGTTCCAAAACAACAAGCTTTCCAATGCAAAACATAGTCCAAGATCAACAATCTACAAGCATGCAATAATCTCCAATCTTCTCCAAAAAAGAGCTCAAACAACAAAAAAGAATTCACCCCAAAATGAAGTATGCAAAAGTGAAAACCAACCCCAAAACAAGGTAAGGAATTCAAATTTTATAGAAGAGGGAAGAGAAGAGGATGAGGTGGATCCATGTAGGATGCCACATCACACATCCTCAACCCCAACACCCAAGTCAACTTCATTCTCCAATGCATAATAATTAGGTGGGTGAATAATATGATAGTTTACTTACACACTCCAAAACAAGCCCACACCCCAAAGGACTGAAATTAAAATATGTAAGAAAGTGCAATTAAAACATACAACTTGACTTACAAAAATGCATAATGAAAGTCTAAATTTAACTCTCCAACCATAGGTAAGGTTGGTATATAAATTTAAGAGGTGTGGGACAAGTCTAACTTGTCCCAAGCCTCCAAAATCAGCCTCAAGGAAAATTCAAATTTCAAAGAAGGTGGAGTGTTTCACACTCCAAAATTAACTTACACATCTCTTACACATCCTCTTACAACACTTAAACCAAGAGCCAACAACTCTATTAATTACATTCTCATGACCCATTTACTTAATTAACTTAACAACATGATTACTCACAATATTTACACACCATTTAATAAATAATGAAAGGGGTCAATGCACCACTAAATAAACACATGCAAACATTAAACAAAGGAACCAAATAAAAGAAAACATAAATCCCTTGGTCACATTCGAAGGGGATCCCCCATGGGAATCCCTAACAACTAACAAACACACACAAACAATTACAAGTTTCCATGGTGACCTTGTTGAATTCATCTAGAATTCCAATGTGGTTGGTCTCCAATCCCCCGATGTTTATTGTGATATATTTTAACCTACAAAACACAAATACCTCCTTCGGCCTCGTGGCCATATCAAAACATCCAAATGAATATAAATATAATTTCAAAATCATCAATATATATATATATATATATATATATATATATATATATATATATATATATATATATATATATATATATGAATCACAACAATCATCAAGACAATCTACAATATCACTTACAATTTCATCAACAACTATATCATCATCAATTTTAATTCAATTTTCTCGGTCTACTCAATGTATCCAAATATCACATGTCCTAACAACATCCATATATATATATATATATATATATATATATATATATATATATATATATATATACATCTATATAAAATGTCTCCAATAAACATCATGTGCATCATATATGAATCAAATTCAACAATAACCCATGATCTAACATCTAACATCATACTAAATCAAAACTATAACGTGATGGTTTTGGAACACCATGCAAATGAACAAATTCTCTGAAAAACAAATCTACAACACTTATTGCATCACTTGTTTTCTTGCAGAAATAAAATAAAGCATCTTAGAAAACCTATCAACAACCACAAAAATTGATTCATTACGCGTTGTGTTTTGGTAATCCCAAAAAAATCCATACTCGAGATATGTCCACGACCCTTTAGGAACAGGAAATGGCATGTACAACCCCGTATTCTATGTGTGTCCTTTCAAGACTTAACAAATTCAAAACCTTTCCACATCTCTTTTCATCTTTGGCCAATAGTATTTCTCTACTACCAAGGCTATCATCTTATCTTTACCAAAATTCCCAACCAATCCTCCGCTATGCAACTCTTTCACTATATTCTCTCTCAGAGACCCAATTGGAATACATAGTTGGCATCCCTTGAGTAGGTATCCATCTGTAAAATGTACTCATCCAAGACATCTCCTACATTTTTCGATAATGGACAAATTAACCTTTCAACAATATCCTTAAAATCAGAATCAGAAGAATACAAACTCTTTATTGCTTCAAAACCCACCACCTCATTTTCCATAGTGGTAAACAAAGTGATAATCTTTAGGAAATTTTTATTCTTTGGACTCAGCATGTCTATTTCCTTGGGGATTGTAATTATAAGCATATGTCAAATTGATCCCATATTATTTGCACATTACCACCAAGGGTTTAGCTCAGAAGCTCATGGCATAGTCGGCAACAATTTTGACTAGCACCCTAAACCTTCAGATGATATGGTTCAGCATGAAGTCCATGACAATTTGGTGTGTTTCTCTTTTGGTGGGGATTACCTCCACCCACTTAGTGAATTAATCAGTGGCTACAAGAATCCACTTATGGCCAACACTTGAAGGGTTTGAAATTTCACCAATGAAATCCATTCCCCATTGCTTAAATGGGGCTTCAATTGATACAGGTTGTAAAGGTAAGGAGCCTGAAGCTTTCGGTCTTCCAGAGAAGCACTGAAAACTCTCACATCTTCTAACCAAATGAGTTGTATCCTTGAAGAGAGTTGGCCACCAATAACCAACCCTCAAGATCTTGTGTGTTGTGACTCTTCTAGTAAAATGCCCGCCACAAACTCCTCCATGAAGATCAAAAATTATCTTGGGGCTTCATCTTGATAATACACCTTAAGACAACTCCCTCGGGGTTCTTCCAAGCTAACCCATAATCGGTAATGACATATTTCGGGAAGCCAACTTAAGGGTTTTTTTCTAGTTCTTACTCAAATTCCCGGGCGATACGGATGTCCGAGATAAAAATTACATCCTTGTACCACTCAAAACTCATCACTT
Source organism: Taxus wallichiana var. yunnanensis (assembly GCA_018340775.1). Taxonomy (NCBI): domain Eukaryota; kingdom Viridiplantae; phylum Streptophyta; class Pinopsida; order Cupressales; family Taxaceae; genus Taxus; species Taxus wallichiana. The sequence continues at coordinate 806,728,930 of CM031239.1, read as the reverse complement.
TTTCTATTTATGGGATAAATTTGAGTAGCTCATTATCTTTTATCCTTGGGCTACATCCTAGAACGCATCGTATTATATCTATGGGACACCTCCTAGCCCGTTACCATCAATTCTTGGGCCACATCCTATCCCATTTCCTTCAATCCTTGGACCATATCCTATTCGTCCATCATATCATCCCTCTATCAACAACTATGGCAAGCCCACCATCATCTCTACCACTCCTATCATCAATCCCAAACATCCACTTTCTTCTCCCATTTCTCGAGACCAACCAAATCATGCATTATCTTGTAAGAAACAAAAACAACTTCTTCATCAAGCCAAAATAAAAAAATAAAGAGCTTTAAATCTCCCAACAAATCCAACACCCCATATCTAAAACGTAAATGAGATTCAAAAATTTGCACCAAGGCAAATGCCACTTATGGCGCAAAGTGCAGAAATCTATGGATATGGAACTCAAGCTCCCCATACAAAATCCATGTTTCAAGATAAGTCACAGTCACTTATCGAGTATGATCTCACCATGATCATCGATATTGGAGATAATATCACTCTTGATAAGAAAAATCTCCTAGTCTCCCTCATCAAATAAATCATAAACATTATTGTTGGATCCTATCACATGAAGTGACATTGTTGGTCCTAACTTTCCTATCCATCCTATCATATTCTTCCTACCCTATCATGGATATTTTTCCTCCTATCTATCCACATTTCATCTTCTCCTTTGTGGTTTTCCCTTCATAAAAGCGCAAAGATCTTTCAAAAATAGAAAAATGAGAAAACATTAAAACATTACAAAAACTCAAAGGTATAAACACCCAACATTGTAATAAGGTTTTGTATGCACATGGATGTTCTTTCCTCCTTTCTTAATATTCCTCTGCAAGTCTCCCACCATGTTCATCCCTTTAATGATATTTTGGTTAGTTTATTCACGCTCATTGTGTGACATTTATCTCTATTGTATTTGTTTGACCTTGGTCCTTCATTACCTTGGTAAATTAAAGAACACTGACCTCTTAGAGATCCTCTCACTATCACACATTTAATAAACTTGTTGTGAAGACCTTTTGGGTGTATTTGTTGACACTAGCCAATGTAATCATCACAATCACTTTCACATCCTTCCATCAAGCCATAAGTGATTTTTAACTCCTTATCAAAAGAATCAAGAGAGTTGAAATAATTTTGAAAAAAAAAAAAAAACAATCAAAAAAACAAAAATAGTTAACTCTCTTGGGGTATTTATAGTATCTCTATCGGGGCTATGGATGCCTGGCTGGTAGTAGAACAATGTTGCGACTAGAATCAAATACATCTCCATCGGGGCTATGGATGCTTGGATGGCAGTGAAGTAATGTACGACTCTCCTTCCACCCTCCATTCACAAATCACCTATCAAAATAAATCATTCCTACACATTGGCTAGTTTTTCTTCACTTATTTCTTATCAAATATTCACTTCAAGAGGTAATTAATTTCCACATGCACACATTGGATCTTGATGAGAAAAAATATTAGTATGTTACCGGGTGTTGTTTGAACTTTGTTCAGACTCTTTCTTTAGTCCTTATTTTTCCTCACGATTTGTGCCTTTACCTAATTAAATTTTCATCACCAATATTCTAGATACATTTTTCCATATCAATCCATAACTCACACTGTTCTTCTTCTTTGTTCAGAACATCCATGTTTATAAGATTTCCTTCTTACTATATTTGAGGGAAACTTTGTCCCTTTTTTCAATAAACAATATTTTACTTCTTTATATCATGTCTTTATTGGTGGGTTGCGTTAGGGGCATGCTCAATCCTTTCTAGCACTTCATTAGTTTGAGTTCATCATCATGTTGAACCTATTTGTCTTGGCCTTGATATAAAAGATTCTAATAGTATATATGTGTGGAGTTTCCGCTTGTATATTATCATCTCTCATTGGGGGAATATTTGCATCTTCATTTGCATGTACATAGCTTCGAAAAACCTTCAAAAAAACTTAAACAATTGTAAAACATAAAAAAATCCTAAACATTGGTAAAACATAAAAAATCCTAAACATTAAAAAAATCCTAAAAATAAAAAACTATCCTACAAAACATCCTACTTCAGTGCTTGCTTGTTCTAGCGCACGACATGTGGATCATCTTGTGATCTTCCTTCATTAACAAAGTTGGTTTTCTTTCTATGTCTGTCTTCTTGACATATATCATTTCTCGGTATAGTTTCATAGTGGTCGTTGCTTTTCACAGGACTTCTATGTCCTATGTTTATTCCCTTGCATGTATCCTTGTTTGGGCGTCATTTTAACCCTTTTCGTATAACTCAAACATTTGGGAACTGAAGCTAGATAACAAAAACATTGGTGTAACTTTCTTGAACATTGTTTGTTTGTGCTTGTTTATTTGCATTTATGCTTGTTTACTTTGTCGTACTACATTGCTTTATGTATTTTTGTTGACTCAATCCTTTAGCATGGAACAAAAATAATTATTATGGATTTTCATTTCATTTTACCCTTGTTTGTGTGTTTATATCAAATAAAAGCTACTTCTAAACTAGATGATACATGTAGTCAACACTATACCCTTAGATTAATAGTAAAATCTCATTAGCGTCGGCCTATCACCTAAGCAGCAGCGAGGTGGTGTTAACCCGAGGCATGCGCATGCATTGAGTCTCTCCTTTATGTGATTCTTGCGAGAATACATCATATTATGATAGATAATCAAGTGAAAAATAATAGAAAACAAATGTGCATCGTTTAAGAACCTAGGATGAGTTATTATCTCATTGCATCCATAAAAGAGAAATAACAACATCCTATATAATTGATTCATACACAAAGGAAATTCATTAAACTTATGCTCATGAGCATATATATGATTTTAAAAAGTGCCTTATATTCATATTAACGAGATCAATAACCACATTACATTCCTTGAGGTCATAACAAACCCATATAACATGCAGAGAAAAGTCATGCATCAGAACTACACTATGTCCTTCACATTACAAAGATGAATACAGACCCATCCCTCTAAATATGCCATCACTCCTAATTTTCACTAATCCCAACCCATAGAATCCTCCATTATATTTCTCTGAGCTTCACCCCTATTCCACCACCTCTACTCTCTCAGGATGATTCCATGTATATATCTCCCTCTCTTTCTGCTATCCGCGCACCTCTATATATAGTTTTTTTCCTTCACTGTCATGCCTTCTAAGGTAATAGATCGGATGTCGAGTGTCCAAGTGTCCTCTAATGGAGCATGTCTCCTTTGATCGAGCTCTCCACTGCTGCATGATGACGTTCTTCTGGAACCTTCCATCGCATACATGGAATATTCCCTTTTTGATCCTATAGCTACAGGTTGGCACCTTATCCATTCCGCATGCTAGATGGGTCACGCTTTTCTCGTGTGCTTCTGGAACATTGAATATGGCTAAGTCCCAAAACATGTCTTGCCTTGCATGTGCACCGTGTGTTATGTAAACCCTGGTAGAACCCTTCCCTGCGCGCCTTCAACCCCCACACCCTTCTTCAAATAGGTCTCGCACACCCATGCACGTTCTTGTACTTGGCCAATATTTTGGGGCCCAACATCACTCCACACTATGCCTGTTCTGCCCTTGGAAACACTCTTCAATAAAGTAAAGAATGGTGGGATCTTACAATGGTTAGAAATAAATAATAAAGGAATGAAGAATTGGGAGAAAGAATGAAAGAATGGGGAACTTGTTTATTGTTGGAGGAGGAGAGGGAAATCCTTCCTATTTCTGCCTCTAACTTCTCCCAAGCATTGACCTCATTCTAAGCTTGCTGATAGAGGTCACCCACCAGGGCGCTCACCTCCTCAAAACTCAGCTCCTCCCCTTTGGCACTCATGGTCTCAACAATAATTTCCAACTACTTTCCCAAGTCCTCAAGTGCATCCATCCTACGGGTGATCTGGGGGTATAATTCCTTTAGCCATCTTTTTGATCAAGCCTCGTAGGGTCTCGATTGCTTCTAACTTATTCTCCACCTCGGCTAGGATCTTATCTCTTTCTGCTATATTCCCCTTATTTTTCTCTTGGAACTCCTTGAGTTCCATTTCATGGGTGGCAACCAAGATGCTTGCCACTCTATCCCTATCAAAGCACAGTTGTCATAAGTAGCTTTAATGACTTGCGCGGAGGCCTTTACCTCTGCAAGAAGTTTAGTGTATCGAGCCACAATCTTGACAACCTTCATCTTTTCCTCTTTCTCTTGGTGCACCTACGCCTCTTCTACAGACTCTAAAGTGAGTGGTCACCTCTCCATTGTGAGAATGTGAGTCAAATCCTCTAGACATTGCAAGGCTAATTCATACTTCTACTCGGGTGGTGCTAAGTCGGGGTGCTTCAGACAATGGCATCTGTAATCATCTCCACCTTCTTGGAGACTTTGCATACCTTTTCTTTTTCTTCTTTCAGCTCACACCTCAACTGAGAGTTGATCATCTCCTCTTACTTTAGGTCCTTGCTCTTTTCCACGAGCTCCTTCTTTTTCTTCTCCAATTCCTCCTCCAAGAATTTCACTCTATCATTTCTCCCAAATAGTCTGGCCTTAACTTCAATGAAACCTTGTTAAGCATGTTACAGACCTATTCATCTGATAGTTGTTGAGCGTTCACCAAGGGATTTACTCTTTTTTTTCGGCACCTTCATTAGCACTCTCTGGCTTACTTCGAACTCAGGTTCATCTACGCTGAGACTCAAATGCCCAAGATAGCATCTTCTTGGTTCGGGGATAAACACCTTCTTCATCAAATGATGACATAGCAGGAGTTGTTCTGTTGGTATGGTGCTCTAGAAGTGCGCACATAGCACCTTGTTAGGATCATTAATGTATCCCATTCCTTTCTCTTGTGCCACCACTACGCCTTTCCCACATGTTTGTATAGCTTTTGGGAAGCTTACTACCAATTTGGGATCCCCACCCATGCTTTGTCATACTCCTTCCCAATGCTTTCTTCTTCCATCTCCTTCATAATTTCATCCGCACTCCACTCCAACTCCTATTCCACCAACTCCTTCATGATGCCTACCACTTCTCTCTATGTGGCTTTCTCCACTTGCTCCTTGGTGAGGCTTGGGGTTATTTGGTTTTTGGTGCTTACTTCTTCGCTCACCCCCTTGCCTTGATCCTCAGCTTCTTCCTCATCATTCTTCTCCTCATCTTCCTTATTATACTTCTCTTCATCTCCTTCCTCCTTAGAATCATGTACATCATATATTGGATGGTCTTCACCTCCTTCAGGCTCGTCATCATCCTTTTCGCCAATGTAGGCATCTAAACTTTTTGTCTCCTCTGAGTCTGCCTCTTCTGTCACCTTCTACTTCTTCCTTACTGGGGATTCTAGTACAAGAGATTCTTCCTTTTCTTTTTCTTCACTAGGAAACGTCTTCCTTGGTGACTCCTCATGTGTGAGGGGCTCTTTTTCTCTTGGCACTTCTTCTTCTTGGGTATTTTCCTTGACAGGGGACTTCTTCTGTGTGCATAACTACTAAGCTTAGCGCTTACTTCGGAGTGCCCATAGATTGTGTTGTCTGCACACTTGGTGCCTCTCTTCCCATCTTCTCTTTCTCTCTTCTTTGGTGTGGCCTTCTTTCTCCTGTGGGGTCTTCTAGAATGGAGACATCACTCTCCGAGATAGTCGATTTCTCGAGCTTAAGCCTTATGCGCAGATACACCCTGTTTGCGCCCTTCCTTAGGTGATTGACAACATTATGGGCTTCATCATTTGAACTTTTTGGGAGACATAATTCTCCACGTACATGTGCTTCTTAGGGTAGATGATATTTTGGCACAGCTCACGATAATCTTGGTTGAATTCACTAAGTTTGAACCTTAGTCTTTTGGCCTCTTTAAACCCATTAACCCTTTCTTGGAAGTATTGCATGGTGAAGGAGAAAGGTAGCTTGCACCATGGACCCTTAGTCCCATTTGTCAAAGTGAACCTATCAATGTAGAAGTGTTGGTATATTGCAAACTCTTCTTCTCCATTCACGAGTGTGGGAAACTACTCTAGGATCCTCCACTCTGCCCCGAATGCATCACGCATTCATTTGTACCACTTCTCCAAGCATGCCTTGTGAGCATCCGTCATGGTTTCACAAGTGTAATTTTCAAACCTTTTTGTGAGGCGAGGATTCTCTTGGATTCTCCCAAACTAATTTTTCGGCCCATCTGGTACTCCAATCTCTCGAAAAGAGATGGTGAGGAGGATGTTATCCAATAGTATCTTATCTCTCTCTCTTACATGCTGCTTATGATCTCATTCACAATGAAAGTGGGAAAGTTATAGATGGTTTCCTCTGATATCTTTCGGCATACATTTAGCCATACCTTGTTTACTTATGTCCATCTTTCTTGATCATTAAGCTTAGTCACCAAGTGCTTGTAACTAACCTCATAACATGGTCTGCGATTTTTGTGATGTCAAAGTATCATGAACCATTTTTGTAGTCATACATTTTTATTGTCTCCTTGATAGCCTCCTTGTCACTTAGATCATCATCTATACTTTCTCCTTCACAAATAAGGCCTATGAACTTGGATATCAACTGCGGTGTTATGCACATCTTGCGCCCTACAAAATAGAAGTGATCTTCATATATGTTCGACATCAACCACTGATAAAGGTGCTTGGGCTTACCAAATTAGGGCAACTCATATAGCTGCAATAACCCTACCTTCTCCAATTTGATTTTCACCTCATCACCATATATAGGCATCCCATCTGATGTCCCTCGTTAGTTGGATAGACCAACTCTAACACCATTTCCTTCTCAGTTGTTCTCATGCAATGGTTATAATCGCCCATGTCGATTTGTCTTAAGTGTGACACCCACTCATTTCCTAAAGCAATACTCCATCTTGGGCTATTGCATTTACGTATACCATTCCTCAATGAAGCTCTGTGGAGCGATGCGGTTTGTTTTCCCTTTCCCTTGCCCTTCTGTTTCTTTGGTGAAACAGCGATGCCTTCTTAGGTGCCATGATTTTCATTCGGGATAAACTAAGAAGTCCTTACTCTCGCTCTCATACTCTACTTAAATCCAAACTCTACTCCTGGAATAAATCCTTCTATCTTCGTGCCCTAGCTGCCAAACCCTAACTAGGAAAACCTTCCATGAGACAACGCACTTCAAACAATATTTTCTCATGCTCATGTACTCCTTCCTCTTGGTTTGTGGATCTACTCTAGTCACACCCTTAGGTTTCTTGGATTCTTATTCCTTCACACAAATCTCTTTGGATGTCATAGTTCGCAAGAGCGCTTCAACTTTGTAATAGCAAGGTAAAATAATGACTTTCCCGACCTTATATTTATAGTTTTTGCTTCACTCCAGCAATAAATGCTATACCACCTACCAACGTAATTTAACATTAAATGTGGCTTTTTCCACTAAGACGAATTTCAGCGCCCTTACCCACACACTTAATCCTACACGAAAAAACTTCTACAACCTTTTGGCACACAAAAATCAAATCTGACTGAAGACTCTTATGTGCATGTCTACAATCTTTGAAGACACTTCTTCTATCCTTTACCTGATTTTTGCCCTTGCCTACCTGATTTTGTTCATGCGCTCTTCATTCTTTGTACATGGTCTTTGTTACAACCTTCTTGACACCATAATTCATTATCCACCATTTCCTCACGCGCTTTCTCAACCTTACACACTTCCTTCTACTAGGCCACTCAACTTGTATTACAGGCCTATACTTTGCTTTGCATTACTCCACCCCACACTAAAATAGATGCACAGTCCTCTACACATACACAACCTTGGAAAAATAATGTGGTTACTTTGGAGCATAAGGCGTAAAAAAACAAAGAAAGGAACAAGCAATGAGAAAGGGAAACACAAGAAAATAAAAACATAAAGGAAAATTCTAAACTAATTAGCAATATTGCCTTATTTACAAACACCAATAAGACTTATTTAAAGTAGGGCTTTAGCCTACTCCCATTAAAGTGACTTGGTAATCTCGTCCCATCTAGTGCATGTAACTAGAAAGCATCTAAATCAAGAATGTATGAGATGATGTAAGGTCCCAACCAATGGAATTTCAACTTCCCAGGATGCATGCAAATACTTGGAATCATACAACAACACCATCTTCCCAACCTCAAACTACTTGTTCTTGATATGACGATCATGCCATGCCTTTTGTCTTGCTTTTTTGTCTTCTGAATCCATCTAGAAAGTGATCTCCTTTTTCTAACTACATTAACTTATCAATCCTCTCTTCCAACGCTTGCTTATCATCCAACCCTCCTGTGTGTGTGCTATATGTAGTGATGGTAACATGAATTCAACTAGAAAATAGCCTCCGCACCAAACACCAATTGAAACGGTGTGGCCTTATTCAACCTCTTGTAGGTTGTCCTATATTCCCATAGAATGAATGCTAGTTTTCATCCTAATATTGTATTCAATGTCACGAGATATTAGTCGATGTGTGACTTAGTATCTTATTAAATGCCTTAGGTGTTCCCATACATTTGTTAAAAAAATCTTGACCATTTCATTGAGGAAATGTACACCTCTATCACTTGTTAAGCTTAAAGGGAAATCATACCTGTTGATTATGTTCTCCCATAAAAATATAGCAGTTGTCGCTGCGGTGTAATCTTTCGTAGGCATTTCCTTTGTCCATCGTGTCAAGTAATCGGTGCAAGTAATGATATACCATGAACTATTCCTTCACACACGGTTGGCAAAATTAGCCCTACAAAGTCGATTGCCCATTTTCAAATGGTTCGGCGCTAGTTATTGGTTGCGTGAGGGCATTTCATCCCTCTTCTCAAGTTTTCCAAGGCACTAACAATGGTCATAGGCCTTGCAAATCTCAATCAATCTGGTAGATAGTTTTCCACCTACACCCTACTAGTAAAATCTTACACGTGGTAGCATTTCCTGCATAGTGTGCTCTTGTAATCCCACCATGCACTTCCTCCATAATTTCCACACGCTCATATTCCAATACACATCGGCGTAGAACCTCATCACGACCTAGCTTATACATGTCTTCGCTAATCAACATGTAGGGTGCAGTGTGTATTCTTTGAGTGCTTTCTCTCCAAAGCCTTCATCCATTCGGTGCACACACTGTTTTTAAGAACATTGCTATATCTTCCAAGTCGAGGTGCATGCCACAACCACAACAGTTACACATCTCACATGGTATCCTCAATGCTTTGCACATCCTCCCTTGAGTTGATTATTGATAAGTGGTCAGGTCCTAAATTACTTTTTCTTGGTTTTACAACCACTTTGAACTCAAACTCTTGAAATAATAGGACCCATCAACATATGCGCCCTTGCAAAACATGCTTGTTGACTAAGTATTTCAATGCCATGTGGTCCGTGTAGAATATAAATGGTGTTTCCAAAGTCTTTCTGAACTTATGCATCGCGTAGATCATAAATAGTGCCTCACACTCGGTGGTTGTGTAATTGCATTCAACTGGTGTCAATTTTCTACTAGAAAAACACAAGGGATGATCAACAATCCCCTCTCTGAGTTGTGCTAGTACTACTCCAATATTTGTCCCAAGGCATCGACATGCACATGGAAAGGTTTGTCCCGGGAAGGAAAACGTAGTATGGGCGCCATGACAAACCTATCCTTTAAAGTGTCAAATGCCCTCTCTTGTGCCTTTCCCCAATGAAAGACACTCTTGTGTTTTAGCAATTCCTCCGAGGGCATGGTGAATTTGGCATACCCTTTGATTAATTTCATGTAGTACCTCGCATGCTCAAGGAATCCATGCACTACACTTTGGCTAAGTAGGCTCCCCGACCCCAAAATAACTATAACTTTGGTGGGATCCACTAGTAAGCCTTTTTTGCATATATCATGTCCTAACAGGGTCCCAAATGGAGTAGAAAAGACACATTTCTTAATGTTGAGGGATATCCTCAACTGCCGACATCTCTCAAACATCAACCTCAAATTATCACAATGGTCTTTCACCAGCCCCACACAGTCCAGTCATCCAGGTAAACTTGAAACTTATGGATGAAGTCCTGAAATGTTTGTACGAAAATGCACGAAAACACATCAGGTGTATTCTTCAATCCAAAAGGCATAACCGTGTAGGAGAAACTTCCCCATTCAGTGGCAAAAGTTGTCTTTATTTGGTCTTCCTTTGTAATCTTGACTTGGTGATACCCTAAGAACCCATATGTGAAAGAGTATACTTTTTTCCCAGCTACTCCTTCCAAATTCTCTTCAGTAAAAGGGGTTGGAAAAGGATCGATGACACATATTGCATTCAAATCCATGTAGTCAACACATATTCTTATCCTCCTATCCTTCTTGATATTGATGACCATTGGGCTTATCCATTCGATTCTTCCACTGCCTCAATGATACCAGATGCTATCATCTTGTCTATTTCTTCCTTGACCCGTACGCACAGATTTGGATTCATCCGATAATGCCTCCTCTGAATCAGGTGCACACCTTCCTTTAATTTGATCTTCATCTCCCCTAAGGAATGGTGGATTCCTTTGAGTTCATGGTACCAGCAAGGGAACAAATCCTTGAACTCGTAATGCAATTAATGACCTTTGAAACTTCTTTTTCCGACTAATAGTCCCCAATGATAGCTTCCTTAGGTTTTGTCTCTATCCCAATGTTAACCTTCTTTGTTTTTAAGGGCTCATGGTAGGATCTTGCTCTCTCATTAACGCTATATATGACCTCGAGCATACCTTCATAATGGTTAACATCCAAAGTTTCCATCTCTTCACCGTCTACTACATAGACCATTTTTCATTTTTCTTTTTCCATGCACGCGCACTCAAGTTGTACTTCCTCTGATTCTTCTTCATTGAGGCACGTTTCAAATAAGGCTCACCTAGTAATTCTAGTAGCCTATCCTCTACCATAGCACTATCTCCCATTGTAAGGCACTTGATTACTTATAACACCTTATCCATTGATGGCTTGGTACTCTTATACTCGAAATCTTGAATGAGATTAGCTGCTAACTCCTACCAATTACTTGTTTGACGATGCATCTCTGAATGAATATACCATGCACGCGCACATCCTTGTAAGGTGGAATATAACTTATGCACCCATAACAAAGGTGGTAAAGCTTCTGCGCTTCCCATCAAGTCTTCTCACATGCTTAGACATGAAATGAGGCGGTCTCTTTACCATGGTAATCTTGTATGACAGTGGGCGCATTGCTCCTAGAGAACCTTATAGAAAATGTGATTCTTACCTTACGCCATTCTAGGAGGCTCTCCCGATGTGTAGCCCACTAGCGTGTTGCAATTCCGAGTAGGTTATAATTGAGTATTCCCCTTCTCTTGTCCTCATTCTTCTACTAGGCCTCCATTTCTCACAAGAAAATTTGAGGGTATGCTCCTCCAGAGTAATTTGGAAACTTCATCCCTCCTAGGTGCTTGAATGAGTGTGCCTTCGTTACCCTTGTTACAGATCCTCTCAACTATCACCCAATCAAATCATAAGTCTCATGGACCCAATTTTCGCATGTCATGCTAGTGGTATCACTCAAGGACTGAGCATCTTCAAATTGGATAACACCCTCCGTGGGATTAATTATCTCAGGATCTCTGATGGAGCACACATATATTATGTCGAGGACTTCCTCTCTTAAGGTCTCGAGTATAGGCTTTGACTTCCCATCAATCAAAGGGATAACCACCCTTTCTACTTGTTCTCAAATCTGATATATCCCTTGTTAAACCGCAGGTCGGAATTGTTCTTGTAACACAATGGTCACCCAAGCAACGCTAGAAAGTTGTTTACCAAGAGCGCAAGACTTGAAGTCTCCAGTGAACTTGGCCCCTTGAATGGTGATAACTACATCCTTCAAGACGCCAATGGGCATTGCCTTAGTCTTTTTTCCATATACAACACATTCAAAGATGGCTATAATGTGGGCCTTCCCATTTGATGTCAGGCATCTAAGGTAAGAACATTGACCTCTGCTCCTATGTTGATGAGGATATTGCTTAGAAGCCATCCATCAACAACCGCATTTAAATTAATCTCCTTATCATAGTCAAGGCTATGAGGAGGAAGGTTTGCATGTAAAACCTACCTTTCATGCTCTACTCCGGCACGTGGTACCTTCTCCCTCAGCCATTCTCCTAGAAAGGGAATAATATTCTCTTGCCTTAACATCCTACATACTTCCTTGACCTCATCCAGGTCTTCCTTTAGAGCCTTGACATTCTTCCTTTGCTCCAAATGCCTTGATTTCTCCTTTAGACATTAGATCTCCCCTTGCAAACTCGAATCACGTCCATAGTCTCTTGATACACCTCCTTCTGATGAGTAGGATCTGGATAATTCCCATGTACCACTTCTTCTCTTGAAACTAGTGTCCTTTGTCTTGGCATCTCCTTGGCATGCACGACCTCTACTCACGTCATCACCAGTATAGGTTCTAGTCCTGACTCACATGCCACTCTTGACATCCACTTGTGAATCGGCCTTCTTGATGCTCACTATCCCAAGTGCCCTTGTCCTTTCGGTGCTTTCTTGGTTCATATGCTCATAAATCTTTGGACACTCTTTGTACTTATGTTTCTTCCCGCACCATGAGCATTGTAACAAATCAAGACACTCACATTTGTAATGCTCTGTAGATCCATAGTTATAATAGGTTCCTCACGGGAACTCACTTCATCCTCTTCTGCAGATTCTTTGCGACCACAAAATCCTCTGCAAAACCTCTTCCACACACTCCTCCATCTATGTGCCCTTCATAACGATGATCATCATCCTTGGAACTTCTTACAAGACTAGTCTAGTGCACACTAAGATTAATAACATCATGGATTTGATCAATCAGTCTGCAATCCTTGGTATCATGGGTCGTAGAGGTACAAATATTACAATAGCAAGAAAAATTCTTGTAGATTACACGCTATAGTAGAGGGCACCTACTTGCATCATTATCCCCATGGAAAATCTCACGAGTCTACCGCATATGTAGCGCGTACCAAATTCTGTGGGAACCTATCCTTTGTATGCCCTTCCACTTCATAGTTTGTACACCAAAGCCCACTATGAACCTCATGCGATGAGTTTACAGACATCTTCTCCAATTGCTTAGCTATTGCAGCAATCTGAGCCTCCAGAAAGGACCAACACCAAGTATCAACACTCCCAATAGCCTTCGCACGTAGGGAATCTTCTAATGCCTCGCGTGGGTCTGTGAAAGTCTTGTATAATAGATACCTTATAAACGGTGTTATTAATCCTCCAACAAACCATTGAGCATGTTGAGAAGGGTGGATGTCATAGGATATTTTTGACAAGAGATTCTTGAAACATGTGTCATACTACCGCACACTCTTTGTCATTCCTTACTAGATATCCTTTAGAGTGTTTATGCTCTTCTGCTCAAATTCAGGGATATGGAACTCTTCTAGGAAGGCATTCTTCAATGCAATGTAGTCTACCACCATTTTATGGGGGGTACATTCCAGCACCAACTATGCACGTGTCCTTGTAATGTTGTTGCAAACTAATCGGCTCTAGGCGGTGATCCATTTCGCACACCATAGTAACTCACACTTGTGCACATGCTCTCGTAACATCTTGATACCCTTATAGTCTGGTAAGTGTAATGACATCTTAAAAAATACTTATGGAGGTGGCTAAGGCCCTTGTCCTCCTGATCCGAGCCTTGGTTTCCTCTAGTGTTTCCTCCTCCACTAGATCCACTAGATCCACTAGGTCCTATTCCTCTGACCCACCAGATCCTCCAAATCCACTAGGTCCTTCAACCCCTACACCATAAGATCCACCTCCTGGTAGCTGACAAATGGATTGAATTGGTCATGCCTAGTGTTCTCATCGTCCCACTAAACTGTGCGCCAATGGTTTGTGATATTGTCCCACTTCCAGTTGTGTGTCCTGTGCCACTCCTAGATGCAATACCCAAACCTTACGTACTTACACCTTGTGCAAAAATTCCTAAAAATATCGGAATGGTTTTTGCAACCATGAATGTTCCAAACAAGAAATTATATCTCCTGGGCACAAATCGGTTACTCCCACCGATACCAGTGGAGTTAACAATACTTCTCCTTTGAATCTGGAAAACCAAGCGCTAGGGGTTGGTCATTAGGTGGGTTGATTCACACCTTGTGACTCTACTTTCTCCATGCAATAAAATCTCATTAGAAGCTGAAGGGGCTTCTCTCCCATTCTTGCCAAGATGGGGTAGCACAAACTGCTCAGGTTCCTCCTCCTCTGCATCAACCTCAACTCCTTCCCGTGATGTTTGCCTTTATAGATCCATCACACTTGCAACCTCATTTTGTCTAGTCATCTCCCTTTCACAAGCTTCACTATACTTTATTTATCTCTCCTCCCTTTCCTTTAATGTCGTAATGTCTCGCCATCTTCCTCCAACCTAACTTCCTCTCCCAACGCTTAGAGAAGCTTATTCGGCCATGGGAAATGCCTCTAAGCTTAAGGTAATGACCAAGATCTTCGTAGCCAAAGGAATAACACACAAAAATGATCCTCTAGGCTCCCTCAGAAACTCAAACTTAGCAACTTCTCGGGAAATAAAATGTAGAAATGGCATATTCAGAGTATAAGTGGTCATTACTCCTTTCCACCACCGATCAACAACACACATGCGAGTTAGATCTACATCCTGTAGCCTCTGGTAATCATCTTGGGTCCATACGCATGATCTATAGTACCAAATCAATCTGGATGCATATTTTGAAATCCATTCATATAGTTCTACTAGAAAATAGTAGAATAATCTCTCATATAACTCATGGTATAAGTTCTCTTCTACCCATCTACGCGCATCGAACTCAGGTCCAGTGATGAATCTTTGAGAATATTCATCCTCTATTCTCTTGAACCATGTTTCAATAATTTCCAAGGTCATATGTTCCGTCATCATGCATCACGGGGACAAATATTTATGCCTTTTATCATAACAACTTTGAAAAGAGGTCCCGGAAATGGAACCAAGATGTGGTCAATTTCATACCCTTAGATTAATAGTAAAATCCCATGTGCACCGACCTATCACCCAACGGGTGTTGGGCGCTCACCCGAGGCATGCGCGGGCACTGAGTCTCTCCTTAATGTGAGTCTTGTGAGAATACATCATCTTATGACATATAATCAAGTGAAAAAGAATAGAAAAGAATTGTGCATCGTTCTAAGAACCTAGGACGAGTTATTATCTCATTTCATCCATAAAAGAGAAATAACAAAAACCTATAGAATTGATTCATACACAAAGGAAACGCATTAAAATTATGCTCATGAACATATATGTGATTTAGAAGCGAGGTGCCTTATATTCATAAGAATGAGCTCAATAACCACATTACATTCCTTGAGGTCATAACAAACCCATATAACATGCAAAGCAAAGTCATGCATCGAGATTCACCGAGTCCCTCACCTTACAAAGATGAATATAGACCCATCCCTCTAAATATGCCATCACTCCTAATTTTCACTAATCCCAACCCATAGAATCCTCCATTATATTTCTCAGAGCTTTACCCCTATTCCACCACCTATGCTCTTCCATGATGATTCCATTTATATATCTCCCTCTCTTTCTACTATCCACACACTTCTATATATAGCTTTTACGCCTTCTTTGCCATGCCTTCGAGGTACAGATCGATTGCGCAAGTGTCCAAGTGGTCCTCTAATACATCATGCCTCCTTTGATTCAAGCTCTCCACTGCGTGCAATGATGTTACTCTGGAACCTTCAATTGTATGCATGAAATATTCCCTTTTTGATTCTCTGACTTCAGTGGCACCTTATCCATTCCGCATGCTAGACGGGTTACACTTTTCTTGTGTGCTTCTTGGAACACCGAATATGGCTAATTCCTGAAACCTTTCTTGCCTTGCATACACTCCATGTGTTCTGCAAAATCATGCTAGAACCCTTCCTGTGCGCCTTGACCCATGCACCCTTCTTGAATAGGTCACGCATGCCCACGCGCCTTCTTGTACTTGGCCAATATGCAGGGCCCAACGGGTAAGCCAACTACCTCACGATCTTCTTGTTCCCCATCTATCTTATCCTTTTTCAAACTAATTAAATCAAGAAATTGCTAACAAGACCAATTTGAATCTCATTCACTGCGAGTGTCTTATTCTTTGTTGTGATCATCTTTTTCTTTTTTCAAGCGTCAATCAACCTCTTCTATCACCCCATCAACTATCGAGGGGGAATCCTCCATCCTACTAATTTTTCTTATACCATTTCAAAATTTAATTATCTATAATTGTCTATTATCTTTGAAGTTGCGTCACTCGCGCTACACCACATCAAAGAAGGGAAAATGTATACACCTAAATCATTTGCACGGTTTAATACAAAAATTTACTTTAATTATCCTCTTTCATATAACTTCGTTATAATTAGTGGTTTCCCACTAAATAGGTAACATTCCCCTTCATTTTGGTCAATTAATGACACTTTGTTAATTAACTAGTCTTCCCCATTATGGATGCCAATTAACGACACTTCGTTAGTTATAATCCTCTTTTAATTAATTAATTAACCATTATTAATTAATTAAGCCTTTCAATCTCCTATTTAATCAATAAACCTTCTTATTGGTTAAATTCCCCTCTCAAACCCTTCAAATTCTACTAATTTCCTTCTAAATCATCTCTAAATAACTTCTATAAGCTTAATTTGGCCTATTAATTAATCCTAGTTGATTAATTAAATCACCTCCAACTCCCATGAGTTTTTAATCTCTAATTAATATATTTTAATCATACTTATCCCTTTCTAATTCTACTTTACCTTTATCCCACATTCACTAGGTTGCTAGCTTCTCCCAAATTGGAAAGCTATATAAATAACCTAGTACCTTCCTTCTAATTTTACACCATATCCTTGTAAGACATATGTATATGATAAGAGCATTTCAATTTTACACCATATCCTTGTAAGACATATGTATTATTTGTAATACATATGTATATGATAAGACATATGTATTAATCAAGCAATTGTTTCCATCTTCGATTGACAAATAGTAGTAAGAGAAGAACCAAAGATGGAGATTATTCCATATTGGTGAGATCTCTTCCTCTTCCATGGAGAATTCCATTTGATTGCACGTGGCTATGTTCGACTCACTAAAGGAGTATATATAATTACAAAGCACATCTAAATATCAAAGGATAGGTTTTGCATTTCTCATTAGATTTAATGTTTGATGCACATTAGTTAAGATTTTCCTTTCATGCTTTATCATGATGTTTATGTTTGATTAACTAAGTTAGGAATCTACTTGGTGTTAGTTTCCTTTCATTAACTTAGATTAGTTTAACATGCATATAAGAATACTAGAATGACATTTCTATGTGGGAAACTAGTGACACAGGTGATTCTCTTCTTGTCTCTCATGCCAATAAGGATGTTGTAAAACCTAGTATTCCTAGAATTTGGAATATAAATGAGATTGATTCTTTTAATACTATAGGGCATGACTCTCATGAGGATGTAGATATAAATTATAACAATGATTCTTTTATAGATGATAACAATGTTTCTTTTACAAATCATATAAATGCTTCGTTTACAAATCATTTTGAGGAAATTGTTCATACTATTATATATTGTAAAGTCCCCTCCTTCGTATAATATGTTAAACCAAGTCACACATCCTAATTCTCTTATTGACCCCTCATACATATAAGATCCTTTATATAGTATTGTTTTTTTAAATCGGTAAAAAAGGGTTTTCAAGTCCCTTAAATGTTTATATCAATTGAAGAAAATAATTCAATACAAGATTTAAAAATCCAAGATGTCCATACCAAAAGCTGTTCTTATGGTGTCATCTTATGAAATAAGAAAATATCTAAACAATATACACCTAATAAGATAATGATCATCATTCTTATCATTCACTCTTGAATTTTCAATCAAAGGACTTGTTGTGGAAGGATATTTCCCCAAAACTACCAAGGACCCTTTCTTAAACACACATGGCATTGTGACACTAACTATAGTCTAACCCTTTACAATAATCTACAAAAATTAGTTTCCATTCTAACCAACTTGACTTCATCTTGTTTTCCATACTAAGGAATATTCTCCAACATTTCCTTAAAAATCAACCTAAAGTCACTATTAGTGCAAAATCACACCCCCAAATGAGTTCTAAAAATCTACTTTTCTAAGGCGAGAATCATCGGTGTGATTACATAACATTGAACTTTCCCAAGGTGTGGGACCTTGCGAAAGTGGGAAATCCCCCTCCAGAGAAGGCTAGTTCCTCTTCCTAAACTACGCCACGAGCTACTCTAGTGCGGAAATCTAAATCTAACCTAATCTAACCATTCCAAGAAACCAAGGAGAGAGAAAGAGGGAAAAAATAGAGCCTACACTAAAGCGGTGATACACCAGTAAAGGAAGCGAGATTTTCTTTTGAGGAGAAAGAAACAAAAAAATGGAAATGAGGGAGGTCGAGACGAAGTAACACTGACCTAGATCTTTAAATTCGCCATTAAATTCCATGAAACACAACATCGCACTTTGTGAATGTGAAATACATGCACGAGAAAAACAAATCTAAAAGGGAGATGCATGGAGAAACAACAAAATGATGATGCAAAGGGTTGAAAAAGAACACAAACACGTTTTTATTGCTCTAGAAGGTGCACAGACCATTACATTTCTGGAATAGAGGCACAAATACATTTTCCAAGCGTAGGAGAAGGTTCGCTGCTCAAAAATGGCATCGAGAGACAATTTGATAGAGTTTCTCTATGCCCAGAATGTCTCTCTGAGTAAACCGGAAGTGTTATAGTATATATAGAAAGAAAAGAGAGAGAAGAGGGAAAAATTGAATCTTGATCCAACCACCATGAGATACGCATCAAATCTTGCTTTGAAAGTTCAACCACTAAATATCAATGCCTTCTACAAATCCACCCACAATATGTCGCTTCGGGTTCCCCAGCGGATCGAATCGAATCGGATCTAGTATTTGAAGAGCAAGAAGATATTGCATTAAAGGCCTGAAGACGTTTCTCCATTTTTCACCTACGAGGGCCATGTGGCAACCTAGTGCTCGTTTGGGCTTCCCTTTTTGGATTCATCTTTGGAGACACACCGTAAGGACACATGGCTCTCTCTGCTCCTTCATTTTTTAGCCTACCAGTAACATGTTTGTCATCTGGAATGTGAGCTCACGAGTTTGAGTCATTTCCTTCATAATTTCCTTATGTGCAGGAGTTGTCTTGACCAAATTTTCCGAGGGGGTGAATTTGGGATAACAATTTGGCGACTCATGGGGACATTTTCCTACTAGATGAAGAGACTAGTGGCCTTGGAGCATCCATTGGGCATGGAGTCAAGAATGATGGCCTGACACTGATCCTTCTTATAAAATGGACTCCCTGACTCTCTGCACTTTGCTGACCTCTTCCTGACTCTGAATCCACCCACGCATCGACACTCTCAATTTTCATAAGAAAATCTTAAAATGGAGTTTCTGAGAGTAGAAAATTGTATTGACCCGGGCTTTCACCTGTCCCTAAAATGGATTGTTTTGAAACAACTTAAGTTTCTCTGGATTTGTTCCCTTTTGGAGCTAGCAATTGTTATAGACCACTATGAGTCTTCTTGCCATGAATATTGAAGAGCCGGCCTTATGCACCCTTGGAGAAAAACATACCAAATCATACATGCCTCAAATGAGACATGCAGAGTGTGCATAAGCACTTCTTCTGTTGAAAGCAAAATCTACTCCTACTCCTAAACTAACTAGAGGGAAAGAATGCTAAACAAAGCCTACAACAGGTAGGGAGAAGTAGCTTCCCTTTCTCAAGAGGGGCAGCCATGCAAATGATTTGACACTAAATATAGCTGCCAGTATGAGTGAAAAACTGGCTATAAGCCTATCCTCCACCCAAATCATCAAGGTATCAACATTAATGGAAAATACCTCCTCAAGCTGACCTGCATTGGACTCCTGGAGGTATTGATGGTGACCCTTGGTACTTTGATGCTCATCCTCATGCCCTAAAGTAGGCATGACTGGTTTTGGTTTCTCCTTTGGCTCCAATGAAGCCAAGTACCTGATTGGGCATGGTCTAATCCTTTGGATGTGCCCATTTCTCTAAAATTCAACTCCAAAAATCTTCTTGTGGACCTTCTTGAGTGGATGGTGTGGGAGAGATGGGGTCTTTTTCCTTCCTCCTCCTGAGAAGAACATGGAAGATTAAGATCCTCCAACCTTGGTTCTAAGGGCCATTGTGAGATGCAAGTTTTTTTCCTTGGATGTTCTCCTCCATGGTAGCAAACTCATGTTCTTGGAAGGTAGATGATGGAGGAGAAAATGATGTGATCTCCTCGGGCTCCTCTCCATCAAGACAATCCTCCAAGTCAGACAGATAATCTGCCTCCTCGTTGTCCTGCTGCGTGTGTTCGACCTCCTCCATGGTGTCCTTTGAATCTGTAATTTTCTCACCATGGTTCCCCTCATCTTCAAACATGAAGTTTGAAAGCTCAAACTCTTCTTCGACATTAGAGTTTGAAGGGGATGAAGTGGGAGGAAGAACTAAAGGTTCTTTTGTGGCTTTCTCTGCACTTGTTGCCTCTGAAACCGTATGGTTCTCCTCCAGAACCGCACCCTCTGGAGCTAACTGATTTTCATCTAGAACATGCACTCGTATGATTTCCTCTTCCCAATCGGAGTCATATGAGTCACGCCATTCTTCAACTATCCTGCAGTCATCAAACATGATGACGTTGGCTGGGGAAGGCGCGTTGGTAGGGGCTATTCATTTATGGTACAACTAGGCAGAGGGGACTTGGAAGAAAATGGAAGGATGGATGTAGAAGGGATGGAAGGCACATTATATTTTTAGCCTCCATTCCTTCCGCCCACTCTGTAATCTGGGGCAACATCTCAGTGATGAGGTGCAGCTTGTGTTGGGCACTAAACCACTTAGTACAGGGCAACCCATGGACAAGGGGCCTTTTAGCCAAGCTGCAGTGCCATTATGGAGCTCTTAACTCTGAGCTCCATCATGTCCATCTCAATCTTTTGCATCTACCTCTCAAAATCAGCTTTGACCAAAGAGTTTCCACCACCATCTACATAAACATGTTCTTCATAAACATTTTGTTTAGAAAAAAGGGGGTTGTATGCATTTTCGGGATAATAGCGCTTATAAAACTGATTTGGAGGAGGATTTTGAAACTGTGGGGATGGAGGGAAATATTTTTGTTGCTGCAAATGAGAATTCCATGGTGGGAAAGAAGTCATGATTGCACAACTTCATGGGATTGAAGAAGATGAAGGAGATGGAAGAAATAATGGGTGGAAATGGATGGGAAGAAGGTCTGCAACTCAGAGGATGGGTTGTTGACCAGATGGAGTCACCAGATATGCTTGAAAGTGCCTCCAAAGGCTGAAATATTCACCAAGAGAAAATCAAACCTAATTAAGTGAAGTGGTAAGGTGCTTGGACCTATCCCACTTGAGTGTGCTAAAACTATTAGTTCAAAATCACAACACCCCCAAATGAGTTCTAAAAATATGTTTTCTAAGGCATAATCATCTAGTGTGATTACATAACATTAAACTTTCCCAAGGTGTGGTACCTTGTAAAAGTGGGAAATCTCTCCAGAGAAGGTTGGTTCCTCTTCCTAAACTACCTGCCACGAGCTACTCCAGTGTAGGAAAACTAAATCTAACCTAATCTAACCATTCCAAGGAACCAAGGAGAGAGAAAGAGGAAAAAATAGAGCCTACACTAAAGCGGTGATACACCAGCAAAGGAAGTGAGATATTCTGTTGAGGGAGAAAGAAATAAAAAAATGGAGATGAGGGAGGTCAGACAAAAGTAACATGGCCCAGATCTTCAAATTCACCATTAAACTCCATGAAACACAACATCCTACACCTGCAAATGTGAAATACATGCACAGAAAAACAAATCTGGAAGGGAGAGGCATGGAGAAACAACAAAACGATGCAAAGGGTTGAAGAACACCACAAAAACACATTTTTATTGCTCTAGAAGGTGCACAAACCATTACATTTTTGGAATAGAGGCACAAATACATTTTCTAGGTGTAGGAGAAGGTTCATTTCATTGAAAAATGACGTGAAGAAACAATTTGTGAGTTTCTCTATGCCCGAGAATGTATCTCCGAGTAAACAAGAAGTGTTATAGTATATATAGAAATAAAAGAGAGAGAAGAGGAAAAATCGAATCTGATCCAACCACCATGAGATACGCATTGAATCCTGCTTTGAAAGTTCAACCACTGAATATCAATGTCTTACGCAAACCCTCCCACAATATGTTGCTTACGGTTCCCTAGCGGATTGAATCGAATTGGATCTAGTAGTTAAAGAGCAATAATATCTAGCATTAAAGGCCCAAAGACATTTCTCCATTTTTCACCTACGGGGCCACGCTTGTGACTTGGCGCTTGTTTGGGCTTCCCTTTTTGGATTCATCTTTGGAGAAGTGCCACTAGGACACATGGCTCTCTCTGATGGCTCTGCTCCTTCATTTCCAAGCCCCCATCGTAACTTTGTTTGTCATCCTAGAATGTGAGCTAGCGGGTTTTAGTCATTTCCTTCATAATTTCCTTATGTGCAGGAGTTGTCTTGACCAAATTTTTCGAGGAGCGAATTTGGGATAATAGTCACAAGGTGGAAATCAAGATAATCTAAGGTAGGCATAAAATCCTAGATTATGTTATAATCACTTATTTTTCAACTTCCTCATCCAATGATAATGGAGCCCTCCAATCTACAAAGGGGCACCAAAAATGAGAAAAATAGAATATTAGGCCAACCCAAGTTTTAAAAGAGGTGAGAATACCTTGAAAATAATATGTTATATGGGCTTGAGAAACCAAGAAAGAGATAATGAAATAAGACTATTTCATTTTTACGGGAAGATCTAAGAGATTTCATCTTGCTACATAGTCATCATACAAAATTTTAATATAATTATCCCTAAATAATAAAATTCTTCCATTACCTCCTTCCTAATAGCAATATTGTATGCTTTGGATAACTCCTCCTTCATTTGACTTTGACTTAGAAATAATTTCAAAAGGTCTTGGTACTCACCCTTTCATTTCGGGGATACTCTAGCTCCCTTATTTGAAATGAATTTCTACGATAGGTTGTCAGTCACTCATTCAACATAAGCTGACTACATTACCTTGATGTGAATATACCTTATGTTGTCAATATTTTATATCACTTTTGTTTATTCGATCTCTTCACGGGATCACTATCATTGTTTGACATAAAACTTGCACGTTGAAGAGATCGTCTATTGACATGGTGATCTCACCTTTGCATTTGAGAGGGAAAATCCCTCATATGATGGGTTTGAGGGGTTTTGGATACTATAACTTGAAAGCACCCAAAGCGAGAAAGTGTTAGGATATAGTACCTAGTTAATTCATCATTAGAGTCATTTGAATAATGTAATAAGTTAAAGTAATTTATTTTTATTAGTTTAACTTAAGTTGTTAGGTGTTAGTTAAGTTGTTAGGTTGTTTTTTCCAGGATGATTTTCAGAATTAGCTTCAGTGGTAGTTAGGGGCAATATGTTATTTCTACATATTGCTTAGTTTAGGATGATTCGATCCATTTTATGTGGATTTGGATAGAAGTTGTGTAATGCCTATATACATTGCAGATCTCTCCATTGTTTTGTCATTATCATTTTCTCATAGTAATAAAATTACACAAGTGTTGTCTTGTTTCGTAATAATAGAAAGAAAATAAATGGATAAATAAATATAAGAGGAAGGAAAGATAGTAAAAAGAATAGATAAAGGGAGCAGATAGGGAAAAGAAAATGTAGATCTCATTCCTATATGATAGAAAGTACACCATAAAAGAAAAGATATTCAATGGTAATAATTTGAATGAAAATGAAGGAAAGAAATATTACATTTGACATAAGAACAAAAATAACCCCAAGAATCTCAAGACACAAAGTTCCATAAACATTCTTGTATTTATTTTTGAAAAGGAACAAAAAGTTTCCTTCTTGTTTTCTTCTTCAACAAAGTCTTCACAATGATCAATCTCCATGGGAAGTATACGAACAAAAAGTTTTATTAATTCCCCTACCTTGAGACCATATGACACAAAGTTCCTCCAACCTCCCGGATCGCTTTACAAATGACCTATAACTCCCTTTTATAAACCAAAAGTTGGTTAAAAGTAGTTAGAGTTTCATTACATAACATTAGGACTTAATTTAGCCACTTTTAATTGATTAAATTTATTTTAATAAAGTAAAGTCACTTTATTAAAATAATTTTATGAGTCGAGTGACTTAATAAAAGCATTAAAAATATTTCAATTAAGTGGGTACATGTGGACCCCTCTTGAGTGACTTAGATGTACACCTAAAAATGACATATATCTCAACAACACAACACATAGTATTAGTGCCTTATCCATTAGGCGAGGATTATACCTATCTTGATCATACAAGAAATAAACTCATTGACCACAAGGATGAAAAATTACTAATCTAACATCTTGAATGTGTGACATGTTTCATGATCTCCTATTCCATGAAGGTCAGTCCACAGTTTAGTCAATTTTTGTAGATGCACATTTTATTATTTTTCTCAGTTTTTGATCACGCGAAATCACTCAGGTCTCTAGTTTGAACAAATATTCAATCCTTCTTTTGTAATTCTCATTTCACGGGATAACTAATTTCATCCACATCTATTATGCGTGATTTTTCATTTCTCCTTGCTCAACATTTATCAGCCTTGGTGAATTCATATTTTACCATATTACCATAGTTTGTTGCACCATCTTGGCTTATCAATGAAAAATATCCCCTTCAAGCTCTTTGATTTCCCTATTGTGCCATGCTTTTGGTAAGTGGATCATTCTCTATCTAAGGTTCAGGTGAAGGTATGAACTATTGCTCCTCTGCCCATAATGGAGTTTTGTCACTAAGCCATGACCTATGCCCATAATGGAGATGATCCATCCTTATGCTCTACAATTTATATTTTGAGCTTGCCTAAGGTTATGATATTGTTGGGATGTTTTTTGTGTGAGCTTGTGCCTTCTAACAATGCCAATATGAATTTATTGTGTGGTTTAGTTTTGTTATTATGACACTAACTCTCTTAGTATGTGAGGCCTCTTAAGCTTAGGGCATTTGGTTTTATCACTTTGATGTTTGTTTTTAAATGAAGAGTTCTCTCGAGTTAGGGAGATCAATATTGTGAATTGATGATATGGTCGAGCCGGTGGGGTGTAAAAATTAAGTAGTCTTATACGGTGAACAAAAAACAATTTAAAAGAAAACTTATTATTCACTAAAATCAACTTTGTTGTGTGTAAATTATATTGATTCATTGTTGTTGTTAGAGATTCAACTCTTTACACTCAGATCTATACGTACAACATTGTGCTCTTCATCTTATCTATGACTTTGTTATTCAACTATTCTACCCATTAAATAATTACAATAGCTTATTAATATGTAAAAAGAATCCTCTAAAAAAAAACCTCCGCTCTAAATAAAGATTCCCATAATAAGAATTGCATTCTAAAATCCAATGCATGTTGTGCATGCTTACAAAATTATCTTTCCAAAATCCTACGGGAGAAATTACACATGCATATTCCAACACTCCCCCTTAATTTCCCTTAAAACTTTCACTATTCTAGAGCTGAGTTGCATTTCCAGATCTAATATATTCACGATCACAAACTCCCAAACAACTTCTTAAATATTGGAAAACTTTCTTTGCCAAAATTTTTGTAAAGATATTAACAAAATAATCTTTGGATCTACAAAATTCAAGACAAATTTATTTGTTGTTAACCAACTCCCTGATGAAATGATACCTCATATCAATATGATTGCTCCTCTTGTGAAAAACATGATTTTTGGACAATTTTATTACTGAGTTATCATCACAAAAAATATGTGTATCATCCTCTTGATTCTACATCAAATATTTTAACACTCCTCTCATCCACACAAATTGACATCTTTGCTCATTTTGTTGCCACATACTCTGCCTCTGCTGAAGATAGTGTGATAATGGGCTGATTATTTGATTCCCATGAAACCACTTCTATTCCAAAGTGAAAATTATATTTGAATGTGCTTTCCCTGTCATCTATACTACTCACACTATCACTATCTGTATAACCTATGAGTGTGAAGTTATATGAAGTTGAATACAAAATTCCATGACTCTTAGTTCCACATACATACCTAAAAATCCTTTTTCCATCTTTCCAATGTGAATATTTTAGATATTCTATGAACCTTGATATGAGGCTTACATGATACATAATATCAAGCCTTATGGCCGTCAAATACATGAGACTTCCAACTAGCCTTTTGCACAATGTTGGATCCACAAATGATCCACTGTCATCTTTGTTTGATTTTAAACCTATTGCAACTGGTGTTGGTGTTGTCTTATAATTCAACATGTTAAATCTCTTCAAAACATCATTACCATACTTTTCTTGTGAAATTAAAAATACACCTTATGATTGTTGAACTTCAAAGCCCAAAAATAATGCATAAGACCTAGATTTGTTATCGCAAATTCTTTCTTCATGGCTGATTTGAATGAATCTGTAGATAGATTTCAGTTATGATTAAATCATAAACATATAAAAAACAATCAGAATCTTACCTTTCTCATTTATCTTGGTGTATTAACTATGCTCACTTGTTATTCCTACAAAAACCATTTTGAATCCAATAAGAATCAATTTTGTTGTGTTGTGCTCTAGGTGATTGTTTTGCGACCATAGAGTTTTTTCTCAACTTGTATACATTTTATTCATGACCCTCAATCTCATAAACTTTTGGATGATTCATATAAAATTACTCTTCAAGAAAACCATTCAAGAATGTTGATTTTACATCTATATGATAAATAGGCCACTTGTTTTGAGCTGCAATTGCTAAAACTATTCTTACCATTTCTAAATGTGTTATAGGTGCAAACATTTTGTTGTAATCCACTCCATATTGTTTTGAAAAACCTCTCTACAACTAGCCTTGCTTTATGTTTTTGTAATTTTCCATCAACATTGTACTTGGTCTTGTAGACCCACTTCACTCCTATCATGCCCTTTTCTTTGAAAAAACCAAAAACTTTCATGTATGATTCTTCTCTATAGAATCTATCTCATGATCCATAACTTGAGCCCAAACTTCATTGTTTATAACCTCTTAAAAGTATATTGGATCTCTGACTTGAAAAAAAAATGCAAAATTTGAAAAAGAATTAGTTGTATCAACATTATAAATCTCACTAAGACTCTTTTTTTTTATGCTACAAAGGGCTCTTAGATGTTGGATTGTTTTGTGGTGAAGGAGTTTCTTCTGGTGTTCTTTGTGGTTTCTCTTGCATGGCTAAATATGACTGAAATCTTGAAGACCTCCTAGATTTAGATGGAGGTGTAGCTCGTGTTATAACTTGAGATGCATGTCCAAGATTCAAAGAAGATACAATACCTTGTTATTCTATAGTTTCATCCTCCACATCATCACGAGGAATAGTTGTTACTATGCCTACTCTTCTCTCAATACTTGCATCTCATGCCTCATTTTCAACAAACTAAACATCTTTCCGATCACAACCTTTCTAGTGATTAGATTATACAACTTGTATGCTTTCATATTATCTGAATATCCAACAAATATACACTTTTCTCCTTTGTTGTCTAACTTCTTCCTTAGCTCATCAAGCACATGTGCATATGCCACACAACCAAAATTCTAAAATGAGAAACACTATGTTTCCTGTCAGTCCAAGCTTGTTGAGGAACCATGTTCCTAACAATTTTTTTGGACATCTATTTAAAATATAAACAGTTGCTACTACTTCTGCCCAATACTCATTTGTAAGATGTTTTTCCTTCATCATACTTCTTTCCATTTCCATAATGGTTTTATTCTTCCTCTCTGCCACACCATTTTGTTGTGGTGTATACTAGTAGTAAATTGCTTGTGTATACCATGAAATTTGTAAAAATTTAGAAATGCATTGGAAATACACTCACCTCATCTATTTGTCCTCAGAAATTTTATGTAGTATCCACTTTGCTTTTCCACTAAAGCCTTGAACTACTAAAATATATGTCAAAAGCATATGATTTATGTCTCAAAAAAATATACCCATGTCTTCCGTGTGTAATCATCAATGAATGTCATAAAATATGAAAAGCCTCAATAGAAGTTGTTTTCATAGGTCCACATAAATCTAAGTGAACAATTTCTAGTGGTGCACTTTCTCTTGTTGTTTTTCCAATACGGAAAGACTCTCTGTGTTGCTTCCCCAAATACACCCTTCACATACTCTTTCTAGTTTCTGAATCAAGGGAAAACCTTTAACCATATTTTTCCTATGTAATAAATTCAAACCTCCAAAATTTAAATGTCCAAACCTGAGATGTCAAATCCATGATTCATATTTTATAACCGATTGAAAAGTTGATTGTGTTCCTTTAGTGCATGAATCAAATATATTAGCGTGGGATTGAACTATCTTAGCGTATGATTCATTTTCATTAGCACATGACTCTCTTGCATTAGCCAAGGACTCATTGCAAGAATCATTTACATTGGCGCATGACTCGTTTACACTAGTACATGACTCATTTGCTTGAGCGCAGACTGATTTGGATTAGTGCAGGACTTGGCTGCAAACTAGGCTACTTGATTTGTTTCTGAAATGGATCTGAATTTTCTTTTTCTTGGTTGTAATCTCAAGGGAAACATTCTATTTCTTCTCATATTCACTTTTGCAATCAACTGAGTGCTATGGGATTTGTCCAAAATTATGCATTCATTATCTTCAATATAAACTATGTATCCTTTTTATACCAATTGTCCAATACTCATAAGATTGTGCTTCAAACCTGCAACATAGTAAACATCATACATAATATTTTTCTCCCCTTTTTAGTTAGAATGTTAATTGTTCCTTTTCCTTTTACAGACACTATATTGTTATTCCCAAGAGTAACATCACTCTTCACTGACTCATCCAAACTAGAAAATAAATCTAAGTTACCTGACATGTGATTACTGCAACTAGAATCCAAATACCATACATCACATGGAATCTCTTGTGATAGATTACATTCAATAGGTGATAAAGAAGGTATTGCTTCAACAATCCTTGTGCATGCAATAAACATGGAGCTTGGAGTAGAGATTCAAACCTTATTTTGATTCTACCTATTCTGATCATACTATTTTTTTGCAATCATAAGCATAGTGCCCAAACTTCTTGCAATAGTGACACTACACATGATACTTATATTGTCTCGATTTGGAAAATTGATTCAGATTATGTTTTTGACTTTGTACTCTTCCACTTGATTTTGATGAAATGTTGTTACGTCCTCTAGATGAACTTATTCCTTTGCCTCTAGGGATGAACCTTCCTCTTCCTCTTCCACAAATTCCTAATGTTTGAGATGCAAAATCTTGATCTACAACTGCATTTGATCTATTCAAACTTTGTTCATGATTTATTAGTGATGCATGTAACTCATCAAGTGAAAACTGACTTAGATCCTTAGTTTCTTCAATAAAAACTAGAGGATCAAATTTCGTAGGAAACTCCTAAGTAATTTTTCAATAATCCTTCTATCTCAATAATCTCACCATTGGATTTAATTTGATTGACTAGGCCAACTACAAAAGTAAAGAATGATTCTATGGAATTTGAATATTTCATTGACATATTTTTAAATCTCTACGAAGTAACTATAGCTTGGTGATTTTTACTTTCTCCTTACCTTGATATGCAACTTGGAGAGTGTCTTATGCGGGTTTTTTGGATGTTGCCACTCTAGGAAGGATGTTTTCATGCATGGCTTGATGAATATAGAAAAGAGTTTTTCCATCTTAATTCCTTCAAATTATCTTTCTCAGTCTGTGAGAGTGCAATATACATTACTTCATCTACAGGCTCTGTGTACCCATTCTCTATAATCTCCCACACATCGTGGGATCTGAATAATTCCTTCATGGTTAATGACCAATACTCGTAATTGTTTCCATTAAACAAAGATGTCTGCAGACCTGATAAAGACACATCGGATGAATAATCCATAACTTGTTGTAAATTTAATAACTTGCTATAAAAATAATGCTCGATATCGATTTGTATAAATTAAGCAATCTTATACAACAAACAACAAAACAAATTAAAAGAATACATAAATAAAAATAAAGTGTTCACTAAAATTAGCAATGTTGTGTGTAAATTGTATTATTCCTTTGTTGTTGTTAGTGCTTGAATCTTTACATTCATATTTGTGCGTACATAACACTCATTACGCATCTGTTATTCATCTATTCTTCATATTCAACAATTAAAATAACTTCTCATTATATAAAAAGACTCCTTTAAAAAAAACCTACAGCTCTAAATAGAACTTCCAGGAATTAGAACTACAGTCTAAAATCCAACATACTTACAAAATTAACTTTCCAAAATCATATGGGAGAAATTATACATGCATATTCCAACATGGGCTTTGCTTACAAAAATTGAACTCGAGCTTGATCTTGTCGTAGTGAACTTTGTTGTGCATTTCCATGGTGACCGAGTTTCTTTATTATTTTCTTGAGTCGTGTTCGATGAGCATGTTGCCTTGCACTTAGTCCTCTAAATCGATTCTAGCTCTCACATTTTCTACAACTCATTTTACCTATTACACATTTTCTTATTATGTATTTTTCTATGTGATTCGTGTAGCTCAATCTTACATGTTTGTGCTTTGCATAATGAGCTCTCTTTCACTTCTCCCCACACCTTTAAGAGCTTAGTGGCTTTGTGCGGGGAAATTTTAATCTTCGTCCATATAGTGAAGTGGGAGTGAACTCCTACTTCATTGTGTGTTATTTTATCAATTTATTTAACTAAAACAACTAATTAATATTTTTAATAAAATTGATGTCATTAATTTAACAATTAAATGGTGAGTTTAACTAATAAAATTTATAACATTAATTAATTAATGTTAATTAAAATGTAATTAATTACGTAAAACTAATAACATTAATTTAATTTTTTAAAGTTAATTAATTAAATTAATTAACTAATTTTAATAATTAAATTAAAATCATTAATTTAATAGCTAGTATTAATTTGTGAGAAGTAGGGTACGTAAGGAGAGGTAGAGATGTAGGAAGAGGCGACAACGAGAATGTGATAATGTGACAATGATGATTGGGTCGCATGAGAGATCGAGAGAACAATGGTGTCTCAAAATAGTGCATGTTGATCAATTAGTGAAGTATATTAACGTGAAAACTTTCAAAATTTTGACAATTAAATTTTTTGGGACAATACCCTACAATATTGTTTAGGTTCCATATTGAATTTACTAGAAGCACCATCCCATTGATGTAGTATTTATAGAGGAAATTCCTATCTTGTTCAAAAGAATTTCTAAAAACTTCCAAAAAGGTTGCAGGAGAAGAAATGTTTATGTTTGTTTTGAACAAAGCTCTCTTGAGTCTGAATTCAAGCCATCATTCTCTTAAATTTAGACAATAAACTCTAGAAGAAGGCCTAAAGGAAAATATATCCTAGATAAGATGGGAAGATAAATTGAAAGCAATATTTAGCCTATCAATTTCATCCATTTTAGTTTCAACGTCCTCCCTCCTTTTGTACTTTTCCTCCTCAACCTACTTTCATAACACTCACCTTTTCCTTCTTTTCAATCATTTTCTCATTTTCCTCTTGTAAATCATTTATATCATATCGTTACATGTCAAGAATTTCAAACATTAAAGAACAAGTATTGATGAGCTTAAGACCCAAGTCACCCATATGGTTTCACATTGAAAAGAAATATATCAAATCATGACAAATAAGAAAAATTATTTTGATAGACCCATAAGAGATAATCATGTATGTGAACGTATTGATTCACAATCCCAAAGAAAAACATATCCCACCCCTACATCTAGGAATTATAAGAATATTTATGTCTTATCACGTTTACTTGATGAGGGTATTAACACATTACCTCCCATTTACTTACACCATACATATAGATTAAAATGACAATGCAACAACGCATTTTTCGAATATCATAGAATCAATTATACATATGAGTGGTATGCCTTATAATAGAGGATTGTAGTACTTGTTTATTATGGTCATATTACCATAAACCAAGATAATACAAGGTTACAAAATGTACGAAAATGGGTCCGAAAAAAAGGAAAACATTGAGCAATTTTATAAACCAAATTTCCTTCTACTAGTTTTTGGGAAGACATACATACATCATTAGCTGAAAACTTTATTAAATCTAGCCTAAACCACACATAAGAGACAAAATATATTTCACTAGCCGTGGATGATGAATATCAAGCTTTGAAATCCTCGTATCCATCGATGTCACATGACATACAATCCACTACCATATATACATTTGTAATAACTTTACCACAAAATGAAACTTCTAAGCATGAATGTATAAAACAATTGGCGTAACAAGACAAAGAGTGGGAAGATAGTCATACATATTGTTGATCGGTTTTTTTACACACTAATAAAAAAATTCTCAAATAGGAATAAAGAGGTTCAATTCTCTCTCCCACACATTTAAGAACCCTAATTAGACATGTGTATTCGAGATACAGATTACTCTAGGATGTCTAACTTCAATTGGGATACATGCGGCCTAATGTTCGCTTTGTAGAGGGACTAGTGTGTTTTGGTAGACCACTGTTATGATTTAAGATATGAGTTCAAAAATTCTAATGTTGAATGTTTTATCTTACCTTATGAATATTCACATTGATCAAAATATCACTATTGTCAAAAAAAAGGGGGATAAGGGTAGGGCGAAAATAATACCGGACTTCATCTTTCTCATTAAACATTTTCAACACTTTTTGTAATGGCCAATCCACACATTACCAAAGTGAACACGAATTAGTATCCTCAATTCTTTATAAGCTCTAGGCTATCAGTCAAAGGAAATTACATAAAATAACCCTAACTTTGCATCATCTCAATAAATAACCAATCAATTCATTCAAAATTCATATATCAACTTCTAATCAACATAATAATTTTTTCAATTTTATTGGATCTAAACAGATATAAAATAACATTCACTAGTTAACATTTCTCAATTACACATACCTGCAAATTTTCCAAGCACATAAACAAACTCAAGCATAAGAAAGACTAATCAATAAAATTGAGATTAGTGTAACTCAATCGCATTATCCTGCAAAATATTTAGATAAATTTGAAGTGCAATTTGTACTTAATAAGAAAAGAGAATTTTTTTGCCTAGTCATCAAGACATGAATCAATAATTAAGGAAAATAAACTCACAAAACCAATTTGAATCTTGAAAATATCTCCTTGCATTAATTAAATGGCATCAATATCCCTTTTTATAATGCAATTACATATTTTATTGAGTGATGGACTTCATCGAGTCTTTGCATGTTTTGAAACTCCCATAATAGACATTCTAATCCTAAAACAACTAAATTTAAAATTGCCCATACTAAGCAAAGCTAAAATAGAATGAAAATATGAAATATAGGAACATGCTCCCATTTTACATTGATTTGACCCAGAATAAATTCATTCGTCCTTGAAAATAGATTCCTCT
Source organism: Taxus wallichiana var. yunnanensis (assembly GCA_018340775.1). Lineage (NCBI taxonomy): Eukaryota > Viridiplantae > Streptophyta > Pinopsida > Cupressales > Taxaceae > Taxus > Taxus wallichiana. The sequence continues at coordinate 806,695,194 of CM031239.1, read as the reverse complement.
TTGTTTAAAACAAGTTTCAATTTGATTGATATGGCATTGACTATAAGCTCTAGAATTAAAACAATACACACCTCCAAAACTCTGCGTGGATTTGAGACTAAAAACTACTTTATCCTTATTTATTGCCACGAATACCAAATTTAGTGATCAATCGTGCCTTTTCAAGATAAAAATATCTTTATCTACCCCTTGTATTGGCTCTTACCCAAAAAAAAAAATTTATCTCCATAATTTTTCTTAATTGTTTTCATCCTTCTCGGGCCATTGGTTTTGTTTTAGACCGTTGGTTAGTCATTTGACTTTTAATTTGACTTTTTAGTCTCTTGAATTGGTCATCTTTTAAATTTAGACCAATTTTAAATTACATGCTTCAATAGTATCGTCGGTCTTCATGTGTTTCCCTGAGTTGGCCTAATGGTGAAGAACATGTGCTCTTGAAATAGAGGTCACAAGTTCAAATCCTACAGGGGGTAGGGTATGTACGCCTTGTTTGTAGCAAAGTTAGTTGCCTCCCGCACGTGAGTACAAGGTAGTCCCATATGCTATAAGCCGCTTGTAGACCCAAAAACAGGCCGCCCGGCATCGTGGACTGTAAAAACCATTATTATTATTATTATTATTATTATCTTCCCGACATCTTATTACTTTCACCAATCTAGAGCACTTTGTCGCCATTCATGGTTCATTTATCTCCCAATTTATCATACCGTATCTTCACCATTGATAGAAACGCGGATGAAATTGGTGTTCTATGTAATGTGATCCATAAAAAAATTGACATCTTAATCCTCGTGCATACTTCTCCTCTTTCGATGGTGACACATGTCTAATATCGGTGCTCTCTTGTCTTCTACGAAGCTTTAGGATTTGAAGTTCATATTATGTGCCTTTATAAATCTCTTGATGCAAACATTTTGAGGATCGGTTCCTTATTTATGTATCTTAGGAAATATGTGACCATTCTACTACTTTATTATGATAAGCACATTCTCGGCATCGGTACTTATTGTTTTACGTGATAGTTTTGAACTCCTTATCCTATATACTAACCGATTAAGAAAATATTGAAATAAATAGATGCAAAATATTAATTATGTACTAACGTAGATATAAACAAGTAAATTATAGATTTGACACAAGCAAGTAAGCTATAAAAAATTGAAACCTTAATTACAAGAGAGGGGATAAAATACTTAGGTGATTCACATGATAATGTTGAAGTTGTGCTAAGTTGGAGAATTGATGAAACCGTAAAGCAGAGTGTCATAATCGAGCCTAGAAAAATGAAATTTTTGAGAATGCGGGGGAGGGCACTTAGACAGATCAAGGCCACTGGGGCAATGAAAATATTCTCTAGGCACCTGTGACTTCTCATAACCTCATCAAACCAAGTTTATAGGGTCGCGAGGTGTTCGCTAGATGTCGCCTTTAATCACCACATGTACTTTGTTGGAAGATCATTGAGTTCACCTAAAACCTGTAAGAAGAAAGAGCACCTGTAAAAACCCAAAAACATCAAATCCTAAAAAGAAAAATATGCAAATGGGGAATCGAGAATGACCCCAACGATCACTCGGCCCGAGTGAACTTACGATCCGAACCCGCACTACATTTCAGACTCCATGTAGTTTTGTGTGTGTGTGTATAATCATTCCCTAGGTGGCTCTTGTGCAAGTTACACTTTATAGCGAATAATAGATAAATGTAGAAAATGTAGATAGATGTGTGCATGAGAAAATGAACTTCCCCTCCTATGAAGTGTATACAGAATAATGCAGTCCCTTGTCCCTTGAATGGATGTTAGATGGATGCTTTGATGCTCTTGTAATGCCTTTTGATGCAACCTTAGGTGGTGATAGTAGATGTTTAGTGCTTGGTCCTTTATTATGATCACATAGATTTGTATTTATATGATTCCCTTGTTTGAATTTTGTAATTAACCACTAAAAGGCCGACTAGTAAGATAAATATGCCCAACATCAAGGAAGATACAAAGAGGTCGGGGGCACCTAGAGGAGATGAGGGCGCACAGGCGTTGGCATCTGACCGAGGCTTTGGTGTCCAAACTTAGAATAAATGAAGCGTCAAAGGTAAAACTTGGCAAGAAGGTGTGTAAGACCAAGAATAAAACTAGAAATAAATCAAAGGGGCCAAAGATAGTGATCAATTAGTACTTTTCTTTCTTAGGAATCATATGAATAGTGGTATGTGATCGGGATTATAAATATACCCAAACTATGTGATTTAGTGTCTGCATTTTCCCACACTTTATATTGTTGAGTGAATGATTGATAACATAAAGTAGATGAGATATGTGTACTGATACCCATGTATATTGATGGAGATAAGTGTGTCGAGGAGACAAGAAAAAGCATGGAGTGATTAAAATGAAGCATGGAAGCTAGAGAAGAGGAAGTGAAAATGACCCTAGGGGTGAAAGTGTATGTGTAAATTTCACATTGTATCTATTTTTGATGTCACTTGATGTTGGATGATGTGACTTCTACTTCCCATAAGGACAGGACACTAAAAGAGAAGAGAAAATGAGTAGCTAAAGTCGTGTATATGAAAAATTTGATCAAAATGTGTAAAAGTATGTAAAAATGCGAAAAGGAACATGTGCACCTGATTTTTATGAGTGAAAGATATAGAAAGGATCCTGAAGATGTTGTAGAAGAACACTTTTTTTTGGCGATCTCATGCCAAAAATTGGTTTTTCAGGTGATATCACGCCAATTGCATCAAGTGTGAGTTTTTGAGTGATATCACAAGTACGGAAGAAGTGTAGGGAGAAAGGTCTAGTGTTATTATCTAACCTTTGATTGCTTCCCAAAGTGTAAAAACCACTGCAGATGGTGTGTAAAAATCCAATCCATTTCGACCCAGTTTGATCCAACGAAAAGTAGAAAAGAAGGTAGAATACATACATGTCGAGTGTCGAAGGACTATGCCTTTCCTATAAAGGTCGTTGTGTAAATTTAGACCTATTTTAAATTACATGCTTCAATAGTATCGTCGGTCTTCATGTGTTTCATCTTCCACGACATCTTATTACTTTCGTGATCGAGAGCACTTTTACGCCATTCATGGTTCATTTATCTCCCAATTTATCATACCCGTATCTTCACCATTGATAGAAACGCGGATGAAATTGGTGTTCTATGTAATGTGATCCATAAAAAAATTGACATCTTAATCCTCATGCATACTTCTCCTCTTTCGATGGTCGACACATGGCTAATATCGGTGCTCTCTTGTCTTTACGAAGCTTTAGGCTTTGAAGTTCATAGTATGTGCCTTTATAAATCTCTTGATGCCCGAAACATTTTGAGGATCGGTTCCTTATTTATGTATCTTAGGAAATATGTGACCCTTCTACTTTATTATGATAGGCACATTCTCATCATCGGTACTTATTGTTTACACAATAGTTTTGAACTTCTTATCCTATATACTAACTGATTAAGAAAATATTGAAATAAATAGATGCAAAATATTAATTATGTACTAACGTAGATATAAACAGTAAATTATAGATTTGACACAAGCAAGTAAGCTATAAAAAATTGAAACCTTAATTACAAAGAGGGGATAAAATACTTAGGTGATTCACAATAATGTTGAAGTTGTGCTAAGTTGGAGAACCGATGAAACCAAAGCGAGTGTCGCAATCGAGCCTAGAAAAATGAATTTTTTTTTAGAATGCTTTGGGAGGGCACCTAAAAGGATCAAGGGCACTGGGGCACTTGAAAATCTTCTCTAGGCACCCGTGACTTCTCATAACCTCATCAAACCAAGTTTATAGGGTCGCGAGGTGTTATTTAGATGTCGCCTTTAATCACCTATACTTTGTTGGAAGATCATCGAGTTCACCTAAAACCCTGTAAGAAGAAAGAGCACCTGTAAAAACCCAAAAACATCAAATCCTAAAAAGAAAAATATGGAAATGGGGAATCGAATGACCCCAACGATCACTCGACCGAGTGAACTTACGATCCGAACCCTGCACTACATTTTTGGACTCCATGTAGTTTTGTGTGTGTGTATAATCATTCCCTAGGTGGCTCGTGTGCAAGTTACACTTTATAGTGAATAATAGATAAATGTAGAAAATGTAGATAGGTGTGTGCATGAGAGAATGAACTTCCCCTCCTATAAAGTGTATACAGAATAATGCATTCCCTTTCCCTTGAATGGATGTTAGATGGATGCTTTGATGCTCTTGTAATGCCTTTGGATGCAACCTTAGGTGGTGATAGTAGATGCTTAGTGCTTGGTCCTTTATTATGATCACATAGATTTGTATTTATATGATTCCCTTGTTTGAATTTTGTAATTAACCACTAAAAGACCGACTAGTAAGAGATAAATATGCCCAACATCTAGAAAGGACCCAAAATATGCGAGCAAGATACAAAGAGGTCGGGGGCACCCAGAGGGGATGAGGGCGCACAGGGTTGGCATCCGACCGAGCGCTGGTGTCCAGACTTAGAATAAATGAAGTGTCAAAGGTAAAACTTGGAAAGAAGGTGTGTAAGACCAAGAATAAAACTAGAAATAAATCAAAGGGGCCAAAGATAGTGATCAATTAGTACTTTTCTTTCTTAGGAATCATATGAATAGTGGTATGTGATCGGGATTATAAATATACCCAAACTATGTGATTTAGTGTCTACATTTTCCCCCACTTTATGTTGTTGAGTGAATGATTGATAACATAAAGTAGATAAGAGATGTGTACCTGATAACCATGTATATTGATGGAGAAAAGTGTGTCGAGGAGACAAGAAAAAGCATGGAGTGATAAAAATGAAGCATGGAAGCTAGAGAAGAGGAAGTGAAAATGACCCTAGGGGTGAAAGTGTATGTGTAGATGTCACATTGTACCTATTTTTGATGTCACTTGATGTTGGATGATGTGACTACTACTTCCCATAAGGAAAGACCTGTAAAAGAGAAGAGAAAATGAGTAGTCAAAGTCGTGTATATGAAAAATTTGATCAAAATGTGTAAAAAGTATGTAAAAATGTGAAAAGGAACATGTGCACCTGATTTTTATGAGTGAAAGATATAGAAAGGATCCTGAAGATGTTGTAGAAGAACACATTTTTTTGGTGATCTCATGCCAAAAATTGGTTTTTCAGGTGATATCACGCCAATTGCATCAAGTGCGAGTTTTTTGAGTGATATCACAAGTACGGAAGAAGTGTAGGGAGAAAGGTCTAGTGTTATTATCTAACCTTTGATTGCTTCCCAAAGTGTAAAAACCACTACAGATGGTGTGTAAAAATCCAATCCATTTCGACCCGGTTTGATCCAACGAAAAGTAGAAAAGAAGGTAGAATACATACATGTCGAGTGTCAGTGTCGAAGGACTATGCCTTTCCTATAAAGGTCGTTGTGTAAATTGTCATGAACTATGCCAAACTAAGAAAAATTATGTAACTAACCCTATTCGTAGGCACCTAGGAAGGGTCAAGGGCACCCAGAGCAGAAAGTGGCATCTATGTTGTGTGTTGAACACCCAAGTCAAGTTTTGGGCCATTGTTAAGACTGAATACTATGTTGTACCGGTACTAAAGCTGTTATGTATTGTATTTGTAGAATGATGTATGGGGTGAATGATTCACCCAATGGATGCCCCCTCATTTGGGGTGCATGTGACATCACAAGGAGTATGCATTCTAAAGGAGGACCAGATAATGTGCTAAAATTGATGCCCTGTAGGGGGAGGGAATGTGCTTGGTAGAAACCAAGGCACATGCAAACAAAGTGGTTAGAGACATTGTTAGTGCAAATAAGATAAACATGCATCTAAAAGACAATGTGCAAGCTAGCAAGCAAGAAGACAATGTAGACTATGAAAAGTAGGTTATAAACATGGGACATCACACCCGATGTCACAAGACAATCGAGGTCAAAGTGACCAAAATCATACAATGTGCACACAAGACAAAGGGAAAATCCCAAGTAAACAATGGAAAATAATGACAAACAATAGGAAGCAAATATTAACAAACAATGTTGATAGAAAAGGGTTTTTGTAAGACAAATGGTACACATGAAGCACCCATTAGCATGTTAGAAAGAAAGTATGTCAAAACATGTATGATCCGATATAGTATTGTGCTTATATGAATAGGAAGTAGTATAAATTGAAACAATAACACCTATGATGTGTATGAAAGTGGATGCCCCCTGGAGCTGTTGCAAGACTGGTAAGAGGTACAGTGCCAAGCATCCATGATGTGTGTAATGATCTGTGTAGATTATTCTATCCAAACTAGAAGGAAAGTGAATGTGCATGTGTATATAGAAAAGATAATGACATACATGTATCTAGCTAACATATTAAGCAAAGTGAATCATGCAAGTATAAGTAAGCAAGAAAAATGTGCAACCAAGCTATGCAACATGTGAATGAGAAAGATGGCATGATATGCAATGTGAGTGTCATAGCCACATGCCACCTGATTGAATGTGAATGAGTATGCATGAAATGAGTTTTATTTATAAACTCCCCCTCAACAGTCAAGAATGAACCATGGTACAAGAGTGTGTCATCGAGAAATGGTTTGAAGTGCATGCTAGAAATATATGATCATCAAAGCGTAAAGCATAGAGAGTGAGTGAGTGTGGTGAGGTTTATTTTATATTTATACCCTCAACGGTGAGTATGAACCATGGAACTAGAGTGCGGCATAATGTAGTGTGTTTTTTTATTATGTGTGAGAAATGTGTTGTGAATGCATCGAGTGTGTAGTGTGTAATGTGATGATGTGAGGTTGATGAATGTAATATGCCCTCAAAAATCAAGTGTGAACCATAGCATAAGAGTGCGTCATCGAGTAATAACAATACAATTGTATCAAGTGGTTTGTATTGATGCTTAGGAGATATTAGATGTTAAGCTCAGAGTGTCAAGTACATGGGATGATAGAGACATTTGATAGAAATGCAAGGGGGGAAGGTATGGTGTCCCCCAGTATGTAAGTGATGGAGATCCATTTGATGATACTAAGAAAATCAATGTAAGCGAGTAGTTTCCTTGAAAAAAGTAATTAGACATTAAAGTGGTGATGGCTTAGGATCCTCGAGCGGAGGAAGTCAAAAGAGGCCAAATAGAGCTTGTTTGTCTTGCAAAGCAAGTGGTTGCTTGTTTGGTAACATCGTAGAAGACTTGAGAGGAGGAGATGTTGGTTAATTTATTTGACTTGGTAATGTTGCAGATGACTCAGTAGGAGGAGGTAATGGAAAAAGGACCTTGAGAGGTGGTTTCTTAGTCAGATTGGGTTGAATAGGCGTTGCTTGATTGGCCAAGAATACATATTAGAAGTGATGGCATGATGTTCATGAGACATAGAAGGAGCATATTTAGGAGCCCATTTAGATGTAGAATTTGTAGATGGGCATGCAAAAAAATGTTGTGCAATGAATGAGATAAATACTTGATGCTCAAGATGTTTGATTCTTCATTGTAAAGCATATCAGTCATTGTCATTATGTCCATTGATTTTAGGACAAGTGCAAAATGGAAGAACTTTATATTTGATCATCAATAAGTAGTATATCAACAAGTAGTTGGAAAATTGATCAATTGATGACTAAGGAGCCCAAGTAAGAATATCATGTTGTTTAACATTGTGATCAAATGTGAGAGGCTTCAGTAATGGCAAGACTTGAGGCTCACTGATATGAGCACATGTAGAATACATAGAATGAGGATGAGAAGAAGAACTAACGAAAGCTTTAGAAGCATCCTTAAGATGTTCGATTTCAGATTTTAGAGATGTGGTTGTGGTTTGCATATCCCTGAAATTTATCTTAAAATAAAGAATGTAAAGCTTAACTTGACTCAAATATGGATTGATTGGATGGAGTAATAGGACGAGATAGACTCATCGGATATACGATAAAAAATAACACTTACTTGAGTGGGTGGTGTATCTCTAGGGAGATACATGGTGTCTAGAGATTTTGAAGAACCTCTTTGCGATGTGCGTCCACTCAAAGTAATTGAGACAGAGATTTGATGAATCTTAGGAGCCATTATAGAGAAGATGAATGAGGATCCAAGATTTTTTTGAATGAGATGGGATCACCAAATGATTAAGAAAATATTGAAATAAATAGATGTAAAATCTTAATTATGTACCATCAAAGATATAAATAGTAAAGTACATATTTGACGCAAGAAAGTAAGCTATAAAAACATGAAACCCTAGTTGCAAGAGAGGGGATAAAATACTTAGTTGATTCATAATAATTTCAAAGTTGTGCCGAGCTAGAGAACTCGATGAAACTAGAATGAAGAGTGTCACAACCAGAGCCCAAAAATGCAAAGTTGTTGGGAATTCTCGGACTAGAGCACTGATAGGGTCAAGGGCACTGCGCCTTGTAGACCTTCATTAGGCACCTTTGACTACTCAAAACCTCAAAAAACAAATTTTACAAGGTCGCAAGGTGTTCGCTAGATGTCACCCTTAATTCCTTGTAATTCACTTTGGAAGATCGTCGGGTTTGTCTAAAACGTGCAAGAAGAAAGAGCACACTGTAAAACCCCAAAACACATCAAATCCTAAAACAATATGTAAATGGGGAGTGGATGACCCCAGTGGCCACCCGACCGAGTGAACTTATGATTCGGGAGATGCACTACAATTCGAGACTCCATGTAGTTTTGTGTGTGCGCGTGCACATGTGTGTGTGTAGAATCATGCCCTTGGTGGCTCTTGTGCAAGTTGCACTTGATAGCGAGCAATAGCTAGATGTATAAAATGTAGATAGATTTGTTGGTGTACGTTATTTTCCATGTATTTATTTTAAATACATGGAATACCTCCACAAAGGGTTATTCACCATGCTTAGGTGTCCTAGGGTGTCATTATGGCTCTTACACACATCATAGAGTGTCATTGGAGTTACATTTGACCGGTTATTCCACGAATGTAATTCCCACCTCTTGGACGGCTACATTTGTGGGAGAGTTTCACACCCCACTACTATTTGTACACCCTTTCATTTTGAGCAACACAACAGGAATGGAATAGAGTTTATTTTTTCATCCTTTTTCCCTCAATGAATGCACATTGCTTCCATGAATGATTTCTTTCTTTGATCTTGAAGCTACATCATTTTACAATTGAGTGTAATGTTTTGGTGCTCATAGATTCTATCCAGATCTTCATCATTCCTCCGACAAGATGTGTGCGGGAAAGTATTAAATTCCCCTCGTATGAAGTGTATGCGAGAAGAATGCGGATCGCTTATCCATTAAATGGATGTTAGATGGATCCTTTGATGCTTTTGTAATTCCTTTTGATGCATCCTTAGGTAGTGATAGTTGATGTTTAGTGCTTGGTCCTTTATTATGATAATATATCTTTGTATTTATATGATTCCCTTGTTTGAATATCGTAATTAACCACTAAAAGGTTGTAATGTCCCCTTTCTTACACCAAAGGCCTAAGGGTCAAGTCGAGTTCAAGCCGTGGTCATACCCATGGGGCGTGGACGTTGGGAGCTTTTTGGGAAGGGGCTGCATGGTGCTAATATTCAAGTTTGGCATTTGGGGGTCACTTTGGACCTTGGCGACTTAAACAGAAAAAGTAACTTTAGTTACTTTTATTTTATTGACCCTTCCGTGGAATGAAACACGTCTAGGTCTATTGGGGCTCTTTTGCCTTGGAATGTATATAAGGAGATGGGAGAGAAAGGAGAGGGACTTTTTGCATACATTTTATTGACTCCTTCACGTGCAGCTATTGTTTCGCTTCTACTACAGCTTGTGGAGTCAAATCCCATAGGGAACCTAGCTTCGATGGTGAGAGATTCGTCCCTAGCTAGCAGGGCATTCTTCGGTAGTGAGAGATCTACCCTATTCTGTAATTTTGGAGCCACTTTCTAGACTTTGTTATAGAGATCTTATATGAAGTTTCAGAGGATGGATTTTGAGGGTTTTTGGGGCATTTGAGGAAGATAATCAGTGGGCTTCTAGATCAGATTCACGGCAACCATTTGGGTAGGGCGTGGCAGCTCGTTGAAGGCGCCTCCATCATTTTTCGACCCCTTTCCAAGCATGGCGACTTGCAGCCTTATTTGGAGGGTTTTACAGTTGGTCCCCTTCAGATATAAAGGTTGAAACGTCATTTCCTATACCTATTAATGTTATTTCCAAAGACCCTTAATTTTTGCTCTTGTATTTGGTGATTTATGGATTTTAGAAGTTTACCAGCTGCCCAAGGCATTTTGTAATTCTCTGGCAGCATTTTAATCTCTGTAAAATTCCAAAAATAGTTTTCTTATGTCATTTATAATAATATCAAGCCCTCTTTAAATTTTCAAGTAATTTGAGTGATCATTTTGGGAAATATTAATTTTCTTTAGTTCGTTGTCCTATTGTTCATTTTCTACAAAAATTAGTATTCTATGTGGCTACAAATTTTCATTATTTTACGCTTTTTTAAATAGTATCCCACAAGGGATACTACTGATATGGTATCGAGTTGTTGTTCCTCCAGCCTGTGTGGGTTAAATATGGAAGTTTGGAAAGATATCAATGTGGGTTTTATGAAGGAAATGTTCACCAACATGGTGAAACAACAGAAGCCACTAACTTTTATTTGAGTCAACTCACTTAGAATTTGAGTTGAAGGAAATCTTGGGACAATAAGGAAAAAGGTGAGAACAATAATAAAGGGCACTCAATAGAGGTGATTGATGAGGATTCTTGTTAGAGGAAATACCAATCTTTGAGTAAGGGTTTCAAATATAATATGTCATTTCCAAATTATTGCGTGATGAAGATTGGTAGAAAGCCCAAGTGAGATCATCATATGTTAGTACCTGAATTACAAAGGAACTCATTTGAAGAAGAAAAAGCTTCTAGAGAAAAAGTTATGATTTCCATTGAGAAAACTAATTGCATTAGTGAAACTTTTCTTGTTGGAGAAATTAGTCCAGCTCGGAGAAGAAATTTGTATATGCAAGCAAAGAGGATGTAATGGAAACTCTAAAACATTGAGAGGAATGGAATAGTGGAGCAAGAGCTGCTAGATTGATAGTCGCCCAAGCAAGACAACACCTATAAGAGTTCAAGGAAAAGATGTGAGAAAATTATGCAAGGAAGTCTACACCCACAAAAGAAGACTCTATGGAGCAGCGGCACATGAGGAGGAGCCTCACATGGACACTTTGGTGTAAAATTGCAACCTGATGTAATTTCCAAAAAGCAACTTTTGATCAGCTTTGAGATAATTTCAATAGGCACTCAGGCAACAATGTTGGGGGAAGCTCAACATATGTCTATCTTGAACACATAGTGGACATTGATGGCCTTGAAAGGGATTTTTTTGGACCATTGCTCCAACTATGTGTATACGAGCATCTTTTGGATGATATATGGTGGCAAGTTTTAGCTCACTTAATAGATACAAAGGCTCATGGACATTATAAGCTATGGAATCCTGGTAATATGTGGCAATTATCTAAAACTATCGATTCTGATTTTGAAAACTTTGTGACTGATTTCATAAGCAAAAGAAGGAATTAAAATGTGTCTTTTGGGATTACAAGTGTTGGCAAGCATGATTTCTTCATTGGAGACTCTGATGCAAGAAGGGAGAGTACCTTTCAAGGTACTAGCGTTGGTTCTATGATTGCTAAAAAGAGTAAGAGAATATTTTTTAATCATCTTCAGCCTGTTGGACTATGTATAAAAGCAATCATAATGAGAGGAGAAAATAGGAATATGGGACAACAGGGTCAAAGAGGTGAGAGTGGACATTCAAGCAGTGGCCTCCCCATTCTTCTGCCAGGCCTTTAGGGCTTCATGAACCTTCTTCCTTGAAGGATTTGGAAGTTTCACAAGTACAGTAGCCAGTAGATATTTTGGATGAGGAGTCTTATTGGGAGAGGAACCAGACCTTGAGTGAGGGATTTTGTAACAACATGCCATTCCAGGAATATTGCAAAATGAAGATTGGTAGTAGACCCAAGAGAGATCATTAGAAACATGTACTAGAGTTACAGAGGAGATTGGGATAGATCTCCATTCCACACTTCGATGGTTCTAAGAAGTGTATTGCACCGTCTTGGGTTTAGAAGTTGAAGACATACTCCGACTTGAATCCTATACATGAGGAAGATGCAATTAAGTTTGCAATCTTACATCTTGAGGGAGATGCTCATGATTGGTGGCATCATGGGTTGATTACATAGGGACACATACACATTACTACTTATGCAGATTTTGCGCAGAGGCTGGTGAGAAAATTTGATATGAGGGACCTTGACAGGTATTTCAGGGAGTGGACTCATTGGAGACAAACCGGTCCCCTGGACTAGTACATCACAAATTTTCAGAGATTATCATTCATGGTACCTGATGTCACAGAGATGAGGTTGATTTCACTATTCATAGTAGGTTTTACAGTGCTTTCAACTGGGTTTGTGAAGGCATTTAAACCTTCTTCTTTTCACAAGGCTATTAGGAGACCTTGAGACTTGGAGTTATCCACTCCAAAGTCAAGGGTTCCACCTTACATTCAACAAAGGGAACCTCCATCTAGACTAGACGAACTTCAGCAGAGGGGCCTCCACCGAGGTAGGAGGTGACTAAGAAGCCAATCATTTCCCAAGAGGATAGAGATGAGTTGAGGTGAAAGAAATTATGTTTTAATCGCCACACACCTTGAATTCCAGAACATGATTGCAGAGGTAGAGGGAAGGCCCAATTCATTGAGATCTTCAAGGAGAGCAAGTGTGGCCAAGGTGAGGAGTTAGAGACTCAAGAAATGGATGATGGAGATGGGGTTACGTTGGATAGTGCTGATGCGGGGCAAGAGGAGAGTTTTCCTTGGGAGATTATAGCTACATTTTCTAGTAATTTGATGTATAAGGCAGTTAGGATTAGAGGAGTTATGTAAGGTCAACGAGTTGGGGTACTCATTGATAGTGGGGAAACCCACAACTGTATTGATGCCTCATTGGTTGAGAGGTGAGGATTACAGACAAAGGATTTTAAGGGATTCAACGGGGTTATAGCCAATGGAGAGTCTATGAGGTGCACACGACGGGTCCCCAAGTCGAGCATCACGATGGGTAACTATATAGTTACCGATGATTTCTACATTGTTGGTATGGGAGTGACCAACATAGTGTTGGGAGTGTAGTGGCTTCACTCTCTTGGTGAGTTTTTGGACTAATTTCAGACGATAGAGCTGAAGTTTAAGTCCGAGGGCAGGAATGTGATTTTGAGGGGATTATCTACAGGAGCACCTAGGGTGGTTACAGCTGAGGGGATGGAGAGGATGTTTTGGCATGGGGAGGAGTTTTATTATTGTGGATTGATGTGGAGAATGATGGATGTGGGTGTGACCAGCAATGTTGCACATGAGATAGTTACAGAGATTGGGACTACAGGTTCAGATCATCCGAGTTTATCATTATGTTGGTCATCTAAAGTTTCGGTAGACTGGAGATCTCATTTGCTTGTTGAGTACTCCAAGAACCGACACACTTGTGAGATTTTGGATGGCCACATACAGGATGATAGCTATAGATTGGAGGATGAGATGATCTTCTCTCGGGGAAGATGGAGCCTTGTGTCAGATTCATGGTTGAGGATGGAGATATTATGACATGTGCATTATTCTTCGTGACTGGGAACTTGAGCTTCGATGAGACCTACAAGCTCATGTCAGAGAGGTTCATATGGCATAGGTTGAGGGAGGATATCCTCAACTTTATATAGGCATATACGGTTTGTCACTATGACAAGTCAGAGCTTACGGGTTCATCATTTTTGAATCGACATGGGATAACACTCCTATGCATTTTGTTGCTTCTATGCCCGGTGAGCACTTCACCCACATGTTAGTCAGTGGAGAGATGAAATTGACTCATGGTTATTCAGTAGGTTCACATTCAGCGCAGGAGGTGGACTATGTGGAGCTGATATTATCGGTTGACTGTCTATTGGAGTCTTGGGACTTTTCCTCCATGGGACACATTGAGATATAGTATGAGGAGCCTTGCTCTCACATGAGTGCAAGTCATGTGGGAGAGTTGGCACCATTTTTGCGTAAACAAGTTGTTTCACGGTCGATTCAGGGGATTCGACAGGATTCAGAGTGAACTTTCATACCCAGGAGTTGATTTGAGAGGTAGTGAGTGATCACATGATGATAGCCTTGCATTGGCAGGGATTGGACAAATTTTCAATTTCAATGTGGGTACCAGTGGAGAGTCGGTGTGGGCATCATACTACTTTAGGAGCAACATTGTTCTCTACACATCATGGAGAGCATGATCACTACATGTGGTGTCTTGGTTATTACACATCACACCGATCATTAGTTGACTGCAGGGTAAGGTGGAGAAACTTACGGTGTGGAATTCACCTTCTGCAGCATGATAGGATAATGCATGGGTTCAAGAATTTCTCAGGAAGGGAGGATTGTAATGTCCCCTTTCTTACGACAAAGGCCTAAGGGTCAATTCCAGTCCAAGCCATGGTCATACCCATGGGGCTATGGATGTTGGGAGCTTTTGGGAAGGGGCCGCATGGTGCTAATATTCAAGTTTGGTGTTTGGGGGTCACTTTGGACCTTGGTGACTTAAACGGGAAAAATTAACTTTAGTTACTTTTATTTTATTGACCCCTCCGTGGAATGAAATGTATCTAGGTCTATTGGGGCTCTTTTACCTTGGAATGTATATAAGGAGCTGGGAGAGAAAGGAGAGGGAATTTTTGCATACATTTTATCCTCCTTCACATGCATTTGTTGTTGTGCTTCTACAACTTGTGGAATCAAATCCCACAGGGACCCTAGCTTTGGTGGTGATAGACTCGTCCCTAGCTAGCAGGGCATTCTTCGGTAGTGAGAGATCTACCCTAGTCTATCATTTTGGAGCCACATTCTTCTTGGCGTGTTATAGAGATCTTATTTGAGGTTTCAGAGGACGGATTTTGAGGGTTTTGGGGCATTTGAGGAAGATAATCGGTGGGCTTCAGATTAAATTCACGGCAGCCATTTAGGCGGGCGTGGCAGCTTATTGAAGGTGCCTCCATCATTTTCCAACCCCTTTCCAAGTGTGGCTACTTGCGGCTTTATTTGGAGGGTTTTCTAGTTGGTCCCCTTCAGATATAAAGGTTGAAACGTCATTTCCTATACCTATTAATGTTATTTGCAAATACCCTTAATTTTTGCTCTTGTATTTGGTGATTCTGATTTTATAAGTTTACCGGCCCTTGCCCAAGACATTCTATAATTCTCTAGCAGAATTTTAATCTCTGTAAAATTCCAAAAACAGTTTCCTTATGTCATTTATAATAATATCAAGCCCTCTTTAAATTTTCAAGTAATTTGGGTGGTCATTTTGGGAAATATTAAGTTTCTTTAGTTCGTTGTCCTATCTGGTCATTTTTTGCAAAAATCGGTATTCTATGTGGCTGCAAATTTTCATTATTTTACACATTTTTAAATAGTATCCCATAAGGGATATTACAAAGGCCGACTAGTAAGTGATAAATATGCCCAATGTCTAGAATGGACCCAAAAGATGTGAGCAAGATACAAAGAGGTCGAGGGATCCCAGAGGGGACAAGAGCACCTAGGTGTTGGCATCTGGTTGGGTCTTTGGTGTCAGAATCAACATAATGAAGTGTCGAAAGTCAAATTGGGCAAGAAGGTGTGCAATACCAAGAAGAAAACTAGAAATCAAGCAAAGAGGCCAAAGACAATTATCAATTAGTAATTTTATCACTAAGGAATCATATGAATAGTGGTATTTGATCAAGACTAGAAATATACCCAAAGTGCGTGATTTAGTGTCTAAACTATCGAGTCCCTAAAAATTCCATGTGTTTCGAATCGGTAGATTTTTATATTCATGGGGATAATTGAAGTGAAAAAAATTTGACAGATTGTCACTTTATGGTAATTTTGAAATCAAACTATCATTCACACATTTTATAACCATTTTGACTTTAAAACACCTAGCAACTATTGATTTTCCTTAAATCCATGGTTTGCACAACATAAGACACTAAAATATACTTGTGAAAACACGTCTCTTGTTATTATAAAGGGAGGGAACACCAAAATTAACTAAATTTATGCATTTTCTTAGGCATGTAAGCTTGAAATGAGGTTTACCTTGTATCTTGTGGCTTGCTCTAAAAGTATTTAAAGGATTCTATAAGTTTTGTATCTTATATTTCATTTGATTTAAAATCCATCGTCTATAAGACAACCTTCACAAAGTTTCAAGTGGGTCTCTACTTTTCTAGAAAAGTAGGGCTGTGTTATGGTCATAACACATATGTTAACAAAATTGACCAAGATGATGACTATGATGATGAGGAATAAAAACTAGATGACACTAATAACCAATTGGCTAAAATCAACTTTTCACCACCAAATTGATTCAAATTTCTTCACCAAATATCTAGAATCCTATTATGATGATATTGAAATGCCCATAGGATAGCCATCCAATACTTCACCTACTCATGTTTTGAGAAAAATCACTTGTACATAGCTTTTGCATGTATGTATCCTATATTATCCTGTCACCAATGGCATTTTATCTTAACATGTTTATTAATCATTTGAAATCATTTCCCTAGTCCTCCACTAGAAATTACGAAAATGTAACACATTTTAGGGCTTCAATGTGATTGTTGAGGGAACAACTACTAACCAAGACCCCACCCCTAGGGTTCATTTTAAGACCCCGCCTCCGAAAATATATTATAGAATGGGTGGAAAATCTCCGAAAAGGACTTTCAAAATGATGGTGAATATCCAAAACTTGATTCGCGAGAAAAGGCGATTTGGCAGGTGTTTTTCAAACGGTTTCACACAATGGATGGACATCTCTTTATGGTTGACTTTGAACTCCTATTGGACAACGTAATTTTGTTGGCTAACCATCTAACCTGCATTGGACATACCTCCATTATAGTGGTGCGATCATCACCTCCACATTAGATGCAACACATTGGTCGTCCATCTAACCTTGTTTCCTTGCCATCTAACCTATATTGGATGGTCATCCCGAGAAAGTTGGATGGTCATTCCTTCCTCATTGGGACAGAACCTATTCACCATCCAACCTATATTGGATGGTAGTCAATATGATGTTGGGACGAACATCTCATTAATATTGGATGACCTCCCAACAATATTGGGAGGGTCACATTAGTCGTTTGTCCTACTTTTATGGTGATGTCCTTTCCTAGGTTGAACGGTGAATGTGCTTGTAGGATTTTTCTGTTGGATGGTTTATGGGAGTTGTCCATCTCGCTTAGACATTGGATAAGCCAACCTTCTCATGAGTCCCCAAGCACTAGCCTTGAACTTCACCACCACTTGTTTTTCACCATGTGTCCAAAGATCTACAAGTGAACCGAGCCTTATATATACCCCTACGAGGTTCATTTATTCACTTTTTCCATAAACTTTACCAAATCCAAAATTCTCTGACCTCTCCAATTTTCTACCGAACCAACATGTAACTATAATCTTTCGATTTCTCCTCCCTCTCTTGCAAATTTACACCATATCCAAAGCTTTCAACAATGGCTAGCGCCACGATTGCACATGCCTCTAAATTCTAGTACAAAATTCTCATCTTCCCTCAACTTTCAACACTAATAAAACTGAAAGACACGCCGAAGGAATGGATGTAAAAAAAAATCACGCGGATTTTCCACATGCCCTAATTTGAAACAAATAATTTCTTCCTCGATAACCCGCTCATTTTTATAGCCAAAAACAGGGATAGTTTTCCATTCCCTTGATGGATCATATAGTTTCTTTCACCGTGGAGCCCATAGATGTCCATCGATTAATTGGCTTACCTTTCCAAAACCAATGACTGTGACTACAAAGGTGGTCCTAACTGATGAAGACAAAAAAATTGGAGTCTCATTACAATGTGCAAAGTTGATGGTAAGTTCAATATTATTTTCAATTAATTATTTTTTAATATTACTTGACTACCCAAACATCTAACATTTCTTGTATCTTGTTGCTAGATCCTGTTAATCGTTCCAAAAGAGGCCTTGTTATACAAGGTATTACAAAAAAATTCTTTCATGCAGTGATATCACTATTTTAAGCCGAAATGTGTCAGGGAAGATCCACAGACATTTCATTTTGGGCGATTCAGTATATATTGCGGACACTAGTAGGGAAACAATTCGATTGGTGCACATATTTGTCCAATCGAATAAAAACAAATGTCAACAATGCCCTTGCCAGTATGAATACATCTAATAAATCCAAGATTGTGTTCTCTTCTTCCAATTATCTACTTGCTTTCTATCATGAAGCTTTCCACCAATTGTAGAATGAAAAATTTAGACTGCAATTAATGACAAAATGATTGGTCTCTCACTTGAAGAACAATAAGTAACAATTAATTTTCACATTATAACGATTAATTATTTTTTAATGCAATAATAATAGTAATTTTATCTTTTACGAGAGAATAATTATAGCTGGAATATCTCATAAGGAGGCTATTGCTCAAGGTAAATCCCCTCGAGAGGTCTCTGGTGATTTTGATATGGATTCAAAGCAGAATCAACCCTAATATGAGTTCCTCATCAAAAAAGACCTAGGGGTGATAGCTCCACCACTCCTACCTTCTATACCATCACACTTCTCTACAGGTATAAACTTTATTGTTTATAATTAAGCTACTAGGAGGAACCATAAACAAGTTATTTGTTCTGTAAGTGGTACAATATTTTAATATTTCTACATTTTTGTTTTCAAAAATTCTGAGTTTGATGATCTAGATCAAACTCATTCTCAGTGTCAAGATTGAATGGTCATGTCTCTCGAGCATGCAAGGTAATGTATAATGTTTAGCATATTTTGTTTACTTGCAAATATTTTATTTAGTATTTACAAGGGTATAATGATTAGTTTTCTAATACTTTGTAGTTTTCTTCTTGTAGTTAATAGACCTTCATAACAGATTCCAAAAAGGTATCTAGTACCACCGACGCATATTGTACAAACAAAAAGAAAAATTATAGGCAAGAAGATAAGGTTTCATGTAGACTCTGCATGAACGATTCATCTTGTAACCTCATAATTTATTGGTTTTTCACTAGGTGATGTTTTCAATATAATGGGCACTCAGATTTTGAACCAAATTAAGCTCGACGATGAGTTGTTGGTCTTTGATAGTGGCGATACAGAGAAGGGTAATTATTTTGACACGCATGGTATGATACAATCTACTCCACCTCCTCATCCACAAGCGCAACAAGATGTACATGAAATAATGGACTCTCCTCCTCCTCCAAGTAAAAATCCACTCACAGATGATCAAAAGATAGATTTTTCCTTTGAAAATATGATATCATATAGTATGGGGGCCACAATTTAGGAAGTTTGTTATGTCTGATGTGGATTCAGTGCACACTTGGGAGAGAATGTCTTTGAATGCCTTGGGAGAGAAGGGCATTCATTGTTCACTTTCGTAGAGATCCAACCAACAAGGCTTGACATTTTCTAAACAAAGCTCAATCAGGCACAATTTTGTATAATAATGATTATGATGATGATATTTTGGACATAATGTTAAACAGGTTGGAGAATCTTAATGCTGAAGCCCAGGCATACTACAACAAATGGGCTAGAGACAAAAGTAATGTTTTAATTGCAAATGTAGAAAAAGAGAAAGTTGTGGTAGGTCATCTTTTACACGCAAAATCATGATATTATGAGCATTGCAATATATTATTTAGACTTATCTAATAGACTAATACATTTTTATTTCTTTTTGCGGAAAAATATGAAAATTTAAAGAAAGAAGTAGTTGTATTTGATGCACATTTGAAGAATGCCCGCAAAATATTGAATGCATTTATATAGTTGAAGAAAAAACTTTTATTATTAAATAAAAATAATAATACATTGAAAAGGATAATCAAGGAGCATAAGATGGATCCAAAAATCTTACTGAAGGAAAATACAGATGTTGATCCATCACTTTTTTCATCAGGAGATGTTATGAGGGAGGAGCAGAATATTCTTCAAAATATCAATACCGCATCACAGGATTTGTAAGCATCAGGAGTTTTAGCATAGAGCACTATACAGACTAAGAAAAATCCACCTCTTGTGCAAGAAAAATATCAAGCTTCCCCTGCAACATAAATTGAAAAAAGTAGTTAGTTTCACCATGTGATAGGTGTGTTGTCACAATTCTGACACTGGCGTAGGAATTAAAAGATAGTGGCCAACCAATTTTTATTTTTTTATTTTGTGTGGCAGACATAAGGACAACTATGATTTAGAATCATAGGAAGAAAAGAGGATTCCCTCGTAATGTGTTCTTATATGACAAAATTTTCTGGAAGCTTTGAAAACCATTGACAACCCACAATTTTGTAATTGTATTGGCTGACAATGCTTTATGAAAACATGTATGTCTTCATAAAGTAATCCACCTCTTGATAGAATGAATACAAGACTAATTTTGAATTGGAACTATATTTACTATTGTATCGCATTTATTGAAAGTTTTCAACAATTTAATATGCAAACTTGTAATTGGATTTCTACTTACTGTGAATGTTTTTATGTTACTATTTGGAGATGTAAATAGTAAAACATGGTTTAAGATGCTTAGTTTGTGTTTGTTTGAAAATATTTATGTTTCATGCAGAGATAAAACATTAATCAATAATCACACAGATGGATCCAAATAAATCACTTGTCTTTATTTCAATAATAAAACAAAATATAAAAAATGAATTTATTACAAGTAAAAACAAAGTCTATTAAGACAAGTTGATTATCATTAATGAATATGAAATATATCAATATATCAAATCATTTTCAATAGCATCAAGAATGTATACAAGAAATTAGAACTATGGCAATTGAAACATCCCTAGAACAACCGTTCATTTTTGTCTTGTAATTCTATTAAATCAAAAGTGTGTTCGGTGGATGTGTTCAGATCTCCTGGATCGGTCGAATGTGATTGAATCCTCTTCTTTCTATGAGTGAATTCCATAATGCAAGTTCTCTCTCATAAGGAAAATTTTCCACAGAGTAACTAGATACATACAATCTCATACAACTTTCTAAGTTTCTATCCAATTTGTTTCGGACTTTTGACTTTACAAAGGACAATGCACTAAATACCCTCTCATCTTCAACATAACCCATAATCATTGTTTGAAAAATTTCATATAGCTGAATATACTTGCTCAAATCATCTCACAAAATACTACTTGAATAAATATTCTTCCAAAGTCTTCTAATGGAACCATTTTCATTTGGCTCATCCAGAACCGAAATTGCTATAGCATAGTGGTAGAAAAATCTTGTGACTGAGAACTCGGTAAAAAAAAATTGTAAAATACATTCAATAGCAACTTTGTTTATTTCTTTGTGCTTACGAAATGGTCCACTATATTAGTCATGTATTTGATATATAAAGTATTGATGGATGTTTGAAGTGTGCCTCCAGTTGTATTCCAAAACTATGGATTGACAACTCCCATTGCTTGAGTAATTTATCCTTTTTGAATCTTTCACGGATCTCTATAGATAAAGATTGGGAATTTTTTTCAATTTATTTTGAGTGTCACATAGTACTGTTTCAAATAAATTATGTGTCACTCTTACTTCTTCCATCTCTGACCCACCAAATATACTATTTTCTAAAAAGTATGAAGTGGTATCTCTTTCCCATGTGTTGTTATACACAAATGATCATTTATATTGAATTTTAAGAAGTAAATTGCATTCTTAAGGTTTGTTAATGCATTCCATATTTCAAAAATAGGACCCTAAAAACTTCCATCTGACAAATATAAATTATCTAGACTCAAGCACACACATTTTCTTAGTCTTATGAAATTTGTTATGTAGATACAATGCTCTTGTGCATGCTTCGTCAAAACATTTAGCTCCTTCAACATTGGAAAAATACCACATAGTGTAAGTAAAGTTTCAATATCTCATTAGATGGTACAATAAATCTTTAGCTTTATCTACATCCCTGTGGTATTTATACATAAAACCTATCAATGAAGGATATTCTTCAAATATTCTACAAGCAGGTTCATACATTGAAATCCATCTAGTATCTACATCTTTAAGAAGCTTTTTCCCATCTATCAATCCAATTGCAAATTTTTGAAATTCTAAAAATATATTTGGACTGCTAGAATAATAAGCATGCAAATCACATATCAGCTCCTCCACTTTGGCAACACTTTCGAATGTGCTCATAATTTTATAGGCCAGATTCATTCTATGATCCATGCAATGAATCACAATCATATAGGGGAGAAATGTTTTATGTATTCGTACGCAAAGACCATTTCTAACCCCTTGCATTACAACTGCACCGTCGGGCCCAACACAAACTAACTTTGTTGCAATGGAAAAATCATCCATACCTGTAATATCTTTCAAACTTGACACCACCAATTTGTAAATGTTTTTCAGAATTACAATTTTCACTCATTTTATGAACTGCTAAGAGATGGGGATTTCTTACTTCATTTGTAAATGTGTATACATGAATACAAACCCATGAAGTATTGTCCATTGATGTAACCTCATCAATTGAAAGGGAAATAAACTTTACATTTTTAATAGCCTCTTTCAGATCCTCCTTTTCCACCAAAGAAAGAAATTTTGCAATTTCCCAACCACTGATATCTAACCAATGTGATTGAGGAACATTCTGTAAGCCAATAACCTGATACAAAATTTTATTTTCTAAGAAATCTAAAATTGGTCTTCCCTTTTTCAATATATGGAATACAGTAGAAAATTGAATACTTTTGGCATGCATTTTAGTCTCCATAGCTTTTCTCAATTTTGCTACAATTGTGCCACCTTTTTCATTTAGATTTTTCAAACTTTTTTATTCTTTTTCATATTCTTCTACATATTTTACATGCAAGTAGTCTTTTGCATTTTTCCATTTATGAGATCTTATTATGCTCCCATCCTTTTGCTTTTGGGAAATATATATTTTCCCACAATGTTTTTCAATGGTGTCTAGTTTGAGCTACATTGTGTGATCTTTCCCTTGTTTCCAACTACATATTTTACATCGACATTGAGTTGGAATATCATTACCATTTTTCGGATCCATAGGTTCAATAAAAGGATATTTGGCTGCCCATTCAAACTTGAAAGTCCTTCCTATTGTCCGTTGGTCCTCTTTCTTCTTATAGATTTTTTTACTTTCTTCAACTTCAACTTGTGCATCTGGGTTCTCAACAAGAATATCTTGATCATCATGTCTCCTTTTTCTGGAAATAGACAGAGTAGAAGCTTCCTCTGTTGTTTGTTTTGGATGAGAATTTGATGAATCTTATCCTAGTTCGATGTCATCAAGGGAATGAATGTTTACATCAATCGGATCATCTTGAAAAAGACTAGTTTCATTAAAATCAAAAGGATCGTCGATATTGACATCTCGAAACACATTAGTTTGTGAAGGTGTTTGAGAAATGTCTGCATATAAAAGTGTTATAGAAATAGTATTAATTATTTATATTATTACCACTAAATAAACATAAAACAAGAGTGCAAAGAGTATTTGAAACATACAATATGAAAAATATAATAATATATTTCGTAAATTAGTAGATAGTACATACCTATATTTTCCATGGATCTAGACACAACATTCATTTTTTGTGAGTTTCCAAAATAGCCAAACAATGTCTTGTTACTCTTTTTTGAATTGGAAGCAACCTTCTTACCTTGCTTTCCAAAATCCATGGATATGTCGCCAAACAGAACAAATGTGATTTGGGTTCAACGAATAAGCTGGACCACTGAGAGTGATTGCAGTTGGACGGCTCCCTCAATGATAATGATTGGGCCGGACAACTTGCATAGGTTACAACGGTTTGTAGTTAGGACGGCTCAGTAGTTGGACAACTTGTTGTTGGACGCCTTACTGAGTTGGACAGTTTTTGATTGGACGTTCCTGGTTGGATGGATTAAGGTTGGACGGATTTCAATTGGTTTGGTTTGAGTTGGGCAAAAAATCTTGGAGTTTGATCGGCAGAGGTTGGACGGGTTGGGGTTCGACTTCAGTGAAAAAGACTACAAAAGGGTTGGACGGTTGTATATGTATTATACATAGGTGCTATGTATAGTAATACACTCTGGAAAATATGTGCACAAGTTGATTCGAAAAGGTGGTGAATTACATGCATAAGTTCATTTATATGTGTAAATACTAGGCAAACTGACCTATACTAAGGACATGTTGGCCAAATTTTCTAGCAAAGTAGGCAGTGATGAGACTGCTGAATATTCGTCATTTCCAATTTCAATTTCCAAAAACCCGAATATATGCGAGTTTATGAAAATTCTCCTCCCTCCCCACCCCATTTATTCTACCACTTACATCTTACGCCGTGGGGCTACTAGTATAGATTTTAAATGGAAGATTTATCTTTTCATCTCTTATGGAAATAATACAAAAGCACTATGATATGGAAAAATACAAAACCATGACATAATGTGACTTATTCGGTCATTACATAGACGTTTGCATCATCTTCACTCATATTTAGCACTCTACATATATCTTATCCTTTTGCACTTGATCTCTATAACAAAAATATGATGGCTACACATTCCTTAATCTATGGACATCATATATACACTCTATGGATTCTTAATCCTTGTACCTCGGGGAAACCCACCACATTGGGGGTATGCCTACACTAGGGCGTCTTACATATTGTTCCTATTTATATCATAAATTCCACATTATGCAACTTCTTATAGTCTTGAATCTTGAATGATACCCACCACATTGGGAACACCTATATTGGGAGCATCCTCTTGACTAAGCTTATATCGATCATATACTTACACAATATGTCATTACTAGTACATTACTACTCTTTCCTATCTTCCACCTCTTTGTTTCTTTTGAAATGTGTTACATTGTACTTTATCTTATTACGAAATTATTTATTTATAGATATTGATTTGACATGCTCCATGGTTAATCATGTTGATCATTTACTTTTAGTATTCGCTTTCTACATGTTGTTATACTCATTGAATAATATTAACCCTAGGCTTGTGTTTTTGGCTATTCAACATTACTTCATATATCACTCATCGCTTCACTATGTTCATGTTTACTTCTATATGCTTCTAATATCATGTATCCTTCTAGGCTTGTGTTTATTTGTATGCCCATGTTTTTTCCTATAGTCTAAGATGTTTCATGCTTCTATATGCTTATAATCTCATGTATACTTCTAGGCTCATGTTTGCTTCTATCCTTAGTTTTCTCTTATATTTCAGTACGTTTCATGCTTTTATATGATTTAAGGCTCATGTATGCTTTGAGGATCATCTCTTCTTCCATGCTCATGTTTTTTCTTATATTCTGGTAGCTTTCATGCTTCTATATGTTTCTAAGTTCACGTTTTATTCTATCCTCATGTTTGCTCCTAAATTTTGGTATGTTTCATGTTTATATATGCTTCTAGGTTCATGATTTCATCTATACTCATGTTTTCTCCTATATATTGGTATGCTTTATGCTTCTAATCTCGTGTGTTCTTCTAGGCTTATGTTTTCTTCTATCCTCATGTTTATATATGCTTCTAGGCTCGTGTATTTTTCTAGTCTCTTGTTTGTTTCCAATATTTTGTTTTCTCCAATATTACGGTATACTTCATGCTTTTGGATGATATATGCACATTTTTTTTTTTCCTGTTTTTGTGTTCTATATGCTCTATGTTTGCTTCATGATTTTGTGTGTTTTATGTTTTATGTTTTCTTCACACTCCTATATGCTCTATGTTATATGGTTGCATCATGCTTCTATATGTTATATTCTCTAATTTTTATTTATGTTTATGTATTCTTTATGCTCTATGTTTTCGTCATGTTTATGTATGTTCTATACCCTATGGCTTCTATATGTTCTATGTTATGTGTTTGCTTCATACTTTTGTATGCTCTATGATTTTTTTGTTTGCTTCATGATTTTGTATGCTCTACATGTTATGTTTGCTTCATGTTTTCTAATGCTCGTGCTCAATTTTGCTTCATACTTTTGTATGCCCCATGCTCATGTTTTTTTATAGGCATCGGTAGGCTCTTGGCCCATGTTTTCTTTTAGCATAGTGGCTGACATGTATTATGGTTTATATCATACTCATTACATATCTTGATTTTAGCACATGGATGACACATTTTTCTCTTTATACCATGCCCGTGAAATATTTCTTACACATAATTCAATTACACACACAACTAACATTGATCAAATCATCATTTCTTGTCATTTATTTTTGATTTATGACAATTCTATCATGACATGTTGTGTCACAGTCGTAATGGATCTATTAGGTGTTGAATCCTTTTTTATGGTCATATTAGTCTATCGATCACTATTATGCTCTCAACTATGGACTACTCGAATTACTAGATACAATCATGATATGCCTAACAATGAGATGAAATTTATTACTTGTTCAAATTCTCATATCTAATGCACATTTCTTATATTACCAAGCTTAGTTGATATAGTCTATATAGTTCACATTCTTTATGTTATGGTCATGTACTTTATATAGTCAACACTTTCTCTTTTGAGCTAAATGATTCTTTCTGCAACACCCCTCATCTCAAAAGGGGTGTATTGTGAGCTTTTTTTAGATTTTATGCACATCACAACCACAATGATTCAGATTCACATGGTGTGATGAAATTCACATTGGTATTCAAGATATAATATATAATTTTACACATATCGTATCAATACATATATCAAGATCCTATACAAATTTTCTTTGAGTTGGCTCAAGTGTTATAGATGGATACCAAGTAAACTCCTGAATGCTACATATGGATTTTAGTAATCTCAATTGTTGTAGAAGACTACCTAGTAGTCTTAAATGCTATAGATGGCTTATAGCAAGCTCAAATACTAAAGCTCTCATACATAGTACTTGTACACACCATATATGATGGCACATGGGGCAATCAATAATAGAAATTTCATGTTCTTAAATTTCAATTCTTTCTTAATGGTTGGATTTTTATAAATTTCTATAATGGACTTTAATGCATGCTTTGGCATGATATTTAGAGGGTATACTTTACCATTCTTGCTTACACGATACCCTCGGGAGGTTTGCATTTACTTTTATTTTGTTAGGGTTGTGGAGCCTATGTTTCATGTGTGAAAGTGTTAAAGGCGTACATTAAGAGTCTTGTACACTTTTCATGTAAATTTTTTTTTGCCTCGAAAAAATGCACCCAACATATTGGGAAACATGCTCTTCTCATATGGGTGATATTTTTGACCCATAGGTTTTTGGGCTGGTTTTGACCCATGGTTTTGATACCCACGGTATTATAAAACTGCTTAACCAGTTGCCTACTTATATGGTTTTATGTATATGGTAGGGTATAATGAAAAACATTGCAGATGTGCTTTGAATTCGGCTGTGAATTCTGTAGAGTTTGTTGAGCATATCTCCAAATGGATTTGGGTATTTTATTGAGAGAGTGGTGGCTTCTAATAAAATCTAAGCAAGTGATTCTTGGTGAACGTCACCCAAATTGGGTGAACCACGTTAAATATTGTCTCTTTGTGTTGTGTTATTTTATTCGTAATTTTATTTGAGATCTATAATAATTTCGCATATTAGTTTCTCTTATTGCGATTCGTGAGGGATTATTCCGCATATTTTATCACTTGTTTCCTAACATATTTTAATCCAACAATTTCATTAATAGATTAAAATGAGTTCAATTGCAATACTTTAAATTAGGTCTTAAGGAACCTAGCAATAATCGTTTGGCATTGATCTCAACAACCCATTTATACATTTATTAATTTAATCGAAAGACATCTCTCTCAATTCATGCCTTTGTAAGTCCACTAGGTCATCACTTGTACTTTAACTTAGCAGCTTTGGAACCAATGCACCCTCTATAGAAGACATATCCGGACTCTTAATGACTTGTCTCATGTCTTTGATCAAGTTCCATCATAACAAGTGAAAAAATCACTGAAATATGGAAAGAATCATCCAATCTTTCTATCAAAGGCTGACAATTATGTTAATTCTACTCCCAATAGTCATATTTATCAAATGCATAAATTATCTCAGGTGGGTTAGTGTTTATTGAGTGAGAAATCATTTTTTACAAGTCATTTATACATAAACATGCATCCTAACCTATTATGGGCATAAAGGGATCTCGCACTCAAGAAAACTTTAAGAATAACTTTAGGTCCATATTATTTAAGCATCAATTCCTTAGAACATGTTACAAGCTATAAATATGAATACATTATCATTTGTTATCCTAAATCACTCTTATGCACCCTAAGTGAAGCCAATGATGATCATTGTCGAATGTTGAAGAATTTATTACGATATTTACCAAACACATTATTTATACACATTTGCACACAATCACTAGGATGGAGAACTACATGGGTTTAAGGCCTCTTCAAAGTATTGTTGTTTATGTGTCATTGCAACAACTTGACTCAAATTCAAACTAGTCCTTTTTAAAAAGTCACAAGAAGGGAGCAAGGGGTTGAAGACAAAAGAAGCCATTTACAGGTGTAAAAGTGTGGTTACCAAATTTCAAGTGCATATCTTGGATTTAGAGACACAAGTGTACCAGGTGCTAGAGTTGAGATGCAGATCACAATAACAAAGAAAAAAATTGGCCACATGTGGACACAATTGTCAAACGATTATGTTTGTTATAGACAATTATGTCCATAGCTCATCTTCAAGTCCCCATGATTTACAAGCATATTTGTGACACTCTACACAACCCATCCTCATAATTTAAAATCATTGTCACACATCTAGACTTTCAATAACGGTCAATCTTTCTAACTCTAACCCTAGTCTCTTTTTATATCGATTCACACTATGTTGATTGTATGTTCATCCTTACATGATTTAGTACTTGTATTTACTTTATTTGTTGTCCTTAGTATTCTAAATCATAATATAAACATTGAAAAAATATCTTAATTAGATAAACCTAATTTTGTTATTAGATGTATGTATATACACACACACACATAAAAGGAAATTATGTAGACACATAATTTTGGTAAGAGATTTTTTTAAATTATAAATGCTTTTGGTTGGAGCTATGAACCAATATATATTATTTCTAGCAAAATATTACATAATTTTAAATCTACTACCTAAGGCATAGAAGGGAATAACAAGCCCCGACCTCCATATTGTTGTGCTAAAAACAAAGAGCAAACATAAGCCTAGAATATTTTCAAAAAAATCTTAAACGTAGTAGAATATTTGGTCGTATTATGAAATATCATAATTGGGTACCAAATTATGGTACAATTTCTGTCTATTGTAAGAATTCCCTTATTTAGTCTTAACAGAGCAAGACAAGAGAATAATTTTTGAAAAGGAAGGTCAAAATCTCTAGTAAGGGAATAGTTATTTTATATGGTGCTAGTGTACTTGCGTGTTTTTTCAATTATTGGTTTATATTATGCTCTTGTTCGAGACACGTTCCTTTTGTTTGCCTTGGATTTCTACATGCTCCTTTTATTGATTCAACTTTCAACTATTCTTATTTTTTCATTTTGTTAATATTCTTTGTCCTCACCAATTTCCTCATTGTTTTATCTCTCTTGCTTGGTTTTTTCTCTTGTCCTCCCTATTTTCCTACCCTTTCTATATTTTTTCTAAAATAATATCAATATGATTATATTTGATACAAAACCATACCATTATAGATCTTGTTGATGTCTTTATGGGATTTTTGACCCTTGTTTTGGGTGTCTCAAGTTTTATGGTTCTACTTTCTCCACCTTTCTTGCCCATTGTATTTCATCACAAGCACCAATAAGGTTTTAATTTGAATTCAAGAAGTCTATAAATATATAACAAGATCAATACATTTAGGAGATAGAAGGATAAGTTAAAAGAATGATAAAGTAATAAAAAACAATGAATTCACTTGTTAGAGAAGCATCCACGGGAAAAATACATATTTTAAGCATTTAGAGAAGAACATCTAGCATTTTACTTGTTGCATTCATTGAAAAAATAAAACTCTTGAATTATAGTGAAATTCTTACTTTAATTGTATTATACTTGGTGTGTAATGGAATGTCTTCCCAAATTGTATTATACTTGGTGTGTTGTTTGCCAAACTGTTTAAAATCATAAGGGTCTCATATTCAACTCATCCAATTAACAAATTTAAATATCTGTCAAGGCTAAAAATAGATGGGCTTTTATCATGGTTATTCAAGAAATCTAATGGCATATAAACTAGTACTAACATGATAGAGCATTGAAAGTTAGTACTCAATTGGACAAAAAAAAAGCACCTTAAAAATCATACAACCTACTAACATAAAGAGTTGAGGTTGTAAGCTATGAATTCCTATGATGCATTTCAATTTTTAATTTAAGAGTGTGCTAATTTGGCATGCCAAGCCAATATAAAATGCACTTGCGGTTACTGATTGCTTCTTATTTGGTCATTGATTATTTGTCTTAATTATGAATTTTAATTTTTATAATTCATCTCAAAATTAATGTATATAAAGGATCGATCATGGGTGTGATGAAAACGAATGTAAATTTAAAATATTATAATTCATAAGATTGAATAATCTAAATATCATGAGCATGATAACAATAGTTGTAACTCAAAAATTGAAGCGTCGAGAAGATCATGTGCATGTTGTGATCGGAGCGGTTGTGGAAAATAGTGAAAGGTGAAGCGATTTGGGACAGAAGATGATGAGAAAATAAATAATTTATTGTGCAAAACACACTCTCATTCCCTTTTGGAAAATAAAATGGAGCCCCCATTATTCATCGATTGTAAAACTATGTTTTCGAGCTCACTAATATGATTAAAAGGTATTTGATTTTGCATTATAATTAAACCCATGATAAACACATAGTTAAACTCGTCTATGGCTTTAAAAGGATATTAAACATGTTTATGGTTTAAGTCCTTTGCTTCACGTTTTAAATCCTTGTTTTGATCTCAATGAGTTTTTTCATGGTTGGTTTTAATGTAAACATGTGAGTAGGATGAAGAGAAAGAAAAACCAATAAGTTTTCCTTTTTTGGATGAAAAATGAATTTATAACGTTCACTTGACGGTTAATTTATTCATTTTCTATTAGCTAGAAGTCATCAAAATTAACGAAGTTATTTAACTCTGTGGAAGATTCACAAATGTATCGATTTAAGCCAAGTGCCCCCAAGGACATCGTCGATTATCGACAACTTGACAAAAATTTGGTCGAGCCAAAACATTTATGTTATGTGGAAGTGTCGTGAATCAATAAAGGAAAAGTTTCATCCATCGGTACATGGAGGAAATTCAAGAGGGAAGCAATATAATCGATGACAAACACTTATCACATATAATCATTCATCAAATTTTGGAGGCAAGAAAAATTTCTAAGGCATGCAGGAGTGTAGAATACGGATGGACGAAAAGTGTCTCTCATCGATGGAGATAAGGGTATGAAATTCAAATCCTTCCAACCACGAGTGAGCTGATTAGTGATAAGTGGTGCGGATCGGTGTATCCCAAACTTTAAAGTTCCAAGCTAGCTAAGTAAGGTTCCACCTATGATTGAAAAGTTTCAAGGATTGACACACCTAATGTACGGAGGTCGAGCCCAAGTTTCGAGGACCCACATATGAAAATTGACATGCGACCTTCACCTGTACTCAACTCCCGAGGTCGTGTCGAGCCAGCCGATGTGGAAATAATGGATGGTTAAATGGTAGCGAAATGTGGAAGTGGACAAACATGTGTGGATAGGTTGTCAAGGCAATGCAACGTCTCTAACTGGAAATAGTGGAATTTGCTTGTCAAGCACAATGAAAGCCTCTCTAACCTAGGTGGATCGGATGGAGAAATCGGAAAGGATGGCAATGCAGAGGATCCAGTCAATATTGAGCTCTGGGGATATCCTGTCTATCGGTTGTGGAATTCGTGGGAAACTAAAGGGGGCCTCGTAAATCTGTCTAGACAAGGTCATGGAACAAGAAAGAGTGAGAGGCGTGATTCCATTTATCTCTATAAATGATTAGCAAGTTATGTCCAAAATGAGAGGGCTCGATGAGCTTCTTTTTTAGGATGTTTAACTACCTAATGATGTCAGGTGGTAACAGTGAGGATCTAAAGACCAACGCTCTTAATCCAAGATCTATGTCTGATTGGATCTCGGTCCCATTCAGTTAGGGAACCATAGGGTCACAACCGTAAAATCTCTCTGGTTGTGGTCCCTATATGGTCATGCGGTATGATCTAGAATCTAAGCCCAAGGGCGGTCAGGTAATCTACACAAGGGGGGTCTAGTAATCGTGATTCTTGTCAACTTCTATCTTCAAAACTAGGAGTTGTCAATCTTCGTGAGTACTATCTTTGGGGATCTAGAACTTGTATGTCTAGTCTTGTGTCTATGTATGTGAATAAATCTCTTGAATTTGGTTTCCTAACTATGGGGTCAATTGCATAAGTTTGTTCTTGGTTTTGTTCTTTGATGATCATGTAATCACTTAATGTTTTCAAGGAAATATGTAATTTGGATGTCTTGACCAATATACGTAGGATTTATCATCTTCAATGTTTAATGCATCTAGTTGTTGATTGATTCTTTGTATATCTCTAGTTGTCTTAAAAATGTTGAACCTAAGGCCTTGATCGATATTTGTTAAAGGCACCGCTAGATTTGGATGAGGTATGATTACATCGAATATGTAATCTCTAGGTTCTCTAGGCCACGTAATTTTCATGCAAGATATAATTAAAATACTCTAATAAAGTAAACTAAGCAAGCAAAGGAAATCTACACTATGTTTTTGGTATTTTCAATTTATGAAGGAATAAAGCAATAAAATCGAGATAATCTAATGAAATTAATATTTTTATTCTTTTCTAATATTTTGAACAAAGCTTCTAATCTAACAAATGAATCTAATACAAACAATTAACTGGATGTAGCTAATTGTTTGTGCAATTGTGTTAATCTAAGCCTAAAACAATTAATTAATTGAATCCTTCCTAATCAAAACCCTCAATCCTACCTCAGAGGTAGAGAATAAATCACAACTTCAAAGAAGCTATTATTCCCTGCAACTTCCCTGGAAATATTGAAGAGCAAGCTTTCTAATATGATCTGATCTATTGTGATTGCTTGATAATTGAAACAACAAAACAATTTCTCTACTCTATTTGATATGAATTTGAATGAATACGATTCAGATTTGAAAATTAAATCAATGAAGAAAACAAACAACACCTCCAACCTGGATATGCAAGAAAAAGTGGAAAATCTGGTTTTGTTAATATTCATTCCCTCAATTTATCCTTTCGATTTCTATGTCCACGTGAGTCCAACGGGTGGGAATGCAAAGTGACCAAAGAAGAAGAAAAGTGCAGGAGTAGAAGTAGCTTGAATTAGCAAACTGGGAAACAATGCAGGTGGAAGAATGCAAACACAATTGAACTGAGATTGGCTTTGGCAATTTCAGCAAGAAAGGTAGCAACTTTGCAATAACAAGAATACTCAAAATTTCTCCGGCCTTTTGCTTGAGAACAAGCAATGGTTATATAAGAAATTGACTAGGTTGTGCACTCACACACAAGGCAGCCTTAGGATGCCACATCATTGGATGAAGGGGTAGTTCAAACTAATTAATTCCATTTAAAAATAGAAGAGGGAGTGAAGACCATGCAATCAAGCCTAAATTTAGCTAATTTGGTTCACAAATGCGCCTTGGAAGTGAAGTTAACTGAAATCACGCATGTCTAATTTTTGCATGAAGGTTTTTGGAAAAATCGGGAAAACTGCCACCTGTGTAGGGTGTGCAGACACGAGAACCACCTCTCAAACTAGGGTGGAAGTTACAAAACCACCACCCTATCTGGGCAGCAGTTTTGACACTAAAGGTCAAAACATGCATAAAAAAGAAGGGAAGCTAGAAGAAAGTGTGCAAAGGCTAAGTAGGGATATCTAAGCTACAAATATATTGTTATGTACCTTGGGATATGATAATATAATGTATATGGGTTGATGGAGATGCCGACATGTGGCACACATCCCCTTAGTTAGTTATATGGGGTCACATAGGAATTAGTTATATTGGGTAATGAGTTGGCCTACATTGGGATTAGGTGTTACCCATCTATTAAGAGTAATGTATGTCTATATAAGGGATGTAAGTATCAATGTCATGGATGTATGATTTGATTCTTCTACTTGGTAGAGGTATATTAGAGGTGTCCCCCTCGAAGTGGATTCCCATCTTGGGAGATTGTGGAGTTACTCCTTTCTTAAGGAGCATTGTATGGTGTTTCCCTACCTTAAGGGTATTATTATGAATATATTGCATATTAGGGCATCTTGGTCCCCATATATCTTGTGTTGTGTTATCTTCTACAATTTATTGATTTATTATATGCAAAGTTCTTATCAAGTGGTATCAGAGCATCGATTTCAGCAAAAAAATTGGGTTCAAACCCTAATTTTAGTGATTCGGCTATATTTTGGAAAGCTGATGTGAATATTTTCTCAATTTTTTTACCACAATTGTGAAAGGGTTTCATAAAGCTACAGTCCAAATTTTAGAAATTTTTGAGGTGTTTTGTGGAAGTTATTGCATTTTTAGGGTTTCGCCTAAATTTGCTTCACAGTTGTATTTTTTGGAATTAATTTTCTAAATTTTTCCAGAATTTTGAATTCCTTTAGAAATATATGGTAAAAATTTCAAAATTTTTGGATCTATTTTGAAGAATATATTGAGAGTTTTAGGGTTTTACATAAAACCGGCCTACAAGTTGCAATTTTCTGTCTTTCTTTGATTATTTTACATATTCGGAAATATCTCAAAATTTTAGCAGGGGTTACTTCTTTGTGGTTTCAGATTTGAGGCTGAATGATTGACGAAATCATCAGGTCAAATATTGGTCAAAGGAGTAAGTTTGTGAAACCCTAATTTTTATGCATCATGGATATACCAATTTTCTATGGTAATGGGGAAATTGATGCAAAAAAATGGTGGATACAATTTAAACAAATGTATTTTGAAGAATTTTAGTATGGGTTAGTTTTTATCTTCATCTTGGTGGGAAAGCACGACATTGGTATTCTTATTTGGATATAGATCTATTGGATTGGGATTAGGAGGAAATGGAGGATATTTTCTTAGCTAGATGGGAAACAAAAAAGAAACACAATTTTGTTAAAGAAGAAGAAAGAGCAGCATCGAAGAAGAAGAAGAAGAAGAAGAAAATGTTGATGATGAAGCTGCTACACAGGATAGTGCATCTCTAAGGAAGGAAGCTTCAATATTTCAATTTGAAGGGTGCATTCAAATAAAAAAGGTAATTGTTTCCATAAACCCTAGTAGCAAATATAACTTCATCAATATGGATGTAACTCACAATCTACATGTGCAAACAAAGCATATCAAGGAATCTCAAATGGATGGTAAGCAAATTCAAGTTTTTGAAGATTTAAAGCTTTCTATGGATAAATATGTTTTACATTCAGATTTTTATGCTTTAGATATGGATGGTATGGATATTGTTCTTGGATATCCTTGGTTAGAGACATTGGGAACAATTAATATTAATGTGCAAAAGAAATTCATGAAATTATGGTACAAGAGAAAGAAAATTACATTGCAAGATATCACACTTAGCAAGGAAAAAAGTAATGTAAAATTGGATCATGAAGATGAATTTGAAGATGGTGAAGAAAGCAATAAGGATGAATCAGAAGAAGAGGATGAAAACATGAGGAAAAAGTAAAAATAGTTTCTCTACTCAAGAGAAAAAAATAAATAGCAAACAAGTTGGAAGAGGAAAAGAAAATGGAGGAAAAGATTGATAAGGTTGAGAATACTAAGATTGCACCATATCGACACCCACATCATCATGAGAGGAAAAAATCATGGAGACATGTTAGGACACACAAGGGCAGCAATCTATATAGATATACAGGAATTGGAGGAGTAAAATTTTTGCTATACATGGAAGTAATGGAACAATAATTGTATGACATGGAATCACGGGAATAATAATTATGGATATGCATGGATATCGAGGAGGAACACATATGGACTAGGATGGAATCAGATGAGCACAATGGAATATGGAATCAAGTTTGGAGCAACATCACCCACTAGGATTTCATATGGGTGGTTGGATGATCGAGCATGGCGACAAGTGTGCAATAATTTAAAGCACACTCATTATATGGCTTCTTCTTATGTTTCGGGGATGAAACATGTCAAAGAGGGAGGCAATGTTATGTACCTTGGGATATGATAATATAATGTATATGGGTTGATGGAGATGCCGACATGTGGCACACATCCCCTTAGTTAGTTATATGGGGTCACATAGGAATTAGTTATATTGGGTAATGAGTCGGCCTACATTGGGATTAGGTGTTACCCATCTATTAAGAGTAATGTATGTCTATATAAGGGATGTGAGTATCAATGTCATGGATGTATGATTTGAGTCTTCTACTTGGTAGAGGTATATTGGAGGTGTCCCCCTCGAAGTGGATTCCCATCTTGGGAGATTTTGGAGTTACTCCTTCCTTAAGGAGAATTGTATGGTGTTGCCCTACCTTAAGGGTATTATTATGAATATATTGCATATTAGGACATCTTGGTCCCCCATATATCTTATGTTGTGTTATCTTCTGAAATTTATTGATTTATTATATGCAAAGTTCTTATCATATATATTGCAAATGTGTTTAGGAACTCAAACACTTTTTGAAAGGATATGAATCATCATTGGGGACCTTTAGTGCTGTTTTATGACAATGTAGCACATGTAATTTTTGGTGCATACATATTACCCCCTCGGAGAATCATCTTAGCCATAAAGAGGCGTTAAACATAGAGTCCGAGTATGGCATTCTGAAATGAGGAGTTAGAAGCTATACTTGACACGCTTTGTGTGTCTTTGAAATGTTGTCGTCAAGATCCCACTTTACTGCAAAATGAAAAGAAGACTCAAGCACATATACACAAAATATTAAAAATAAACACTAAATTAAAACGACAAGAGGACTTACCATTTGTGTGGGGATATAGAGATATACCTGCACCAACACTCTAGCCCTGTGAAAACATACACTCAAAACGAGGTCAAAACAACATATATATATATATATATAAACTCATTTTTCAATTCATTTGCACATATTCAATTTGGTGATTTTGGAGCTCTGGACCCACGGTGACCGTTTTTACGAGAGTACAACCAAAACGAATGTTACGAGATCGTGATCATGCCTCCACAAGCGAGAGATTGAGCCACACGGTCTAAGGTTAATTTTTCTCATTTGTTTGTTTTGAAACCTAAAATGTTAAATGTTAAAAATATTTGTCTATGAGGGGTCATTTTTGAAATTTCTTGTTTTAAACTAGTCTTTAAGGGGCACCCATAGGGTAGTATTTTATTTCATCGAAAATGGTCAATTTGTGTATTTTTATGAGGTTTTTAGGGTTATGTAACCATACCATGAAATTGTTCAGACCGCCGCCTGAGCAAGGTAGTGGTTACTGGATCATTGTCATGGTAGGCGGAGATTACAAAACCGTCGTTGTGGCAAGGCGGTGATCACCAAACCGCCGCTCCTGCAGGATGTAGTTTTGAACAAAATGCAAAAAAACTTGTGCTAAACTTAATAAGTTTTGAATTTTAGTGTTTTATGATGTTTTTGATGAGCTTTCCTATTGAAACATGTTATTGACTCACTCTTTTTGTTGTTTTGGTGGATACATAAGAAGGAAGACTTCATCCGTTGGATTAGTGAGCGGGAGTGTATCTGGAAATATGTGATGAATGATGGTATGATAATAAGATGAATTTTCTCCACTCCTAACCCCACGCAACCAGTAATATGTGAGGGCTCAACACCAAGATCCAGGAGGGATGCGGGTGTATGGTTCTTATAAATATGGGAATGGTGAGAGAAAGACAAGATTTTGACATAAACCTAGTTAGGAACCTACAACTTAACTCTGCATATAGTTTGCTACACAACCTAGGATGTGATTTCTTGCAAGTTGATTTAGACTTAGATCCATAGATGGACTCTTAATTGACATGATCTGGTTTTAAGGTTTTGACTCTCTTATGGAACATGCACATCTAATTCATTCTTCTTGGGATTTTAAGATTTTCAAAGCACATTTATTGAATGAAATTTCTTTAACTTATTGATTTGTTTAAAGATACCCCTATACCTTGCCCCATGCTACTAGTAGGAAATATGGGCTCATCACTAAGTACAAGGCATAGGTGAGTAAGGGCACTCGCTTCCTTTCCCAACCTCACGCTACCGGTAAGAAGCAGGTGCTCATCACTGAAATTTGGTAGGGCAAGGAAGTGTGTAAATGAAAATTTTGTATTTGATTTTAGCTTGAGATATATACTATTTTTTAACTTTAGTTTGTGCTTTTGGGAAGGAAAGCTTTCCCCTAGCCTCAACCCACGCAACCAGTAGGATGTGATGGCTCAACACCGAAGGTTAAGATAGGCAAACAAGTATTCTGGTGAAAAAATTTAGAAATTTTTATACCAAAGAGGTTTTTCTAGGGAAAGATATGGCATCACGAAGCTTCTAGAACTAACCATGGGAAAACACAACTATGCTAGAAGAAATCTATAAGCATAACCAAGTATGCAGGTCTTGGTAGGATTAGTGTCAAAATATTGTCTTGTCTTGTGGAACTGATGAAGTGATAAGAAATGTTGATGATAATATTATGATTATTTTGAAGAGATATGATTTGAGTAATTGCCAATGTTTGTAGAAGTTTTTGAGAGTTACTTGAAAATAATTTCCTTGATTACAAATTTTACAGAATGATCTAACAGATGGTAATGCAATGAAAATGTAGTAATATACATATGGAAATGTTGATAGATCATGTGTAGTATATTTTAAGATGAAGAGAGTTGATGGATTCACAAAATTCCTCACCTTCTAGTGTACATAGGTGATATGCCCCATTCTTGTATTCCTCTATGACTTGATATGGACCCAACCACTTGGGCCTATACTTCCTTCGCCACTCTTTTTATCTATTCGGTTGTCGAGTATTAATACTAGATCTCCCTCACATATCTCACGTTCGTATAATTTCTTATTAAATTGTCGAGTTATTCAGTCAATGTAAACGCTATGTCGTTGTTCAACATTGAGCCTAGCTTCGACGAGGCTTTCGATTTGAGAGATTTTTTGCTCTCGATAGCCTTCTTCTCCCATAATTCCTTGTAGTGAGATACAGAGACTAGGTATTTTAAATTTAAGTGTTAAAACCACTTCTGCACCAAATA
Organism: Taxus wallichiana var. yunnanensis; assembly: GCA_018340775.1. Lineage (NCBI taxonomy): Eukaryota > Viridiplantae > Streptophyta > Pinopsida > Cupressales > Taxaceae > Taxus > Taxus wallichiana. Next base: position 806,655,778 of record CM031239.1, on the reverse strand, counting down.
CCAAAGAAAAGGGCATTCCCCCATCAACGTTCTTCCTGAGGTTCGATAGGCCCACAAGGTGGAAAGAGCTTTAAGTGCCAATCTCATTTATTCTCCTTGACATTTTTAAGGAGAATGGACTTTAACATCTTGTTTGTAGCCTCAGCCTATCCATTGGCCTAAGGATAATAGAGAGAAGCCGTATGGTGATTTATTTTGAACTTTTCACATAGTTCACGCACTTCCTCATTTTTGAAAGATGTGCCATTATTAGAGATAATGACTTGTGGGACCCCATACCTACAAATGATTTGGTTCAAAATGAACTTAGCGATTATGCATCCAAGTACGGCAGTAAGAGGCATGGCCTCTACCCACTTGGTAAATTATTTCGTGGCCGTGATTATTAAGTTATGGTCGTCTGTTAATGAGGGAGATAATTTCCCTATCGAATCTAAGCCCCACATGGAAAAGGGCCATGGTGTTGCAATTGGTTGTAGAGCCTATGTCAATATGTGAATCTCGTGGGAGAACTCTTGACATTTATAACACTTGCGCACAAACTCTACTATGTCATGTTCTAACGTGGGCCAGAAATTTCCCATCCGATGTATTTTCCGAAGCGGTGGTGTGGCTTCCAAAGTGACCTCCACATACTCCACTATGAGATTCATAAAGAATCTTCTCGGATTATTCTTCATCAACACATCTTAGCAACATTCCATTGAAATATCTGTGATAGAGAACTTGTTCTATGATCACATACTTATGGCTATGACGCGTATCCATTTTCTTTGTTGTGAAGTTGCCTCTTTAGGGTACACATGGTCCATAATAAAATTAATGATATCTGAATACCATGGACACTCAGAGATGGGAGGCTTGGTTTCAACAAAATACACACATTCATCAGGGAATTCCAAATCAACTAGATCACCTCCATCTAATGGGTTATCAGCCAACCAGTCTGCGATGATTTTTCCTTTGACAGACTTCTGATTAACAAACATTAGCTTGAAATTTCCCATTAGAGTTATAAAATGTCCAAATTTCTTAGATAAGGACTTTCTTGTGTGAGAACGTCGCAAATGATCTGTCTTGACAATGACTCTCATTTCTTGGTTAAGCATGTAGTTTCTTAACAATTTTGTTACAAACACTATGGCAAGGCATTCTTTCTATGCCAGAGTATAACTTGTCTCATAGTTGAGCAATGCTTGATTGATAAAGTAGACCATGACGCTCTCATTTATCATTATCCTCTTGAGCTAGCATGCAAGCCAATGAGACATCTGTAGCCCATGAATATAGAATTAAGGGGTGATCTGACTTAGGAGGCATGAGTTTGGGAGGAGACAGTAAGAATTTTTTTACCAACTCAAATGCCTTGTTGCGCTCTTCCGTCAAAATGCTGCAACAATCCTTCTTCAACATATTGTTTATTAGATGAATAGTGAAGGTTAGGTCAGGAATAAACCTTCGATTGCACCAAGTTTTCTAAGGAAATATCTAATGCCAGACTCATCTATTGGTGGGATCATTTCCAATACTACTCGAATTTTGGCTGGATCTACATCAATCCCTCACGAGGAGATGATGTATCCCAATAACTTGCCTCCCATCACACCGAACACACATTTTTTGGATTTAGCATGACATTGTATTCGATAAGATGGGAGAGGATGACATGAAGCACTTCAGGGTGATCACAACACTTTCTGGCCTTAGCCAGAAGATCATCAACATAGGATTCAAAATCTTATGAATAAGATCATGGAATATGTAAGTCATTACCCATTGGTATGTGGTGTCAACTTTCTTGAGACCGAACAACATGACGACGTAATGTGAGGTTCCCAAGGAGTGATAAATGTGGTTTTTTTTTATCTTCCTCGGAGATTATGATTTGGTTATACCCAAAAACCCATCCATAAGGGACAACAACTCATAACCAGTTGTTGCATCAATAATAACATCGATGGATGGTAGTGGGAAATTGTCCTTGGGACATGCTTTGTTAATATCCAGAAATTTAATGCAAATGTGGATTTTTCCATTCTTCTTGAGAATGGGGACGATGTTGGATACCCATTGTGAGTAGTCAACTAGTTTAATGAACCCCACTTGTAGGAGTTTCATAACTTCTTCCTTAACCATGAGAACCACCTTTGTCTTCATGGGCCTCGACTTCTGCTTAATCGGTTTAGCATCCTAGCTTAGTGACGATATTATGAACTACAACATGTGGAACAATTCCCGTCATTTCCTTATAGCTAAATGCAAAATCTTTCGAATGTTCCTTAAGAATTTGCGTGTGTATTTCTATCTCCTCCTGGAGTTAGAGAAAATCCTAGCTTCAAAATTTTGGTTCCTCCTCCATCCCAATGTTGGTATCAATCATTCCTTCAATCAAAGAGGTGTTACCCTCTTCAAATTCAGGTGGGGCTAGAGGTAGCTCTAAGTCCCCCTCCTCTTCCACTTCATAGACCTCAAGACCTCTCGTGGAGGGGGGTTCCATCATGGGATCTCCAAAGTAGGAGGAAGAGTGTGGGACAAGAGAAAAGCCAATCTTATGGTGGGCGGGATGTAAATATGCGTAAGCGTTTAGGTACCCTAGGATTTCTTCATCATTCTCTATGTAGTCTAGGGTGATGGGCTCATTCTCAACTTCTACATATGCCAAAATGGAGTTGTTGGCATTTTACGAACCAAAGGTTTGGTGCGAACAGAGACTGTAAAGCTTGTATCTTCTAACTCTTTGCTCGGAGTGAAGCAAGAAGCATAAGTTGTTATGGAGTCAGCAAGGAGGTTTTTCTCTCAAGGTAAAGCTTAAATTGAAATAAATTCAAAACCCTTGCGTAATTATAAGATGAAATTATTATAGAACTAGAGGTGTTCGGCTCTAGTCTCATATACCTTAGACACTTGATTTGTGACTAGTTATGAATCACCTAGCACCTAATGTTACAAGCACCCATCCTTTTGGCTACTATGAGACCAAGAAGGAGAGCCTCATTATGCTACTTTTTTGTATATTTGAAATCTAATTTGAAGAACAAAGGCATGTCCTTCCCCTCTGGAGAAGTGAGGATCATACCTTCCCCGCACTATAATGACATTTTTTCGTGTCGAAGTGGAGAGTGCAATAGTTGCTTGGGAAGATTGAATTTGGATCGCTCATTGTATCCTCTTCCTTAGCCTCTAATACTTCCACCATATAGATTGCATCATTTGAAGAGAGTTGAGTCCCAAGGAATTTCCTATGCCCATAAAATCAAATGAAAGGAGAATGGGTGAATCACTCTCCAAGATATTGACAATATTTGTTGTGGTTTCTGTTGATATTGTTTTTGCAATAGCAGTTTCATCCTTTACCACAAGAACTCCTTCAATCAAACCCATAGTTTCTAGCTTCTATGTGGGAACCATATTTGATTTCAAGCGCTAAGTCGGTTGGTTTATTTAATTGGTTTGCTAGGAACTCAAATTCAAAATGCACCCCCGGTTTCTTTTTCAAATTTTCTAGGTGTATGTCGAAAGGCTTTGGGTCACCTGTGCGATGAAGACTTTCCCCAAGTGTAAGAATATTACTTCTTGGAATAATGTGGAGGGAATATCCTTCATACAATATATCCAAGGATGACCAAGAATCATATTATAGTTGCTTTCATGATCTATAATATAAAATTCCGTGAGAACCATCTTAGGCCCCAAGGTGATTGGAAGCACTATGGTTCCAATTGATGTTGCTTGAGGCTATTATAACCCCTCAATGTGTTTCTCGTTGAAGAACAATTAGTTTCTCCATAACCTAAATTTTGGAGAAAAGAAAAGGGGACAATGTTAACATCTTCCCCATCGTCAATCATCATGCGCTTTACATAGTTATTGTATATCCATATCTGCAAGTACAAAGTTAGATCACCTCTACATGTTATTTCAGCATTTGTAGGCATCTTACTGATGTCAAACAAAAATCCAACATCTCTTTCAGGATTCCCAGGAGGATATACATTGAAGTCTATATGGTTTATCTATGCCTCCGGAGGAGGAGTGACATTGATCAGGTGTCCAAGTCCCAATGCTTCTAACAAAGTAACTCTATGAGCAAGAGAGTTCTTCAACAAATCAAGAAGGAGATGTGAGAAAAGGTCTTGGTCAAATCATTAATCAATTCATAATCCCCACCGGCTTTGCAAGAGTTTGTTGAATATCATATGATATTGACAAGTAAATAGGTATCAGATGTGATGAATAATCTTGAGTTCTTGTGGTAGTGTTAATTTGTGGTTCAATTTCTAATTCTACCATCCCACGATCTTTATTTGTTGGCGACCATCCAAAGGAGGTGCCACTAGTGGGTTTGATGACGTTGAGGCTTCATGATCATTGGCCCCTACTGAGATACCTTTGTTTGAACCATTAGGATCTAATTTACCATCTTTAGGGCGTGTAGGGAGAGGATCACTAAAGATCCTAAGCGGCATGTTTTGTGGGGACACTGGCCCTATGTAAGTATTCGAGTAGGCACTATTAGATTTTCCAAAAACATGTCAACGAAGAGTTTCCTTTGGTCTTTTAGAAAACGTTGTAAAAACTTGTTACAATCACGACATGTTCTTGCATCATGCCCTCGGACCCTATGGAAACCACAATACAAGTCAAGTCAAGATCGTAATCCCAAGGTCTTTTGTTTGTATTCTGTTGTGGTCTAAAGTTTCGATTGTTATTCAACTACTGATTTTTATAATTGAAGTTTGGGGCCCATTTCCCTTGATTTTGAAATTGGTTTGGGTACCGCTTGGGTATTGGATAGGGCCTTGGACCTACATTTACTAAACTTGTTTTTATTTTTGTTGTTTTTGTTGATGTTGAGGATGATTGAAGTCCACAATGTTGATTGTAGGTGTAAAATTGTTATTTCTTTGGTTATTGTCATTTATGTTGTTGTTGTTGGTAGTGTTTGTATTGGGGGTGCTAACAATGTTTGGTTTCTTTGTTCGATCGGTAACACCGTCATTTATAACCCCACGATTCTTGTTGAGGACCTTTGGTCCTTGATTTTTGTTCATGTTATTAGGGTAACCAGAGTTACCTTGGTTAGGAGTGATTAGTCTCCCATTTGTTCCATAGGTCTTGACCATTGTCTATAGTTTCCTGATCAATTCAAAGAGCACCCTCCAATACTTCTTCATAGCTCCTCAATGGAAACTTATAGACTTCTTCCTTTGTTTCCTTATTAAGGGAGTGAAGGAATAGATCACAGAGCTCCGTTTGATCCATATTAGGAGCACTTGCCGAAGAATAGAGGACTGCGCCATCTTTGGATGAAATGGGCAGCAGACTCATTGTGCTCTTGTTTTATGTGAAGGAATTCTCTTGATTCTATCCTTAGGAGTTTGTTCATGTCAAAAGATTTGATAAAATCATACACAAGTTGCTTGAAATAATGTATCGAAGCCTCCGGTATCCTATAATACCAATCGAGAGCAATACCTTCTAAGGTCTTAGGGAATATTTTTGATGACTGCATCCCACAGAGCATCTCTCGAATGGAAGTTGCGTAAGCCTTGATGTGTGCATTAGGATCACCCTCCCTTTGAATTTTGGAAGGTCCGATGAGTTCTTAGGAGCATGACACTTTGTATGGAGAAGTCGAGAGGCTCCTTAAGATATTCGGATTAGGTCCCCATTGCGTATGACTCAACCATCGATGATCCTTGTTGGGGAGGTTGAGGTGGCATTGGTTGTTGAAATGGTGCAACATATACGTTTGTTGGGGCATAAGGCATCCCTGTGGCTGACCATATGGGCCTGGGTAAGAGTACATTTCCCCTGTGGTGACTTAGAATACATGTGCATGTAAGGGGGAAGATTGTTTTGATATAGATTTTGAGGTAAAACCGAGGAACATTGCATTTCTAGATGGCATGGAGTTTGAGAACACACTTCTGGTTGGTTCCTGTGTTGGGTATCTGTCTGGAGCATGAGGGGGCATACCCAAGGTGCCCACCGGATAGAAGATCCCGGGGTAGGAATGCCTGTATAAACTAGAGGATTTGGCAAAGAGGCGGTTGGCCATAGTTCTGTGAATAGAAAGGAATCTTTCCTTGCCCAGTATATGAATTCTAAGTGTTTTGGGCAAGTTCAATTCCTTGACCTTGTCCACCAACACCGAGATGACTTCTCCCATTGATGGTGTGGTGTTTTTCTTTGGCACACGTTGTTGAACCTTTATAGGTTGTTGAGGAATATGATATCCTGTTATAAATTATTCATTGTTTTGCCACCCCTCATTAGCAACATTTTCCGTTATAGGAGGGGTAGTGGTGTTGTTTTGAAGCAAGACATCAACATGTCCTTGCGGCCTATCAAAAGTTTGATTCATTATGTTTTGGAATCGTTTCTCACTTCTAGCATAACACGCTAAATACTCCTCGTCTAAATGTGGGAGTTGGTCAGACTACATGTTGATTGGTTGTCTAAACAAAACCCGAGAAGATCTCTTGAGAGCTCATGTTATTATAGCTTGAGGTTTGGGTGGTTGTGTTTGTGTAATTTCGTCAATTTCCTCGATCCTTACTGAGGAACCAACATTGGTCCCCTGAGGAGGAGGATTTTGAATATGGGAAGTCAAATAGTTATCCGCCCATGTAGAAAGTGAGGGTGATTGTTGTTGTCTACCCATCTGATAGTTATATGCTTCAAGACCCAAAATGGGTCAGCCATATCCTTCATATCCCGACATATTTGGGGGTATATAAATACCCATAGAATAATGGGAGAGAGGAAGATGGATGAAGAAATTGGATATGAAAAGAGACTAGCTCTTCACGTTAGGTTCACCAATTTGTACAGATGAAAATCAACACGTGACCTTCATCTACACTTGACTCCCTGAGGTCATGCCAAGACAACCAATGTGGAAATAATGGATGGCTAAATGGTAGCAGAATGTGGTAATGGATGAATGTGTGCAGATAGGTTGTCGAGGAATTACAACATCTCTAATGGAAATAGTGGAATATACTCGATCAGCGTAATGAAATCCTCTCTAACTTGGGTGGATCGGATGGAGAAATTAGAAAGGATGGAAACACGGAGGCTTTAGTAAATATCGACCTCCAGGGATATATTGTCTATCGGTTGTGGTATTCGTGGGAAACTAAAGGGGTCCTCGTAAATCTTTAAACAAGGTCATGGAACTAGCAAGAGTGAGAGGTGTGATTTTGGTTAGCTCTATGGACAGATTAATGTGTTCTGTCCAAAATGAGATGGCTTGATGAGCTTCTTTGTTTAGAATGTTTAAGTTCCTAATGATGTCAAGTGGTAACGGTGAGGATATAAAGACCAACACTCTTAATCCAAGATCTAATTCGATTGGATCTTGATCTCGTTCGATTAGGGAACCGTAGGGTCATAATCGTAAAATCTCTCTAATTATGGTCCTTGTATGGTCATGCGGTATGATTTAGAATCTAAGCCCAAGGGTGGTCAAGTAATCTACATGTGGGGGCGGTCCAGTAATCGTAAGCCTTGTCAGCTTCTATGTTCAAAATTAGGAGTTGTTCAATCTTCTATGAGTATTGTATTGGGGATCTAGCAACTTGTATGTGTAGTCCGTGTCTATGTCTGTGAATAAGTCTCCTAAATTTGGTTGCCTAACTATGGGGTCAATTGCATAAGTTTGTTCTTGGTTTTGTTCTTTGATGATCATGTAATCACTTAATGTTTTCAAGGAAATATGTAGTTCGGATGTCTTGACCAATATTCATAGGATTTATCGTCTTCAATGTTTAATGCGTCTAGTTGTTGATTGATTCTTTGTATATCTCTAGTTGTCTTGAAAACGTTGAACCTAAGGCCTTGATCGATATTTGTTAAAGGCACCGCTAGATTTGGTTGAGGTACGATTAGATCAAATATGTAATCTCTGGATTCTCTAGGCCGCATAATTGTCATGCAAGATATAATTAAATTACTCTAATAAAGTAAACTAAGCAAGCAAAGGAAATCTATACTATGTTTTTGGTATTTTCAATTTATGAAGGAATAAAGCAATAAAAGCAACTAATCTAATGAAATTAAATTTTTTTATTCTTTTCTGATATTCTAAACAAAGCTTCGAATCTAACAAATGAATCTAATGTAAAAAAATTAACGGATGTAGCTAATTGCTTGTGCAATCGTGTTAATCTAATCCTAAAACAATTAATTAATTGAATCCTTCCTAATCAAAACCCTCAATCCTACCTCAAAGGAGAGAATAAATCACCGCTTCAAAGAAGTTATTATTCCCTACAACTTCCTGGAAATATTGAAGAGCAAGCTTTCTAATATGATCTGATCTATTGTGATTGCTTGATAATTGAAACAACAAAACAATTTCTCTACTCTATTTGATATGAATTTGAATGAATATGATTCAGATTTGACAATTAAATCAATGAAGCAAAAAAACAACACCTCCAACCTAGATATGCAAGAACAATGGCAAATCTGGTTGTGTGAATATTCATCCCTCAGTTTATCCTTTTGCTTTTTGTGTCCATAGGATTCCAACGGGTGGGAAAGTAGTGACAACAGATGAAGAAAAGTGTAGGAGTAGCAACAACTTGAATTGACAGATTAGGAAGCAATGCAGGTGGAAGAATGCAAGCACAATTGAACTGAGATTGGATTTGGAAATTTCTAGTAAGAAAGGCAGTAGCTTTGCAATAACAAGAATACTCAAAATTTCTCTAGCCTTTTGCTTGAGAACAATTAATGGTTATATAAGAAATTGACATGGTTGTGCACTCACACACAAAGAACCCTAAGGATGCCACATCATTGGATGAAGGGGCAGTTCAAACTAATTAATTTCATTTAAAATAGAAGAGGGAGTGAAGACCATGCAATCAAGCCTAAATTTAGCTTATTTGGTTCACAAATTTCCACCAAAGGTTAATAACCTGATTAATGATGGATCCAACTGGTGTTCTGGCTAGTCATCATATCAGAGTTGGACCTCGCGTACTGTGAAGTATATATTGGTGACACTTTAGCCAAAACACACATGATACCATCCATAAATTGCTTATAGGGCACCTTCGTTGAACAACACTCTACTCTATTCATAGTTAGTTTTAAATGGCATAAGCCACATAACATTAAAATGAATGACATAGGATTGACGTGTTTTGTTAGATTTTGACTGTTAAATTACGTTTTGAGGAGTGAGTCTGTTTCTTCTTATTTTTCTTTTCCTTCACGCCCCACCATCATAACTGGTGTATTCCGGTTCATTCTAGGTGTGTTAGGACTCATCATTGCCATACTCAGTTGTTGGGTTGGTGTTTTATTTGGACTTAATCACTTTAAAATTCAAATTTTCATCATCTTCTCATATTTCACACTAATAAGCATTGGTCCGTGACCGCATCGGTTACCTCTTCATACGGCATCGGTTTCTTGAGCATCGTTCCCTGTTATTTTGGTTATTTTTTCCAAAATAGTATTCAATTCATATCCATTCATTTTTTGTGACTTGTTTCTATCATTTTACACATTTATGAGTCTCTGTTACCATCCAATCGAGTTTAGGTTCGTCCAATTTACACTTTTCATCCTATATTTCTAAATATGTCATTTATTCTGATTTATGCAGACTGGCATCAATTACCCCATCCTGCCGGCATTGATTTACCCCTACATCGGTGTTAGTCTCTGTGTTTTTATTTTTCTATCAAAACAACGACCAATTTTCATTTACAGATTTCTTCTATCTTCTTTTCATGTGTTTCGCACGCACCTCCAGAGCTCAAACCACCTGTCCTACCACTATTCACATGGTTTTGACTCACAGACAAGTCAATTCCCTTTTTTCCACGATAGCCATCAACCACTACCTCCTAGTCCTTCACCACCATCTATTTATTCACCCATGGACCCCACTTCTTCTATCTCTATATATGTAGGTGACGAGGAGTTCACAAAACTCCTTGATCACAATCTCACCGCCTTGCAGTATTACCTCGCCCATTCCTCCACTCGTGACTCATAATGACAACTCATATACGGGATGCTGTCTCCATTCCTCCCACTCTCACCCCCACTTCCATATCATCCACCACTAGTGTAGTGTTACTGTTTCCACCTTACCATCCATCATTTCTCATCACTCCTATCATCTCTACACCCTCAATATCTACCACACCTTCGCGTCTGCCATGTCATCATCTATAGCTCCTAGTGTAGGGATTCCAACATCATCATTTGTTATTACCTCACAACCTCCAATTGCATCAACTCCTTTTCAGAGTTTGGTCATGTCTATACTTGCTACTCTGCCACCTATCGTTACGAGGGTATCTACATAGGTCCCTCCCACCTATACCTTATCTCAACCACCACCCATCACCTACACTTCCCATTCAGGGTATATGCCATCATCATTTTCCACTACTTATATCCCTCCTCAATGTTCTTACTAAGTACCTCCATATACTGGTGTGCCTTCTATGTCCTACTCATCGTACCCACCTCCTTATACCACGGGAGGTACATCTCAGTCTAATTCGACCACATATATGATCACAATGATGATGGACAAGATGAAAACCATGGAAGCATGTGTCTTTGGCTCATGTAATACATTGACTTACGCTGAAATATATAATGAGCGTATCCTTCCTTCCATAACAATTCATCCTTATCCCCCACATTGCGAGATGCCTAAAGTCAATCGATTTAATAGCAAGGAAGATCCATAACACCATTTACGATCGTTTAAACACGTATGTTATTTAATCGCCCATGATGATGCCTTGTTTCTTCAAACTTTCCCAATGTCCTTGACAGGACCTACCTTAGATTGGTATAGTGCTTTACCTAAGCACTCTATCTTTTCATTCAATCAATTAGCCCAAGACTTTCTCAATCATTTCTCCATCAACATCACTAAGAAGGTCACCATGACTGATTTTTATTCGATGCGTCAATATGAAGACGAATCTATCAGATTTTGTCACACGTTGGTGAAGTCTTACCAATAAACTCACCTTTCAACTTCCATGAAACCGAGCTGATAGAGTTGTTCACTAGGGCTTGTTCAGGAACATATCTCCAACTCTTCAGGTCTAAACATTCTAGACATTTGATGAGGCATTCACTATGGCTTGAAAGCTAGAAATTCGTGCTATCAAAGAGAAGAAACTACAATTGTACAACAAGAGTGCTTTGTTTAAATCAAATGATTCTTCTTCTTCCTCTAAACCAAAAATACTCACGCTAAAGCAAAGGGATCCACCAACACGGTGGTCTTGAAAGTTGGCCCATCTCATCCATCAAACCAACTGAAACCTCCTTCTAATCTTTCTCCTGTTCAGAACTTCCAATACAAGTAGGAACAATGAAGATATACCCCATAGGAGAACCTTATTCCTCTATGTTGGAAAAGTTGTTAAAATCAAGAGCCATCACTCTTCCACCAATCAAACCACATAATGTATTTGAACCTTCCCATCCTATACCCACATGGTATAAGGAGAATGATTACTTGTAACTATCACCGTGTTAGAGGACATAGTAACGAAAATTGTAAAACATTCAAAAACATCATCCAAGAAATGTTAGATAATGGAGATCTCGTCTTGGACAACCCTAATGCGTCGGAAAATCAAAATTTGTAGGTCTTTAAGAAACCTTTTCCAAACCATACCCATTCATCGAATCAGGCGGTGAGACTTCTAACAATAACACCCATGTTCACGAGGTCCATGTCATCTTTGACATAGTACATGTCCCTTCTACTCAGTTGCCTTCCATCCCTTCTATTGATGAGATTCTTGTGCGAGCTCCTCTACCCATGGAGGAGCCTATTTCACCTACTCCTCTACCCATGGAGGAGCCTACCTTGCCTACTCCTTCATCTACAGAGGCGCTTACCCCACTTATTCTATCACCTATCGAGGATCTCGTATTACCCACGCTTTTACCCAAAGAAGAGTCTATTTTATCCTCTTCTCCACCTAAGGAAGAGTCTACACCACCTACCTTGCCCCCTCCTCGACCCATAGAGGATCCAATTTTATACTCTCTTCTTGTCAGTGATGCATCTCCCAAGGTCTACTAGGATCCTGTTAATCTTCTTGCATCACTTCTACCTATAGAGTCAGAAGCCAAAATTTTCCCTGTCTCAAAACTTCAGAATTCTTCATCGGGATTACCACTAAAACATCATCATCTATCTCCACTTCTATGCCATTCTCCTATTTTTCCAATTGCTTGGAGTATGTCAACTACTCCACACTTTGGGGACGCCTTTGACTTCCCGTATCGACTCAAATGAAAATGTTTTTCGCAAACACTTCAACGATTTATCCTAAAGTGTTCAAGACAACTAAATCCATCGCACCTGAGCAGTTATAGTAGCCTCTTCTACATCATCCTCACCTACACCCAAACCTTTACCGTTACCCCAACAACCACCTACACCCAAACCTCTACCTACACCCATACCTTCCGTGCCCAAACCTATCACTACATTGGGGTTGTGCGACACCGAGTCTAATCCATCCTCCCGTGAAGATTGATTTAGCCACCTCTTCCCAAACTATCACAGGCCTATCCCCCACCTAAGAGGAAGACCCAACCTCTTAGGCCTCATACCCAGTTTCTCCCACTCCTCCTCTTTCACCTTTTCACTTCCATCCATCTTAGGTCCTCATCCATCAACCTTGGTCAAGCAGCCTCCTACCCAAGGTAAAACTAAAACGAAGCAACCTACATCCTTACCATAACCTCCCATTCCACCCAAGCCTTCTACATTACCTATGCTCTGCTCCACTACCCATGCCTTTACCTTCCCTTCAACCTACACTTTCTGTATTGCCTCCTACTACTACTATCTTCACCGCACCTCCACTCTCACCTTGGTTGACCCATCCACTTTTGTCTTTTGCATTACCTTCTACTTCACGCACTACCCCAACACCTTTACCCAAGAAGGTGCAACCCAAGCCAAAACCACACTACCTACCAAAAATGTAGTTAAACCTACTCAACCTCCAACTCCACCTCAAGAACACCTCTTCCATAGAAGTCACCCAAACCTCCATCCAAACCCACTCTCACTTCTCATTGTGATCCTTAGGTAGGGTCTTACGCTAACATCCTCACTTGGTTGTTAGAAACTTATGCCATTACATTTCCACCTCTCAGGCCTTATGACCCACTCAAACCTAAACCAGAAGGGTTTGATGATACCATGATTTTCGCTTATCATCGTGTGCCAGGGCATGATGTTGAAAATTATAAGGCCCTAAAAATATTCTTCTTCAATGTGTTCTCCCAAAGATCTCTTTGATGAAGATGATCTTTTGGATGAAGATCCCATTCCACCTTTCACCTGTCACCACGTGCAGCCTCCCCATATCTATTCAACGACCTTCACCTCCACCTCCACAACCCTCTTTTCCTCCTCGACCTTTGAGATCAATATGGTTAGATCAAAGAGCTAGCCCAACCCCTTCCAAAATTTCAATGTGCCATACTCATTTCACAAGGCTCTTATCCCGCACTAGGTTTTTATCCCTCTGTCATTATACCTTTCACGACACATCTCCTCCAATTCTCAAAATCAATATGGTTTAAGTTGCCACTCGATCATAGAAAGACAAAGGAAAAGAGAAACTGAAACCCATCAGTACACCTTTACCCATCATTCCATCTACACATGTCCCCGTGGTAACCATCCATGGGTCGTTGTATCCTATTTCGATGGAGTCACACATCGTACTATGATCAAACAACTTCACCAATATCCTCTAAAAATTTCTTTGTATGACCTCATCCAAACCTTTGAGTCTCATGACATGCCCTCCTCGAGATCCTGCAAAATATTGAGGTTCTACCAAATGACCCTACGCCCATTGCCGCCATATTCACCCCTCATCATGTGGCCGCTCTCACTACTTCACCTAAAACCTCTATTGCCACTACCACTCACCAAATTTCTACCATCAAGTTTCTCTGACTCGGAGATTGCTCCTCACCATTCAGACGATCTTGATCCTGCCCTCTTCATCTTCGTCCACATTGAGGATACTCGCATCCGACGCATTATGATCGATGGAGGTGCGAGTATTAATATTATTTCTTCTGTGCATACGAAAAATGCACATACCCAATTGCATGCATAATAACCCAATTATGTTGTGTTCTTTCAACGATGCTTTGACTTCTACTCTTGTCACTATCATCCTCCACATTCATGTGGGTCCCCACACAATTCTGGACTATTTTATGTTCTTGAAGGGAAAATCCAATATAATATGTTTCTTGGCCGACCCTAGATCCATGCCATGGGGTGTGTACCTTTGACTGTTCACCAATGCGTCAAGTTTGAATCAAGAAGATCCTTCACCTTTCAAAACCTGCAACATGTTGTATTAACCCAATGTTGTCTTTATCCTAGTTAAGGAATCTACTACCGATTTTGCCTCATCTACTACATTTGCCGCCACCTCATCTACTACTGTTGCCACCTCATCTACTATCGATGCCACTTCACCTTCAACCATTGTTGCATCATCTACTTTTGTTGCTTCATCTACCACTTCTGCTATTACATCTTCCTCACCCAACTCATCTCTCCCCCACTATTGTCACAACTTCCAAAGTTAACCCGTCTACCAATCCTTCTTCTCAAACTTCAAATAGCTCATCCATTCCCTCCACCCAAGTACCAACTTCTGACACTTTGGTAGGTGTTTTTCAACACCTTACCCTGGGGGAGTATCACCTGTACAACATTGAGACATTCCAAACTCCTCAAGAGTACGGAAACCTTCATCAACACTCGCACATTATGATCATCATATAGGAGAAGTGTTTCCATACGGTCCTCCCCACCTTCGTACCAACTTAACATTCGGTGGACTTAATACTTCTTATTATTCTCCCAAATCACCAACTCAAACACAACCTTTTTCATCTTACTTTTCGTTACCTCACCAATCATCGCTTCGCCCACACCTTTCTTCATCGTTGTGCTTGGAAGGGCTTTGGCTTTGGTATTTATGAACAAGGTCATCACACAATTATTCCTTGCACTACACGTAAAAATAAGGACCGTTGTGGTATGGATTCATTGAACCACCTAGTCCTAAGAAGTCTAGATTCGACCTCATAGAGAAAGATCCACCTTTGTCACCTTCTTCACCTACCACACCACCTTCACCCATGGAGTCCATGGATCTGAATCCATCCCTCCTAAATTTTTTTTTGTGAACACCATTTCTTTGGGACCTCTAACCTATCATCGTGATGGCGAGGTGCCCTCTTCCCTTCCTCTTCTTTATCCTGACATGTTGGAAGAAGACACCTTTATTAATGTCGTTGATATCGTAGGATGATGATTCCATTCTCATACATAAACCATGTTGAATGAATCAACCATCAAGATCAACATTCACACTCAGGATGACCCTCGAATTCTAAAGATAGGCCAATCTTTAGATGTTATTGAATAGGAAGCCTTCACCTCTTTCCTCCAAGATCATAACAACACTTTTTCTTGGTCTTACATTGATATGCCGATATTGAACCAAACATCGTGGTACATAATATCGTTACTATTCCTAATGCTAAACCTATGAAATAGAAGCTACTGAAAAATGCATCCATGCATTGCCCTTCTTGTCAAAGAAGAAATCCAGCGCCTTCTTTCTGTTTCTTTTATTTTACCTATTGACTATCTCGTAATGGATTTCTAACATTGTTCATGTCACTAAAAGCAACAGGGGACTCCGCATCTACATGGACTTCCATGACCTTAACCTCGCCTTGCCCTAAGGATGACTTTCCTTTTCCTAGCATCGACCAACTTGTTGATCTTACAGCCAACCATGAGATGTTATCTCTTATGGATGATTCTCAAGTTATAACCAAATATTACTTGCGCTAGAGGATCAACACAAAACTGCCTCTATCACCCCTTAGGATACTTTATATTATCATGTCATGCCCTTTGGCTTGAAAAATGTTGGTGCCACTTATCAATGCGTTATGACATATATCTTCCACGACATCATGCTTGACATATTGAAAGACTACGTAAATGACCTTCTCGAAAAATCCAAAAGTCGTGCCGAACACCTCCCTATTCTCAAAATCATCTTTGACCATCTCATCAAATATTGTGTTCGCCTTCAACCGAAGAAGTGTTTTTTCGTTCTCTCTAGAAAAATCCTTGGTTTCATTGTCTCTTTGCGGCGTATCGAAGTCGATCCGCTAAAATCAAGGCTATTCTTGAGATGCCTCCACCTACTAACCTTTGACAACTCCATAGTTTGCAAGGCAAATTGCAATCTATTTGACACTTTATTTCTCCAACTTTCCCGACTGATGTCACCCTTTTCATAATCTCCTTAAAAAGGATGTCTCTTTTAATTGGAATGACGAGTACTGCAAAGCCTTTGAAGAGTTGAAGAAATACCTTCTTCAGCCACCTGTGCTCATCCCACCTAAGGATGACAAACCCTTTTACCTCTACATTTTTACCACTGACCATTCCTTGGGTGCCATGCTCGCTCATCGTGATGAGCAACACGGGGAGCAAATATTTTATTACATAATTCGTACTCTTTTAGACTATGAGACTAGGTACACTCACGCCGAGAAGCTTTTCTTAGCCCTAGTCTTTATCGCCACTACCTACTAAACCACAAGACCTTCATCGTCACCAACACTGACCCTATGCATTACATGTATGCTAAGACTTATCAACACCAACACGCTTTGCATTGGCTCATGCTCCTTGCAGACCTAGACCTAGAATTCATTCATCAAAAGTTTGTTAAGGGACAAACCATTGTAGATCAACTTGTAGACGCCTCTTTCTGGAAATCAATCTTCTAACTTTGATTTTCCTGATGAATCTATCTACACTCTATCCTTGGATGACACCATTTATCAGATGACCTATTCTTGAAAGTTCTAAATGTCAATGTGGGGGTGGCGTAGGGGTTATTCTCATTCCTCTTGATGGCAAGCCTATGCCTTTATCTTTCAAACTTGACTTCAATTGTACAATAACGTGGCTAAATACTGAAGCACTCGTGTTAGGTCTCCAAACTGTCATTTCCTAGATGTTAAGACCATTAATATCTTTGGTGATTCTCAATTGGTCATCAACCAAGTCAATGGTTTATACCAGTGTCATAATGAAATACTTCAAAAGTATAAGCATCACGTCAACATGCTTTTGACTACCTTTGATAATTATGACATTCAAATTGTTCTCATGATCCACTAACAAATTTGTGGATACCATGGCTTGCCTTACCTCACAAATACATGCCTCACCTTCAAACTCTAAAATATTTGTCATAATGCAATGATTGCAGATCACCTTCTTATCTCATTTGTGACGTAAATTTTGTGGGAAGAATTGAAACTGACCCACATGACATATGGTATAAGCAGTTCGTTGACTACCTTTCCCTTTCAATCCTGCCTCCAGATCTCACTCACAATGGTAAGTGAGCCTTCCTAAAAGGTCTCTCATTACATCATCATGGGGGTCTTCTTTACAAGCATGGCTTTGATGGTATCCTCTTACGGTGCCTCACTAGTTCTGAAATTCCGTACACCATTAAAGAAATCCATGATGGGATTTGTGGTGGACATTTCAATGGTCATGTTGTTGCCAAACGTATTCTTCGCCTCCTTATTATTATTGAGCCAACCCTTAACCAATATTGTTGCAACTATGTAAAATGTTGTGTGAAGTGTTAGCAAGCATGCTAACCTTCACCACACCCCAAGTCACGCCTTACAAGTCACCAAAGACTTTTGGCCTTTCTCCCAATGGGGTTTAGATCTCGTCGGAGAGATTAACCCTCATTCTTCTCAACGTCATCAATGGATCATCACAGCAACCAAATACTACACTAAATGGGTGGAAGTTGTCCCTCTCATTTCTACAAAATCCGAGAAAATATGTGAATTCATTAACCATCACATCATTTGTCATTTTAGTGTTCCTCATCGCCTCATCACTGACAATGGTAAACAATTCAAAAACAAGACCCTATGCAAACTCTGTGATAACTTTGGTATTCAACTCAATTTCTCTTCACCATATTATCCTCAAACAAATGGTCAAGCCAAATCAACTAACAAAACCCTCAACAAAATTCTCATGAAATTCATCGATGATACTGGTAAGGATTGGCATACGCACATTCCTTTCACCTTATGGGCTTATCACACCAGCATTTGCACCTCAACCGCCGCCACACCTTTCTCTTTGGTCTACGGTATAGAGGTCATTTTGCCTCTCAAAGTCCAAATTCATCTCTCTTCGTATCTCACTTAAATAAGACTATTTGGCACAACTTGAGTTATTAGATGAACGTCATTTAAATGCTCTCGACCACCTTCAAATCTACCAAAAACATATCAAACATGCCTATGACAAATGTGTTCATGAACAAACTTTCAAGGTCGATGATCTTGTCCTAAAAGAAAATCAACATGTAACTAAAGATGAGAAAAGTAAATGAGGCAAGTTTGCTCCTAATTGGCTTGGACCCTACATTATCACCCATACCTATGGATCAGGTGCTTATCATTTATCTTCTCTTGAAGGTAAACCCAAACTTGAGCCCCTTAATGCCTTGCATCTTTGACTGTTCTATTGTTGAATAAAGTACTACATCACTTTATGTCACTTACATGTTTGTCCCTTGAGCGAACCTCTCCTTCCATTTACCTATTTTAGGGACCAACGACCCAAATAGAATCATGTGCTTTTTCGTCACCATTCACCTTGTCTTGATATGAGTATCACGGCTCTACTCATGGATACTTTTCATCCTTTTCAAGATGGACTCCCATGGTTGTTTGTCACTTGAAAACCTCTCTTGCATAGCTAACCTCTTTCGTGATATGGTTTTTCCTTCATACGAGAGGCTTATACTCATTTATAGTCTTTCCATGACCTAAAGTCCACAATATTACAAAATAACAAGCAAAACTATAAGAGATTTTCAACATTCAACTCCTTGAGTCAAACTTCTTGTAAATCAGATGATTCCCTCAAAAGGACATCTCTTTCTCTCTTGCTGCTATAAATAGATTGCTCCCTCGAAGGAAAACTATAAAAAGTTAGCTATATTATACAAAGTCTATCCACAAAGAAGACTATTTTTGAAAAATAAAAATAAAAATTATCCTAAAGCTTTCGCATCGATCAACTTCACGAAGACCTCAAGGAGATATTCTATTTATCCCACATAGACTTCTTACATTGATCAGTCTATGAAAGCAAAAGAAAAGAAAAAAATTTGAAAAATAAAAAAATTTTGGTCATGGACTTGCCTATTCTAGTTTTGAGTATCTTGTAGAAGGGGCACATTGTCCCACAATAAGGTTATGCTAAACACAATCCTCCACCTTACCTCTTTTTATTCTCTTATTCCTATTCAAGGGACGACACGTGTACTTTACACATAGTGATCACACCACTTCTTTCACCTATAGACCTATCGCATCATGCAATGTATCTAGGGACTTACGCTCAATAAGTCTAAGGGTACGACATTTATGGTCTTTGCCAACTTGGGGCATTCTCGCTTCTTTTCAATTCATCTCTTCCTACCTTGTTGTTTGTTCTAACTGGACCCGATCATCAAAACCGAATCACCTATATACCTTCATCTATACCTATGCCTAACTTACCTTGCCTATTACCTATTCAATATTCGACCTTGCCTATTTTAACACATGTCTTACCCAACCAACCTATCAATCCAACTTACCTATTCATCTATACCTACACCTAACTTACCTTGCCTATTACCTATTCAATATTCAACCTTTCCTATTTTAACACATGCCTTACCCAACCAACCTATCAATCCAACTTACCTATTCATCTGACCTAACCCACTCTCATTCTTCCCTGGTTTATGGGAGAACTACATCGGCCTGAGGCCCTTTCGCAGGGCTATGTAGGCAACACTCTTAGGGCATGGGGCCCTCTGAGGTTAGCTTGGCCACTCTTTTCCCCTCATCATTTCCCCATCAAACAAAAACTTAGGTAGTTAGTTTCCATCAAAACAATAATTTGGAAGTTAACTCAAAAACAAAACCATACATAACTCATATACATCATCATTTATTTTCCATAATACCAATAACTTGGAAATTAAATCAAAACAAACACAACTCAACCATGCCTACATACCTAGTTTCCATGAGAACAATAGCTTGGAAATCAAAATAACATCATCTCATTTTTATCACAAATATCAACCAACCCATGCCTAACACATCTAAGTTTCCATAATATCAAAAACTTGGAAATTAAACCAAACCATGCCTAATCATCTACTTTCCATGACATCAATATAATGGAAGTATAACCAAATCCTACAACCATAACCATACATGCCTACATATCTAGTTTCCATAATAAAAATACATTAGAAATAAAACCAAGCGCATCATATATAAATATCATCATCCATCTATACATCGAAATTCTATATATCAATGCACTAAATATACAGATATAAATACAAGTATCTCAAAACTCTCATATACATCTCACGTCGTCAACACGCAGCCGGTAGTATATATATCAAAAATCAAAATACAATGTCTCCATCTCTCTCAAAGCATCTATGCATGCGACGGGCCAGCACCCCTTCTGCTCTCCCCAATACCCTCACCTGGCCTCTATTGCCGTGAGTTGGTAACCTCTCGCTCACCCTGCCTATGTGGCCAACGGCTCTCTAAGCCGCTCGAAATATGAGTCTGTGCACTCATCCTAACACTCGTTTACTGTTGTGCTCCGTACTCGCCATAGGTCACATATTGGATACCAACCTCCATCAACCGATCCTGATAATACCGAGCCTCCTAATGCCTGACCGGTGTCGGTCACTGGTTCGGCCCTAGAGCCAAACCTCCATGCCCCCATTTTCCAAAACATTTACAAAAACACTTAAAAACCTACCCCAACCCCCAAATTACACCTCAATTCATTTTACCACCTATTTAACCTACATTTGCTCCTCCCCATACCCCATTTTGCTATTTTCTACCTCAATTTCAAATCAAAATTCACATACCCAATTCTTCACTATTCTACCTTAATTTTAACCAAAAACATCAATGGAGATTGACTCCTACCTCTACTCGGTGTCGTCTCCTCGGTGGGATGTTTGGTCTCTGAACTGGAGGTCCTCCCGCACCTTCTCCTACCTCTGTCATGGCTCAATCACCCTCTCAACTATCAACCACTCACGTCTCTCCGACAGATCTCGTGGGACCACTCAACTCTCTCCAACTCATCCTGGATAGTACCCCTATCCTTTTCTCCTACACCAACAACAAAAATTCCTTTAAGTGGCATGTTTTTGGGTTTCCTTATTCATGTTTGATATAAGGAGATCTAATTGAATAATACATTTGGTATGTTGTTGGACAATTTTTTTACATTGAGAAGTGAATGATTAGAATCGATTTGTTATAATGAATTTATTTATTACTTTAATTGTGGTGGTAAAAGGTTGATTGTCCACATCCTATTCTGATCTAGAATGCTCTTACATCAGGATTTCCCAGTAAGAGACTCAAATATTTGAACGTGTCACACTTTGCATTACACGTGTTTGTTCTTGCAAAATATGCTTCTACACAGTACGTTGCTGAGAAAACAGATATCTGTAGCTTTGGGGTGATTCTCCAAAAAGCTCTTAACAGCGACAAGGGTCCTTTAGATTCAAAAAGCATCCCCATTGTTCACTGTGTGAGTAGTAAATGCACAAACAACTTAGTTGGGTAATGTGATGGACAAGGCAACTTTAAATTTGTGGATTATTTTTGCGGGATAATGGACTATATGTTTGTATAATTTGAGGCCAATCTACGATTCGTATACAAATTAGTTTTATTTTGTGAGTAAAGGGAAGCCCTTGGTGTTGTTGGGAGTGTTTTGTCTTTATGATGCATTAAGTTGGAGTGGGCTAATAAAAAGTCAGCAAATTGTAGGCAGGTATTCGAGGATAACTTGATCATCGTGCTTGTATTCCTAGTTTCTAGGTTATTCTCAAATAGCTAAGTTATAATATCCTCATGTATTTTATTTGTTGTACTTGTAGAAATATGCATTTTCTATTGTATAAAAATGCAGCTAAAATTGTTGTACTTTTGTTGGATCTTTACAAAAATCCATTCATTGGCATTTTAGACAAAAATATGACCTTTGTAATGGAAAATCGGGGAGTTTTATTGTTGCATGTAGTCTTCCTTTGCACTAACAAACACCCATTTGATCAACCAACCATGAAAGATGTGGTTACATTGGTATGTGAACAAAAGTCACATAGATGAACAATTGTGGACTCACTCCTCATCACAAGTAAGCACTCGACCTCCATAATGGTCCTATGAAAACGAAATGTAATAGATTACATATACATTGTTATTTAACCAATAGCTCGATTTGATCTCCAAAGAAAATGTATCATGTAAATTTAATATTTTATAGATTTTATATACTTTTCATACCTATACAATTTTTTCAAATTTTGACTCTAAGTTGATGTGGATATGAATCAAATAAAATATAATCAAACTGCTTATGCTTGTATTTTAATGAGAGAATTGAAGGCTCCTATTTATGTGAACTTAAAACTTCTCTTATATGATACATAGACTATTTAATATATAAAGTATTTTCTATTAGTTACTATAAACTGTTAATAGGATTGCAAAAAGTGCATTTCGAGTAAGAGCTTGTTAGAGGAAAAAAAAGTCAAAGTTGTTGAGATCCTTCTCCTAATAACTCATTACCGTAGAATAAAATAATGAGTCTATTTGCATCTATGAAATTGAAGTTGAAGAAAAGAATCGAAATTGTATCATAAAACAAAGAATTATTTTTGATGACTTTGGGTCATCTCTCTAATCTAATACAAGTATCTTAAATACATCTAATTAAAAAGTGTCGATACATATCAATCTCAAGGCTCTTATCTTGGATTTTACATATACCACATTGATTAATAGTTTCATTACATTCTCTTCATATGTCCCCGGTGATCGGTAACCAAAAAACAAATCTAGAAGAAACAAGAGCCCAAAACTCTACCATATGGTTAAGATATTACTATTTTTTGATTGACTTCCCAAAATTTAAAATAAAATAAAAAAACTCTCAAATGGACATTAAATTTTATGTATGAGAATAGTAAGTACGCGGTGACACCATTAGATCCCATCACTTGCTACCATTGTAGAATACCCATAGGATAATAAAACTATATACCTACAATCCTCATAATGAACACTACAAATTCGTAGAGAACCTTGAATAGGCAAGACATTTGGTATATATGCATTTAGTATTAACTAGAATCAGCACCTACGGGTGCTTGCAAAGCCATGCGAATGGTGATAGACACACATGTATTTATCTTTGGCGTTCCCCTATGGGAAAGGCCTTTCTAGTCATTTCAGCCACTTGTGTTAAATTTGTGACCTTTCGGACGCTTTTTTCAAGGTGTTTAATTTTGACAATCGTTTGGACGTCGTTTTCACTTTTGCTGGCTATTTTTAACAGTGGCTTTTTCGTGGCTATTTTTAACAATTGCTTTTTCGATTGGCTTTTCCTACATGTTGAATCGTCTTTAAATACTCGACAACAACCAAACCAAGGCAAATTATTAAGCATTATGTTTTTTTCAAAGCACTCTGTTTCATTCTCGCATTGATTGCATCGAGGTCTTGTGTTGAGTCCAGGAAAGAACAGTTCCTAAGGTAAATAACATTCTTCCTGTCTTTTTTCTTCTGCTGATAGTTGTCGTTCCTTGTAATTTTCCACCTCTTTATTCTTTTCAATTTAGGTATTCTTTGCAATTTAGGGGATTTGGTGCAGGGTAGGTTATTCATCTACTTGTTTCTTGAACAATGTGTGGGTTACTAGTCATGATGAAGATATGTTAATCCTTCTACAGCACCTTGAGCAATCTTTAGTCGAGTGTCCCAGTCTAGCTTAATCTTCTTAGAATGAGCTTCTTATGGCCAAATTCCAATTGATTCCTATTGAGGGAATAGTGCGAGATGATAAATTAATTTTTTTTGCCTTTGAAGTGGGGATTAGGTCCTCCAAGTGTCTAGCTAGCTTAAAACCATAAGGGTTTATCCTTGCCTTCCCGAGAACTCAGAATCCTTCATCATTGGTTAGGCTTGTACACACTTCCAATAACTTTTAAGCTTACCAGTGAGTCACAACTATTCACATCACATGGGATTTGTCCTTAGGACACCTCATCCTGTCACTAAGATCAGGACTTTAATAGTCAAATAGCGTTGTATTCGAAATAACAACAGCTCTCTTCCTAAATCGGGGTCCTCCAAGTGTCTAGCTAGCTTAAAATCATAAGGGTTTATCCTTGCTCGCCCCGAGAACTCAAAATCCTTCATCACTGGTTAGGCTTGTACACACTTCCAACAGCTTTTAAGCTTACCAGTGAGTCACAACTATTCACGTCACATGGGATTTGTCCTTAGGATACCTCGTCCGTCACTAAGATCAGGGTTTTAACAGTCAAATAGTGTTGTATTCAAAATAACAGTGACTCTCTTCCTAAATCAGGTCTTTGATGGACTTCACAACTTGGGACACAATCTAACTTCCTTCTGGTATAATTGAGTTTGCATTTTTTTGTCAAATCTTGACTAAACTTACCTTATTCCTCGATTGTGCTAAGAGTTACAAAGTTACAGTCCCCAGAGGATTCTAACTCCCCCTCTTGTTATCATGTCAATGATGATTCTTTAACAATCTCACTAAAGTAGAATTCATATCAATTTCCTCTCACCTGTTACGTTCTTGTGACCTTATTCACATGCATTAATCAGTTGAAAGGGATTATTCTCCATTTACCTTGGATATTGTTCAAATTTTGGGGAGTATATAGTCATTACATTAATTTTCCTGAAGGTGTACTGCAAGTCAAATCCAAATGTAATGCTGGATAGAAGAATACAATAGAATATTGCTATGCATATCCACTTCATCTAAAAAATATGGAGAATGGCGAGCCTTGATCTATGATGGAAGATGATTTGATTGAACATCCATCAATACCTGTCATCAAGGTTATCTCATCTCATGTTTTCATGGTTAACAGATTTTGAATTTTTATGCATGCATAATATGTTAGCTTTTTGAAGGAGTTACTTACCCTTGAACTGCAGTACCCAAAGGGGTTTCTAAGTTATTATCTTCTGACTTTATGTATGATGTTTTAGTTGTTTCAAGGAATGGCTGAGGCTTGGACTACAGTGCCCAAGTAGTGGTTCTAGGCTTTTAGCTATTTCACTGTCCGCTTTTATGTTTTGGGGACATGAGTTGTAATTTTAGATAGAGTGGAAGTTGCCTTGTTCTTCTCCCTTTATGTTGAATAACTTGAGTTTGATTGACAATATTGGGTAAACAATTTTCTTTTCTATACTCATTAATTTTCTTTAAGGTGGGCTAGAAGTGTCATTCAAATGTAACAGATAAATATTTGCTAGACACATATATTATACTGATGTAGAATGATTCCAGAATTAAAATTTAGTTCCCATCATGTATGGAGGAGTCCCTAGACGTGTTCCCCAATACGGAGGTGATCTTAAGGAGTTTCTATTTACTTTTCCTTCTTACAAAGATTTTGTGACGGGACACTGTTCATTGTGAGAACCAATTGTATATTAATTCCAAAGCATCTTCTCAATTCTTGCATGATCTTATTGTTGGGCAGGAAGATTAAGATGAATTTAATTTTGTTATTACGCAATGTAGATAAACATAATCTAAATTTCATGGACGTGGAATTGAATTAATCTTTTTAGTGTTGCACATTCCTCAATAATTTTTTGTAGATATCAACCTTGGATCTTGCTTGGTAGCATATACACACAAAACACTACCCTTTTGGGATCTGACTTGGCAAGATATAGAAGAAGGTCTACTCTACATCATAAGCATAGCTATTCTTACTAAAATTAATCTCCCTACATGTAGCATCTATAAGTAATCATTATCTATGGATGGTAATATTTCTTCTCAATTGAGTTATACAGATTTTTAAAAACAAAGGATATTTCATTAGATGCCTACACATTTTACCTCCATGTTTACAAAGGATTTCACATCTTCAAAAAATGACAAGAATTTTCTTATTTTTTAATGATCTCTATAAATTGTACCATAGGTCCCATTCGGTAAATACTTGGAAAAAGCTAGGAAAGGTTATTGAATTTGTTTTTGAATCTACCAATTTTTCCCAAGCCAACAAAGTATAAGACCCATTAACAAACAATTGAAAGGTAATTGAAAAATAAACAATAGTGGAAGGAATTTCTATTTATCTGCTATGTAATATAGGTGAATATATTTTCATGGGTGTTCTTTAATGAGATAAATTTTGAGTAATTTCCATAAATGACCTTAGACCTCTTTTTCTGTTGAGTTGTTATTGAAGCACATATATTATATTGATGTAGAATGATTCCAGAATTCAAGTTTAGTTCCCATCATGTATGGAGGAGTCCCTCCTTTTGAGTTTGTTGATACATTTAGTTTTATTAACTTCTTCTTTCGCTTTTTTGCAGGATATTTGTGATTCTCTTTCTCTGGCGGTAAAGAAAAGAGTGTTGTCTCTAAACGAACTTCAGGTGGGTTTCAATATTGATTGAAGTATTTATTCATTTGTCCTGTTTATTGCATGTTATGGACTAAGAGATTATTGTAGAGTGCTTTCATGTTATTTGCTTTTGATTGTTTCATCTATATTTATAGTTGGCTCCAATCCTTTTTCCGAAGTGACATGTGGGGGCATGTGCCTTCATCAATGACATAATAATTCGTTGTGAGCTAAGGGGCTCGTTCCCCAATGAGGTCATTTCGAAATGTCCCAAGTTGGACGTTAGACTGATCGGCGACAAGGCTTTTAAGCTATCCATCATACCTAAGAACATCTTGTTGGACTAACATACTTCTTTTCCCTCTCCGAGCTCAAAGCATTTTTAAGGATGCACCACATTTGTTTGCAAAAAATGATCTCGTGGACTCCCATAACCTTCAGATGTTCGGATGTTGAAGGCATTAAACATTTCAATCGCCCAATCCATTGCTCAAAGTAACAGGCAGGCTGGACTAGGAGATCCTGATGATGATTAGTTGGAACACAAAGTTTTGTTGTGCAAACAACAAAAAATCATGTTTATTGCAAATTTATGGGTTGACACAGGCCTCATGAATGGTGTTACAAGAACAATCACCGACATTGTCTACGACGCATCAATGCAACCACCAACATTACCTTTATTTGTTGTCAAATTTGATAGATACAACGGCCCATGTTGGGATCCCTCCAACCCGTTACATATTCCCATACCCCTATTTCGAGAGGGAATCGAAGACAATTGCCGATTAAAATGGCCTGGGATTAACTATCCACAATTCCTAGGGACCTACTTTGTATAGAACAACTGTCGACATTGGAACCCCTTTGAAAGGCAGTGGTCGACATTCATGGCTTTCTCCAAAGTTCCCTCGCTTGCAAATATGTGCATTTCACCAATTTTTTCATTAGAAAGGTACTCAAATATGGTGCATGTACCAACACTTGGAGCAAGAAGAAAGGAGGAGTCAAGACTACTATCCCTCAACCTCGTCGTAAATGCAACCTCTACTTTGATAACACCTCCACTACTACTTTACTCAACACTTCTTGTATCCAAAGCAAGCATTGTCGTTCAAGGGGTATCAAATGTAATCATGTTTACTGAAAATAAAATTGCCCACAAAAGGCTACCATTCATGATATAAATATTGCAAATGTATACATGTCTCGTTATGTGTACGGAGGTCTTCATGTATCTGATGTTGTGATATATGATTTGCAACTTTAAATGTACGAATTTGTAACAAAATTAAATGTACACATACAACCTTTCAATGTAATGTTTCATCTATATTCCTACACTACCACTATCAATCACACGCCTTATCGAGTGTACAATAAAGGTTTTTTCAACAAAAGACCAACCAAACAACCGATGCAACACTAACACAATTAACCCGAAATAAATACAAACAACATCAACTATAAAAGTAATTAACTATCGAAAACGGTATCAAATGTATTCATGTACGAATTTGTAACAAGTTTGAAATGTAGAGAGAACCTTTAAATTAAGTGGTTCATCTATATTTCTACACTTACAAAATCAATCACACCCCTTATCAACATCAACTACAAAAGTAATAACTATACCTCTAAATCAAATAACATATACCGTTCAGCGTTCACATTGCATTGTATTCACATTTAAAGCAAAAAAAAGAACACAAACGAGTACCACTCATGATATAAAATCTACACATGCACGGAAGCCTTCATGTATTCATGTTAAGTTCAAATAAAATAGTCTCAGCAAAACGCTATCACTCATGATATAAGATTTGAAATTGTATATGTACGAATTTGTAACAAGTTTGAAATGAAGAGATGATACCTTTAAAAGAAGTGGTTCATCTATATTTCTACACTTACAAAATAACACTTTTCAACATACATGTTCAATTTTTCCTTTTTACTATTGCTCGCTTCTTTATGTTTCGGCATTCACATTGCATTCTACACATGCAATTGTTAGTTATAGGCCTAATTGACCCAACCTCACATAGAATTCCTTATAATATATGTCTACCAACCATTCACAAGTACCTTTAGGTGTTAATTCAAATTATATTATATTAATAGAACATATCTTCGTCAATAGGCCAATATAAGATAAACTTGGAATAACAATCACTTCTTAGAATGGCCATCTAATTAGTTGTGCAAATTTTAATTTTTTTCTATAATTTGTCTCAAAGTTAAAACTAGAATGTATGCATAGTAACTTAAATATGACATGTTTGGTCTCACACTCTCACTCCAACTCGCAACTCCCTCTTCTTGTTTGTAACCGACATCAACTTTCATCAAGCTTAATTTTTATGTTCCAAGTGCTTGAAGAAGGTTGCATGAAAGTGTCTCTAAAAGCTCATCTTTTTATTTCACTCTGTGGCAGAGTAAGGTCGGCTAATCTGACCCAGAATCGCTGCCTTGTATCATGCGTTCCACCTGATAACATCCTTTATCAGTGGCCCACTCTGAATACTAGAAACATGTGTGTGGCACATAGCAAGCTGTAAACACGGAATTGCACTATGAGGCACATGGGGTCTGATATTCTGCCTGAAGAACGTATCAGGCTTTTATTTTATACACTGTTTTATATACATCTCAGTGTACATGTTTTATTCCAGTGTAATAAACATCCATTGTATAATTGCTCCTATATTGCATGGGATAAATGAAAAATTGCATTAGGGATTATTTTGTAAAATATGATGCAGGGCTAGCTATTTGTAGTTTGGATGAATGTTCCAGTGACTTCTGGAGTAGGTTCTACAAATTGATTTATCGCTGATTTGGCATGCATGTCTATTATAAAATGAACCATCAATAATGGTAGTGTATATAAAATTTATTCTGGTTTTGTGGCTTCTTGAAATAAATGCATACGCTTCAAATCTATCTAGGTGTCTGCTGCAGCAATTCTGCTTCCAACATATCATAAATGTACTTTGAGAGACCTGTAATGGCCGAAAATCTTTTTCTCTGGTGTGATTTATTTCCTGGTCTGTTAAATATACATAAAACTATGGTGCTGCAGATTACTTTGGTAGTTGATAAATTGGATTCAGATTTTTTTTTCAGCAACATTTTCTATTATATTATTTTTCTAGCAGTGCATACGCTTCAAATCTATCTAGGTGTCTGCTGCAGCAATTCTGCTTCCAACATATCATAAATGTACTTTGAGAGACCTGTAATGGCCGAAAATCTTTTTCTCTGGTGTGATTTATTTCCTGGTCTGTTAAATATACATAAAACTATGGTGCTGCAGCTTACTTTGGTAGTTGATAAATTGGATTCAGATTTTTTTTTCAGCAACATTTTCTATTATATTATTTTTCTAGCAGTACATAGAAGACACATGCAATATAACGCTTCTTTTCTAAGTTGCATAGTTTGGTGACTGCTAATTTGTCTAGCAGAGGATAGCTTAGGGTCAATATTTTCAACACAATGAGCCGAGGGGTTGAAAACAATGTGTTTCATAAAGATATAAGTAATCAACACAACATGTTTACATATACCCATTAACAAGCCCTTCAACATCACGTCTCAACATCAACCAGTCTGCTTAGGCTTACCTTGCAAATAATCAATAAGAACTCCTTGATTTTTTTTTATCTCAAACCGTTAGAGAATACCAACGTATAATGTAGTCCCTCACAACTTGTTTGGAAAACATTACTTTATGTAATAGAAAAACTTCCTACAAACCATAATTGGTTAACATAATTCTGCCCATAATCTTTCTACAATGCCTCCCGTGCAAGAGAATTTTACACTACGCCTAAGGAATGTCATCATTCATGCCAACATAACAATCAAACGGTTGGTCTATCTCAATATTGCAACCATTTAGCTTGAAATTTTACTTTCACTAAATGCTAAAAACATATTTGAACATACTTGTAACATATAAATAATGTTTATGTTATCTATTTTTGTTCTTGAAATGCCATACCATCTACAACATTAAACCACTCATAATTCCCTAAAGCAATACATCGATCTTTATATAAATAATGTTTATGTTAAAGATTTGAGATTAGTATTTTCGCAGTCCATGATGTAAAAAGATTTTTTGGATAATACTGCATGAATATTTGTTTTTCCGACATTTTGAGTCCTTTATGCTGGACCCATCATCAGGGAGATGAAGCATTACCCTGAGAAGGTTTAAAAACTTAATACAAACTTAAATATGCTATCTATTTTTGTTGTCGCAATGCCATACCATCTACGACATTAAACCACCCATATTTCTCTAAAGTAATACATCGATCCAATAGATTAAAGAGGAATGATCCTTTATTTCACTAAATTTCAATATTGAAATTTAAAATGACTGTAGCTATGCCACAGAACTGAGATGATCTCAATCCATTTTTTAACAAAAGACTACATATTCAAACCTATAGCTGATGCTAGATCTAATCTCTCTCACCAACAAACATAAAACATAGAAATGAACATCATCTTTTGCCAAATGAGACTAGGAGCACAACTTGAGAATTACACATTATTCCTCCTACAATCATATTTCTTTTGATATTAAATTTCAGTTTATGCAGTAAAAATGACCAACATCTTTTGATCTAATATTGTATCCTCTATTCTCTACCCCAAACCATACACATGATTCCAAATCTTAACCGTTTGTGTCCCTCTTCAAGCAGACACCATAACTGTAAAAATTATAGGTGTGTCATCCTATTGATCACCATAGCACTCTCCCTATAATAATCAAATCCATATACAGCAACCAAAGTGCAATACAATTTCCAACCTCGGCGTTGCAGTCCACACCTTTCCACATCCATATGAGGTCATCTAAAAATTAATTACTCTTTTCATTTTGTATGTTACTTCCGATATTGCAGCAAAAGTGCAGTAAAGTTCAGGACAGACATTTCTGCCCAATTTTAGTAAGAATCTACATCAAACCAGTTGAATGTCTCGTAATTCAGTAGTGCCTGAAGGACCAGGATGGTCTTCACTATGTAAGGTTGACTTAAAAAAATGGAAGTTCCGGAAAATACAATCTGGTAGACAAGCACCAGTTGATGCTCAAAGAGTTGGAAGAATGCTTAGGAAATGGAAGAGGAGAAAATTCAAGGAAAGTATAACACAAACAGAGTAAAAACAACAGAGATTCATAATCGATGACCTCGAGAATTAAGAGAAGAAAATGAAGCTAGATTGTGTAACCTCCAATGAACATGAAAGATCATTGAATTCAAGCCAATTAATAATTGAGGAATGGATTAAATGCAATAGCGTATTTAACTTTCAGGATGATTTTGTCTCACATCTTGCTGGACGAAAACATGCCAAGTAATAACAAATAATAAAAGATTCTGGAGCATTATTAGAAATGAAAGATGATAACAAGAGATGTGCAAATGTTGGCAAGTGAGGGACACCAAACTTACTGCAAATTGCATGGCCCCAAGCCTCTATTGCCACTGACTTTTTCTTTGCTAGTAAAAATGAGGTCAGTATAGACACCAAAATCTGCACACAATCGTTATTATATCATGCTTTTTTTAGATTTTTATATCCATGAGTTTTGAACAATGAAACAAAGTCTTGGTGGCATTAGTCTGGCTTGACTTAATCCTATCTCTTTCTGCTTTACCTCTTTGGTTTGATTTTGAGCTACCTTACAGAGATCTTTGGCAGTCCCCTTTTACTGTTTTGTTATATTTGAGCCTGCTCAAAAACCGCACAATAAGATCAAAACCGTACATACGGTCCTGACCCTTATGACGGTCTTGCCCCTCTTACTTTTCAGTTGTTTTCTCTTCATGGGCCCATTTGTTACTCTTTTATCTTTCAAATTCTATTTTCTAGGTTGGCCTTTCCCACCACTAAGGTCTGAATTTCAAAATAAGAACTTATATATATATATATATATATATATATATATAATGTAGACATTTATTATCTAGCAAGCACCTATCTATCTACCATCTACTGAGCTAATGAGCAAGAGATACATCTGCATACTGCATACATAGCATAGGAGGGCATAAATCTGAATTTGTCATCTGCACACAAGGGTTTCTATTGGGATGAAGTAGCATAGCCCGTTATTGGTGTTGAGGCACAAGGGCCAACCTAGGTCAAGGGATAGTTGCATGCACATTAGCACAAAGCACTAGGAGAACTACATTGAGTCTAAAATGTAGTGCAACACTTGGTGACTCACAAACAGGGTGACCGCTGAGGTCAGTCTGACTCGAGCATTTCCATTATTTCATTTTGTATCTAATGTTTGCTTGAGTGTGGTGTAAAATAGTTAGGGTTTGTTTTGTGGGTTTGAGTGCGAAATCTAGGGTTACATGCGACATTGAAGATATTTAGGAGCAACAAACAATGACACACAGCAACACCGAAAGTTGCATATTTCCACTATCTACAGGTCTAAGACCGTACAACTCAGTTGGGAATTGTTATCCAGTCCCAGCAATTATGTACGAATCTGCCCAGGAAGGCTTAGAAGCACAGAAGCTGATTCACCCAGTTTCCAAATCATGTTCATGTTCTAGATCTCTCATTGGCACACCCCGACAGTCTTCTGAGCCAGCTAAGTGACTCTATCTATCTCAATTGCACTTCCGATTTCTTGTAGCTTAATGTCATTGTGATTGTTATGATGTACATCCCCTTTTATCTGATCTGAGATGCAAATTTGAATGTGATTATAAACAAGTTATCTATATTATCAACTCTTAGATTAATTTATTAATTTAAATTAGGTTGAAACAGTCACTGTCAAAGCCATCGAAGCGCAAAGCCCTCTTAAATGCTTGGCCACTGTAGAAAATGTGGGCATAGGTAAGATGCGCTTCCATAGTTTTCACATCTATGAAATTGTAGTGTGTGTTTGAGAAGTTACCATGGAAGCTGATCATCACATAAGTGTAGTGTGCTTTTGCTTTCCTGCAGAATATAGCCAAAGTGCCGTGGAGTCGGAATTTTCGAAGAATTCAGACATTTGGGGTCTTCCTGTAGTGCTCAACCTTCCGCCTTTCCAGAACCTTCAAGGTTGAAAATTGTCCAATACAAACAGCTGTCGGAAAATCCCAACATTTTGGCTCTCCGTGTGCCTCGCTGCAGCTACCAGCTATCTGCTTTTCCCGATTCTTAGTGGTGTACTACGTAATTTTTGTAGGTTAAGTTGTTTAGAATTGAATTTTGTTTTGACATGCGACGTTTTGAAGCATAGAAAAACATATAAAGGGAGGGTGGGACATCACATTTGAAGAATATGCTTAGTTAAATTATAGTTGTGAATAGTTAAACGGCACCTATATTTATAGGCCTATTGGTCTGGCCCTGCACACTTATTTGTTATATGGAATTCTACTAAGTTGCTAATCTATTTTGGATACGAAGTATCCGATATGCGGATGCGGCAAAAAATTAAAAATTGGCCCCGTATACGGCCCTACAAAAATCATATAAAAATTGAAAAACATATAAATTCCAGCCTAAGCAATAGGAATTAACCATATGTTATGCATATGAAAAATAAAATAACCACAAAACACTACTGATAATCTATATAATGTCATCCAAATGTCAAATGAAATGTCACAAATATCATAATAAATATTAAATTTTATTATTACATAAAATTTAAGCACGGTCTGAATCTTCGTGTGATCATTAAACAGAAGATGCATGTATATCAAGAGCTATTGATCTTATTTTCTAGTTTTATAGCAGCACAAAACTGAAAATCAGATTTGTGGTGGGATTTAGATTTATTGTCAAAATCTTGTCCAGAATTGAATCTGTCTGTAAGTGATCAGATAAAGAGTATTTGGGTCGATTGTGCTTGTTCCTCCCGGTCAGATTTGCTCCCAAGATCAGACCCTGCCGATTTTTTTAAGGTCTCATAGTGGGTTTTAAAAGAAACTGGGCCATTTTTTGTTTTAATGTTGAAAACAATTAGGAAAAAAGTTTTAAAACTTGTTGTTGGCCCTGGGTACACCCAGGATACAGCCTGGATGGCCCAGATATGGCCGGATACGTCTGCAGATGTATCCAGCCATACCCGGACTGTGCAGACCATATCCGATACATACCGTATCCATATCCAACCGTGTTCTGCCATTTCAGTATTGTAGGAATTCTACGTGGGTTCAAATTTATAGGCCTGTAAATACAAGTGCTTATTGGCCAATGGCAAGCGCCTTTAAGTGCTGATTCTAATCCTATAAGAATGAAAAGGAATCACAACTAAATTTTACATTGAACATTTAAGTTTCAACTAGGAAGGCATTTTTTTTTTTGAGCGAGTTGGAGGGGGAGGGGCAGGTGGAGGGAACATATACATTTCATCCACGTTTACTATGTATTTGCATTTGACAACAGAATTGGAAGCATAGAACTGAGGACACACTATTAGAATTGCATGCATGCAAAGGGATTATCAAGATTAAGAAAAGAATTGGCTGTGAAATGCCCTGTTCCTTACCTACTTTCAATATTCCTCTTTATTAGCATTTTGGAGACTAGCCACAGCTAGTTTCTGTTTGTTAAAACCAAAACCAGTATGGACTATGCAATCAATTTATGTTACAAACTAAAATCTCAAAGAAGTAAAGCTTATATATAAATTTCTAGAACTCCTTGAGGGCAGCTGGAAACCGTTCCTGGATTTTTATGCTCTCTAGAAGTTTCCTTATTTGGTGGGTTGCAAAATATTTTGGAGATCTGGTAAGGGATTTTTAATCTATTAAACAGGAAAACCATAAGAAACTGAAGTTTTTACAAGAAATCTATGGGTTTTGGGAAAAGAATTATTGAAAAATTAAGAAATATATGTTTAGAAAAAGAAATCTTGGAAAACAATGGTGAAAGCTTCTGAAAGCTCTCTTTCCTCCGCTTTGTTTTTTGGTCTCCACCATCAACCACCGCTAAATTTAAGGTTCCATTAACTAGAATTTAGTCTTAACGCCTGTATATTTGGTAAGTACTACTTTTTGTAGAGTTTGAAAGAAAACTTTAGCCAATAATTTCCAAAATATTTCCTAGTTAGTCAAAATGTATGTTATTAAAAATACCCTCTACCTAATTGTTCAATAATAGAAACAACCCGTTCTTTAAAAATTTTACAAGTCTTAATTCTTTGCAAGTTCTGTATCTCCCCATATCGTCTGTGCTTATATTTGCAGATCAACCCAGATTTGGAAATACAATTATGAAGACATTACATTAAACTCCGATAAATATTATTAACCCTTGATCCAAATTAAATAGGGGGGGGGGGCGGGGGGCGGGGGCGGCCCGGGGTGGGGGAAACCTGGAACAAACGCCCAAAACAAATCAAACCCTGAAAAACAATGTTCATTACATATACTGCACATAAAAATCTATATAAAATCAAACCCTGCATATTGTTTTTGAGTTCCCCATATAATACATATACTAAACAAAATACGTGCAGAAGACGATTGTTTGTACAATTGAACTATAAAAGATTGAAAAGTGTCATATAATCATAATCCTGAGCCCAGGGTGCTTGGAATGACTAACCAGCAGCAGGAGGAGGAGGAGGAGGAGGAGGATCTGTATGGGAAACATTAGTTACATGCCCATATGAGCGAGGTGTTGTCTAGATCAAGGAAGGTTGACATTGAGGCAGCCAAACAAACGCTGTGTGAAGATTATAATGGCCCGCATACGTATCACAACCACGCTCACTTGACCGACAAAACTGCCCAAAAAGATTACCACCGCTACTATCTCCATGGCTAAACTTCAATCCTCTGTTCGTCCCCTCCAATGGCGGATCTCGTTACTGTATTAATGCACCTCAAAAAAGTTGCAGACAGTCAGCAATTGCGGTGATGTTTGATAAGGTTGTTTTATAAAAATTAGTAAAATTAAGGATCTTCTCTAAATTCCATTTTGACCGTGTTTATCGCGACTTTTGTCGTCGTAGCTTTTCACCATGTTTATCTCAGATATTTCGAAGTGTGGTGGTTGTTGATATTATTCAAGGCAGGTTTTTTTTTTTGAAGTGTTTTTTATTTTTTATTTTTTATTTTTAAAACATAATACTTCTATTAATCATCAAAAACGTGTTACAAGTAGACACAAAGTGCCAAGGAGTGTAACTAATATATCAAGAAGCATCCTTAGAGATACCATGGTAACAGCTTAAAGTATAGTACAACGAGAAGAAATCATCCTTGAGATTCATCCAAATGAAGGATTCGGTAAAATGCTTTGCTTTTTTCCGTAGACCACCCTATAGGAATATGACCTATCACATGAACATTTCCCTGATCCAAAGTCCAGTTGGCCAAAGCATCCGCTACTTTATTACTCTCTCGAGGAATATGAACATAGAGAACTATCTGGAAAGCTTGAGCCAAAATACCAATATTTTCTCGGATCTGTGAAATATGTCAATTAGAAGAGTGAATGGTGTCTTGCTTATTAAGAAATCGAATAATCGTTTGAGAGTCAAATTCAATAATAACTTTGGTCCACCCCATTTTGGCCGCTTCCTTCAAAGCATATTGAATGGCAAGGATTTCAGCCATATTGTTTATGGTAATTCCAATTTGTTGTGTTGCACTATCTCTAGCTATTCCTCCTATACTAGCTTGTCTCGGATTTCCTTGAGATGCCCCATCTCAGTATTAATTTTAATGTAGCCTTCAAGAGGCAAACACAACATTTAGGTCGCAATGATGGGTTGTTATAAGGACTTTGTTGCATATTCTCCTCTCGAAGTTCCAGAATTGCAAGGACTCTCTTCCATTTAGCCGATACTGGGTTTGGCAATTTGACTTTCGTTTGGAGTGTTTAAGCAATATTAGCTTTGATAGAGGTCTAGACAGAGGCTAGTTCCTGTATTTTCCCTTTAAATATGTGTTTGTTTCTTTCTTTCCAGACATTCCATAACATTAATGTTATAGAAATCCAACAAGCAATATTCATCACAAGGGTATCTTTTACAACCAATTCCCAACTGCAAATAACCTGCACCAGGTCAATGGTATCATTCCAAACTAGTGTGAACATGTCGGACAGGTACTTCCATAGTTGTAAAGCAAAAGGGCAAGAGAAGAAAAGATGATCGCACGTTTCTACCTCATTTAAGCATAACACACATCTAAAAGGTCCTTTCAACCCTCTTTTCATAAGATTTTCCTCGTGAGTACCCGTTTATGAAGAAGGGTCCAAGTAAAAAAGCTCACTTTCGGCCATAACACCAACTGCCATATCTTTCTGAAGATATCCACCCATGGATGATTAAGTGGTCCAACCAAAGAAGTATACCCTCTCGCCACCGTGTAACTACCATCGATCACCTTCCCCACCCCAGCCATCTTCCATGCCTAATAAGGATAGCCATGCGCGATCAGTAATGGATCTATCTTTGCGATAATGTCATTGGCCACTAAGAAAACAAGCCACTCTTTCTGAGGATGTGACTGCTGATAATGGTTGACTTTTATCTGCCCCTATGCATAGAGTGCATTCATAACAGTGCAAACTGGGTGCTAAGATATAATCAAGTGGAAACCCATTCGACGAGTTTGTCCAAAAATTTGCTTGACAACCATTTTTGACAATCCAAAATAAATTGTCTTTGATAAGAGTCTCCCTAGGCGAAGGACAACAACGTAAGAGATCCGCTAGTAGGTAAAGAATGGCAAATGAGCTGACTCATTGGTAAACCACTTGCATATTCAGCACA
This sequence comes from Taxus wallichiana var. yunnanensis, assembly GCA_018340775.1. Lineage (NCBI taxonomy): Eukaryota > Viridiplantae > Streptophyta > Pinopsida > Cupressales > Taxaceae > Taxus > Taxus wallichiana. The sequence goes on along the minus strand of CM031239.1, from coordinate 806,617,327 downwards.
CACATTAAAAACCCATAATTGTTACCGATTTTGGAGAAGCCTCCAATATTATTTTCACGCCAATGCCATATTGTTCTTAACACTATATCTAAAACCAAGTCCCCCAGTGTGTTTAGGATGACATAAAATCTCCCATTTGGATGAATGCCATTTTTTATCCTATTGTTTTCCACACCAAAGAAACCTCTAACTAATATGATTTATATCATGAAGAATCCTCGTCAGAATATGAAGAAGAGACACACTCTATATTAGAATGGCCAATAGGATAGTTTTGAGCATGGTCATTCGTCCTCCTAAAGAAAGCCATATGTTTGTCCATCTGTCAAATTTGGCTTTGATTTTGGTCATAATCCATGTCTAATATGTGATCTTTTGAGGAGAAAGGAAAACACCAAGGTACTTAAGTGGCAAAGTGCCCTGCTGAAACCTCAACTTCTGAAGGATATCCTGCTCAAGTCATGGGGGCAATGAAAGAAGATGATGTTGGATTTGCCTTCATTAATATCTTGTCGATAGCCTGAGAGAAAAGGTGTAGAATAGAGGCAATATGAGATGCTTCTCTCTTAGAGGCTTCCCCATTATAGAAGAGTCATCCACAAACTGCAAGTGTGTCAAAGGCGAAGCCTGTCACACAAATTGGATACCTTTAAACTTTTTTCATTTCTAGTAGCAGTTAACAATCACCCAAGAGACTATGCCACAATTATAAACAAAAAGGGAGAGAGCGGGTCACCTTGTCTGAGTCCTCTCAAGACTGAAAACGTAGGGGAAGGTTCCCATTGATGAGAACAGAGAACGAGACAATAGTAATACAAGTTTGGATCCACTCAATCCACTGAGCAAAGAAAGCCAAATCTATGTAAAAGATACAATATAAAATCAAATGTACAAAAATTGGGTAGAATGAAATGGAATGTAAGACACTAACAATAAGCACCACAAAGATGTAGTGGAGATGCCAATAGGGGCAGCACACATGTCGGGAAAAAAATATAATGAAAGACAAAAGAAAGTAAATTGAAGTGAATAAAAGATGAGACTAAAAGGGGCAGCACGCATGTCGGGAAAAAATAGAATGAAAGACAAAAGAAAGTAAATTCAAGTGAATAAAAGATGAGACTAAAAGGGTAAAGATGCATGTTGGGAAAAAAATAGAATGAAAGACAAAAGAAAGTAAATTAAAGTGAATAAAAGATGAGACTAAAAGGGGCAGCAGAGCATGTCGGGATAAAAATAGAGTGAAAGACAAAAGAAAGTAAATGAAGTGAATAAAAGACGAGACTAAAAGACGAGATAAAATGAAGAAACTCCTAGTTTTGAATAATTAGAGAGGTTACATACAAGAAGAATTAGAGAGGTTGCATACATGGAAAATAATCCATCCACAAACACCAATTACTACGTTTGAGGAAGGCAAAGAATGGCAAGGTATGGAGCTCGCGAAAGAGTGCACTTTTTTGTGGCAACTTCCTTGAAATTTAAATAACACTTGCTTATTGTATGGAAGGAGGTGTATAATTCCACTAATTTAGCATATTCTACTTTGACAAAATGTATTTAGGACTCCTTTTGTTTATGGGTGAATTTTTTAAAACCCGGATATCTACATCACATATAGATAAAGCACTCATTTAGAAATTTAAAAATGCACACAAAAGGCCACAAACCTTTCAAGATACATCAATCGAGGTTATATGTTATGGGCTTAAACAAGATAGCAAACAAGGTCAAAAAAATTAATTAATAATCATAGTGATTACTCGTTTCAATATCATTGTATCTTCGACTATGTTAGGTATGAATATGAGTGTAGTAACAAAATATTTCCATTAGATAACAACAATACCAATCTCTAAAAATTAAAGGATACGACAAGATCATGTTTTATGGAAAAGAGATTTAAATGTAAAAAAGTGGATTACGAAGTGACAAAGGGGGACAAGGTAAGGCTAACCAAACAAACATACTTAGCCCACAACAAATCAACCATTATGTTAGTAAGAAGGCCATTTCAAATACATCACCCCAATTGGCATAAGGTTCAAGGTATATGGGGGTTTATATATATTGCAAACAAATCATATCAACCAATATAAGAATAATGAATGATGATTTTGAGAGTCGTAGAAGCAATACCAAGATGTGTTAAAGGGGCATATTCGAGTTGTGGTAGCAAGGCATGTATTTAGAGGAGGAGAAGGAAAGATCGAGCAAGAAAATATATATTTTGCCACCAAGTAGTCGTTATGTCAATAAGAATCTCGAGTACTATTATGAGTGTCATCATTGATGGTGAACACAAGGACAAAAATCTAATGATCAATCGGAGAATTTTTTTATCATAGGTGTTTCTCTAATATGTGTATTTTTTTCCCCGTGCATAAAGACATGAACCTAATTGTCATCTTTGGTAGCAAAACGACAAACATCTCCATAATGATTATTCTAGCCAACATGTTTCCCATTACCATGTGAATGAATACCTTTGGATTTTCCATCTTTTGTCATAAATACACATAAAAGTGATAATGATGTTTTAAAAAGTAGTGAACAAGTACATTTTTCCTTAAAATAAGAAGAAAAAAAGAGCAAATATGAGATTTTAACATGTGCTCAATCTTAAAACACCAAAAATTATTTTCAAATAACTTGGGCTATAAGCACCAAAGTATTCCCTTGCTTACGTATAAAATATTTTGATCCATAAATTGTATCGTTGGTATCTAGATAAATCTCTCTTCCTGAATAATACATGGAGAGTATTTTGAATTGTTTTGGATACCTTTAGAGGGTTGCTCTTAAGGAACATTTTAGTAGCAAAAAAATGTTTTTCTACAATGTTGATGGAACCATAGGGGAACATAATTTTCCATGAAATTAATCCTCCATGTTTGTATTTGTGTATTTTTATAGATAAGGAATCCTGAGAAGATGAGAAGGGAATCTTGAGCAAGAAAACATTCTCAAAGCACACAGAGAATCAACCAATATGTTAGTAAGAGGTTCATTTTTATTGCAATGTTACCCATATTAGCATAAGGATCATGGTATATTGTACTTTATATATTGTTGCTCACTAAATATATTGACCAATATAGCAATATTTTTTCAATGGATGAGGATTTCTAGAGTCATAGAAGAAATTCAAAGATACATTGAAGATGCATATCTAACTTGTGATGACAATGCATATAGTTAGAGGAGTAGAGGGAAAAAACAAGTAAGCAAACTTTTGCATCTTACAATTAATCGGCAATTATGTTAGTACGAGGCCCACTTCCATCATGGGTGCCAATACTACTAGTGGGATGGGTCTGTAGACACAAAATCACACACTTGGGTACATTTCTAGGTCCAAAAGCATACTAATGTATATATGATTCCTAAGCAAGAAAACTAGTGAACTATCTTTGGCCTCTTTTCTTTGTTTCTTGCTTTCTCTTTGGTCTTACACACCCTACAACTCATGAGAAACTTGACTGATTTATCCTTTATGGCCTCAGAGACTGGTGCCCAATTAGGAGACCAACACTCAAGTGCTTTGGTCCACATTGGGTGCTCCGACCCTTTCTTACCTTTACTCACTCTTTTTGGGTCTCTTTTATCTTTTGGGAATCTTTTTCACTTATGGGTCGGCCTTCCAATTGTCAATTACAAAATTCAAACAAGGGAATCATATATATACTTAGTTACTTCTCAAAAATAAGGACCAAGCACTAAGCATTACTATTACCACCTAAGCTTGCATCCAAAGGCACTAAAGCACTTCAAAGGCATCCATCTAGCATCCATACAAGGGACAAGGGTGCATCACTTCTACATACATTGCATAGGAGGGGAAGTCTATTTTATTCCATCCACACATACTATACATTGCTACATTCTAGATCTAGCCTGTTATCATTTGTGCAACTTACACAAGGGCATCCTAGGGCATCATTTCTACACACACACACACACATGAACTACATGAGGTCTGAGATGTACTACAAAGGTTGCTTGCAATAAGTTCACTCTTCGGGTGACCGTCGAGTCAGTCTAACTCCACATCCTACATCTTTTTATTAGATTTGATGTGGTTTGTGGACATGTGCAGGTAGTTATTTTATTTTGTAGGTTACAGTACCCTTGGCGATCATAGTGCGAATATCAAGCAATAGATAGAAGCCAATAGTAGAACATCATTGTGACACATAAGAAAGTAGTTCCCGAGAATTTGCATGGCCACCAACGCTCGATCTAGTTGCACAAGACACGCAGTACACCTCTCGCCCTACACTAGGGGGTAAGTGCACCAATATGGGAGGCCAAAAGCGGACAAAAACCCAACATTACATAAAACACATACGCATTATGGTTTATCAGGTTTGGTATTTTCTAAACCTAAAATGTGTACGTGTTATAACGCGTATGCGTTTTATGTTATATGAATTTTGGAACATGTATGCATTTTGATTTATGGAAAAGGACGTTGAGGCATGCAATATATAAAAATAAAAACGCGTATGCATTATAATGCGCACGCATTTTTTCTTTTCATTTTTCCAAGACAAACCTCTTCACTGGATCCTATTTGGATCCCCAAACCCGAGGCATGGACCTGCTAAAACATAACAAACAACATGTTTTTGAAGAAAATGGTAAAATGTGTCTTCCTCCATAAGAAATCTAACTTAAACGATCAACAAATTTATTAAAAATATGACTACGAGGTCGAGTAAACTTTCTTCTTTCTAAATATATGATTTTTCAATTTTTTTGACTAGTATAAGGTTTCCATACTAATTATTTTCTAACTATGTCTTTTTATAGCTATTTTTTTAAGTTTATACATGTCTATCTTTCATCGTGTATCTTTTGTTCAACTCATCGAAATTGAATAAAAATTATACAGTCCCAAACTAGGACTAATTCTATACATATTTAAAAAACTAATTTTTAATATTTTTTGAGGTAGTTAGGGGGCACGTCGGTTATCCCTTATTTTTTAAAATTTAAAATCTTTGTACTTGAAAAATCATAAAAAAATACTCACTAAAAATCTAAAAAAATCTATCCCAAACTAGATGCTCTTATTTATCTTTCTACCAAAGGGTTTTCAAAAATATTAAATAGTGCTCAAAAATGGGGGCACGACTAACTGTCTACTATGTTTTTTACAAAAATAGGAGCACCTATTGGCATTTTAGATCTTTAACCCACTTATACTTAACCATTTTTAAAAAATAGTAGTTTAGAAACTAGACTCGAAATGCTACAATTCATGTTCTTATAACATTTTTAAATTTTGAGTGTAATTATTTCAAATAACTCATACAAGTTGAAGATTTTTATTTTTCAGAAAAAAGTTTCCACTTAAGACCCCCTTTTGGCCCCCATTTCCATGCACTTACCATGGGCACCCCTATACAGCCTTTGTTCCTGAGTTCCAAAATTTACAGTGAGAAATAACGATGTTGTCTATAGTCTGTTCAACACTTTAACCTACCCAAATCACCTCCAGTCCGCTTAGAAATCAGCTAAGTCTTCATATCTCCCTCTCTTCTTAGGGTTTTACATTGTACATGTTTGTTTGCTTGTGTCATTACTATATTTTATCATTTATACATTATTCATTACAATAGTTACTCTAAAATATAGATTTAATTCAAATTAAATTAAATCATAATCCTCGTGTCAATATATACCCTTAGATTTTTTATCCTCCAACACAAATACACAAAAAGAAATTAAGATGCATAAGCACGAAAAACTCAAAGTAGAAATAGAAGATAAACAAACACATTAGTAAACCTTCCTCCAAGATTCTCTTGCAAACCTCAGATAAGATTGTAGAAGTGTTTAAACTTGTGGAATCTTTTGAAAGTTGGATTGTGGATTCTCTTGAACTGATCTCCAAATGTAGAAATGACAATGCTAATGTTATCACTTGGATCTTGCACTGTAAAATTGTTAGATGATCCAAAGGTAACATGGGAACATCCCAAGGTGTGGGACCTTGGCTCTTTAGGATGAACCTATGGAGAAGGCTAACTTCCCGCTAAACTACATGCATCCGATAAAAGACCAGCCGTAAACCGATTATACTAAAATTAACCTAAATCTATCCTAAACTTTGTTGAGAAAATGGATGAAAGATAACTAGAATAAAAATAATGGTGATACACCAATATCAAGGAACAAAATGATAATCTTATACAAGCACAAAATACCACAGTAAGGCTACTAAAATGCACAACTTCATTACTTCTTTCTTAACATTAGTAATTTGTGCGAAGTTTGGAACTTAAACAATAATAGAAGGGATTCATAGACAATTCAACACCTATCACAAGTGAGTCTTGAATATCACAACGCACAATATTTTAAGAGAAGAAAGAACTTAATGTGAAGGAAATAATAGATCATGTAGATACTAGGAAAGAAAGGATCACAAGTAAAAACATTCACCAACAATATACACTACACATAAAATAGAAGAAGGCTAAATATTAGTTTTGTATAGATAATATTAAGGCTCAAGCCTGTATATAATTACTCAAAAGGGCATAGCCTCCTTATAAAATTGATTGAAAAATTCCCTGAATACATAATACATCCTCCTATTTTTAGATTAAGAAGGTTGAGCAATTTTAGGTACTCTTCTTAACTCTCACATTCTAAAAATACGATGCATTTACATTTATAAAAAGTCTCCCACTCAAATAGCCAGTAGTTGTGTAATTTTGACCAGTCAAACCCGCAACTCGAATGGTGGATCTGTGGCTAGAGATTGTGCAAAAATGGCAGCAAAAATCAGCTAGGATTGGCGCCACCCTTTTCCCCGTACGCCTGGTCTACATCGTTTCTTTTGTTTCCTCCCTAGCTTGCTTCTCGTCGATAATCAAAAACCGTTTGATGATTTCTTGTACTTCCTTATCATCATGTTCACATGCATAGCAATTTAGGACCTCAGTAGAGTAGAAAGTACATACTTATGGAGTGTATTCGAGATGAGGAAGAAAACATGAGACCAAGGAATGGAAGAATTTAGTTATCTTGCTTCTAGAGAGAATATGTGAGCTAAAGAACAACAATAACCATCCTGAAATGGGACTCGAGAAGTGTCATTCATATTTATAGCATTATGACTACCTTTTCATCTCCCCCACATGAATTTTTACCTTCCTTCATGACTATTGACCTTTCGACTTCCTTCACGACCTTTGATGTTCCTTCGTCACTTGTAACCGTTCGACTTCCTTCACGACCTTTGATGTTCCTTCATCACTTGTGACCTTTCACCTTCCTTCTTCAAGTAAATGCCCAACCGCATCTCTTGGTCATACAACAGCATCCTTGGGTCACCTATAAGCTTCTTGTCATATAAAAACACTTTTTGGTTGCATGAAAACATCTCCGAGTCACCTAACACCTTTTGGACACTTCGATAGCATCTTCAGCGCGCGACAACATCTTTGGGTCACCTAAAACCTTATGGATGTGCAACAACATATTCTAGATGTGTGAAAACATCCTTGGTCACCTAAAACCTTCCTCATATATGATATCATCTTCTAGTCACTGGAAAATATTCTTGTGTTGCCTAAACCTTCTTTTCACATGACAACATCTTTAAGTCGCCTAACACGTTCCGGACATGCGATAACATCTTATAGACACACGACAACATCTCGGGGTCTCCCAAAACCTTCCTAACACACGAAAATTATTTTTTATCACATGACAGCACTTTTTTTTGCATGAAATCATTTTGTTGTCACCTAAACCTTCTTGACATGCGACAAGACTTTGTTGTCGCACGACAACATTCTTGGGTCACAGGACCAAAATTGTTTTCTTCGCTCTAGGGTCAAAATTTAATGAAATTTGGTCATCCAATATATGAATCTTCATGGAAAAGGTACAATTAATCCAATGAGACTATTTATAAGTCTTTAAAATTAATTATTCATTAATTTATATCCATATCTTCAATTTTTCTTCAAGTTGTACACTAGTGAGTGAGTGGAAAGAATAGTTTTCGATGAAAAAAGAAAAACCAACTTATGGGTAATGGAGAGAATTAAAAATAATCTCATTTTAGATTTTATTAGGCTCCAAAATCATCTTGGAGTGTCCAAAACTTTCGATCAAGTTTCACCTTATAAGAGGACTTTTGAGCTACATTGTCAGATAATTTTCCACATTTTAATATTCCCAAAATATTTCCTTGATCATTCCACCATGAACTAGGCTCTGTTATATTTCCAATGCCTAGGGTATGAGCTTCTAACTCTTCACAAGGCTCTTGAAACCCTTCAAACAAGGTGACTAGATTTTTAGAACTTGTTTTTCCCAATACCTTGCTCACAAAGACCTGGTTTTACATAACTTGTTCCTAAACCTTATTTTTCTTCCAAAACTTTCCTAAACTACCTTAGATGATTACATAGTTATTCCACACACTTTTGGAGGCTTCAACTTGTCCTTGTACATTCCTGGGGGGTCCTCACCAAGTACAAAAAGTCTAAAAATAGGCTTTTGGGCCTCTAGGAGCAGTTCCTTCAAATTGGATCAAAATGAATCAATGAATTGTTTCCCACCATCTTACCTGCATATGAAACACACTTTAAAGATCTAACTAGCACACCCCTCTTGGCCATTATGGGGTTTACATAGTCAGCAATTGGCCCGAGGGTGGGTTTACATTACATAGTTCAGGGATTTTCAAGGGTTGCTTAAGTTGTCATGTAACCAATTTTGATTTTTTTATGCTAACATTTTGCATGAAAACATGCGTAAGAAGTCCAAGTCAATAGATTGAATCAAAATATTCAATGAGTCATGACTTAGAGACTTCGGTGAGACGAGGTCCAAGTCAATGGAGTGATTGGAAAAGTTTTTATGAGATCAAAAACTTAGGTGACATTAGAGACAATTTTTGATGTGGAGAATACGTTGAAATTCATATTCACCCATGAGTGGAATGATATAAGGGGAGAAGGATTGATCCGAAGATGGGAATCCAAGGCATCTTGTAGGTTGTAGAGAGAAAATGTTCAATGTAAGTCCTTTTAGGCATTGGATTAATTTGTTTGATGATAGATTTGTAATTAAATCTTGAAATGGTTGTGTGAGGATATTGTTATCACAAAATCACTACACCCTCTGAATGCTCAACATTTGAGTGTGTTAATGCAAGTAAAATGACTTGGTAACATGGAATTGCTTCAAGGTGTGCGACCTTGCAGTTGAAGCAATCCTCTAGAGAAAGTTGGCTCTTCTTCCTAAAGTAGTGCAACAACTAACTCTAATGGAAAGAAATCTAACAACTACTTCTAACCAATTGTTAGGAAATATAGTGTTAACATGATTATTTACATGTGAGTAAATAATATTTACATATGTGAAAGCTACCGTATGATTAATATGGTAGTACGGATATATTGTTTGGTCATATATTGTTATAACAATATATCATGAATAGATTATAGTTTTGGGAGAAGTTGTAGGAGATATTCGAGGGATTGGATTTCCTTATATTTAGGAGCAGTCTCTCCTTTATATATGCATTGTATGTATGAAGAAATATCTCGAGAATGAAATATATTATTGTGTTATTTTCATGATCGACTGAATTGAGCTCTATATTTGGTATCAGAGTGGTCAGATCTAGTCTAGTTATGAGATGGAAGAATTGAGTTTGTAATCATTGACCAAGGGAAACGTAACCATTATTTATTTCCCCTGAATGATGTTATTGTATTTGTGAAAAGTTGTTTAGTCTTCTTATAGTTGTTGACAACAATAATTGTAGGAGTGCAGTGATTTGTGCATAGATCTTAGATATTTTTTCACCTCCATTTGTGGTTTACATTCATGAGGCCTTCACTGTAGTTGATCTTACATTCCAAGAGTGGAGCCTTTGATCCTAGCAATAATTTTTCATCCATGTATGCCTATAGAGAGTTGTCAATGGCCATAAAGATAAGTTTGAGCATTGTTTATCAGGAAAAATATGTGGTTATTTGTTAGAGGATGAGGTAATGTTGACACAACACATCTTCTGCACCCTTGTGGAAACCTAGATTCCCCAGCCTACCCTTATTCTTTGCATCAAGCATCAATTTATTACATGCACATACTTCTTACCAGTGCATGCCTATCATTGCATTGGATTTTCTATCGAATACCATAAATCTGGTGCAGCCATCTTGAGATCTGAGTACCTGACCTGTGTTGGAGTTTGATTGGTTGTATTGACAATATTGTTCAAGATCCTCTTTGGTGGGAAGAAACCAATGGTGTTCCATCCTGTAGAGAAATCAGATGAGCCTAAACAGGATGAATCTTCTCTTTCTGAAGAGAAAGAAGCTCCAAAGAATGTGGTAGAGAAAGAGAAATATGGAAGTAGAAGTGGAAGTGAAAATGAAATAGGATAAGAAGGAGCAACTACTCGCTAAAGGAGATCTAGGTTTGAAACAAGTCTGTCATAAAATTTCTATCTTTTCTATGTAACTGAGTGATAGAATAGAAGGAGAAATTACACAATCTGCATGCCATCCAACTTGGTTAGTTGGAGGAGTTGACAACATTTTTCCTGAGGAATCATCCATTATTGGAATTATATTGAAATTTCACCTAGACTACTAGCCGTGTTAAGTGTTGATTGAAGAAGGTGGGCTCGACAGTAATCTGGCTCAATCCACAGGTAGTAGCTCCACCTCTCCATGGCATCAACTAAGCTCTCATAACCTGAATCAAATGTACATTGCATCTTCCCATCTTCATCCATGGTATACAAAGACTGCTGGTTTAAAATTTATAAAATAATTCAATGTTTTAATTAAAGTTTATATTGTATAGGTTTGGAAATTCGTATATATGTCATAATAAGTCATTATTAAGTTAGATATAAATCTTGTGAAGTATTTCATGAGTTTTATTTAAGTCTACGTATAGGTTTATTAAGTTTATCCTCTCTTTCTCATTGTGTCATTTAGTGGTCTTGTCATCTTCGTTAAATCACTTATGGCATATTGTTGTAGTGGTGAATTTAATTTTTAAGGAGTCTTGTTAGTAAGAGTAGAGTGTCTCATCAAATGTCAAAAAGTGTCGTATAAAAGTCGATTATCGTCAAAAATTAATTGTTTGAAAAACAAAATTACCTCACGGATGTATTTTCAATGTTACTCGATGTCCGACAAAATAAATTGTTTCAGATTGCGAGGGGGAAATACAAATAACCCCAATGTGGAAACCATTGAGCTTCAACATCCAATTTATTGAGTGAGCAAAGTGTGATATTGAACGATGGAGGCAACGGAGGTGGGAGGTCTACAATAACCTCTCATCAGTCATCAATGATGGGGCCATACTTTTGGTATGATGGCATTCGTTTCAGTTGTGTCGTGTGGATTTCAGTCTTTCAAATTTTCAGCGTGGCGTGAAAAATAAGAAAAGATGATGTAAATTCCTATTCACTTTGTGTATTCCTCATGTAACCCCTTTTGTAGAAACATTGTAGAATATTGATCAAAATGTATTGTAGCAATCATGATGTGAAGGTTATTGGTAAACCAGGAAAACCAATTTTGTAAGGTTTTTGGTAAACCTGTAAAACCAATTTTGTAAGGTTTTTGGTAAACCTGTAAAACCAATTGTGAAAGGTTATTAGTACACTTGTAAAACCAATTGGGTAAGGTTGTTGGTAGAATCCAAAGAAAACCATCAGTGGAAGAAATGTTCGTTGGCACATGTGCAAGTTTTGTGTAAGCCTAATGTTGCACAGTTGAGGATTTGGTCATGAGCACACAAAGGTGGCACGCTACAATCAAAGAACGAGATATTTTTTATCATGTAAACACTAAGGGGGAATGTTAGGAAATATAGTGTTAACATGGTATGATTAATATGGTAGTATGGATATATTGTATGGTAATATATTGTTATAACAATATATCATGAATAGATTATAGTTTTGGGAGAATTTGTAGGAGATATTCGAGGGATTAGATTTCCTTATATTTAGGATCAGTATCTCCTTTATATAGGCATTGTATGTATAAAGAAATATCTGAGAATGAAATATATTATTGTGTTATTTTCATGATCGACTGAATTGAGCTCTATACCTATGAGTTCCAAGGAACCACAGAGAGAGAAATAACATAAATGAAAGAAATCTAAATCTGCATGAGGTGATGCACCAAAAGGGAACGCAGGAATCTCATGAATGTGTGGAAGTGATAGAAAATGAGGTGAACAGAGGGTGTAACAGCCACCACAGTCAACAACAACATCCAAGTAGCTCCTCCATGAGAGCATGAAAATAATGGAATCTACAGAACAATTTAGATTGTCACAATACGATTCTGCAAGTGAATTGAAAAGGTACGCATGGAAATGAGACATAAGAAAAGGGAAAAACACATCCATGATATTAAATCCACAACTTAATTGATTTATAGAATTCAATTAATTACAAAGATAGGTCAGAATCATCATACAAGATGTCCAGAATGAAGGCCTGCAACACATTTTCTTCCTAGATAAATTTTGGTAGAGTTTCGTTAAGCAAAGAATCCCCCTTTCAAATGAAAGAGCTTACAATTTATAGAAAAAGTTGGAGAGGAGAGAGAAAGTTAGATTTTCTCGGATGCATGCACTCCTCACCTACCAAGTGCAAAATCAATTAAAACATCATGAGGCCCTTTGTGTAGCCCATGAATTTTGTATTGTAGCTTATGGGACAAGAAATTGCTCCCATGCCCCATTAATGGTGGTGGATGATTGACAGCCCTCGGAGTGCTGGAGAATAAATTCTATTTTTGACCCCTTTCCATTTATTAAAATTGGAATTTGAAGTTTTTGACACATAGAAGACTCAGAGACCTTTTCGGAAAGTCCAATTTTGCATAAAACGGAGCTCCGGGGAGAAAGTTATGGAATTTTGAAGATCACATACCGAGAGAGTAAGGGGCCATTACTACTACTTCCAGTTCATTTCGTCAAATTGGCCATGCACTACTATCTTTTATGGAGTGGCAGGCTCACCCTTCAACTCGGTTGGTATCTCGCCCATGGCTCACTCAATGGCTTGATTCATATCTCCGTGTGATGCATTGCCCCTTCAGACTACTTAACTTGCATTGAATTCGGGTGACATTACTTGGGTAAGTCGAGCTCCTCATTTTGTCACTTTTCACTAGTGACTCAGAATTTACTACGTCGAATGTAATGACTTTTGCTTTGTTTAGCTCGCACCCCAATGTGATTTTTCACCTTCCAAATCAATGCCCAACACTAACAACAACTCAACTCCCAAATTGCTTCTACTTTACTCGCTCGGCTCATAGTGTTTCGTGTCAATTTACCATTGCTTTACTTGCATTGAAATTTCCGCCATTTTTATTTTAGCAATAGCCATTCTAATCACCACAACTCTCCTTCTATTCTCTACGTTGAAAGAACATAGCTCTACTCACCCCGGCCATTACATTGCATTGATTTGGATTAGCTTTCTTTGGCGTCGAATTCGGCCCTCAATACTTAAGGGAAAGTAGCCCTTGAATCATCGTTCAACACTTTCAACTCGGCGACCGCCCGTGCTTTGCGTTGAACTCCACTTGCTTTGGTTCACACCCCAATGTGAGTTATAGCTCACTAAATGATCGATCAACCCCATCAATTTTCCATTTGTTCATTAACTCGCTTAACTTGCATCGAACTCGACACCCATTTCTATTTTAGCAATGGCTCCCTCAAACACCGTAAAACTACGACTTGCTTTTCCTTTTGCATCGAATCATGCCTATTTTATTTTCTTTGTATGTTTCACGATGAGCTAAGTTACCTTGACTCATTGTTGAGCTCGCTCGTCATTCCCATGGGTCGAGTTCTAGCTCGTTGTATTTGTCATGACCACCGAGCCATTCCACCGTATGGCCAACCTCTTCACACGGATTCAACGCTTTGCAGGTTTCATCCCTAACTCCCAACAGAGTTAGCTCGGCCACTCCACCTCATTCCTCCGAACTCCCCACCGAGCTTAAATCCGCACACGGCCCGAAGACTTCCAACCATCACCCTTGCAATACATCTTCCCCTGGTGAGCTCAAGGATCTCGGCCCTAACTCACCGAACTGCGACTCGCTTGGTTTAAACCCAAGCGTCCTCCTTGGCCTTTGCCTCATGACCTAGTCTTGATCACGACCGAGCTCATGCTAACACAAACTTGCCAAAATGCAACTACTCACCATTTAATTCTTTGTGGCTTTAGTATATCCGCCTCACCCCATGATCAAGCCCTCCATTTAATCTTCTCGTCGAGTTCCATTGGGCTCGGGCCTAGCTCAGCTCCTTTTTGGTTATTTTCACTTTGCCGACCTTTGCCTTAACTCCTCATGTCGAGCTCGTCCCATTCTTCGCAACTTGGCCCTAACCACCTCACCGTCGGAGTTATTCCTAGTCGTTTTGCGTTGCACTAACTTGCTACTCGCAAGCTCCTCGATCTTCCAAGCTCGGGAGCTCGGCTCTCCACCCGCCAAATTTGTAAAGCAACGAGCTCACCGAGTCTGTCAAAGCAAGCTCAAAATTAGCTCAACCCCCAAATGGCCCATTTGGGAAATTTTATATCATTTTTGCATTTCAGGGGCACCATTTTGAATTTGCTTGGTGTCGAGACTATGGGGCCCCTTGGAATGCCCGAAAACTAATTTTTACAAATTTGGTTGTTTTACTCTGCTTTCTGCCAAGTGTGGACTCAAGTTGGGGCTGCATTCCCACATTTTTTCAAGTTGATCTTAAGGGTCAAAATCTAGAAGAGGAAAAAATTCCTCAAATATGATTTTCACTTCTGAATTCACCGAACCGGCTTTGAAGCCTCGGAAACCACCGTAATGTAATTTCCCCATTAGATGCCCCTCTCAGTTCTTGGGTCTAGTGACATCCCCATTGTCCATTTTTTCTTAGGGGGAAAAATGGATAACAATTTTGACAACTTACGGGGCCATCTCGCCTATAAGATGCGGATGACCAATTTTTCAAGCATCTCATTGGGCATGGAGTCTTCGCATCACCCATGAGCTGATCTTGCACTGTAGTAATTAAAACCCGAAGACCGCCTAAACACCATTGAACCTATATCTCATTCCACTCGCTCGCACTCTCAATCTTCATAATAAGATCTTGGAGTTAATATTTGTGAGAGTGGAAAATTTCCTTGACTTGGGATCTTCACATGTTCCTCTCTGCAACCTTGTTCTACGAGACTGAAATGGACCTTCCCGAAACCTGATTCTACCAAGTATGAAGGACACAAAGATGATGATTGTTTGGCATATCTTGCATGCTGCAGAGTTTTAAATAAGAAAATTCCCAAGTTTTTTCATCATGGAACTCTATTAAAACTTGATTTTTATCTTTCTTCTGAAATTTCCACTTGCGGCACATAGGTGGAGGATGCTTCGAAGGGCCAAATTTGTTTCTTCGCTCATGGGGAAGGTTATCATGGCGCTATCAATTCCCAATTTATTTGCAAGGGTTGCTAAAAGCTTAGCTACCAATCTGAAGGAACAAAAGAATGAAAACATTTAAAAATGTCCCTTAACCTAATTTTAGTTGCTCTGTATTTGAAAAACTTTGAAAATAACTATTTCGTGAGCTTGAACTTCTTGTTGCAATTTCTCTTACTCTACATCATGGTGAATTGTACAAAAGAACACTAAAGCAGTAGGAAAAGAACTATATACAAAAGACAAATCATACATGCCTCAAGTAAGACATGTAGAGTGTGCACAAGCACTTATTATACGAAAACAAACCTACTCCTACCCTACACTAACCAAAGAACCGAGCAACTTCAAACAAAACCTAAAACTGGTGATGAGAAGTAAATCCCCTTCCTCACAATAAGCAGCCATGTAGATGATTTGGCACTAGAGGCAGTGTAAATAAGATTGAAAAACTACTTGTAAGCTGATTTTGCACTCTACTCATCGAGGTATCAACTAAGAATAAGACAAATACCTCCTCTATATGCCCTTCATTTGGTTCTAGGAAATATTGTAGTTGATCCTAGACACTCTAAAACTCATTCTCATGCTTGAAAGTAAGCATGACTGGTTGTAGCTCCTCCTTTGGCTCTAATGAAGCCAAGTACCTAATGGGGCAAGGTCGGATCATTGAGTTTTTGCGCTTCTCTAAGCTCTAACTTCAAGAAGGAAGTCTTCTTGTAGACATTTATAGAAAAGGTGACTATCTGTAAGATGATTTTGTTCTTTTTTATCATCCATAGACAACTAATTCTTTATATTGATGACTGGTATGAAATGGTTTTCATCTTAATTTTTCTTCCTCCTCCTCCAAAGTGTGGGTCTTGGAAGATTGGTTTCCTCCAATCTTGGTTCAAGATGATTGTTATGAGATGCGAGTTGCTTTTTTAACGCTTACTCCCATGGCAATGAGACTCTTGTTGTTGAAGGATAAATGATGGAGTAGAAAAAGATGTGATTTCCATAGGCTCCTCTCCATCAAAGCACTCCTCCAAGTCAGATAAGCAATCAAGCTCATCATTGTTTTGTTGTACCAAGGCTTCTCCCTCTTATATGATGACCTTGGAATCTCATGCAACTTGTTCATCATGGGTAAATTTGAAACCTCTCGTACAACCTGCTCTACACTAAAGACCTCCGATTCTCGCATGATTCTCCTTTATGGCATGGATCTCCTTGTGATTGGTTGCAACACTTGATGATGACTTTGGTGGGCTACTACAACCTCCTAGAAGTGTTGCAAGTTCTTGGCATGTAATGCAATGAGGATCATTGCATTCACTTGAAACACCTTACACACTTGGGAGCCTTTCTTCATTTACTTGTACATGCCTCTCTTCTTGTTGATCCAAAGCTGGTTTACCCTCTTCCTCTGCTGATTTTGAAGCTGGTGGATGATCAACAACCTGTGTAAAGATGGTGTCATCATGCACACTGCACTCTAAGCAAACTGACTGTTGGTCATCACTTTCTTCTTCTTTCTCTACTTCAGTTTCAAAATCAACCTTCACCTCTTGTTTTTGGATCTCAACCTTCATTAGAGGCTTAACCATTAAGGGCATTTGCTTAATATCAAACTTGGCAGCCCACTCTTTCAAGTTTCTTGCCAATTCTTCTTTGCTAAGCTCTTCCTGTTTCTCCTCTCCTTTGCTGATTTTCTTATTTTTTTCTTCCCAAAATGGATTTGGGACTACAAGAGGAGGGGTGGGTTGGGATTCAACATGTGTTTGCAATTTTTGAGATGGTGGAATAAATAAAACTTCTTGTTTCTCTATAAGGTACTTGGGTTTAGAAGGGGAAAGGATAGAAAATCCAAGATAGGGTGGAAGACTAGAAGATGGAGAAGTGGATTCCACAATGAGTGCAGCATGTGAGAAGCTTGGAAATTGAAGCTCGGGATGAGATGAGGATTCTTGGGGAATGTGGAGAGGGTTATGGGATGGAAATGCAGGTGTTTCCCATTGACATGATGGACCAACACTAGATTCATAAGCCTCTATCCCCGAGACCCATCTTTGAAGTTGAGGCAACATCTTAACTATGAAACCAAGCTTCTGGTGTGGGCTATAGTGCATTAGCATGGGACCAACCCACGAACAAGGTGTCATGAATATGATCCTGAATTATTTGAGTTAAGATGTGGCCCTTGTTTGCACCATAGTTACCTCCATCTTTCAAATCTCCAACTACAAATCAAGCATCACCAGGTGTGAGATAGCCTCCAAAATTTGCATATCCCTACTCTTCAATAACTCCATAGTTCGGTGGATGACCAAACCAATTTACTTCTTGTTCATGCGGGTATGCATACTCAAATTGATTGTAGTCATAATATGAGTCTGGAGGTTGTTGATAGTAACCTGAGAATGAATCTTGCAAGCTTGGAGGAGGGTATGGATGACACTACCGCAATCGTGAATTCCACATGGGAAATGAATTCATGACTACACAACTTCATAGAATGAAGAAAGTGGAAAGATATGGAAATAAAAATGGATGGAAAGAAGGTCTGAAACTTAGAGAATGGGTTGCTTGGATCAATGGAGTCGCCATATGTGTTTGTTTTTTCAATTGTTGCAGCTTGAAGTAATCATCCTTCTCGAAGTAATCAAATTACATGAAGTAATGGATCAACTAGAAGTAACATAGCTTACTTCTCGTATTGTTCTTATAGGTGATTTTAACCTACATTACTTCCCTATGTTCATCACTAATTTGGACTTGGTTTACTTTACTTTACTTCTTACGATGTTCTCAACATGCATTACTTAAGTACCTAACTTGGATCAACTGCTTTACTTACGTAATGGTACCTCAGAATGAAACAACTTAAAAGAAGTAAAGTCTTTGCTTGGGAGAAATGACTTTATTTAAGTAGTGTAACTTGGAGGTGCAACTACTTAAGTCTTTCAATTTGAGTAAAGTAAAGTCTTTCTTTTCACAACTTAAAATAAGTCCTTTTAACTTTTTACTTGACTTAAAGTATTGCAACTCAGCAGTGTGATTACTTAAGTATTTCACTTTGAGTAACTTGACTTACTTAATTTTTCACACAACTTGAAGTAAAGACTTTCAATTTGGAGTAAAGTAACAACTTGAAACCACACAAATTTACTTTCCTTTCTTTGTGGTGATTGAGGATGAAATTACTTAAGAAAATAAAAATGAAATCACCGATTGCTTTTCCTCTAGCTGCAAACCTTCCAAAACTACAAATTCTTGTCGAGAACACATCAAATCATCCAGAATTAATATTTTTCCATGAAACACTTGAGAAGCACCTGATCTTTTGACTCTTTTTCCTTTGGGCATGCCAAAACTATTATCACCAAATCATTGCACCTCTGAATGCTCAACATGTGAGTGTGTTAATGCAAGCAGAGTGACTAGGTAACATGGAATTGCTTGAAGGTGTGGGACCTGCAGTTGAAGAAATCCTCCAAAGAAAGCTAGCTCATCTTCCTAAACTAATGTAACAACTAACTCTAATGGAAATAAATCTAACAACTACTTCTAACCTATGACTTCTAAGGAACTAGGGAGAGAGAAATAACATAAATGAAAGAAATATAAATCTACAGGAGGTGATGCACCAAAAGAAAATGTAGGGAATCTCGTGAATGTGTGGAAGTGATAGAAAATGAGGTGCAAAGAGGGTGTAATAGCCACCATAGTCAATAGCAACATCCAACTAGCTCCTCCATGAGAGCACAATAGCAATGGAATGTAAGAACAATTTAGATTGACACAATACAACTACAAGTGAATTGAAAAGGTAAGTAAAGACAACAAACATAAGCAAAGGGAAAACACATCCACAATACTCAAATCCACAACTTCATTGATTTACACAATTCAATTAATTACATAGAAAGTCCAGGATCATCATACAAGATGTCCACATGAAGGCCTAAAACACATTTTCTTCCTAGACAAATTTTGACATAGTTTTGGTAAGCAAAGAATTCCCTCCTTTCAAATGAAAGAGCTTACAATTTATAGAAGAAGTTGAGAGGAGAGAGAAATTTGGAGTTTCTCGGATGCATACACTCCTCACCTACCAAGTGCAAAATCAATTAAAACATCATGAGGCCCTTTGTGCAGCCCATCACTATTGTACTATAGCTTATGGGACAAGAAATTACTCCCCATGCCCCATTAATGGTGGTAGATGGATGTACAGTCCCCGGAGTTCTTGATAATAAATGTTATTTTTGACCCCTTTCTATTCACCGAAACTAGAATCTAAAGTTTCTAGCGTGTAGAAGACTCTGAGACCTTTCCAAAAAGTCCAATTTTGTGCAAAACAAAGTTTTGGAGAGAAAGTTATGGTATTTTTAAGATCGTAGACCAATTGGGAGAGTCAATGGCCATTACTACGCTTCCATTTCATTTCGTTGAATTGGCCATGCACTACTTCCTTTTATGGAGTGGAAGGCTCACACTTCAACTTGGTTGGTAGCTCACCCATGGCTCACTTAATGGCTCAACTTATAGCTCACGTACGATGCATAACCCCTTTGACTACTTAACTTGTGTTGAAATCGGGTGTCATTACTTCACTAAGTCGAGCTCCTCATTTCTCCACTTTGCACTAGTGACTCAACATTTACTGCATCAAATGCAGTGACTTTTAATTTATTTAGCTCACACCCCAATGTGATTTTTCACCTTCCAAATTGACGCCCAACATTAACAACTTGACTCCCCAGTGCTTCTACTTTACTCGCTCATCTCGTAGTGTTACGTGTCGATGTACCATTGCTTTACTTACGTTTAATTTTTGCCATTTTCTATTTTAGCAATAGCCTTTCTAATCACTGTAACTCTCCTTCTCTTCTATGTGTTGAAATCACATAGCTATACTTGCCCGGCCATTGCATTGTGTTGATTTGGATTAGCTTTCTTTGGCGTCGAATTCAACCCTCAATACTTAAGGAGTAGTAGTTCCTCGAATCGTCGCTCAACAATTTCAACTCGATGACCCACCGCGCTTTACATCGAACTCCACTTGCTTTAATTTCTTTAGCTCGCACCCCAATGCAAGTTGTAGCTCGTTAAATCGTTGATCAATTGCACTTTTTCCCATTCGCTCATTATGGCAAAATGAACTCGCTTAACTTGCATTGAACTCAACACCCATTATTATTTTAGAAATGGCTCTCTCGGATGTCGTATAACTATGGCTTGTTCTTCCTTTTGCATCGAATCATGCCTACTTTACTTTCTTTGCATGTTTCGTGACGAGTGAGTTACCTTGACTCATTGTTGAGCCTCGCTCACCATTCCCATGGGTCGAGTTTGAGCTCGCTATCTTCGTTATGGCCATCGAGCCATTCCACGGTATGGCCGACCTCTTTACACGGCTTCAATGCTTTGCGGGTTTCATCCCCAATTCCCAACGAGTTGGGTTGGCCACTCCACCTTATTCCTCAAGCTCCCCATCGAGCATAACTCTCCACGCGGCCCCAAAGACCAACCATCACCTCGCAATGCATCTTCCTTGGCCAAGGTTGGGGAGCTCGTCTCTAACTTGCACAACTTTGCAACTCACTTGGTTTGAACCCTAGTGTCCTCCCTAGCCTCCACCTCATGACCTAGTCCGGATCACGTCTAAGCTCCCGCTAACATGAACTCACCAAAATCCAACCACCCGTTGTTCAATTCTTCATGACTTGAGTCTATTCGCCTCGCCCGTGATCAAGTTGTTCGCTTAATCTTTGTCGAGTTTCATTGGGCTCAACCCTAGCTCAACTCCTTTGTTAGTTATTCTATTTCCGTCCCTATGCCTTAACTCCTTGTGTTGGCCTGGTCCCATTCTTCGTAACTCGGCCCTAACCACCTCACCATCGGGCTATTCCCGATTGTTTCCATCGCACTAGCTCGCTACTCACGAGCTCCTCAATCTTCCGAGCTCTGGGAGCTCGACTCTCCACCGGCCAAATTTTCAAAGCAACGAGCTCTCCGAGCTGCTCATTAAGCTAAAACTTAGCTCAACCCTCATATGGCCCATTTAGGAAATTTTATGTCATTTTTGCATTTCGGGAGCTCATTTTGAATTTTCCTAGTTTCGGATGCTATGGGGTCCCTTGGAATGTCTGGAAACTATTTTTACAAATTTGTTCATTTTTCTCGTTGTGGCTAATTGTGGACTAGCGAGGCCCGCATTCCCACATTTTTTCAAGTTGATCTTAAGGGTCAAAACCCATTAGAGGAAAACATTCCACAAATTTGATTTTCACTACGAAATTCACCTAACTAGTTCTAAAGCCTCGAAACCACCGTAATGCAATTTCCCATTAGGTGCATGTACAATAGAAAATCAACACGTGACCTTCTTCGCACCCGACCTCCCGAGGTCGTGCGGAGACAACCAATGTGGAATTGAAATGAGAGTTAAAGTGATGGTGATGACCAAGCTAATTCGGAAACTTATGTCTTCGACACGCAATAACGGAATCTACGAATCTAAGGAAAAGAATGCTCTCCTAACCTGAAGGGGTGTGATGGTAGGGTCTGATATGATAGCTACTCAAGACTCCAATCGATGTCTAGTTCAACCGAGATTCTATTGATTGGTTGTGGAATACGTGGAAAGTATCCTGCAGGTGCCTCGTATGGGTTTCTAGACAAGGTCATGGAAATTGAGACAAGAGATGTAGTGGAGCTGCAGTAACTAAGGGTGATTCTCTAGTCTTGTCTAGAAAGTATTAGCCTGATTGGCTACTATACTCAATAATGAAAGATGTGTGATAATATCAAGTGGAAGCAGTGAGGATATGAATACCTGCGTGCGTAAACTAGTGTCGATATCTAACTAACTAGCAGGCCCGTTAGGTTACGGGACCTGTGGGTCACAACCAAACACTCGTTGAGTTTGAGGCCCTTTTATGGTCATGCATGCAATCAAATCATATTTCAGGAGCAATCCAAAAGTTGTAGGCCTTATTAGCAGCTATGTTCAAGGTCTCTAATTGTCTTATTTTCTCTACGTATGTGGCGGGGGTGCGTAAGTTTGTTAACCGCAGACTTGTATCAATGTCAGTTATTAACTCTAGCTCGTTGGGTTGTGGGACTAGAGGATTGCAACTGTAGGTCTTTTCCTGTTGCAGACCGTTGATGGTCATGAAAAATGAACCGATTCATTTTTGGTGAATAAACTATCTATCAAGGGAAATCTAAACTATGTTTTTGGTATTTTCTCAATATATCAAGACAAAGCAATAAAACAAACTAATCTACGGAAATAAATATTTTTGTGCTTTTCTAACTTTTCAGACAATGCATCTAATCTAATAAACAATTTTAAAACAAATAACTAGTTGGATGTAGCTAGCTATCTATGCAGATGTGGGAATCTAAATCTAAGATCTACTCTAATTCAAATAAAATCTCTCCAACCCTACCTTAGAAGTGAAGAACAAATCATGACTCTAAAAGAGCTATTGCTCACCCACAACTTCCTTGGTAATATTGAAGGGAAAACTTCCTATTGATTTGATCTACTTGCAACTATCTGATTAATTGAAATGAATTGTTTCTCTACTCTATTTGATATGCAATTGACAATTTGACAAAACAAAGCAAACAAATACACAACTCCAACCTGGAAGAGCAAGATCTTTGGAAAATCAAGTAGTATGAGTATCTTTCCCTCAGTTCTTTCATTTCTTTCTCTTGAGTGTTCATGTGAGTCCAAGGATTTGGGAATGCAAAGAACAACAACAAGAGGATGACGCTTGAGCGATAAAAGCGGCTCAAGGTAATCTGGACATACTGCAGGTAGAAGAAAGATAGCACAAGAGATCGAACTTGGCTATGCAATTCCTAGCAAGATGATGGTAGCACAACAATGCAAGATACACAAAATTCTCATCCCTTTGCTTGAATACAAGCATGGAACATATAGGAATGAAGGATAGAAGGTTACTTCATGCACAAGGCAATCAAGAGGTAGTTTCACTCATTAAATCTATTTAAAAATAGAAGGAACAAGGAGAACCAAGCAAACAAAGCTATTTTTAGCAAATTCGGCTCACGGATGCACTCAAAAAGAAAACTTAAGTGAATTTTCACATGCAATTTCTTGCATGAAGATTCTGGAAAAAGCGGGTAAGACTGCCACCTGCGCAGGTGGTGGTTTTGAGACCGCCTCCTGTCAGAAGGGCGGCGGTCCTAGAACTGAAGGCCAAAACAATCACAGAAAGAAGGGGGAAGCTGGAAAAATGCAAGGAAAAGATAAGTAAGGCCATATAGGCTACAAATATATATTGTGAATGGGTTTTTGGAGCTCGAACACCTTCTTGAAAGGATTTTGAATCATCACTGGGGACTTTTATAAGCATTTTCCCGCCAATGTAGCACATGCAATTTTGGGTGCGTACAGTGCCCCTCTCACCGCATGTGTCCATTTACATCCCCACTGTCCATTTTTGCCTGTGGGGAAAATGGGTAACAAATACCCTTAGGAATACGCACCTCTGGAGTGCACGTATATGGATGTCTGGATACATAGGAATCATCATTGGTTGTTTAATAATGTTATGTAAAACACAAGAAGGATCTATATCGAATGACTATTATGAAACATTATTAAATGCAAGACTGGTCATTTGAGTTATTATAAAAGTAGAAGGTTACATTGTTGCAAGTGTCCAAACTTGTTGTTTTACCTCTATAACAAGACTAGGGATGTCAGGTGTAGGATCCAACATGGAAAGGATAAAATCACACTCAATGGTAATTGATGATTGAAATTATTCACTAGAGTCTTCATTTATATCAAGGTTTTGAAAGGAATCTTAAAGCAAGTTCAAGTTCCCGTTTGACATTTGAAAAAATAGTTTTTCTAAAACACGTTCAATTTCTGATTGAACTAACAAAAAAACATTTAGAGGAGCATGTAGACACCTAAATTCGGTATTTATACCCTTAATCGCCCGCGTGTGCATATTTATTTAACCCATCCCCTTTTATTTAATTTAAAATATCCATCCAATTCCCATTAATTAATTAAGCCCCATTAATTAATTAATCAATCAATTAATATCTTACCTTTCCCTAACAAACCTTCTATTTAGGATGTTTTTATCCTACACATAAATCCCCTTGCTTTTCTAGCTTTTATCCTATCTATTTTTATGCCCTAACTACCCATATCTCATCCCTTGCCCGCCTACATGCTTTAAAGCACCCTTTTAACTCTTAAACACACAAAATCATGCTCAAAACTCAAAAATCTATCCCATTGGGAAAACTTTCCCGTAGTTGGTGGAAACCTAGCCTAGTCTACACTATCGACCCTATAAAACTGAATCCTTTCTTTCCATAATGAATTAGATGCATGCAAATTTTGGAGTTCCTTTGTGACTTATGAATTATTCCTGGTATGTGATCATTCCTGCAATAGTTCTGAGACCTCATGGACATCTTTGGAACATGTTTACATCACTCACAATCATCCTTCATGAGATTATCATCATCATTGTATTGTTTTGCTTTATATCTATCATATTATCTTGGTATTCTGCGTATTTAACGTTTTGCAGGTTTAGATCAACCTCAACAACAGTCAGAGCTTCTTCAACAACCTTCTTTTTCAAATTATTTTCTTGCAGATTGCCTTTTACATCCATTCATCCTTGGCCTTATCCAAACTCGCTCTGATGTGCGACTCACCCGCTTTACCATCAACCCATCTCCGCTTTCTAAACATCCTATCCAAATCACTATTTCTGCCATCTTTTTTGCATCTTCTACTTGAGACTTTATTCGCAGTTATCTCTCAATTTTCATAGACCTCTGTTACACTTTAGTTTGCACTCAGGATTTTGCAAGCTTGCATATTCATATTATTTTCTAGATCCACCCTCCCAAGTCACCGCCAACCTACCATCGTACACTCTGGGTCATCGTCAACCTGCACGAGATAACACTTAATTTACATTTATTACAATCTAATCAACTTTTAGATCAATCTCTGTCATTTTCCACATTCAAAGCAATATTTCTATTTCTGCATATACTGCAATTTTCATCTTTTATATTTCTTTTGTTTAGCAAACGGGGTTTACATTTTCCAAGGAAGTTCATGCTTCTTGGGTCCGCATTTTCAGCAACCCCGCATATACCATCTAATCAATTTTCTTTTAGTTTTGCAATTTATCTACCTCGTAAAGCAAGATCACTCACCTTTGTGCTCGTCATCCATCATATCACATCTAAGGTACCATAAACCCTCTAGAATTTCTAAGTTGTGAACTTTCTTTAGTAGCTAACTCATTAACTTGATAACGAATGAGAAAATACTACAACATTCCTGGAACGCACGGTGGGCCACCCTTTAGGTGATTCTTTGCATTTATTTCTATATTCTCGCATCTTTTGTTTTTTTACTAACATTGAAAGCATAAGGCCTTGCTTTTTCCTTTCTCATGTTGTGTTCACCTATTCGGATCACTTGTCAATCAAGAGTTCAAATAAAAGGAAAAGCGTTATCCAAGTATTCTCCATTTTTACTTATTTTCTCCTTTCTGCATTGTACTCCCCTTTTATGTGTGTGTTCTCATCAAAAGATCACACTTCGATTTGGTTTAAAAATAACATTTCCTTTCTCGCATCCTATTTTCTCACATAGTTTTATGTAGTCACCTTTCTCTACTCCCTTTAAACCCCAAGCACGTCGTCATATCACTCAACCTTGACTAGATGCTCATTCGAGGTGTGCGCAGGCACCGAGCCCCTCCTTTATGTGATCTTTTTGAGAATGCTTCACCATTAATGGAGGAATACGTGCAAATACGAAATACATGCATTCATTCTAGCATAGAAGTAAAGACACTAGATCTAAGCATAGATGCACCATGAAAAGAATATAAGCATTATTAACATCATGAAGGAATCAGATCTAAACCATAGGAAAAATGAAGAACACTAGGGTTTGAACCCGTAAATAAAGATATACATAACAACCCATCATATTCATTGATTCACAACTGTTTACTGTAGCCAAATTACATCAAAAGGGTCATAGCAGACCAAATACATTATGAAATAACACCCTAGCTCTACAAACTAACTCTGCTCAAAGGGTTTTATCCATGCTCTCTTTTATGCACCCAGAATACCTTGTGCCTTGCAACACACATCTTCTTCCTCTTGCATCACCTCTCATTCCTACCTATGTCTCTGCTTATCCTTACACATACACACCTATGCTTACACACATACACCCCCTTGTTTTGGACCCAAACACCTTCTTAAATAGAATCGAGATCTCTCCTCTACCGCCTCAACTTCACTCATGGGAAGGTCATGCAGATGGAATCATGCTCCTCCATAATCGAGTGCTTATGCCAGCTCACCAAAACCTTGATTAGCCTCCACTAACCATAATGATTACATCCTGGAATATTCCTTTCCTAGAATATTCTTTCCTTGAGCTACAAGACTCCAAGTTCTAACCTTATCCATTCTTCATGCATGCTTGCCTCCTCATGTATTTTTCCATAATGCACCTAAGTCCTAGAATTCACTTTTACTTCCGCGCTCCAACCTCTGCGCTCTCCATGTTTACTCGATCCCTTCACTCAAACTGAACTATTCAAACTGTTCACGTGCACTTAGGTCTTCTTACATGCTCTTCTCCATGTGCCTTCTTTCTACCTTGCCTTCCGCGCGCGCTCATTTTATGCTCCAGGACTTAGTCATTTTTCTGGTCTCAACATTACCCCACACTAAACATGTTGTATGTCCTCAGAAATAATCTGATCTCCAACAAATAATAAATAATGGAAGAAAAGAATAACCTATATCCACTTACGCCAAAGAATAAAATAATTTTGTTAGTGTTATACAAGGATTGGGAAAGTCTTATTCAAGGATGCCTCAATCTCGTTCCAAGCATCCACCTCCTTCGTGCATGTGTAAACAAATCCCCTATTAGCGCGTTGACTTCATCAAATGTCAATTCTTCACCCTTAGCCTTCAATGTATTAATGATATTCTCCATCTGCTTGCTAAGGTCGTTCAGTGCGTCCATCTTATGTGTAACCGGGGATACACTTCCTTCACCTTATTTTTAACAGAGGCCCTTAGAATCTCAATTACCCCAAGATTCTTATCAACCTTTGCCAAGATCTTGTCACATTCTACCCTATTGCCTTTATTCTTGGCCTGGAACTCCTTCAGATCTGCCTCATGCATAGCAACTAGCACACTTACCACTTTGTCTCTATCTTCACAGTTGTCATAGACAACTTCGGCCATATGCACCATGGTCTTCATTGAAGCAAGGAGCTCGGAGTACCAAGTTATGGTCTCCTCAATATTTTATTTTTCCTATTCTTTTGTCATGCCATAACTTCCTCCGCTAACTCCAGTGTAAGTGGTTGTCTCTCTATTGTGATTAGATGTGTCAAATCCTCCAAGTAGTTGAAGGTTAGATTATACTTCGATTAGGGTGGGCTAAATCTAGGCACTTCAAAATAATGGAGTCTGAAATATTCTCCGCTTTCTTGTAGGCTTGTACACCTTCCCCTTTTCTTCTCTCAACTCAGCCCTTAGCTATGTAATTATTGACTCCTTCCCCTTTATCTCCTTGTCTCTCTCTATGATTTCTTTGTTCTTCTCCTCCAACTCCTTCTCTAATGCTTTGATTGTTATTCCTTCCGAAAAACCGTGCTTTGATTTCCACCGACACCTTGTTCAAAGCACATTGCATGCCTGCTCATCATTTAGCTGTTGTGAATCCACAATGGGATTTACCTCCTTGGGGTTTGGTGTATCTAGAAATGCACTTGCATTGACTTTAAATTCTAGTTCATCAACATGGGACTCAAAATTCCATGACAACATCTTCTGGTGCATGGGTACGCACTATCTTTGTCAAATGATGACCAACAAAAGAGTTGGTCTGAGGGCACCATACTCTAGAAACGTGTGCATAGAACCTTGTTTGGATCATCCTCATAAGTCATTACATGACCTTTAGATGTTGTTATTGCACCCTTGCCACCTGTACGTGCTCTATCGGGAAACCGATTGCTAAACTTGTCTCTCGCCCATGCTTCCATACTTCTCCTTTTCTACTTCTCCCGCTACGCTCCACCTCGTGCTCTACCAAGTCCTTGATGATGTCCACCACCTCCTTCTCCACTATGTCCTCTAATTTTTCATTGGATAGGTGCGGGG
Organism: Taxus wallichiana var. yunnanensis; assembly: GCA_018340775.1. Taxonomy (NCBI): domain Eukaryota; kingdom Viridiplantae; phylum Streptophyta; class Pinopsida; order Cupressales; family Taxaceae; genus Taxus; species Taxus wallichiana. The sequence continues at coordinate 806,588,597 of CM031239.1, read as the reverse complement.
TCTCATGTGCCTGGTCCCCACTTCTTCTTCACTTATTTCTCCCTCATGAGCACCCTCCAAGGATTCATCCCTCTCCTCATCAGATTCATGCACATTGAATACAGGTGGGTTATTTTCTTCCTTGCACTCTTTGTCCTCCTCCTCGGTCTCATTACCCTTCATGCCTCTCTGTCCTTTCAGAGTCCAAACTTTATGCTACCTTCGCTTCTTTTTCACTGGAGATTCCTCCATCACTAGGGAATTTTCCTTCACGAGATACTTCTTCCTCTAAGTATAAGTGTTTATTCCCACACGTAACTTTTATGCTCATGTGGTCTAAACCACATGTGTGCTTGGTGCCCTACTTGCTGGGGTTTCCTCCCTATCTCTCTTCACTCCTTTCTTCCTTATGATAAGGTCTTCAACGATAGAGACATCATCCTCAATGTACGCACCCTTCTCAAACTTCGGCCTTAGGTGTATGTACACTTTTGTCACCGTTGTGCTTGCAAGTGGTAGTGTTACGTGGTTGAACATATGTATGTCATGGGAGACATACTTCTCCACATATGCCCACTTCTTAGGATACACCAATGTCCCGCATCGTGTGTGGTGCTCTGATCTACTTCAATTAGATCAAATCTAAGTTTCTTGGCTTCCTTAAATATGTTAATTGTGCTCTAAAAATACTACATTTGTGAAGGCAAAAGGTAGTTTACACCATGGGCTCTTGGTGTCATCTGTTAATGTGAACTGTCAATGCACAACTTTTGGTACACTACAAAACAGTCGTATCCTTCACTAAGGATGGAATTTCTTATGTAATTCTCCACTCTGCTCCGGTGCATCGTGCATCAGCTTATACCACTTATCCAAGCACGCCTTATAAGCAGATGTCATTGTTTCACAAGTGTATGCCTCAAAATTCTTAGCTAGGGAGGGGTTCTCATCAGGGTACTCCCAAATGTATTTGTTTGGCCCATTGAGCACTCCAATCTTTGAAAATATAATGGTAAGAATAATATTATCATACATGATCTTATCTCCATCGTGCGCAAAGCATCTATGATATCCTCCGTAATGAAGGCTGAGATGTTGTAGATGGTCCCTTCTGAAATCTTTCTACAAATGTTCAACCATCTCTTATTCACTTACGTCCACCATTCTTGTCCATTTAACTTGCTGAGCAAGCACACAACCATCTTCATAACTGGGTCAATGATCTTGGCAATATAGAAGTAGCACCCACCCTTTTTGTATTCATATGCCTTAGTTGTTTTGATGATAGCCTCCTTGTCACCCAAGTCATCATCCAATGACTCTCCCATGTAGATAAGCCCAATGTACTTAGAGATCAGTTGTGTAGTTATGCGCATTCTCCTTCCTGCAAAGTAAAATTAATCCTTGTGCACGCGTGACATTAGCCACTATATAACCTTTCAAGTTTTCCAAAAATGGCAACTCATAGAGTTGTAGAAGCCTAGCCTTCTCCAATTTCCTCTTCATGGAGTCATCATACATTGGTTGGTCATCTTTTGTTCTTTCTCCTATAGGGAAAATGAGCTCCAATGCCATCTCTTTTTCAGTTATATTTTTCCTATGGTTATAATCACTTATAGCCATCTTGCATATGTGAGATACCCATTCCTTCCCCAATGACACACCATCTGGGTATTACATCTTTACATACCACTCTTCGTTAAAACTGGTTGATGCGACTAGTTTTCCCCTACCCTTTCCCTTCTTGGGTGAAATGTTTGATCCCTTCCTTGGTGCCATCTTTCCTTATCGAGGTCCTAGCTAATTCCTCCTTGTGTCTTGCTTCCTTACTACTTGATCCTTCGATTCCAATCCCTTTGCACAACTTCTTCGAACCCATGCCCTAGTTTCACAAACCCTAACCTAGAAACTCCCTCTTCCACCAGACAACGTAAAAACTTGCAGGAATCCTTCAACCAACCACTTCGCACATGCTCGTGTACTCCGTTCCAATCTGGTTCACAAATCCATCAAATTCTTCACTTCGCACGCAACTTTCATATATTTCTCGCAAGGATTCCCTAGTTCGCAAGATCTCTTCAACAAATAAACGCAAGGTGAAAAATAACATACGCCCGACTCCCTATTTATAGTTTTCTACTTTTTCCCACATTAATTTATGTGCCACCTACCATCTTTATCGCTTTAAATCCATATTTTTCAACTCTTTTATACTACATGTTTTTCTAGCACTTTTTCTTCCAGGCGTAACCTCCTCAACCTTCTAGCGCACTGTTATCCCGTAAAATCGACAAGGGAAATTTTACAGATAACCATACGGAAAATTTTGTTCCGATCCCTCGTTAGGGATCCCTTGCATTCAAAACATTGTAAAATCCCTTCCCGGGAAATCTAGTTTTCGAACTTAGTCTTTCTGAGCCTTTTTGGCTGGGCGCATGAAATATCCTTGTAACACTAGCTTTTGATGCGCCCCCTTTAAAACCTTTGGCGCATGGTTTTCCATGTTAACACGTCTTTCGGTGCGCCAAAGGATGTTGAGCCTCTTTTGCGTGCGCCAAGGCGCATGCGCTTGTGTTGATACAACTTGTGTTGCGCCGCTCTTTGGTGCGCCAAAGGGCGCACATAATACCGTGTCGACAATAGATTTGGTGCGCCAAGGGCGCGCTTTATCTCATGTTGGCAGATGCTTTGATGCGCCAAAGGGCGCATCCCTTCCCGTGTCGACAACAAATCTCTGCGCCTTTGAAAAAGTGGTTGGCGCATTTATGTCCAGTTTTTCTATATATATATGGTTTGCGCGCCCAAATGTCATTTTCACTTTTGTTGAGCACGTGATCGTTCTGAACTTGTCAGCCTCTGCTCCATCGTTTTCATCGCCCTGTGGACCCATTGCACACTTTTGCTATTTATCAGGTAAGAGGTTCTTCTCCCCCTTGTGCGTTTGGTGTTTTCGGTTCTTGGTATTTTTGTGGTCTGGTTTTTATGCTTGCTGGTCTGGTCTTTAAAATATATGTTTTAAGTTGGCTGCCCTCCCCCTATGCTATCCTCCCTCTTTCCAGATCTGCTGGAGAAGGACGTTTTCTTGAAACAGTGGTTGTAGCCCTCCTGATCTAAACCGTTTCGTTTACCCAGCTGAGCCTTTCAAATAAGAAGTCAGGGATAAAAGAACCTACATCATAGAGAAACCCCCTTTGTAAAGAAGGTTTGTTCACTGTCTTTTCCCCTTGGCGCATCGGCGCGTCCTGCAACACTAAGAACATGTGCGCCCCTTTGGCGCATCTGACCGACCTGTAACGTGAGCAAAACCCGCGCCAATGGCGCACCCAGCTTCCATGTTACACAAGCTTTATCTGCGCAAATCTGAAGCTATAAAGGCGCTGGCGCATCCCCGATTACAACAACATCATGTTGTGTAAACCCTTCATGCGCCGCGCCATATCCCTTTGGCGCACGAAAAGTCAATGTTACACGATCCATCCACGCGCCAAAGGGCGCACCGAATCCCAATGTAACACACAATTTTCATGCGCCCTTCTTTAAACTGCAAGTTACAATTTTCATGCGCCCTGCGCCCTGAGCCTTAAAATCTCTAACTCTTTCTTCTGCTAGCTTTCCAATGGAAGATCAAATGGCTAATTCAACCTTTTTGGATTGGGTCTCGCTTCTTCTTCATGCAGATCAGCAACTGAGTTCGAAAGAACACATGTCTACATCCAGCAAGAGACCCACCAAACCAAGAGGAAAGGCTAAGCTTACTGAAGAGGAGATGAAGTACAAATATCAAAGGGTCAGGATGCCCGAATCACAGGCTGAATGCAGTATGGATGTCAGGGACTCAGAGTTGGGTCACATTGACATGGAAGAATTCTAGGTTAGGACTCAGAAGGTTACAAGAAGTCCATGGATGGACAAATTAATAGGCAGTGCCCTGCATTTCGCTGGAGGAATCCCCGTCAGTGCGTCAACAATGAATTCATGATGGTGATTGCACAGTCTTACAACAAGGACACAAGATGTGTCGAAAACAGCAAGGGCGAGGTAATCATAAACCTCACTGCCCGTCATTTTGAGATAATGCTCGGCATCCCTCACCACCGGCACTTTGTGGCCGTCAGCCAAGAAGAGTGCATCAAGGCCTGGGAAGACAACGAAGACCAATGCATGCAACTAATGAACAAAGTCTACTTGAAAAACAAGAAGGTGGTAACCCGGTGGCCCCAAATCATCCACCGCAGTGACTTCTCAGAAGAGCTCAGCGATACTATTACTTTCCTGAGCAGAGTCTTCGGGCTTTCTGACGCCCACTACTTCCATAAATGGATGCTGAGGTACTTGGAAACAATGAATAAAAATGTGCCTGAGCAGCGCTTTTGCTGGGGAGAAATAATAAGCAGCACCATCTCCGAGCAGCTACAACAATTCGCCACAACGGGAGTGTTCCATATGAACTCCTACGTAGTCTACGCTGCAGCGTCGGAGAGGGATTATCCAGGGCTAAACCGAAGTGGAATTTGGCCTCAGGTCAAAATATATGAATATTATCCAGAATTGAGGCCGAGAACAAAGATCCTCATTCGCCAAAATTAATGATGCTTTCTTCTATCACATCATTTTCTGTTGAGGCCAAATCTAACTCATGGTCGCACAACCAAGAACATTGTGTCAACTGTGGAGAAGTGGGGGGCCCTGTTCACCCAGTTTCCCACATTTACCTATCTGAGGGCGGTCAACTTCTTGGGCGAGCCAACCAGGCTGCCGAGGTACGCTGGACCTAAGCTGATTCTACTAGAGTTATCAAGGCAGCTGGTCACATACCATGAGAAATGCCTCAAAAGAAAGAAGGGTGGAACTCCTTTCCCCTCACTCAAGGGGCAGTACACATGCTCCTCCCATCACAAGGCGAAGGAAATGTTCGCAGAGCTGGAGTTGCTCAATTTGAAACATGACTTCCCAGCCAGGCCTACCTTTGACCCAAGGAGCTGCCTGCCAAGGGCTAAGCTTGATCCGATCCATGTTCCTCAGATCGAGGATATTTACATTGACGTCATCCACGAGGTGGAACTCAGAAGAAAGGATCATTCTCGCTTAGCATTGGAGGAAATTATCCAATACGGAGTGGCCATTGTCCCCAAAGGCTTCCAAACTACGGAAGATGAAGTAGACAAGGTGTATAATGACACGGAAGGGGATGATTGGCCCTTCCCGACCATTGACAGAAGCAAGGCTCCTCAAACAATTGAAGAGAGGGTCAAGGAGACTATGCGCAGAACAGAGCACTGGTGCCGCATGAACGGGCTGATCTACCTCGGGGTAGATTTCACAACCTCCCCATTGGGCAATGCACCTCCAAGGTCCAAGAAGCAGCTAAAAGGCAAGGGTGTAGAAGGTGAGCCTAGCACCATTCAGGAAGAAGCCCCTGGAAGTCCTCCTTCCACAGCGCCAGAACAGGTAATAACTCTGGATTCGCCAGAGAAAGAAGCAGCGGAGGATAGTCCCATACGCCCATCCACTCAGGATGTCGGCATTGCTACAACCACAGAGGTCCCTTCTGTCCCTTCTTCTTCTCTTTCTTCCCCTCCTCGAGTGACTCAAACGACCACCCCTTTGGTCGTGTCCTCCGCCCCTTCTTCTACTCTTTCCCCTGCCTCTTCGTCTATCTTCTCCTCCCTCGCTGATCTTTCCTCCTCCATTTCTTCCCTCATTTCCGGGCTCCCTTCCCTTCCTTTGTCTTCTGCAGTTGCGGTTTCCCTTCCTCCCGTGGACACTTCTTCGGCTATGATTTCAATGCCACCGCCGCGTGTCTCCACGTTTTTCCCCTCTTCTACTGTTGCTCCCTCCTCCTCTGTCTCTGGTCCTTCTTCTATGGGACCAGCCTGGATCTCTCAGCAGCTGAGCCAACAAAAGAGGAAAGTTCCCATCGCTCCGATGGACTTTTCAGTGATTCCGGCCAAAGGGGCAAAGAAGCAAAAGCCTGTAACACGCTTCTCTCAAAGTGCTGCAGGTGAGAGGATCATGGAAATTGCATACCCCGATCCCCTCAAAGAGAAAAAGGATCTGTCTCCGGCAGATTTTACTGTGACCCAAGTCACAATGGGGACATCTTCTGAAAGTCTCCAGGGGGAAGCTCTTTCCGCGGTCGACGCCCTTTGTCAAAAGCTTCAGGAAACAAAAGAAGAGAAAAGGCTACTGAAGGAGCAGAACAAATATCTGCTTCAAGCCTTACAGAAGATGGGTAGTGCACCTCCCACGACTGCCACCGAGACTTCTGAGCTTCTCAGCCAGGAGAAAATCAATGAATATTCAAAGATCGGCGAGCAGGGTATGGCCGTTTCTGCTTGGAGGAGCCAGATCCTCAAGGACAGTGAAAGAGTGATCGCCGAATATGTCAATTCATATCTAAACATCAAAAAGGCGAACAAGGAACTCCAAGTATTAGCGGGTCCCATATCAGAAGAGCTAGATCATGCTAGACTCCAACATGAGACCTTTCAACAAATGTTTGACTGTTCAGTCGAAGATCTGGTCAAGTTCGGAGTTTTCGGCCATCCAAGGGCCCTCAACAAAACCATGTCCACTCTGGACTATCGGATAGATCAGCTGGAATTTGTTCTGGAAAAGATAGACAAGGTGAAGGAAGAGGCCCTGGATGCGATGCATCAAATGGAGCGAATTGTTCTTAACATGTCTCCAGGGCTGCTCACTCCTTCCTTTACCATGAGATCAGCTGATGAAACTATCCGGATCTTCAAGGAGATCGCTTCTCAAGGAACGGGGCCAAAGGTCACATTTGACACTGAATCTATCAACAACCTGCTGGCCTGTAGGGACTTCATCGGGTTCCTCATCGAGGCGGAGAAAGATTATTCTAAACTCCCAGAAAAGCTCATAAGTGAGCGGGAGACTTGCGAAGCAATCAGCGAACGGCACAAGGATCCATCACAGGATCAATTTGGGCCCATGATTAGCAAGTTTTTGGAATACCGCGCTCAGTTCCACATATCATCTCCTGAGCATCGAGAGACGAGCTGTGCAACCCCTTTCACCAGCAGGATGACGATGACGCAGTAGTTGTTTTTCTCGCTTCTTCTTCTTCTTCTCTCTATTCTCCGACTTTCTTGTTGAAATGTCTAAAGTGTGTTGGCACAAATAATGACATCATCCATGTTGCATCATGGGATGATGTCATCCATCAAGTTGTCAAAAGTCAACATGACTTTTAGATATTTTGTAAATATCTTTGTAAATATTTGTTGGCTCCTTTTTGCTTTTCTTCTCCTCTCTTCTATAAATACTGGAATACTTGTTGTATTCGGGGTGAACATTTTTTAGATGAAAATAGAAGTGAGGAGAGAAAGACTTTGAGCTTTCTGTGCAATGAGAAGAAAAGAAAATGAATACAAATATTAAGACTTTGTGCTCAATAGCTGTGTTATGCATTAGATCTTCCTTACGTTAGATCTGTATGTGTTTAATCTGTTGGATTCATATCTACTTTTCTGTCATTTGCTCATCAGTATTGCTTTGTTTATTTATGCAAGTAGGTTTGGCTCTGTTTACTACCAACCCAAAAACATAAATCTTCTGACCTTTCTGCTTTGGAATTCATTTCTTTTCTTCCTTCGGATCTGTTCTTTCCCTCTTTCATTCCTTTCTTTTCGCAGCCTGAAACACTCTGCTGGGATGAGATCCCAAACCCCCGAAGGCAGAATCTGTGAGACTTGCATAGGTTCCTGCTGGTAGAATAGCAAAAAAACCGGGGCCGCTTGGCTTTGACTCAAAGAGGGGCTAAGCCCCGCACACTGTTGGCTCGTCTATCCATAGATCTATCCAGCGATGATTTTCGGACCAACACGCACCAAACTATATCGATCACAAACCCTTACGTATGCTCTTGGCACCAAAGTCCATCTTCCTCTGCATCTTAAACCTAGTTTTTCCTATTCTTGCCTAGCTCAGTTTTATTTGTGCTTTCATCCTTGTACGTGGTTTTTATAAAGATTTCTTAACACCATTTCATCTCTAACCCTTATCACCCCTATTACGTGTGTTCCTTCTCAGATATCCCACACTTATGTTTTTCTCTCCTAGGCCACCAATCATTGCTCCATCCATGTGCCGCTTTTGTATTCTCTGCACTCTCCTACCCCACACTAAAAGTATGTGTGGTCCTCTGCGCATGAAAACCCCTTTAGATAGTAATTGGCTATAGGTGCACAAACGCACTTATTACACAACACACCAAACTAAAAGACAAAGCATAACAACAATGAAAGGAAACACATAAAATAGAAAATGCATTAAGGGAAACCTAAGCTAAATGGAAACACTACCTTATTTACAAACACAGAAGACTTATTTATAGTAGGGCTTGACTACTCCCGTTGAAGTAGTCAGAAACCATGTTCCATCTAGCGCTTATAATTGGCAAGCACTTGAATCAAGTATATGGGTTATAACATACGGTCCCAACCAATGCACTTTGAGTTTCCCAGGATGGCACTAAAACTCGAATCATATAGAAAAACCATCATCCAACCTCAAACTTCTTGATTTTAATGTACGATCATACCATGCCTTCGCCTGGGTTTCTCCACCTTCGACTCCACCTAGCAATGGCTCACCTTTCATCCAACTTTATATGTTTTTCTATGCACTATACAATTTCTTGCTCATCAACCAATCCTCATGTATAGGAAATACACAGGGATGGTAACATAAATTTAATGGGAAAAATAGCCTCCGCGCCGAACACCAACTGAAAAGGTGTGGCCTTTCTCAATATTTTATAAGTCATAGAATTTATCATCCTAGTATCTCCTTCGACATCGTAAATCTTAGTCAATGTGTGGCTCAATATCTTGTTAAAGGCTTCAGCAGTCCCATTAGCTGAGGGTGATAGGGCGTAGTTTTGTGATGGGCCACCATAAACTCTACCAATAAGATTCTAATAGTCTCATTCAAGAAATGAGTACCCCTATCACTTGTTAAACTCAATGGGCATCCATACTGCTGATTATATTCTCCCACAAGAACCTAGCTATTGTAGTCGCCATGATCCTTCGTAGGTGCCACTTCTACCCATCTTGTAAGATAGTTTGTACAAGTGATAATATAACATGAACTTGTCCTACACACTGTTGGGAAATAGGGCCTACGAAATCAATTGCTTATTTTTTAGACGGCTTTGCACTAGCAATAGGTATTAACGACATTTCATCTCTTTGCCCACTTTCCAAGGTGTTGGCAATGGTCACAAGCCTTGCAATATTCTATACAATCCTTATAAATTGTCTCCAACCAAAGGCCATCCATTAGGATTTTTCGTGCGGCCACATTCTCTGCTTAGTGACCACTGAAAATGCCACCATGAGCTTCTTCCATGATTGCATTACGCTCATGTTCCCACACATGCCGATGCAAAACCTCATCTTGGCCTAGTTTGTATAGGTTTCCGCTACCAACATGTAAGGCACACTGCATATAGCCAACCACTTCTTTTCTAAAGCCTTCATTCCTTTAAGTGCCACACCCGTCCATAAGAAAACAACAAAGTATCTTCCAAATTAGAGGGTGCACATTATAATCTAAACAAATGTGCATCGACATTGTGTCCGTAATGCTTTGCGTGTCCTTTCCTGATTCAATCCATGATGGATGGTCCATTCCTAAATTGCTCTTTCTTGGTTTTACTACGACTGAAAAGTCAAACTCCTGAAATAACAAGATCGAACAACATATGCACCCTTATAGAACATGCTTGTTCACCAAGTACTTGAGTGCCATGTGATCTATATAAAAGGTAAAAAGAGTAGCCAACAAGTATTGCCTAAATTTATGCAAAGTGCATAAATCATGGACAACGCTTCACGCTCTGTTCTTTGTATAATTCTTCTCGAGATGGGGTTAACTTTCTGCTTGAAACACAAAGGGTGATCAACAATCCCTTCTCTAGGTTGTGCTAACACTGCTCCTATTGCCATACCTGATGCATCAACATGTACATGAAAGGGCTTGTCCCATGAGGGAAAGCACAAAATGGGTGCGCAGTAGTAAGTTTCTCCTTCAATGTGTCAAAATCCATCTGTTGCACCTCACCCCAATAGAATCTACTCTTATGTTTCAACAACTCTTCTAATGGTGTGGAGATCCTGACATAGCCTTTGATGAATTTTCTGTAGTAACCCGTATTCCCTAAGAATCCATGCACCGCGCTTTGATTAGTAGGCTCCTCTAATCCCAAGATAACAACAACTTTGGCAAGATCTACCAATAATCCTTCCTTGCAAATAATGTGACCTAGCAATATGCTAAAAGGGGTAGCAAAGACACATTTATTAATGTTTAGAGTTAAATTGTCACAATGATCTCTTACTAACCCATACATTGTCAAATCATCCAAGTAAACTTGTAGAAATTTATAGATGAAGTCTTGAAATGCTTGCACCAAAATACACGAAAATACAACAAGCGCATTCTTAAGTCCAAAGGGCATAACCGTATAAGAAAAACTTCCCCATTCAGTGGTGAAATTAGTCTTCTCTGGTCCTCCTTTACAATCCTTACCTGGTGATAACCTAAGAATCCATCTGTAAAAGAATAGATCTCCCACCCTACTACACCTTCCAAGATCTCTTCAGTAAACGGGGTTGGAAAAGGATCTATGACACATGCAACATTCAAATCTCTGTAGTCTACACATATCCTTATCCTCCCATCCTTCTTGATACTAATCACCATTGGGCTCACCCATTCAGATTCTTTAATTGCTTCAATGATTCTAGATTCTATCATCTTATCAATATCCTCTTTAACTTTTACATGCAAATTCGGATTCATCCTATAAGGTCTCTTTCTAATCAGGCATGCACCCTCCTTCAACTTAATCCACATTTCTCCCAATGAGTGATGAACTCCTTTTAACTCATGGTACCGCGTGGGAACAAATCTTGGAAGTCGCACAACAACTCAATTATCTTTGATACCTCCTGGTCCATCCAGTAATCTCCAATGATAGCTTCTTTCGGCTTTGCCTTTGTACCAATGTTAACCTTCTTTGTTTTCAAGAGTTCATGGTAAGCGAGTGCTTACTCATCTACACTCTCCAAGACTTCGCGCATACCTTCCATATGATTAACATCCAAGTTTTCTACTTCCTCATCATCTATCAGGTACACCAAATTTCCCTTTTCCTTCTCCAGGCAGGCGCACTCAAACTGTATCTCTTCCGTTTCTCCTTCCTTGAATCGTGCCTCCAAGCGGAGTTCCCTAAAAATGTAGGATACGAGTCTTTAGCTATAACACGGTCTCCTAGAGTAAAGCACTTGACTATCTACAACGCCTCATTCACCAATGGATTCGAACTTAGATACTCAAAATTTTAGATAATATTTGTCACCAATTCTTGCCAATTTTTGATTTTACATCGTAGCTCGAATAAATGTACCATGCACACACAACCCTACAAGGTGGAATAGAACATATACACCCATAGTGATAGAGGTAAGGTTTGCGGTCCTACCAAACCATGATCTGTCACATTCTGGATGTGGATTGAGGTAGACTCCTTTCCATAATATTCGTGTATTACAGAAGGTGCATTGCTCCGAGAGAAACCTAATAGAGAACGTGATTCTCACTTCACGCCACTCTAGAAGATTGTCTCTATGGGTCACCCACCACCGCGCTATTATTTTGCATAAGTTATAAGTAAGCATATTCCTCCTTTTTGTTTAACATGTCCATTGTACCTCCATCGTGAATAGAAAGACATCGTGGTTACCTCTCTCCAGTGTAACTAGGTAACTACCTTCCTCTCAGTGCTGCCTCGACCGAGTGCGCCCAGCAACGTGAATCACGGTTCCCTTCAATTGTCTTTCAACCAACTCATAGGTCCCGTGTGCCCAATTGTCACATGCAATGCTAGTTGTATCACTCATGGATTGAGCATCTTCCCATTGAATGACTCCTTCTCTTGATGGATGGACAACCTCGGGGTCTCTAATGGTGCACACATAGATTCTATCCAGGTCCTCTTCTCTTAAAGGCTCTATATAGGGTGCATACTTCCCATCCGTTAGTGGAATAACAACACGCTCCTCTTTGTTCTCAAAATTTATATATCCCTTGTTAAAGAGTGAGTCAACATTATTTGCATAACACCAAGGGCATCCAAGTAAGGCTAGAAATTTATCCACCTTGGCAAGCGCTAAGACTTCAAAGTCTCCAGTAAACGTTTCCCCTTGGATGGTTATGGATGCACCCTTTAACACTCTGATGGGCATAGCCTTTTTCCTATTCGCCATATATAACAAATTTGAAGATGGCTGTAATGGGGGCCTCCCCATCTAATTCCATGCATCTAAAGTGAGAACATTGGCCTCTATATAATGAGTTCCCGACGTGAAGAACCAATCGAGGTTTAGTCATGATGGGCATTGTTTGATGTGAATGCCTAGACCTAGGTTATGGCAAAGTGAAAGATAGCATGGGTTCTTTAATGTGAAGAACCAATCGAGGTTAAGTGCGTTTTTGTGTTGTTTTCCTTGTTCCAATAGCCCTTGATTGGCAAAATTTCACCTTGTTTGAATAACAAGGTAGAAACTAAGACAAATTTTTGCTATGTACTATTCGTGATGAAAAATACATGGCACAACTTCAATGGACTTTTGCCTTGTTCGAAAAACAAGGTTTTAACTTCGAGGAAGTCTTTCTTTATAATGGCTCTTTGAAATTCATGAATTTGAATATGGAAAAGTTTTCCCTGATGTGAAATGGATCCCTATGCTTTTTTCCTCAACACTCACCAATATCTTGTCTAAGAGAGTGACCGTATTTTTGAATAAATTCTAAACAAACGACACTACCCCACAATCAAATTCATGAATGAGACCTCATATGAGACAACATTTAACACTCCTCACAAGTTTTTCTAGTTAGGTACATGATGGGGCACTTCCCATTTCGTCAACTAATTCCCTCAATGTGTTGAATACTTTGGGGTTCTGTGGTACTCCTCATAATGAGTTTTATGGCTTAAGCTAAAGCACTTCCCACATTTTAAAGAAAACGGGTTTGAGCCCTTATCCAAACTCGTAAACATAGTTTGAGTGAATTTTTTTTTATTATCTTGATTTAAAATGTGGTTTTGAATGCCTTTGGCAACCTTTGTACACAATGTATCGTGAAATTTTTATATTTTCTTTGACAAGTGGAAAGTTCTGTATTCAAAAGATTAGTAGTTTTCCATGTAAACCACAATGTTTAGAAAGAGGATCAAGGTCATTTTTTATTCTCAAGATCACTCGAAAGCACAAGAGAAGAGCATACGCGATGTTTGATCTAACTAATAGAAATGGAAAAAAGTTAATCAATGACAATTAAGTTCTTTTAAACAACTTAAATGATGAATTTTTCCAAGTAATCACACAATGTTAGAATGAGGATCATGGTCATTTTTATTCTTAAGATATCTTGAAAGCTCGAGAGAATAACATACGAGACTTTTGATCTAACTTAAGTAAATCAAAAAATAAGCGTAATCAAATAATTTAAGTGTTAAAATTTTATTTTTCAAATAAAAATCAAATGATTAGCTTTTTTATCGATCTTAAGAACAACATTGTATCGCGTCAAAGTTACTTATCTAAAAGAAGCAAAAAAAAGAGCTTTGCAACTTTCCTTGTCGATTTTTGGTAATTTCTAGTTCTTCCTTCAACCTTTGATGATGGGCCCTTCTAAGTCCAGTCGCGGATCCTCCCGATGGACCTAACGCTTCTACTCTTCATGCTCATAATGATGCTTGGAGTAATGGTGTTATTGGTTCACCTAAGGTGACTCACTCTGCCAAGTGCCAACCCAAGTCTTTGGATGGAAATATGACTCAAGATTCCTTTCTAGGTCATGGATGAATCAATTGCCTTGAGGGATTTGTCTCTAATTGGAAAAATAATGTGACCTTTCCCCCTCTTGAGGACATGTGGAAAGGGACACACACTAAGTGGGCCCTTATGGCCTCCCGGATATTTTTATTTTCCAAACGGATTTATCTTGTTCACCTTTATTCATAAAGAAGACTTTTCTCATTCTCTCCTTAGTCGGTCATGGTTCCTTGGTAGATGCGGATTCTATCTCAAAAAATGGACCCCGGGTTTCAATCCTCCCACGAAACAATAACAAAAGCACCAATATGGTTTTACCTTCCCGATCTTTTGATGGAGTAGTAGACCTCCTCTATGATTGAAGGTATTTCTCTGTCGTTGGGATCCCTTATTGCTATTGATCAGGCCACAAAATCCAAATCTAGACTTATTCATGCTAGATTTTGTGTTAATATTGATATTAGTTTCCCTCTTCCCAAATCCCTTGATTTATTATCAAAATTTGAGGTTTGGACTCAATCTATTGAATATGAGTATATCCCTCAGATTTTTCTATCTATAAGAGTATTGGTCACATGGAATCGGCTTGTCCCTCTAAGTCACCCCCTAAACAGAATGCTCCTACTTGTTCACCCAAATAAAAAAATATTTTCCCCCAAATCCATTCCTTAGGGAAGTACTTCTAATCTCTTTGATGTCCTTAAAGAAGATGGTGAAATCCCATCCTTTGAGACTCCCCCTGAATAACCACCTCTATCTCTTATGGTTGAGGCTTCGTTTATCCCCTCTTCACCCTCATTCTACTCATTCCTTGATCCCCGCTTGAGGTTGGTCTTCCTCTCCTTCCTCTCAACTCATCTAAGGTTTTTTCCTCTCTACCCTCCTCTCCTTCCCCTTCTTCCTACTTTGATGTTGGCTCGGCCTTTCCCTCTCCCTTCCTCTTGTGATGGAGGATGGTGGCCCAAAAAGAACACCAAGAGAAAATGAAGGAAAAATGGTGATGTTGGTTCCAAGAAAAGTAAAGGGAGACACTCCAATCAGGTTAAATGACAATTAGAGATAGCCCAAACTATTGCCCGAGGTGTGCAGGGTATTCTAACTATGGATGGTGGGGGAAAACCAAAATCCAAGAAATGAAGATTCTGTCATGGAATATAAGGGGAATGAATGCTCCCCTGAAGAAAAGAATCCTAAAGGATATGAGATTAAAACATACCCCATACATTATCATGTTACAAGAAACAAAGCTTAAGGAAGATCTTATCCTTCCCAAAATATGGCATGTAACTTCATTTTCCTCTCAAGACTCCTCTGGGAATTTTGGGGGCCTTTGTGTTCTTTAGAATCCAAAGGTTCTCTATGGTGAATGTATTCTTAAAACTCCCCATTTCATGGGAATGTTTTTTCAATAAATTGTCTCTAATATAGGTTGGATTGCTATAAATGTTTATGCACCCAATCTTGAGAATCAGAGAGAAGTGATTTGGAAAGAGATTCTTGAGGTTAGAAATACCCCGAGAAGACACTTGTTGTGCGTCATAAATGGTGATTTCAATACACCCTTTATTCGTCGGACAAGCAAAGTGGTACTCCAACAAATTGTAGCAGTATGGATTACCTTGTCGCCTTCATTCATTCAGGTGATTTTTTTACTTCGATCTCCATGGTGCCTCCTATACTTTGACAAATCTTAGAATATGGGATAATCAAATCCAAATAAGGCTAGAAAGAATGCTTAGTTATATAGATTGGTTAACTCATTTTTCTCGATTTCCTCTTGAGTGCTCTTCCTAAATTTGCTTCAAACCACAACCTTTTACTCTTAATTGCAATGACTTTTCAAAATCCAAGAACAAACCTTTTATATTTGAATTGGCTTGGCTCAAGAATCATAATATTTCCCCTCTAATGGAGGAATGGTGGTCAATTGACATCCAAGGTTCTGCTATGTTCAAGTTTGTTAAGAAATTAAGCTTTGTCAAAAAGTAATTGAAAATATGGAAAAGTAAAATATTTGGAGATATTAGAGAAAGAAAACTTCTTCTCTCCTAGAAGCTCTCTAATATTGATACTAATATTGAAAGAGGTGGTCGAACTCCTAAAAAATTGCTAACAAGAATTATATGTCCTAAGTGAATATAACAATAGCCTTGCTGAGGAGGAAATTTACTGGAGATAAAGATATAGGGCTCTCTGGTTTGAGAAAAGAGACCACAATACTAAATTCTTTCATGATATAGCTTGCAAACATAAAAGTGGAGATTAAATCAAAGAGCTTCTTTTGATAGATGGAACACTTCTAAATTTTGAAGATGATATCTCGCTGGACATGGTTAATTTATATGTAAACCTTATGTTATCCATATTTTTCCCCGGGCAAAATATTGGATCGCCACGACCGTGCAAGAAGAAAGAGAAGAAACGACTCTGTTGCACGAATATGTGTCTTAAATCTATTTGACAGACTCGGCAGGCTCTAAAATAAAAAAAGGGTACAAAGGAAAAGATGGAAGCGCATCTCCCCAACCAACCAAAGAGTGCCACGTTTCCAAGCAAAGCTTTAGGGCCGGGGGGTTTTATGTGTTTTGCGTTTTGTGAAAAAGGGAAAAAGATAAATTACGGACCCGCAAACCTGATTTTTCCCTAATATGGCTGTCACATGTCCCATATTAAAGGGGACCCAGTTTTTCAAACTATTTTCCCGCCCATTTGTACGGACTTGATACAAACTTTGGAGGGGCATATCTTTCGACTCAGGGCTCAAAATATTACAAATTTGACACCGTTGGAAGCATCTTTACGTCTTCTACACCATAGAAAGATAAAAAATCATTTTTTCGGGCCCTGGTAGGTGAAAAATGGATAAAAAAATTTCAGGCCTTTAATGTAAGATCTTCTTGCTCTTCAACTACCAGATCCGATTCGATTTGATCCAGTGGGGAACCAGGCGACATATTGTGGGTGGATTTACAGAAGGCATTGATATTCAGTGGTTGAACTTTCAAAGTGGAATTTGATGTGTATCTCATAGTGGTTGGATTAGGATTCGATTTTTCCCTCTTCTCTCTCTCTCTTATTCTTTCTATATATTAACAATTCTCATTTTTGGAAAAGGAGAGACATTTTGGGCATAGAGAAACTCTGTCAAATTTGTTTCTCGATGCCATTTTTTATCAGCAAACCTTCTCCCACACCTAGAAAATGTATTTATGCCTCTATTCCAAAAATGTAATGGTCTGTGCACCTTTTAGAGCAATAAAAACGTGTTTTTGTGGTGTTATTCAACCCTTTGCATCATTTTGTTATTTCTCTCGTGCCTCTCCCTTCCAAATTTGTTTTTATGTGCATGTATTTCACATTTGCAGGTGTAGGATGTTGTGTTTCATGGAGTTTAATGGAAATTTTGAAGATTTGGGTTGTGTTACTTCTGTCTGATCTCCCTCATCTTCATTTTTTGTTTCTTTCTCCCTCAATAGAATATCTCGCTTCCTTTACTGGTGTATCACCACTTTAGTGTAGGCTCTATTTTTCCCTCTTTCTCTCTCCTTGGTTCCTTGGAATGGTTAGATTAGGTTAGATTTAGTTTTCCTACACTGGAGTAGCTCGTGGCAGGTAGTTTAGGAAGAGGAACCAACCTTCTCTAGAGAGATTTCCCACTTTTGCAAGGTCCCACACCTTGGGGAAAGTTCAATGTTATGCAATCACACCAGATGATTCTACCTTAGAAAAGCAAATTTTTAGAACTCATTTGGGGATGCTGTGATTTCGCATTAACACCTTCTTCAGGGAAAAAGGGCCTATAAATGATAATGACATAGTTGTTATGTTACAACACATCTCTAGGATTGTCTCGGTAAGAAATTAATGATAAGCTTACTCAACCATTTTCTATAGAGTAAATTCACAAAGTTTTTTTAGCATAAAAGGTGATAAGTCCCCAAGCCTGAGATGGTTTTCCTACTGCTTTCTTCTAAAACTTCGGGATACCATTAAACAGGATCTATTCGATGTGGTCAATGAGTTTCAAGTCAATGAAACCATCTTAAATGACTAGAATAATACCTTCATTGTGATAGCCCCAAAAGCTATGGGCTCCAAATTGATATCAATTTTTTTCCGATTAGACTCTACAATACAACACATAAAGTCATAACAAAAATTCTTGCAAGGAGGCTGAAACCTTTCATGAATGACCTGATCTCTTCTCAGCATAATGGTTTCTTTAGTGGTAGGTTAATTCAAGGGGGTGTCATTATGGTGCATGAAGTCATCCACTCATCCTATCACTCTAAAATGGATGGAATGATTATAAAGTTGGATATGTAAAAATCCTTTGATAGGGTCACTGGAACTTTCTTCTTGGAGTCCTAATAAATGGATTTTTCAATAAATGGTGTAATTGGATTTACGGCTGCATCTCCTCCCCTCACTTCTCCATTCTTGTGAATGGTGTCCCACCAGATTATTTTCTAATAGTAGGGGAATTAGACAGGATACCTACTCTCTCCCATCTTATTCCTCCTCATGGTTGAATATGACTTATTAGTATATGGGGATGTTTTGTGTAGTTATATCTTAGTAGGTTTGATGCATTTTCCTTTTATTGTTTATGAAAACCGATTATCACATGAACCTCCTACTAACTGTCTTTGTGAGATCAAATGTGATGATGTGTGCAGGGAATGATGGAAGTTACTTTGGTGGATAAGAAGTCTCGAGTTGAAGCATGTGGTCAAGACTGTTTCCATCACATTGACCTATTAGCTTGGGCTTGATTCTAATGGCCCATAGGAATCTATGAGTTTTAATTGATATTTGATGGATAGTGTTTAATGCCACCTGATATGGCAGATCTTGTAACCAACATTATCTATATGAAGACTTCATCTTTAACTTGTGATATCACTTTTTGATTATTCAAAAGATTATCTCGCATACGTTATGGATATTTTTATGTGTTATGAACTTATTTGAAGTTAATGAAAGCCACGGAATTTTGAGAATCAGAAGTTGTTGATCCCTCTATCCCGAGGAAGAGCAAGGGCCCACTCAACCGAGGAGATACGAGGTTACTTTGAGTTCATGCATACAGTCCTTTGATTAGTTTTACTGCAATTGTCATTTGATGAGTTTTACATGCATGCTTTGATTAACTATATCTACTTTCTCCATTAATCGCTTTCACTTAGAATAGATGCTTTTGTTATGCAAATCTAGTTCATGAATAGTCTTGCTTTCTGCTAAAAATTCCATTTATTTAGTTGTGATTTAATTTGTTAAGAATAAGTGTGTGCGTATTTTATTTTACAATAGAAGATTAGTTGTTAAAATTCCTTTCATTGCAAATAGTTGAATTCCGTAGACTTGTATTTAATTTCCATAGATTTTAACTGCACTTCCATAGAATAGTCACTAAAACTAAGCAACCCCCAACAGACCCAACATATAACTGGTTCTCCTAGACTCCATTGCATATTGCCTAGGACACAACCCTGGTTTAGAATGACACTGACAAAGATTATGTTAGTTAAATGATTGGAAGAATACAACGACCCATCATTTTTGGCACCATTTCTGGGAAATAACCATAAGCTCCATTATTTTATTCCATATGCTATGGGTGTTAATGGAGTTCATATAGGAAACCAGTAGTTCTCTTGACCTCGATTTAAACCAACCAACCTGGATGCATAGGTCACGAGATAACCAAGGGAGATTTATAGCACGCAATATTCAACAAATCTCTTTAGACACTTCACAAGAGAGAAACACTGAGAGTGATACAAATTCCAACTCAACGCCTAGAACCTTTTCTGAGCATTTTGTATCCTCTTCACACCATTCTGCAATGGGGGATCTTGGGAATGCTGAAGACCAACCTTTAGGATGAACCTTTACATACCCCATTGTCCTCGATGTAGATGAGGATGCACCCATGAAAAACATCTCACCATCCATCCTCCCCCTCTTTCGAGGAATGACCAAAGAAGACCCTGATCAATTTTTGTTTGAATTTAAAATCCTGTGCTGACATATGACTACCAAACTGACAATCAAAAACTCAAACTATTTCCCTCCACTCTCAAAGATTCTGCTATGAGATGGTTTATGGGGTTACCATCTAACTCCATTAACCTGGGAAGCCATGGAAAACCTTCCGGATAAATACCAAGACTATTAGTAGAGGAAGGGATAGGAAGGAAGAGTTCTTCCAAATATGGAAAAAGGAAGATGAGAATCTAGAGGATTATCTGGATAGATTCCTCTTTCTCCATAAATGCAGTGGGTATGAGTTACATGCAGACATCACTAAAACAATCTTTCTGAAAGGACTGGATGAGGAAACCAAGGATTCTCTCCATCTCATGGGAGGAGGAGACGTGCATAAACTCACCATGGAACAAATCACTGAGCTATGTAGAAGATATTCTAGAACACGTGGAGGAATATGAAGGAAACAAACATCCAAGTCTTTGGGTACCTCTGAACTTCTAGAAGAAATGGCCAACATGAAAACAGACATTCTGCTGCAATTAACATCCACCATAGATGGACTCAAGGCAAAAGCCACCCCTGCTAAAGAACCATTGGACATGTATTGCCCTAAATGTCAGAAGAGACACCCCTTGAGAGAATGTCCTTTGGATGTCACAGACATGTGCTTAATCTGTGAAGTTACTGACCATGACACTAAGCATTGCACACTTCTACCACAATTGAAGGGAGGTTTGAATGCCATCTCTCAAACAAGTGTTGAATTAAATTTTGTCCAAAGACCAAACAATCAGGGTGGGTTCCCATCTAGACCAACTCAGAATCCCTGGAGAATGCCATGGCCAAATCAGCCTCTCAATCTTCTTGGGGACAACCTGAGTGGGAAAACTCAAACTGGATGACTTATCCATATCCACCACCTTGGAAAATCCCTACACTCAGCCGGGTTGGGCTCCACCACCCACAGCCAATCCTTGGCACAATCAAGCTAGTGGGGTCCTCAACAAAATTTTAGCCAAAATCAGTCCTGGGCACCACCACAAAATGGTAATCAACAACGCAGGTTCCAACAGCCACAACAAGCTTTAATGCCTCCACCTCAAGCCTACCAAAATCAAGGACAAGCAACACAAACACAACTTCCGGCCCAGCTAGTATCCAATCCTAAAAATCAACAAGACAACTTCGATTGATGACACAGACTCAGGTAACACCATGCAGGTTAACACTATTGGTAATTTACGACTACGATCTGGAAAAATATTGAACCCTCCTGTTGTTATCACAGAACTACCTGATGATGCCGATAAGGAAGAAAACCTTGAGGGTAACACTAGTTCTTCACCAATGCCTAGATAAACAGATGATCAAATACCCAAACAGACTACAAGCCCCTTTTCCTGAGTGATTACAGGACACTCAAACTGCAGATGAAACAAAACTAGTTCAGGAATTGAAAAAAGTACATATTGAGGTTCCACTGCTGCGTGCAATAAGGGACATCCCTGAACTAAACCAAACCATTAGAAATGAAGTGTATAAAGACACCAGAAGAAAAAAGAAATACCCAAAGACTGTCAGAGTCGAAGGGAATTTGGCTGATTTAGTTGTTGGCACCCTTATCTCACCAAAATATGGGGATCTGGGAGCCCTGTCATTACTATTTGTATAAACAACCAATCAATATCTAATGTTTTGGTGGATCTTGGTGCTGCTATTAATGTCATCACAACAAAAATGTTTAACCTACTATCCTTGACAGGACTTCAACCAACCAACACTATTGCAGTAATTAGCAGATCAATCCATTGTTGTACCTGATGGTGTGGTTGAAGATATAATGGTCACTGTTGAATCATGGGAGTACCCAGTTGATTTCATGGTTTTGCAGCCTAAAGCTCGGAAGTTGGGATATCCAGTCATCTTGGGAAGACCTTGGCTGGCTACGGTTGCTACTTACATTGACTGTAGGTCAGGCAACATGACAATTCTAAATGGGTAAAAATCCAAACACATTTCATTATATCCTCCTGCCCAGCCTTATACGAACAATTGTGACCAGGTATGGGTGGATTCTTTGGATGCTAACTCTTTGAGTTCTTCTTTTCTGGCCACTATTGTAGTACACAATCATATGGCGGAAGCTACAGAGTCATATACACTGACTGATTCTAAGGACTCTGCAACTACGGAAATCAGCACTACTGCTATGGAATCTGGAATACCAGCATTAGACATTACCTCTACTGAGTCTGGTAGGAAACTCTATGCTTATAATTCAAACATTTAGTTCCTGATTTCTATTGTCCTTTAACCAAGGTTCTATCTTTTGATAACATATCCATCCTGCACATGCTTCAGCCCCATGTTTTCCCATTGAATTCTTTTATCACTAGTACAGAGCTTGCTCTTGCGAATGATACCAAGCAGGTGCTTGTCAGTATGGGTAGAGAGCTGACTATAGGAAGTGACTTGGAGGTCAATCAAGAAGCTAGGGTGCTTGAGGTTTGAAGAAACATTCCCATGCTTTTGCTTGGGATTACACTGATATGAAAGGAATTCATCCTAGCATCTATACACATCATATTTACACCGATGATGTCAAACCTATAAGGCAGCCGCAATGAAGAATCAATCCAACATTGAGAGACATAGTCAAAACTGAGATCGAAAAACTCCTAAAGGTAGGTTTCATCTATCCTATATCTGATAGTCAGTGGGTTTCCCCATTAGTTATTGTTCCCAAGAAGAATGGTAAGTGGCGAATATGTGTTGATTATAGGGAACTTAACAAAGCCACCAAGAAAGATTATTTTCCCCTGCCTTTCATTGACCAAGTCCTGGACAATTTGGCTGGTAAGAAATATTTTTTTTCTTGGATGGGTTTAGTGGGTATAATCAAATTAGTATTGCCCCTGCTGATCAGGATAAGACTACTTTTACGTGCCCTTGGGGTACATTCGCTTACAGAGTCTTACCTTTTGGGCTTTGTAATGCCCCTGCTACATTTCAATGGGTAGTCTTGGCCATTTTTGTAGATCTTGCTAATGACTATGTTGAGGTTTACATGGATGATTTCACTGTCCATGGATCCACTTTTGAAGAATCTTTGAATAATCTTGAGAAAGTACTCAATCGATGTGAACAACACCAACTATCTCTGAGTCATGAAAAATGTCTAATGATGGTTGATCAAGGAATTGTCTTAGGTCACCATGTTTCAGCCCAAGGTATACAGGTGGATCCCAAAAAGATATCAGTCATCACCCAATTACCTACACCAGCTAATCAGACTGACATCAAAATTTTCCTTGGCCATGCAGGTTATTACCACCGATTCATAAAATATTTTAGCAAAATTGTTGCCCCAATGTTTTCATTGCTAACCAAAGATTGTGTTTTTGAATGGTCTCTCAGTGTCAACAGGCATTTGATTCTATCAAAGAAAAGTTGACAACAACCCCTGTCTTACATGGCCCTGACTGGGGACAACCTTTCCATATCCACACTGATGCTTCTAATACAGCCATGGGCATTGTCCTTGGACAAAAAGACTTAAGATCATATGTATGCAATTTATTTTATCAGCAAAAATCTGACTCCTACGGAAAAGAATTACACTACTACGGAAAAAGAGTTTTTGGCTGTTGTCTATGCTTTGAATAAATTTCCATTACATCACTGGATATAAAAATTTTGTTTACACTGACCACTCTGCCATTCGATATTTGATGAACAAACCAGTGGTTGGTGGAAGGCTCATTCGCTGGTTACTCTTGTTGCAAGAATTCAATCTCACTATTATAGATAAGCCTGGGAAATCTAACGTTGTTGCTGACTTTATTTCTAGAATAAATGTTTTAGGTGATGATGAAGTAGTCCAAGACCAATTTCCGATGAACACTTGTTTGCTATCTCTACTAAGACTCCCTGGTTCACTGATCTCGTGAATTATTTAACAACAGGGAAGTTTCCTACCTATTTTACTCATAAGGAAAGAAGGTGATTGGTTAGAAATAGTGCAACATATAAATGGTGTAATGGATTCTTATTTAAATGTTGTCCTGACATGGTTCTTCGCAGGTGTGTTCGAGAGGATGAGGTACATGACATACTATGAGCATGTCATGATGAGCCAGGAGGTGGACATTATTTAGTGAAATGAACAATTCACAAGATCCTGGAGAGCAGGTACTATTGGCCTTCCTCCATAAGACTCACAAAAGTATGTGTGGCAGTGTGATGCATGCCAACGAATGGGAAAACCTACACTTTCTACGGAAATGCCTCTGAATCCTCAAGTTGGTTCTAGGACCATTTGAGAAATGGGGTATTGATTTTGTTGGACCATTTGATCCTCCATCTTTCGGGAAGGAGTATCTCTTGGTATGCACATGGACTATGTCACCAAATGGGCTGAAGTTCAAGCATTGGCATCTGCCAATGAAGATGTTGTTGCTGATTTTCTCTACAACTAGATATTGCTGCGATTTGGAGCACCAAGGGCCATTATATCTGATCAAGGTCCTCAATTTGTTTCAAATATGATTGAAGCTTTCTTAGAAATCTATAGAATCAAGCACCGAAATCATCACCATATCACCCCCAATCCAATGGGCAAGTGGAGGTAACCAATCAAGAACTCGAGAATATTCTAACTAAGGTGGTCAATGCCGATAGAAAGAATTGGGTACCAAAGCTTCCTGAGGCCGTCTGGGCCTACAACACGACCTAGAAAACAACTATTGGTTTCTCTCCCTATGAGCTGGTCTTTGGGAAGAAGCCACTATTACCTGTTGAGTTTAAGTTGCGCACCTGGTGAACAATGTTGGAAGTTGGGATCGATTTGGATGAAGCACAATGTGAATGAGTGTTACAGTTGAATGAATTAGATGAAATGGATGGAGGCACAACAGTAGATAGAAATTCTACAACATCAGTGGAAAACTTGGCATGATGCTCACATCAAAAAAAGGACATTTCATGAAGGACAAGTGGGTTTTACTCTTTGATTCCCACTATCAGCAGTTTAAAGGCAAGTTGTGTACATGTTGGTTAGGTCCCTATCAGGTAAATCAAGTGTTTGATAATGGCTCTATTTGATTGATACCGATTGATGGAGACAAATGGACTCTTCTGGTGAATGGGCATAGGCTCCGAGTTTATCACCAACCACTGGATAAGAAGACTTTCACCGATGACATTCTATTTATGTAAACAGACATGCATGCTGAGGAGGCTCTTTGCCTCTCAAGCATGGAGTAATCAATCTCTTGCAAATTCAATAAAGGAAGATGATCCTTCATTCGATCTTCTTCCCTTAGTTAGCAGTTTTTATTGTAATTTCCAATAAATGCAGGAATTTTCATTATTTCTACTGCCGCTAATCATGTTTCATCCCAAATTACAGGGCGTAGGAATCTATGGATATCGGCTGACTAAATGTGGCATGGGTAAGTGCATTTTAACTTGCTAATGATATTTCTATGCAAAACATTTCCCCATGTATGCATTTGTCATTATGACGCCATCATGAAATGATTGCTATGGTCATTTCTGGATCTCTTTCCAAATCCGCTCTATGAATGATGGCATAAAAGGAGTAATGGCTCATAATCACCACATGCCTTGATGTGTCGCACTCTCCAATGTCAGGACAGGTGGCGCTTGCTCCTCAACCATGGGATATGTGCCACCACAAAATCTTAATCTCACATGGGTGGCCGGTCTCATCACTATTTTTTCACCGTCACCTTCGCTTGATGTTGCGCTACCCAAGGAATATGGTGTCATTTGAAATTTAATGCTTCTACAACCGCTTCTTCCCGTTGTGGTATGCACATCAATCATGACTAGTTTTATCAGACACTAGATGGGAAGTGGAAGAGACGCTCTGCTCTGGTTTTTTAGCTACTACCATGTATTTCTCACTTTTGGCTTCAGCATGGGACCGTGAAAGACATCAGAACCTACTTCACCTGACGCCTTACTCCGAATGCCACCCTTTCATAGGTATTTCATGATTTTGGATGGTTGGATTTCATTCGGAAATTTGAAGGTTTCGATGAGGGCATTGTGGAAGAGTTCTTGAACAATTTTGAGTCCACCTGCTCGCAAGTTGGTGGAAGAAGAGTTGAAATTACCAGTCAGGTCATTTCTGACCTATCTGGCCTGCCAAACTTTGGTTTAAAGGTTATGACGAATGCCCCTTTACAAAGTCTAATTGCTCAGTTCCACACACGAAGGAGAGGCACTCCTGAGGTCATCCTGACTCCATTGGGTGTCCAGAAGGGTGTTAAGTGGACAAGTTTACCTAGAATCTGGGGTGAGATTGTGAAATGGGTCAACCGAGTATTTCATATGCGATGGCTAGGCCTCTGTTCTGGGTGGTGATGCACTCAAAATGCTCATTCACCTTAAAAAGGGACATGTCAACTAGGCCCTTTGGGTAAATCTGACCAGAGTACCTCGTAGACTCCATCATTAAAGTATGCTAGAAACATTGGTCCAAGTGGAGGCAAGTCTATGATTAAACACCGGGGTTGATTCATCTGTTGTGTTCACACCAAGTCTTCTTTAGACCAAAGTGGAGGCTCGAGGGATGTGCTGGTGGTGAAGGGTCCAGGCCAAAGCAATTAAAATCTGGTCTCTCTTCTGCACCTCGGTCTACCCTTGCATCGGGCCCTTGCCCTTCACATAGCCAAGCAGAGGCAGCTGATGTTCCTGAGCATGCCGACACAGTTGGTACTCCTGAGGGACCATCCCCATCCATTTTTGATTCAAAAGGCAAGTGTCCCATGGCCCCATCTTCCTCCATGCAACTACGGTCCCCGATGGCTTAGCTCATTTTTGTAGACAAGGTGGTTTCCAATCAGAGTCCTTGCCTGATGATACCACCCACATTCGGGAGGAACTACATGAGGATGACCCGACCGCTCCATCATCTCTATTCCATCATCTATGGAAATTCACACTGTGACTTCGAAATGCTTGACACCCAAGTGGCACCTTCTCACAACTATCTGGAGGAAATCGCACTGCTAAAATCTCAGTTACAAGGTATGGAAGAAACCAACCTTTTATTACAAGCTGAATTTACACAAAAGACAGTAGAAAAAGTTTGGGAGATTGCTACCCTACAGCTTGAAGTAAGTTGTTTAAAGTGACAACGTGATAAGAGTCTTACCCTCTTGAATAGTTTCCAATAGTTGTCCCTTCAGGAAAGGGAATTGTGGAAGGAAAATCAAAAATTAAAAAAGGAAAAAGAATCTATAGAAGAGGAAAAACAAAAAGTAACATCTATTTTAGACTTTGTCTATCCTTTGGCCATCAAACTACTATCCTGTAGGAAACCCTCCTCAGTCTACAACATGTATGTCCAAGAACAATTTTATTCTTGGTAGTTATTTCAATTGTGTTCTCAAGCCCCTCACAAAATTCCCGATGGCCCTAGTTTTTTATCAGTTTACAAGTGCAGTACTCTGAAATTCAAAATTTGCTCTGTGAATTTTATCTACATAACATGATAGTGACCAATGTCCCTGATTTCTTGATCAACCTATTTGTGGGTGATTTTCAAATTAAAGCCTTTCAGTCTATATTGTGGAATCAGATAATTTGGGGGCAAACAAATGACAGTTTCAATAACACTGCTCAGTCCATCGATTTCACATTCACCCAACTCATCATATAAGATGTCACCTGTGGAAAAACTTTTGATCATTTTACTATCAGGCAGGGGTTGGGGTGAATACTTCTCAGATTTTGCTTCAGTGTGTTATTGATTTTGAAAATTATAGTCAAGAGAATTTTGGGGCTGCTTGGCAAGCTTGTGATAGGAGATGGGATACTTTAAGCCTACCTTAAACATGTAGGGAGGTTCTCTCTCCCTGAATTTGAGCTAGAGCATGCACAGGGGTGATGCCCTCATCACCATTATCAAACAAACTATAGAGAAAACTAGCCAAGCAATACACTGATGAATGGGCAGGCCTCCAAGTATGGCCACCACTCCTCTTGAGCCCTCTCACGACCTGGCAGAACAATGCAGCACAGTCCCATGATAGTTTCACTACCTGGGTGGAAATTACCTCCAATACTCAGGGCTGCAAGAATACCACAAAGCAATACGCTGATCAATTCGAGGAGTATGACATGGCTGAACAACTTGGAAGGTGAGTAGGGTGCAGATGAGTTGCATTGGGACATGCAACAGGTAAATTAGGGGAAAATGATGAGTGCATTGTTTGGCTCATTAATATCATTTCTTCAGACCGGAAATACTCTTTGTGATATGACTTATTAGTATATGGGGATGTTTTGTGTAGTTATATCTTAGTAGGTTTGATGCATTTTCCTTGCTATTATTTATGAAAACCGATTATCACATGAACCTCCTACTAACTATCTTTGTGAGATCAAATGTGATGATGTGTGCAGGGAATGATGGAAGTTACTGGTGGATAAGAAGCCCGAGTTTGAAGCATGCGGCTGAAGACTATTTCCATCAAATTGACCTATTAGCTTGGGCTTGATTCTAATGGCCCATAGGAATCTATGAGTTTTAATTGATATTTGATGGATAGTGTTTAATGCCACCTGATATGGTGGATCTTGTAACCAACATTATCTATATGAAGACTTCATCTTCAGAACTTGGTAGTACCACTTTTTGATTATTGAAGAAGATTATCTGCATACAGTTCTGGATATTTTTTATGTGTTATGAACTTATTTTCAAAGTTAATGAAAGCCACGGAATTTTGAGAATCAAAAGTTGTTGATCCCTCTATCCCGAGGAAGAGCAAGGGCCCACTCAACCGAGGAGATACGAGGTTACTTTGAGTTCATGCATACAATCCTTTGATTAGTTTTACTGCAATTGTCATTTGATGAGTTTTACATGCATGCTTTGATTAACTATATATGCTTTCTCCATTACCACTTTCACTTAGAATAGATGCTTTTGTTATGCAAATCTAGTTCATGAATAGTCTTGCTTTCTACTAAAAATTCCATTTATTCAGTTGTGATTTAATTTGTTAAGAATAAGTGTGTGCGTATTTTATTTTACAATAGAAGATTAGTTGCTAAAATTCCTTTCATTGCAAATAGTTGAATTCCGTAGACTTGTATTTAATTTCCATAGATTTTAACTACATTTCTAGTAGAATAGTCACTAAAACTAAGCAACCCCGGTTAAAATGGAAGACCCAACGTATAACTAGTTCTCCTAGACTTTATTGCATATTGCCTAGACATAAACATTTCCTAGTTTAGAATGACACCGTATCTTCCCCCTCGAAGGATTTCTATCTTGTGTTTTCGAGTGGTTTTTCCACTTGGAATTCCATTGTTAGTTCTCAATATTTTCTTATTTGGTACTAAATGGCACCTTGGAGATGATTTTATCATTGACTTCTAGAATGATTTTTCATTAGGAGATAAGCCCCTAGTGATTGACCCCTTCAAGAACCCGATCAAAAACCAATTAATTACTCTTTGTGGTCGAAAGGTTAGAGACTATTTCGACCGTAATGCTAATCTTCCTTGTTAGAGCATTCCTTCTTGGGATGGATGTAACTCCTATTGTAACGTATTCATTGTCTTAAGAAGGTTCTTCATTCCCAGTACATCCCCTTTTCCCAATCTTGAGATGAACATATTTGGCCTTCTTCCCCTTCTAGTGTCTTCTCGGTCAAGGCTATTTACTTGTTTAAGGCTCACCCCGCTAGTGGTCCTCCTAGTAAGATTTGTTTTTCGCCTCGGGCTATCCCCAAAATTGATCAATTCTCTTGGCTTTCCTCCGGGATACTATCCTAAGCTGGAGAAAATATAAAGTGTAGGGGATATTCTCTCCCCACTCACTACGTCTGTCCTGTCTAAATGCTATGGAAAGCTCGGATATTTTGTTTCTCCGGTGTCCCTTCTCGCACTCCCTTTGGATTCTATTCCTTACCAATTTGGAAGTCTCCTGGATTTTTCCCTCCTCTCTTGCTGAAATTTTTTCCCAGTGGAGATATCCCTTCAAGAATCCCATAGCTTCTCTCGCATGGACTGTTGCTTTCACACTTCTTATGGGGTATTTGGAAGGAAAGAAACATGTGTATCTTCAAAGAGTAGGTCCATGATTTTGGACATGTTTTCACTATAATTACTTCAGTATTCAAGAAAATCTGAATTGCTACATCTAGATGAATCACAATCAAAAATCAATCTACGCACCTCAATATCTTGGTTAAAACAGCGATGATATTAATTGTAGCTCCAACTTCTACCTCTACTAGAGCTAACACCTTTTGGTCCCCCTGTTAGGATGGCTTAAACTTAATACGAGATGAAGCTACTAAGGGAAATCCTAGAGCTTTAAGGGGTGGTGTTATCTTAAGGGATGACTTAGGAAAACCTATGGTTGTTGTTGCAGCTAACTTCCACATTAGCATTAACCACAAAGTCGAAACCCTATCCATTCTTAAAGGTCCTGGAAATGTATATTAGAATAAACACATAATAACTTATCATGGAAAGTGACTCTCTAAATTTGATTAATCTTTTGAATTTTGAAGATATCGTTTAATGGACTATCACTACTATCCTCAAGGATATCATAACTCTGCAAGCACGATTTCAATAGATAAAGTTCCAAAGCACATACATCGTTAAGGAAATAACGTTGATGATTTCTAGAACATTTGGGAATCTTCTTTGATGAGCTTCAGTCATTTTTGGACTTTTTCCCAGCAACCTTATAAAAATCATTGCTAATGATTTCTCACCTCGAGATTAATTTCTCTCACGGGGTTTATTTGTTACATTTTTGGCTCATTTGGGCTATCTTCAATTATATCTTTGATAAAAATGAGCCTCCCTTGATAATGGAGGCGGGGATGATTATTAATCTTTAATTTCTAAAAAGGTTAATTATACCCTTGTGAGATTGTGCTTGTGTGATAGAAATATCATATCTTTCATGATTAAGTGGAGCAAAGACTTAATTATGTCGGCATGCAGTATGCTTTTATGTCAATGTGTTTTTCCGACAAGGGTGGTGGTACTTTGGGTATGTGTTTTGCCTATTTAAACATAGGCATTTGTGAGATCCTTCCATTATCAATTTTGTAGTTCATCATGGGGGTCAAATTCACATAATTGACCTTGCGTCGTGTGAGAAGAGAAATGGATATCAACAAGTTTGGGATATCTTGCAAGTTGCTAGAATTTCCACTTTTATGGAGCGGTTAAAGGGTCACTCACACGGTTTCAGCTATATCCTTAGGACATGAAAGAATGGAAAAGTCAAGGTGGTCAAAACCTGGTTCACCATTACTTGTGGTTTAATTGTGGAGGCTACAGGTATCTCCGCGGAAGGTGATGAATACTTTAAGAGATCCCTGCAGGTGGAAATGCTTGAATTATTTAGACAAGAGAAGAAATTGAGAAAGTATCGGATCTCTGGGTATGAGTGGGCCTCTCTTCCTCTACCTTGGGACTAAGTTGTTGAGTAGATTATGTGCTACTTTACACTTAAAGGTAGATACAAGCTCATCTACGACCCTAAACTCCTTTTTCTTTCACATTTGCAACATGGGAAACAAGTTAATATGGCCTCTTTTCTTTTTAGTCTTTAGAACTCTCTATTCATTTGGCTCGCCAAGGGAAAGTCCTCTTCTTCACCATGGTTTACTTTACTTGTTGTTCTCCTTTTCGCATCATTGGATTCCATTGAGTGCTTACCCCCCATTTTGGGGTAAAATTCTTTGTTATCCTTTTGGTTCTAAGACCCCTCGTCATCCTTCTTCTTCTTCCACTGCTCTCTACCACCTCCGTCATTGCCTCATCCTTCCTCCCGACTCGATTCCGAAATTCTCATCACTAGTTTGCACGTTGTGTCCCCACCCATCCCCACTCCTCTGTCTTCCCTCTCTTCTCCCCCGTGTCGGAGTCCCCCTTTTTCCCCCTATTTTTTTCTTCTCCCCTCTCGGATCCTACTACTACTCCTTTTCCATCTTCACTTTTACCATCTCGAAGCCTCGGTCTCCTCTCCTGCTCCCCCGACTAAAGAGTGTATCCATGAGGTTCTATTGGGGATTTCTTCAATCTACTCTAACTCTCCTTCTCTTGTGCGGAAGGAGATTCTTGACATTACTATGAAAGAGAAAAATCTTGCTTCGGATGAGATGTAGATCCCTGATTCTATCTCTAAGCATGGTCACGATGATAGTGACATTATATTGAATATTCTAGCAAATCTCAATAGATCTTTCACAGTCATTAAAAAATGGAAGTCTCACACTGACAAGACTTGGGCTAGTATCAACTCGAGGCATCGCCTCAAATTGATCAAACTAGTTGATTCTCTCGTGATATACATGCTTCTACTATTGCCAAGGAGGCGGTTGATTCTATAAAGAAATCCTACTCGATGTGATTGGGATGTATCCCTTTGGTTCTCATTTTTGGATTTTTGACCGCCTACGAGCTTGATTTTTTTTTCCTAAGCGATATATCTAGCCATGTGGGATTTTTATAACAAGGATGTGGGTCCTTTCAAAACCCTCATTTTCACCCTTTTTCCAAAAAATGATTAGTTTTTCCATGCAAACTATAAAAATATCAAGTTTTAGCCATATTTCCAAATGACAATCAAAATGTTAGAAAATCATCCAAAATCGTTGTTGTTTCTGATCTCAAGATGACTCGAAAGTGCAATAGAAGAGCTTACACGGTTTTGATGAATTTATAGCAAAAAGGAGATTTCCAAAAAATATTTGAAATGTTAACACCATTTCTAAACAAATGACAACCATAATGTTAGAAAAATATCCATAATCATATCCATTTATGATTCTCAAG